>OY728159.1:1837420332-1838670332 GCA_963277665.1 Viscum album | reverse complement strand
TAGTCCATCTTATGTCATCTAATAACATGTAATGGTATATATATAGATCGATCAAATATAGTGATGATTGAATAATATTCTAGACTAATATCTGTAATAGAGATATATGGTTTTCTTGGATTGGATAAATACTATTTAAACTTTGTGATAAGTTTTAATGATTTTGAAATCCACTATCCAAGATAACTAAGTAGGGGTTAAATTTTATCTCCACATGAGAATTTAATTATATTTTTAAGGAGCCTAATATGATGTTGGTCACTAAAATTTTAATCATACTACCCTATAGTGGAGAAGGGTTTGTGATGTACAATTATTCTTTAATGAAAGGATTCGTTTGTGTTCTTATGAAAACAAGATAAGTTGATATATTATGCCTCATTAATTAAAGTCTCACAAAAAGATAATTTGACGCGTGGTTTTGAGATATTAGTAGTAATATTTTCATTAAAAATGTCCAGGAATTATTTATATAAATATAAGTGTGATATATATATAATGATAACTAGAGAATAAAGTATATATTCATATAAAAGGAGTATAATGTTCCTGGAAGTACACGGCTAGAATTTATTAGTTATAATGATTTATTAATACATTGATATCATAAGAAGGAAAATATTGTGTATGATACTATAAGAAGAAAGTTTTATGCAACCTTATCTATGATAATGGTTTAAAGAGATCCAATATTAATGTATATTCAAAGGATGGGAATGGAAATTATAAGGTAAGTGATAGTATATTTTCTTACTCAAATTATTTCTTAATCATACATCTATTTTAAGATAAAAGACGCATAAGAGGATGATATGAAGCTATAGATGAATGATAAAATTATTTAGGGGGTTAAACTTGAAATAAATAAAGTTATATGATTTGGAACCCAAATAAATGTCCCAAAAATTCTTGAACCAAAGAGAAATCTTTGGATGATGTACATATCTTATCATTCTATGTTCACCAAAAACCCAAAATTTGTATAGATTCTATAGAGATAACTTCTAGTGGGACAATATGAAGAGAGAGATTATAGATTATACATATTAAGGCTTGGTCTACCAATAAGTTAAGTTCAACCAACTGAAGTATAATTTGATTATGTATCCATTACCCATACATGTATTAAAATTGGGGAACATCTCTATGTATTTATTTATAGTTCCCCAAATATCTCTAAAGGAAACAACACCAATTTCATTACATTGAATAGAATTAAAAATCCAACACACTTTATTATTATTTGAGAGGATTTATCACTCAATCAACTTGATATTATACAAATAAAATTAGTTATAGTGTTGTATAGGATATAATTTTATGTGAATATAATCAAAATTAAAGGTTAAAATCAAATTTCTAAATAATTCTTCAATAAGAATTTGATATAGAGTAGAAAATTATCATATCATATCATTATAAAAATGATGTTTGGTTTGAAGGGATCATTTAGGACTTGGAATATGTTTTTATATTTTTCTCAATGGATTTAAAAGGAGGTAAAAATTAATATCTCTCTTCATCTGAGTTCACATATAACAATATTTTTCACTCATGCATCAAAATTGAATAATATATGTCTTTTTATGGGAATATATACAGAACTTATAAATGTTGGGATGAAGTTGGATATAAGAATCTATTGGGGAAATATTTTACTCTATAAATGATATAGAAGGTTCAAAACATTAAGTGTCATAGTAAAAAGAAGTTTTTATAAGAACTATATTAATAGTCATCAAAGAAATGTGTAGTTAAAGGTTTGTGATAAATAATACCTAATAATATCAACATGGAACATGGTTATGAGATTTGATAATACGATAAAGCTAATATTTAGTTTCATTGGACCCTTTAAATTTCTTGATAACAAGGGGATTGTATCATATCAATTGGAACATCCATTAACCCTCTCCCACGTACATGATTTTCTCCATGTATAACTTTTGGGGAAGTACATACATGATCTATCACATGTAATGAACTCATAGGTATAAAAAATGTAGCATGATCTCTCTCATAAGGAATTTATGGTGGAGATCTCGGACCATGGAGATGAATTATTTTGAAACAATACCACTAATACAGTCAAATTTCTATTGAGAAATCACATATTTAAAGTAGTGACATAAAAACTTGAAGATGTAATAATAAAAAAGTACTTATTGATTCATGAGAACTAAATACTTGGAGATTTCAAGGGAGAAACCATCTGATCAACCAGCTTATAGGTTAAATAATTATGGGAACTTTGTAGATAAGAAACAAGACTCCCTAAGATTCACCCACATTCCTTATGGAAAGGCATTATACCCTCAACATAAATTGAAGTTGAGCTTAACAATCACTTTTCACTTTCCACATGTGGAAACAATGAATCTCATCATCATGTACTAGAAAATTCATGTGTCCATTTAGTATGGAACCAAGGATAGATAAACTATCCTCTACGTGTCCTTGTGACTTTGAGACTTTCATCTTACTGGTTTCATGCTTGGTTAATAAATGCATTTCACATAGAAATCAAGTGATGATAACTTGTGACCACACACTGTGTACTACCCAAATTCTAAATCCAGAAAGAGATTTGTACACCATTTCCTATAAATACCCCACTTCCTTTTAGAATAACAGATTGAGAAGGAATGAAGAGTTGGAGGAATTATTAAAGAAACCTATATGAGATCCTTGAGTCCTTAAAACTTCTAGAGTGAAAACCCTTAACCCACTTAATTCTCATATCAGCCTTGACCCTTCACCCACTAGTGCATTATTTGGGCTTAACCATTGACCACTTAGTAAACCAGAAAAGCATGACATTTACCCCATTTAATTCACTAGTCAAAATTTCTCCTTCTACAGATTAGTGTGTTTTTCACCCACTTACTTTGTGGTATGCCCATAATGTCCTACTTACCATGAGTTATGGGATTTATGTCCCGCCTATTCTTTTGTAGAGTCCTTATAGACCACTTAACACACATGATGGATTTTTTGGGTGTCCAAGTATCTACGTCCATCAGTGCTTCCACACCATATATTCCACCATCTTGTAACATTTTTTCATCAATAAATAATTGGAAAGACCAAATCAAATTCTATTTCAAATATAACAAAAATAAAATATCAAGGAATGGACATATTCATTCCACCTTTTGATCTTAAAATACCTTGATAAAAGGTGTCTCCCATATGTCTCCACTATTAGATAGAGACCCTAGGGGTCTGGAAACCCTATATTTCCTTGATAATGGGGGGTCATAATATTAAGGACAATAATGATAATTTCCTGGGCACATACAACAATATGTCAATAACTAAGGTTCGAACTCGATTTTCCTCAATGCCTATTGGATGCTTCAGTTCGGTTGAGGAGAGAAGAATCTACAACTGGAAAGATCCCTACATCTATACTTTTAGTCCCTTGTTTGAGAGATTTCCTCTAGAATTCTTCCCAGGGCGATGGACATCCACACCTTATTCTTTCCAATTGTATATGTTCAACAGATGTGTAAGCCCTGATAGTGACACTATTGAGGGTAACCAACTTGCATCCTCAAATCATATGCTCATAAGTGGGAATAGGTAGATTAATTCATAGGCTCATAAAATATTTCTGAGATCCATGAATTTAAATTACATACCATCCTACTCTCACAACAATAAACTCCATGATAATATCCTCAAAATAATACATTAAACTATAACCTTACCCTATGTGAAGAATCTATGATTCCCTATGTGATTAGCATAGGATGCCTCATGAAAAATTTATGAGATAATTACCCAAACTATATAGGCCCCTTACTTAGGTATAATCTACATTTAATCTTAATTGTGCACTCTCCATAAATGTGCTTAGTATTATATTATCTCTTGTTTCTTACACCAATCAAAACTCACATTGACTTAGAGATCTGAGTTAATCATTCTATTTCCACAATTAAGAATGTCCCCAATTGGGGCTTCCTATAAGGTATAAATTCTCAACCATTATCTCAGGGATGATTCACATGTGTAATTCCTAGTCGTTCATATATTGTTTCATTTTTCGTGACATACTTTCCCTTATAGCATGTCATTAAATATCAACGAAAACATCCTAATCACATGGCATAAAACTGCACGACAAAATTCTTACCGTGTGATATTAATTTGCATGGTGCGGTATTGTCATATGATCTTCAACCACATCACTCGAACTATTTCAGATTTTATTTGTGATTCAATGGGATATACAAGATACCTCCTTTGAGGTTATAACTTAGTATCAGTAATAATACAATCCACCCTCATTGTTTTATGCTCCTCATCTAATTATCATTGTCCTTCCCACACTTGGCTATATTACTGTGAGTGTGGATGTCCAATTAATTAGATCCATATTCACTATAGACCATCATATCATTGTTTTGTATTCCCAAAAATATCATTCCCCCAATAGGGGGGCTATATTACTTTTGGGTCTTATCATATCATCCTCATTAGGCAATTTTCTTAGTGGGTCCCATCTTCAAATGTCTTCATTCCTTATGAGACCAAACCATCCTTGTTGGAGAATATTACCTTAAGGTTTTACCATAAAGCGCCATTCATAAATATTTAATATGGAAACCATTACTAGGAATATTTTTTCAACTCATCCTTACATCATTATGTTAAATTGTAGGTATAGTATCCCGTCTTTTTATAACATAAACTTTTATTACATTATACAGAACTGAGGATCTTTAAGGTTTAGTGTCTTGGAAACCTAGAACATAATACATGAAAACAAAAAAAAAACATTCTTCTTAAACAATTGAAATGCTTCTCCTTAAGTTCATCCTAGGTTCATTACTGCATCTCATAACCTGGGGACATACATCAAAAGAAAGGGTGAGCAGAAGGCCCAGTAAGGGAAACAAGAGAAACATTTTACAAGTGAACTTGAGATACTTCATTATGGTCATGAAAAGAACATTAAGGCATGAGAAATAAATCATGAGATATATCATAATAAAAATAACATTTTTCATAACTTGAATTTGTGGCTACAACATTTAATATTGACAATCATTTCGTTTCACCAAGGTTCATCCCCAAGGTGTCATTAAAAATTACCAAGGTTATTCACCAAGGTATCAGTCTAAATGGTCATCTCTAGAGATTAAGTCTTTACCCAATGCATTGGAGCGTTATCTGGGCGCACCCTTGACATGTATTTATTATCATGTGAGCCACATATATCATCATAAATCATTTCATAAACAACCCATATAACATAAAAGAAATGGGTTTCATTTCATAATCATAACGTTTTAAAAACTGCTTTGAAGACATGATCTTTCTGTCACTTTGAACCCACGGAAAGGGAAAGCGGGTCTCATGTATGTAAATACCAGAATTTAAAATAAAAAATTTTGATATATATGTTAATACACCTGTATAAATAAGTTCTTTGAGTATTCACTTAATAACATAAAATAATTTTGAGAAAAGAGAGAGGCATTTTGAAATGAAAATTCTGCAGCATAATGGCTATGTTACAGGGTTTTAGAAAACATTAAAAAGAGAGGGGAAATGGGCCACCCACTCATAAATGATCTATAAAAATAGTATAGGGACAGAATATAAAGGATATAAATCATGGTAATCAAATTTGAAGGACATACCATTTGAAATGAAAAACATGGAAGTAAGATAAAAATAAGATTTCTCTTATAAAAATTTGGCAGCCTAACGGCGTCACTTAAACATCAATAAAAATTAATTGACAAGATAAAATTGGGTCTCTCATCATATGATCATAAATGATAAGTATGATAGATATAGATATCATACCCGAACATAATAAAAAGTAACTTGAAAGACTTGACATGAAAATAGAACTTGAAAATGAGAAGGGTGAAAGAATCCCTTAAAAATTTAGCAGCCTAACGGTGCCACTTAAACATTCATAAAACAAAATGATGAGAGTAAGAGGGGATATATCATCATATGAAAATGAAAAGGGAAGTAATAGGAATATAAAATAACATCCTCCCACATAAGAACATGTAGCATAAAAGTAATGACATAAAAGAGATTACTTGAAAAGAAAAAGAGAGGTCGGATCCCTTACCTTAAACGTAACTATTAAAACTCAAAGGTTGGGACCTTGAGAGGATTGAGGGCACCTCGGGAGGAATCCTTGGGAGGTAAGGAGACCAGAACATCATTGAGAATGATTTTGGAGTCCAAAGGATGAGATAATGGCTTGGTATTTATAGGGAATGTGTGGGGACAAAGCATTAATGGCCAAGGGACACCTCATTGGTGGTTTTGACAAAACCATGGGCTTGCCCATGGTATTTTCCCATGGTATTGGCCACATGGGACACCTCATACCTTATCTTACTATTCATAAGTTGAACATATTGATTAAATACTTAATACATCATTTAATGATGTCATTAAACACCCGTAAATTAAAAACTATATTTTCACTATTCACTGAAAATTTATCTTTCTCAGAAAAATCCCAAAAATTCACCTTAACCAAATATCAACGCTCTGATTAAAAATATGAACTTAATTTTATAAAAATAATTTTCTAAATATTTTTAATTTAATTTTTAAATTAAAACACTATTCACCGAAAATTCATTTTTTCAAAAAAAACCCCAAAAATTACCATAACATAATATCGGTGCTCTGAGTTCAAAAATAAAGTCCATTTTATAAAAATAATTTTCTACATATTTTTAATTTAATTCTTAATTTAAAAACACTATTCACCCCAAAAAAACTAATACTTGACTAATAATTTATGAAACAATTATTTACCCATTTTATTGAATCACATTACTTAATCTAGGTGTCTAAATTATATTAAAATTTTCTTGGAGTTAAATTACTAATCCATTTGGTCAAATTACTAATCCTAAGCGTAAAATCACTATTCATAATTTACTATTCATAAAAAATTAAGTTGATCTTATTGGACTCCAAACTCCTTACTGAACACTTTTTCAGAAGACCTTTTTTTGAAAATCATTACACATCATTAATTATTTAAGGTTTACATAAATATTTTAAAATATCCTTTTTTTCTAAATTCATCAATAAATACATCCTAAAATTATCCAAACATTTGAAATTTCACAATATTCACTAAAGGAATAAATCACAATTTATTCATCCCAAAGGATTACACAAAAAAGCTAGGGTCTCTTCACATAGTCCCTTATAACACCAACATATGACCTAAGTGTAAGGTGTGATATGGTGAGAGAATCTGAGGGAGGCTCAGATAACATTTCCCTAGTAGTAATCTCTACTAACTTGAACTTCTCCCGTAGGTGTTTCCAATCATGCTTGACACGCTGGAGTTCGGCTTGGGCTTGGTCCAAAGCGAAGCCCAAAGATGCCACCTCCTTCCCACGCTCTGATAAGTGGGCTTCAAAAGGTTTGAGTCTACAGGATGAAGCCATCGACTCCTCTTTCTGAATTAACCATTAACATATCTATTAAATCATTAAGAGTAAGTTAATATACAACTCCAAAAGTTTGGGTCATTACATTCTTCCCCCCTTAATAAATTTCATCCCTAAAATTTATACTTGAGGCCTAGTTGAAAAGGTGAGGGTACTTTTGCTTCATCGTTTCCTCAGGCCCCCAAGTCGCTTCTTCATATTTATGATTCCTCCACAACACTTTCACAAGGTGGGTAGTCTTGTTTTGTAGAACCTTGTCTCTACGGTCTAAGATATCCATTGGCTGCTCCTCATAAGAGAGTCCATGTTCCAGTTGTACCACCTCTAGGTTTAGTACATGTGAAGGGCCAGGTATGTACTTCTTCAAGAGAGATACATGGAAGACATTGTGAACTTGATCTAGGTTTGGTGGAAGTGCTAGACGATAGTCCACTTCTCCTATGCGATAAAGGATTTCATAGGGGCCAATGTACCTAGGACTGAGCTTCCCTTTCTTCCCAAACCGCATGACTCTCTTCCATGGAGAAATTCGAAGGAAGAATTTGTCGCCAACACCAAACTCCAAGTCCCTTCGACGATTGTCCGCATAGCTCTTCTGCCGACTCTGAGCAGCCTTTATGTGTTGTTGGATGGCATGAGCCTGTTCTGTCATCTCTTTCATGAGATTAGGCCCAAGAAGCTTTCTCTCACCAGTTTCATCCCAACAAGTAGGAGTTCTACATCGCTTTACATATAGAGATTCATAGGGTGCCATCTGAATACTCTAATGGAAGCTGTTGTTATAGGAGAACTCAACTAATGGGATGTATTGATCCCATCCACCTTTAAATTCCATTGAGCATAATCTTAGCATGTCTTCGAGTGTCTGAATAGTCCTTTCAGATTGTCCATCAGTTTGGGATGATAGGCCGTACTAAAATTCAATTCAGTATTCAGAGCATGTTGAAGACTTCTCCAGAATTTTGATGTGAATCCTAGATCACGATCAGACACGATGGATAGTAGTACCCCATGTAGCCTCACCACTTCCTTTACGTATATCTTGGAAAGTTGATCCAGAGATAAATCTTCCCGAATAGAGATAAAATGGGCGGTCTTGGTGAGACGGTCCACAATAACCCATATCGCATTGTTTCCTTTGGATGTTTTCGGGAGACCAGTTATAAAGTCCATAGTGATATTATCCCACTTCCATACTGGTATGGGTAGCGGTTGTAATACCCCATTAGGAAGTTATCGTTCTGCCTTTTCTTGTTGACACACCAGGCACCTTGTATTGTAATCAACAATCTCCCTATTCATGTTATCCCACCAATAATGATCACGAAGGTCTCTATACATTTTAGTGATTCCTGGATGTATAGAGAAAGTAGATCTGTGAGCTTCATCCATCAGTTCTTTCTTTATCTCTGGAATAGATGAAACACATAGTCTTGTATGAAATTTCAATACACCTTCTTGATCAATATTGAAATCAGGGAACTTCCCATCTTTTACAGCCTCCAACTTCTCCTGCAACAAGGGATCTTCTTTTTGAGTCTTCTTGATCTTATCTAGTAATGAAGGTTGAGAAATCATTTGGGATAGGGTTGATGATGTCCCTTTTGTTATAATTCCCATGTCCAGTTTTACTAGATCATTAATCAAGGGATCTCCTTGGATCCTCATTGTTGCCAGAACAACAGGGTCTTTCCTTCTTAACGCATCCACGACTTTGTTTGCTCTTCTAGGGTGATAATGAATTGAACAATCATAGTCTTTAATAAGCTCCAACCATCTCCTTTGTCTCATGTTCAATTATTTCTGTGTGAAAATATACTTTAGACTTTGGTGGTCAGTGTATATATCACATTTCTCCCCATTAAGATAGTGCCTCCATATCTTTAGAGAAAAATCAACTGTCGCTAGCTCTAGATCATGCGTAGGATAATTCTGCTCAGGAATCTTCAACTGTCGAGATGCATAAGAAATTTCCTTTTCATTTTTCATGAGGATGCACCCAAGCCCTTTCAGAGATGAATCACTAAAAATAATTAATCCTTCTCCGATAGAGGGTAGTGTTAACACAGGCGCAGTAACCAATCTCTTCTTCAGCTCTTGGAAACTTTCCTCGCATTCCTTTTTCCAGATGAACTTAACCCCTTTTCGAGTCAACTTGGTTAATGGATTAGAAATCCATGAAATTTTTTTCACAAACCTCCTATAATATCCCGCTAAACCAAGGAAACTACGAATCTCAGTTACTGTTGTGGGTTGAGGCCACTCCTCCACAACCATTGTCTTTGCAGGGTCAACTGAGATTCCTTCATTGGTTACGATGTTCCCTAAGAAAGCCACTTATTGTAACCAAAACTCACACTTGCTGAACTTTCCAAAGAGCCTCTCCTTCCGTTGAGTTTTCAAAATAACCGTCAGATGATCTTCATGCTCCTCATGACTTTTTGAATATATCAAAATATCATTAATAAAAACTACCACAAAGTTATTAAGGTAGTACTTAATGACTCTTTTCATCAAATCCATGAAAATATCAGGAGAATTAGTCAAGCCGAAGGGCATAATAGTAAACTCATAATGCCCATATATTGATCGGAAGGCAGTCTTTGGAATATCTTCCTTCTAAACCCTCATTTGATGATAACCAAATCAAAGGTCAATCTTAGAGAAGAATTGAGCCCCACGAAGTTGGTCAAATAAATCATCAACTCTTGAAAGAGGGTATCTGTTCTTCATTGTGATCCCGTTAAGTTCTCTATAATCAATGCATAGCAGCATTGATCCATCATTCTTCTTCACAAAGAGAACTAGTTCTCCCCAAGGAGACACACTCGGTCAGATAAACCCCTTCTCCAACAAGTCTTGGAGTTGTTTCTTTAACTCTTCTAGCTCCACATTTTCCATTCTATACAGGGTCTTTGTTATCGGTTGAGATCCAGGTACGAGTTCAATGGATAACTCTACCTCTCTTTCTAGGGGAGGTCCAGGTAACTCCTCAGGAAATACATCCTTGTATTCCTGAACAATCAGAACATCTTCTATTTTTATGCTCCCTTTTCGTTCTTCATCATCACCGATTAACTCCATAAAGAAAGCTATAGGAGGTGCTTCTAGATAGGGATCAGTTCGGGATATCTCTCCTTGGAAGATAACTTTAGGTCGTTTATTCAAGACTACTGATATTTCCTTACTTCTGCATTTGATCTTAGCATTATACTTTGAGAGCCAGTCCATCCCTAGTATAACGTCAAATTCCAACATGGGAATGACTACTAGATTTTTGATAAGATTGTGCTCACTAAAGTAAACACTAGAGTCACTAAACACTGTTGATGCATGGATAATCCCACTTGGTGTCTTGACTGACAACTCTACCTCAAGCAATTCAGGGATTGATTCATATTCTTTGAAAACTTGGAGGAAATAAAGGAATGCGTAGAACCAGAATCAAACAAAGTAGTTTCTAGTTTTGAGAGGACAACAATAGTACCTGATACCACATCATTCATATCTTCAACTTCAGTTTTTGTGATAGAAAAAGCAAGACCTTGATCCCCTGGCCTTTTCTGAGGTTGATGTTGATTCCCCTCCACTGCCCTTGGATTTGGACAGAGATTAGCATAGTGACCAAGCTGTCCACACTTGATGCAATGGACTTCGGGTAAGGCCAGAACCATTTTTCCTCTGTCGTTAGTGTTGGGGAGTTGAGTCTTCACCTCACTACGACAATTCTGAGCAATATGGTCTGCTCTTCCACACTTGTAGCACTTTCCACTTCTGATCAAGCAGTTCCCCGGATGCTTCTTCCCACATTTATTGCATGTGGTAAGTTGCATTTTCTTTCCACCTCTTCCCTAATCAAAAGTCTTCCCTAAACTGGGCTTCAATGATCTCTTCTTGTCATTTGATTTATGAGACCACTGTGTCTCACCAAACTCTAGATCGACTTTCATTGCACTCCACACGATCTCCTCGTAGCTATCGTAGTCCCGGTTGGCTAAATTCTTCCGCAGATGAGGGCTCAGTCCACCAAAAAATCTATCAACCTTCCCACTTGGATCCATGACAAAGCTATAGGTATATCATGAAATTTGGGTGAAGTTCATCTCATATATTCCGACAGATTCGTTATCCTTCTGCTTCAACTTGAGAAACTCTTTCTCCATTCTCATTCTCAGGGAACAAGGGAAATACATATTAAAGAATATTCCCCGGAACTCTTCCCACTCCATAGATTCCATATCTCCTCCAGGCTTCGTGTTTTTGACCAGTGACCACCACTGATCAGCTTCTCCCCCTAGGCAGTAAATAGCAAGGGTGACTTTTTCTTATTCCGAACAAAAGAGTATAGAAAAGATCTTTTCAATGGAGCTTATCCATTGTTTCGCAACCAATGGTTCAGTAGATCCACTAAATGATGGTGGTCGTTGATGCCTGAAGGACTCAATATAATGTTGTTCCCTTCATGGTGAGATCGGACTCTCAGCTTGATTGAAGTTATTACTCATAACTTGAGTCAGTTGGTTCATCATTCGCATGAATTTTTCCATTCCGGCTTCCATCGGAGGGCTGTCATCACATGGTGCATTGTAGTCACCATCGGCACGGTTCCTCCTATTGCCCGCCATTTTCTAAAAGAATAAAACCTTAGGAGAAACTTATTTCATTTATTAATCTTTTAACTACGACTTCATTCTTAGACAATTACATTTCTCTATAATTCCTTCATAATGATTCATAAAAATCTTGTGATTAACCAAACATACCCCCCAGGAGTGTCATAACCAAGAGTGTAGCAAGGCCCGTTCTCGTGCACCAGTTCCCATTCGAGTCTAGATCAAAGTGGTGTTTTCGGGTTTTACCACTATGTACATCTGTGCCGGAGCTGCCTCTACCTGCTCGTATCCAGACAGGGATGTATTTGTTTGATAAACCACTTACTCAATACTTACCAAAATACCAGGAAGTTTTCGTAAATTTAAACTTTTCTATAGGGTTCTTCCTAATGTTTTTATATCCTAATTTACACAAATAACTAAACCATCCTTTGATTCCAACTATAGCATCCCGTCTTTTTATAACATAAACTTTCATTACATTATACAGAACTGAGGATCTTTAAGGTTTAGTGTCTTGGAAACCAGGAACATAATACATGAAAACAACAAAAAAACATTCTTCTTAAACACTTTAAAGGCTTCTCATTAATTTCATCCTAGGTTCATTACTGCATCTCATAACCTGGGGACATACATCAAAATAAAGGGTGAGTAGAAGGCCCAGTAAGGGAACAAGAGAAACATTTTACAAGTGAACTTGAGATACTTCAATAAGGTCATGAAAAGAATTTTAAGACATGAGAAAGAAATCATGAGATATATCATAATAAAAATAAAATTTTTCATAACTTGAAGAGGTGGCTGTAACATTAAATATTGACAATCATTTCGTTTCACCAAGGACCACCCCAAAGGTATCATTAAAAATTACCAAGGTTATTCACCAAGGTATCAGTCTAAATGGTCATCTCTAGAGATTAAGTCTTTACACAATGCATTAGAGCGCTATCTGGGTGAACCCTTGACATGAATTTATTATCATGTGAGCCACATATATCATCATAAATCATTTCATAAACAACCCATATAGCATAAAAGAAATGGGTTTCATTTCATAATCATAATGTTTTAAAAACCGCTTTGAAGACATGATCTTTATGTCACTTTAAACCCACAGAAAGGGAAAGAGGTTTTCATGTATGTAAATCCTAGAATTTAAAATAGAACATTTTGATATATATGTGAATACCCCTCTAGAAATAAGAGCTTTCAGTATTCACTTGATAACATAAAATAGTTTTGAGAAAAGAGAGAGGCATTTTGAGACGAAAATTCTGCAGCATAATGGCTACGTTACAGGGTTTTAGAAAACGTTGAAAAGAGACGGGACATGGGTCACCCACTAATAAATGATCAATAAAAATAGTATTGGGACAGAATATAAAGGATATGAATCATGGTAATGAAATTTTAAGTACATAACATTTCAAATGAAAAACATGGAAGTAAGACAAAAATAAGATTTCTCTTATAAAAATTCGGCAGCCTAACTGCGTCACTTAAACATCAATAAAAATGAATTGACAAGATCAAATAGGGTCTCTCATCATATGATCATAAAATATTAGTATGATAGATATAGAGATCATACCCCAACATAATAAAAAGGAACTTGAAAGACTTGACATGAAAATAGAACTTGATAAATGAGAAGGGTGAAAGAATCCCTTAAAAATTCAGCAGCCTAATGGCGCCACTTAAACATTCATAAAACAAAATGATGAGAGTAAGAGGGGATATCTCATCATATGAACATGAAAAGTCCAGTAAGGTGAATATAAAGGAACATACTCCCATATAAGAACATTGAGAATAAAAGTAATGACATAAAAGAGTTTACTTGAAAAGAAAGAGAGAGGTCGGATCCCTTACCTTAAACGTAACTCTTAAAACTAAAAGGTTGGGACCTTGAGAGGCTTTAGGGCACCTTGGGAGGACTCATTGGGAGCTAAGGAGACCAGAACTTGGTTTATAATGATTTTGGAGTCCAAAGGATGAGATAATGGCTTGGTATTTATAGGGAAAGTGAGGGGACAAAGCATTAATGGCCAAGAGACACCTCATTGGTGGTTTTGGAAAAACCATGGGATTTACCATTGTATTTGCCCATGGTATTGGCCACTTGGGACACATCATACCTTATATTACTATTCATAAGTCGACCATATTGATTACATACTTAATACATCATTTAATGATGTCATTAAACACCCGTAACTTAAAAACTATATTTTCACTATTCACTGAAAATTTATCATTCTCAGAAAAATCCCAAAATTTCACCTTAACCAAATATCGACGCTCTGATTAAAAATGTGAACTCCATTTTATAAAAATAATTTTCTAAATATTTTTAATTTAATTTTTAAATAAAAACACTATTCACTGAAAATTCATTTTTTTAGAAAAAACACCAAAAATTACCATAACATAATATCGGTGCTCTGAGTTCAAAAATAAAGACTATTTTATAAAAATAATTTTCTAAATATTTTTAATTTAATTTTTAATTAAAAAACACTATTCACCCCAAAAAACTAATACTTGACTAATAATTTATGAAACCGTTATTTACCCGTTTTATTGAATCACATTACTTAATCTAGGCGTCTAAATTATATTAAAACTTTATTTGAGTGAAATTACTTATCCATTTGGTCACATTACTAATCCTAAGTGTAAAATCATTATTCATAATTTACTATTCATCATAAAGTAAGTTTATCTTATTGGACTCCAAATTCCTTACTGAGAACTTTTTCAGAAGACCTTTTTTTGAAAATCATTACACATCATTAATTTCTTAAGGTTTACATAAATATTTTAAAATATCCTTATTTTTTCAAAATTCATCAATAAATACATCCAAAAATTATCTGGACATTTGAAAATTCACAAAATTCGCTAAAGGAAGAAATCTCAATTTAATCATCCCGAAGAATTACACAAAAAGCTAGGGTCTCATCACATAGCCCCTTATAACACCAGTATATGACCTAAGTGTAAGGTGTGCTATGGTGAGAGAATCTGAGGGAGGCTTAGATAACATTTCCCTAGTAGTAATCTCTACTAACTTGAACTTCTTCTGTATGCGTTCCTGTTCAAGCTTGACACACTGGAGTTCGGCTTGGGCTTGGTCCAAAGAGAAGCCCAAAGATGCCACCTCCTTCCCAAGCTCTGATAAGTGGGATTCATAAGGTTTGAGTCTACTAGATGAAGCCATCGACTCCTCTTTCTGCATTAACCATTAACATCTCTATTAAATCAATAAGAGTATGTTAATATACTACTCAAAAAGTTTGGGTCGTTACAGTAGGGATCATTCCTCATCACCCAACCTTAAAAAGGTAGATTGTGCCCTATTAAATGGTATCAAAATATATTGTTTTTTATTCCATTTGCAAGGATACATAGAAATCCATTTTCATGGTCTCAATACTGACACCAAAACATCTACCACCTTCGTAGATGGTGATAAACTCTAAATCACCCAACTTTGTGGCTTTAAACCACACTGATCTATAGACCAAAACCATTAATAAATAATAAGATAAATATGGAAAACCTATGAAACATAAAGTGGTTTCATTGATGGAGAACCAATAATAAATATATATATGTTCACATTGATGGGATACATCTGATACGTATAGTCATTTACATGGATATATGATAATAACTAATTTCTATCTTTGGGGTAACCAATCCCATGTTGGGATTTGGAAAGGATCCACAAACATGATGTAAATTTATAATATAGTCTCTAAGTATGAAATAATTCCCCCCATTAGATTTTCATGAGCCTAGAACCCCATCCTCTTAACAAAAGTGAATTTATAACATCATTCATAAGAAATCCCACTTATCTCCTACCTTGGGAAAGGAGGTATATAGCGATATCTCAAGTCATGGATGTGGTAGCCATTGGGTGTTTCTAGTTACAATAATAAAACCTGATGAAACCCATCTAAAACAAGAGTAGTAATCTTATTTCATTATTTTGAAACCATACATAGAATCTCATAATCATGTTTAGGTCTATTCACACCATCTATTTAATGTTGAAACAAATATGGAGAACCCGACATGAAAATTTCAGTAACTAAGATAATCGAGTTTCCCATACACAATTATTATAAGGACCCGACATTAAAAAATCACATAATATTGAATAAAATTAATAATTCACATTGAGGATATTTTCAGGTTTAGAGTTTTAGAGAATTAGGACATAAATATTACATCTAAAAAGATTTCAAAGTAGATACTTCTACTCAGTTTCCATTTTTTCATAAAATAAAAACTCTTAAAAAGAAACATGTATAGTACCATGTTTTAGATAGCATGTATTCATTGATCCCATCATTGACCCTATTCATCTTTAATTCCTATGGAAAGCATTTCAAAAACTTGGGATGAGCATAAAAAGTTCAGTAAGGGATACACAAAGAACGAAACTGTTAGTTTTTCAAAACAACAAGTAAACCATGAATACTTAATCATAAGTAATACTTTTCACCTTTATGAAGTAGTAAATACTATTCACTAAATAAAAGATAATTTCTTTCTGAAACGCACGGCCGATTATCGCCTATAGACCGGTCAAGGTTCTGGTGCTCTGCTAATGTGTATAGCAACACTCGGGTCGAATCCTCGGCGATGATACTTTGTAATAGTCGTTTGTTTTTAGTTAATTGTATTCTTATTGGGGGGTTTGTTTGCAGAGCTTATGAAATAATTTATGGATGATGTTTGATTTAAAAAATTGATAAATATTGGGGTGAGTTCATCATTAGGTATTTAATCTTGTGATATCCTTGATCTTTGCTTTATATTGCATTAAATTAACACCTATATCACAAGATGATTTTCATCGGAATTCCCAAGTGTTAAAGCTTTAATCCAAGTCGTAACTTAACATAGGTTTCTAATCATTACCATTACTTTTTTATGGTATTTTATTTTTGGTTCCAATAATCCATGGAATCCACATATTAAACAAAACATGTCATTAATCCATGACATATAAAGTTCAACATACACAATATTAATTTAAAGAACATTCGTCGAGAAAAAGCTCTCCATCACTTAAAATACCTAAATTATAAATCACCCCAATCAAAGATTTACCTAGACATTAAAATGATTACTAATCTGGTTATAATGGTTATTATGATAAATTAAGAAGATAAGATAAAGAAAGGGATAAGAAAAGATTTTTGTGTCGAACACACACACACACGAACGATGATGATAATTAAAAACAGATTTTTGATTGAATGAGGAAGCAAAATAAAGGATAGGGATTAAACTAAATTTAAACTATTTTAAGAAAATAAATATTAAACTACATAAGTTTGATGAGAATAAGAGATATTGAAGAAGAAACTTTCATTAAAACAGAATTACAAAAGAAAGGACTTACAAAATTACAAAAACGAAGAACACGAAAGTAAGTGAAAACAAAGAGAGGAGGAAAGGTCTCTCAAGTGAAAACCTGAGTATGGAAGATCCTCCCAAGCCTTTTTCAAGGCTTTGGTCGTGCCAATATGTTCTCCTATCTTCTGAAATTCCAACCCCTCTCAAGGATAGAAGGGGAGAGTATTTATAGCCCAAGGAGTGGACTGTTTGCATTCCCAATATGTCCCTCCACTTGAATCGCCAATTTGGCTATTTAGACAGCCGAATTTCCAACTATCTCCTTCTTCAAAGTTGTAGATAATACAGTTTTCCTACTACTATAAAAATTTTGAGGCATTTGGACAAGTGGAACCGAAGTTATGGCGGTTTTATTAAACAAAAGTAAACTTTCCATTTCTATCCATGATTTTTAGATGGCCAAAATGTGAATGGATTTTGGAATATAAATATGCCTATGAATCCGGATTATTTTTTCAAAAAAGTAGGCCAAATATATCACCTAATTCACACTGAAAAATCTCAGCTAGATTGTATGCTTAGATCATGAGATATGTCCTGAATACTGTACAGATATTATTTCTCAGCCAAAATGGTGGGCTGGATTTCAAATCATATGTTGGGCCCCTTGTTTTTGGAGTTGGGACATGAAATATTAATCCAAGACTCCTTAAAATGTCCCCCGAACTATGGTAGAGAATAATGGAATTTGGACTTCTGTATTTATCCCAGTAAATCAATCTTCATGAATAGTCCAGTTTCTTCACAGATTCTTTGGTCTTGTTTGTGAGGACCATAAAACCCTTCAAATGATAGAATTGGCTCATGGTAACTTCCAATGAAATGTTGTATATTGAAATTTGAATCCTAAAAAATAAGAACCAAACCATTTGGATCCTTATAGTTATAGTAATTATTAAAACAGTAAACTGATTCAATTGGACTACTTCTAAAAATGCTAAAAAATTATACTTAATATTAAAACATTAATATTTCACACAAATTATGCACATTTCATATAAAATCAGTAAAGGGGTATATAATAAGACATGAAAATATTAACAATATCAACTCCCCCACACTTATTCTTGTGCATGTCCTCATGTGAAAAAAATATAAAAACATGAAAAAATCATTTTTACTCACCAACAAATATTAAATTTTTGTTTTATCCAATCAGGGGAGGTTTAGACTATTTCACTCATCCATTTTGAATTCTACCACACGTTGTTATAGAAACAATGTTTCAAATCTAATTCATTTTTTTCATGCTCAAATTTAGAAATGGAAAATGTGGACACTCAAAACTCACACCTCTCAAGATGATAAAATTCATTTGTAGAGGTTCACTCTTTCACCAACCAAAAGTAAAAATCTTAGAGTTTAAAAGAGCTCTCAGCTTACAATCCATATCCAAAGTGCAAAAGAATCAAGAGGTCTTTTTAAGTGGTTTTTCTATGGCTATGGGATGGTAGGAATATAATGTCCAAGAGAGAGAAGAAGAGGGTTAAAATACCAACATAGAAAAAGCAATGCACATTTTTTTTGAAATAAAACATGGAAGGAAATGAAAACACATATTTACAAGGGAATGATTGTGTGAAGAAAGACACAATAGAGGAAGAAAATAAGAAGGTAATGAGAGGATTGAATATTTACAAAACACAAAACTTCTCCCAATAATAATTTAATGCAAGTGTTCTTTTTTTTCTTTTCCTTTTTTTCTTTGTTTTTTCGAAATTTGACCTTGAACCAAATCTCACACTCATATCCCAACCCATGTTTGATCTCATCACGACACTAATTTTAATAGTTATGACAAGATAAAAGGTTTAGGAAGAGTGATTTTTGACCTACCCAAGACACAACCCATTTTTTTCATTTTTTTTATTTTTTTCTTCATTTTTGAATTTTTTCTTGAACACTTGTCAATAAAATTTACAAAATTACATAAATGGAAGTAAATTACATTCCCTAAAACACATTGAATGACAACCTCTCCCCCACACTAAAATGGATGCTTTCCCTCAAGCAGATGATAACTCTTTGTAAATCAAATATAGGGTACCCAAACAATGAAATATATTCCTCCCACACTTAAAATTCAAAAAAAAATGCAATGAAAATACATGTTGATATTGGGTGGGAAAAGGTATTGGGCTTGTAATTTGGCTATCAAAGAAAAGGTTTTCATAGGCTCGAAGGGGCTTTCAAAAGAAGGATGAATGTAAGGGAAATGGGAGGCTATATGTCTAGTGTGATTCTCATGTGGTTCAGAAAATGCCTCTATCATATTAATACACAATAAGGTAGGAAATTCATATCAAAGTTACACAAACTCAAGACTCAAAAATGGGGGTGAAACACACACATTTTGAAAATATGGTCATAGGTGGCCTTGGCATGAAAGAAAATGTTGTTCCTCACGGTTTAGGAAAAGCATTTTCCAAATCAAAAATTGAGCATTCAAAATTTGTTAATGTTGACACAAAATTCTTTATCCAAAGTCATGATAAAAATACAAAATTTTTGAGATGAAAACATGTCTGTTAACTCCCCAAAATGGTTGGACAAAATTTCAAAACCCGATGGTGAGTAAGCATGAATCTTTAATTTTTTGTATATTTTTTTAAGTGATTATTTTCTTGGTTTTTTTTAGTTTTTTTGGTTTTTATATTTTTTGGTTTTTTTTATAAAGATACACCCACATAAAAGAGAAAGTGAAAAAGAAAGGTTTTGATAAAGAAAGTGGTAAAAAAAATTAAAGAGAGAGGAAAAAGAAGAAAGAGGTAGAGAGAGGAAGAGATAGAGAGAGAGTTAAAGGGAAAGAGGTGCCCCCTGGTTTAGATTTGGTGGGTCGTCGTCTCCATCTGGGGGTGGGTTGACTAGAGAAGTTGGGTATCTAATAGAAATAGATAATGATCCAGGATTGTGTGTCCTCTCATAGTGATGCGTTAACCGATGTCCATTAACCGTGAATGTCCTTTTGGAAGAGGGGTCTTGGACTTGCACTGCACCAAATGGGTAATCATTAGTAAAAAACGGACCTTCCCAACGAGAATTAAACTTACCTGGGTGAAGTCAGAATCGAGAATTGAAGAGCATTACCTTTTCACCTTCATGAAATACCTTTCTTAGGATGTGTCTGTCATGGAGTACCTTAGACTTCTCTTTGTATAGATTGTAATTCTCATAGGATTCAAGTCGAAGCTCCTCCAGTTCAACCAATTGCAACAATCTTTCTTCACCAGATTTTTCACAATCAAAATTACAGGTTTTCACAGCCCAAAAAGACTTATGTTGTATTTCAACTGGTAAGTGACACACTTTACCAAAAACTAGCCTAAAAGGAGACATCCCAATGGGTGTTTTATAGGTAGTTTGATAATCCCAAAGGGCTTCACCAAGTCTCTTAGGATAGTCTATTCTGGTGGGCTTAACAATTCTCTCAAGTACCCTTTTCACTTATCTATTATAGAGTTCAGTCATGCCATTTGTTTGAGGGTGATATATAGTTGAAGTTTTATGTACAACCCCATTCTTTTTCAGAAGAGCTTCCATGGTTCTATTACAAAAATGGGTTCCTAAGTCACTGATCAAGGCACGTGGTGTGCCAAATCTTTGGAAGATGTGGGTCTTTAGGAACTCACTAGAAGTATGAGCATTATCCTTCCTAGTGGGTTTGGCCTCAACCCACCTTGAAACAAAATCGAGCACAAGAAGAATGTATGAGAATCCATTGGAAGGGGGAAATGGTCCCATGAAATCGATGGCCCAAACATTGAAGATCTCGTAGAAAATTAAAGGCTTTTGGGGCACTTAATTTCTCTTGGAAATTGTGCCAAAATTTTGGCAAGTGGGACATGATTGATAGAACTCATGTGAGTCCTTAAAGAGTAAAGTCCAGAAGAATCTAGAGTCTAGGAGCATTTGGGAGGTCCTTTGTGGTCCAAAGTGGCCACCTCTGGGAAGTGAGTGACAGAATTCTAATATAGAAGAATGTTCATTTTCATTGACACATCTCCTTATTACCATGTCAGCCCCAGTTTTCCAAAGTTTATTTTCATCCCAAAAATAGTATTTTGAATCACTTTTCAACTTCATTTTTTATTCTTTTAAAAAAATTTCAGGAAAACACCAGCTACCATGTAATTTACAATTGGGGCATACCATGGTATTTTTGGAGTGAGAGATGAAAGGTGCTCAATGGGGAATTCCGGATCAATGATTTCAGATTGAGAAGAATTAGAAATTATACTCAAGTGATCAGCCACATGGTTTTCTTTTCCAGGTCTATCTCTGATTTCAATGTCAAACTCTTAGAGCATTAGAATCCATCTTATTAGCGTCGGTTTGGAATCACTTTTCTTGAGTAAGAACTTTATAGCAGAATGGTCTATGAAGATGATGATTTTTTCACCTAATAGATAGGGCCGGAATTTATCTAAGGAAAAAACAACTGCTAAAAGTTCTTTTTCAGTGACAGTGTAGTGATATTGAGTTTCATCCAATGTTTTTTAGGCATAATAGATTACATGAGGAATTCTTTCTCTTATTTGACCAAGAACAGCCCCAACAGCTCTATCAGAAGCATCACACATCAATTCAAAGGGAAAGCACCAATCAGGGGGTTGGATTATCGGGACAGATGTGAGAGCAGTTTTGAGTTCAATGAAGGCTCTCTTGTAAACCTCATCGAAATGTAAAGTGACATCATTTTGGAGAAAACGAGTGAGTGGGAGGGAAATTTTACTGAAGTTATGGATGAATCTCTAATAGAAACTGGCATGGTCGAGGAATGAACGGATGTCTCAAACATAAGTGGGTGGAGGAAGTTATTGGATCACTTCAATTTTGGCAGGATCGACTTCAATACCATCTTTTGAAACTATGTTCCCTACAATAATCCCATTTTCAACCATGAAGTGACATTTTTCAAAATTTAACATAAGGTTGCACTTGACACACTTTTGGAGGACTAGAGAGAGTGAATGCAAGCACGACTCAAATAAATCGCCATAAATGGTGAAGTCACCCATGAATACTTCCATGCAGTGTTCAATGAATTTTGAAAAGATACTCATCATACACCTCTGGAATGTTGCTGGAGCATTGCAAAGTCCAAAAGGCATTCTTCTATATGCATATGTTCCAAAGTGGCATGTGAAAGTATTCTTTTCTTGATCTTGAGGTGCGATTGGGATTTGATAATAGCCAGTGTATCCATCAAGAAAGGAATAGTGTGACTTTCCAGCTAATTGTTCCAGCATTTGATCAAGTAATGGAAGAGGGTAGTTATATTTTCTTGTTTCAACATTCAATTTCCTATAGTCGATGCACACACGCCATTTGTTCTTCACTCGAGTTGTGACTAACTCTCCATGTTCATTTGTGACCACAGTTATCCCACCCATCTTAGGTATAACATGAATTGGACTAACTCGTTCACTATCAGAAATTGGGTAGATAATACCAGCTTGAAGAAGCTTGGTGATCTCTTCCCTAACTACCTCAAGTATGAGTGGATTGAGTCTTCTTTGTGGTTGCCTAATTGGTTTGGATGACTCCTCCAGATGGATGTGATGCATGCAAAGGGCAGGTTTGATTCTTGGTATGTCATCTAGGGTCCAACATAAGGCCTTTTTGTTTTCCTCTAACACTTGAACAAGTTTGGACTCCTCAGTTTTGGCACGTGAAGAAGAGATAATGACAGAATAAGAGTGATCATGGAAAAGTAATGCATATTTCAGGTGTTCAAGAAGATATTTTAGATCAGTCTCATCTTTTATTTTTGGGTTAGACAACTCAGGAATGGAAGAAGGGATTTCAGTTGCTTCAGATTCATTTTCCTTAGTACTGTCCAAGGTGGAGCAGTAGAGATCAGAGTTGACATGGGATTCAAGAGAGTTTTCAAGATCTTATATATTGATGGAGTCTATGAATGAGAGGTCCACATCAACTTCACCATTTATGACTTGGTTAATCATGGTGCAGATTTCACAAGATCCTTTATCATCAGAACAGGACGAACATGATGGAATGGGGTTCATTTTAATCTTAGAAGTGTACTCAGAATCATGGATTAAGAATGCAGAGTGATCCTCAGATGGATATCGCATGTCTTCAAAAATGATTAACTTGACTAGTTGGTCACCGAATTCCATGGATAAGATGCCTGAATGGACATCAATCTTGGTTCTCGCAGTCATGAGGAATGGTCTTCCTAGAATTAGAGGAGATCGAGAAGAGTTCGCCTCACCTTCCATTTCAAGGACATATAAATCGACAGGGAAGATAAGATCATTGACTCGGACAAGGAAATCCTCAATTATTCCCTCAGGACTGGTTGTGCATTGATTGGATAACTGAATGACAACACCCGTTGGATGTAAGGGACCTAGACCAAGGTTGGAGAATATGGATTTGGGCATGACATTAATTGAGGCTCCTAGGTCAATGAGTGCATCATCAAAGTTGGAACTTCCAATTTGGCATGGAACTGTAAAGGTCCCTAGATCTTTTCACTTTATGGGAATAGACTGCTGGGTAGAAACATTCTTTAAGGTCCTAAGTTGCCTATTGTGGGTACACAAATCCTTTAGAATCTTGGCATACTTAGGAATTTGTTTTATGGAATCTAAGAGGGGAATGTTGACTTCAACACGTCTAAACATGTCGAGCATTTCAGGATCAGGTTCAAATGACTTCCTTGGTTTAGAAACAGCTTGAGGAAAAGGAATTGGATTCCGAAGTGGAATGGAAGAATGTGAGGGAATGGATTCAGGTTCCTTTTCAAGTTTCTTTTTATTTTCGTTTTCTATGTCAACATTCTGGAGGGTTTGAGGATTTATCTTGGGGCATAAAAACTTTCTTTCCTGATCTAAGTGAAATTGCACTTACATTACCCTTGGGGTTGTGTAATGGTTGAGCTGGGAGTTGGGAATAATTTGATTGTTATTGCTGGCTCAGGTGGGATGCAAGTTAACCTATTTGAGTTTCAATTTTTTTAAGGCTAGAACGGGCGAAGGAGGAAAGATCTTCCATTGCACTTTCCCATGGTTGCTTGCAAGAAGAGGCTTGTCCTTGGTTGGGATTGCCTTGATTTTGGTTCTTGGGAAATCTATTGTATTGGTTTTGGAATTGGGAAGTCTCACTAGGATAATGGAATCCAGGAGGAGGATTGTTCCTTTGAGGTTGAGGAACAAAAGGATAAGGTTGATGGAAGTTACCACCACCTTGACCATATTGGAATTGGTTTGGGTTTTGAGGAGGGAATTGAGGGGGATGAGAGATGGGATTACCATACCTCAGGCCTTGGTTATAGGAAGAAGAGAAGGGCTTAGAGTGAGGTTGGTTGAAGTTTCTATCAAACTGACCTGATAGTTGAGGATTGGTGTTCCGCTGAGCATATGCTGCATTGATCTCCATTGGTCCAGATGAATCGGATTGATCCTCTTGAAGTTATAGACATGTGTCAGTTGGATGAGATTGAGAGTTGTAGATTCCACAGTTTTTGATAGGTCCAGGAAACATTGATTGTGGTAAAGATGAGTTTGGGGATTTAGTGGTCATAGCTAGCTATTGCACAAGACCTATAAGTTCACTCATCCACTCGGTCATCTTGTTCGGCTCAATTGATTGATTATCTTGGGCTTGTTTGACTTGAGCATGTGCTCGAGTATGGAATTGTTGTGTGTTTTCAGCCATGTTACTTATGAGATCTCTTGCAGCTGCGGGAGTTTTATCAACAAGAGCACCACCACTTGCGGCATCAATGAGAGTTCTCTCCATAGCCAATAACCCCTCATAGAAGTATTGGATCAAGAGTTGGTCAGGAATTTGGTGGTGTGGGTAGGTTGCCACAAGTTTTTTGAACCTCTCCCAGTATTCATGGAGTGATTTACTTGGGAACTGACAGATACCACTTATTTCCTTTCGGATAGAAGTAGTATGAGAAGCATGAAAGAATTTCTCTAAGAAGAGTTGCTTCATGTCATTCCAAGTGGTTATGGAACTAGGAGGAAGGTAGTAGTGCCATGACTTGGTAGAGTCATCTAGGGAGAAATGGAATGCTCAGATTTTTATTTGTTCCTCAGAAACCCCTTTAGGCTTCATAGTATAGCACACTATTTGGAACTCTTTAAGGTGGATATGTGGATCCTCACAAGATAGCCCATGGAAATGAGGAAGAAGATGAATCAAACCCAATTTGAGTTCGAAGTCAGCCTCTATGTTTGGATATTGAATACCAAGAGGTTGGTAATTCATATCAGGGGCAGCGAGTTCTTTAAGGGTTTGTTCCCTAGGACTGTCCATTTCAATTTCAACTGGTTGTATGAGGACTGATTCTTGAATTATTTGAGTATCTCTGATGTTCCTCCTAAGTTGGAAAATTTTTCGCTCAATTTTAGGGTCAAAAAATCTGAGGGATTTTTTTGAAGTCTACGGGGGCATTCAGAGATATTTTGGAAGAAATATGAAGACGATTTTTTCTTTGGGTTTTTTTTCAATTTCTTTTTAAATTTTTTTTTATTTGGTTTTTTATTACAATAACTAGAAACTAACGAATAATTAAATAACCATCCCTGGAAACGGTTCCATTTGAAATTCATGGCCGATTTTCTCCTATCAACTGTTCAATGTTCCGGTGCTCTGCTAATGTGTATAGCAGCACTCGGGTCGAATCCTCGGCGATGATACATTGTAATAATCATTTGTTTTTAGTTAATTGTATTCTGATTGGGGGGTTTGTTTGCAGAGATTATGAAATAATTTATGGATGATTGTTGATTTAACAAATTGATAAAGATTGGGGTAAGTTCATCATTAGGTAATTAAGCTTGTGATATCCTTGATCTTTGCTTTATATTACATTAAATTAACACCCATGTCAAAAAGATGATTTTGATCGGAATTCCCAAGTGTTAAAGCTTTAATCCAAGTCGTAACTTAACTTAGGTTTATAATCATTACCATTACTTGTTTATGGTATTTTATTTTTGGTTCCAATAGTCAATAGAATCCACATATTAAACAAAACATGTCATTATTCCATGACATATAAAGTTCAACATACACAATATTAATTTAAAGAACATTCGTCGAGCAAAAGATCTCAATCACTTAACATACCTAAATTATAACTCACCCCAATTAAAGATTTACCCATCCATTAAAATGATTACTAATCTGTTTATAATAATTATTATGATAAATTAAGAAGATAAGATAAATAAAGGGATAAGAAAAGACTTTTGTGTCGCACACACACACACACGAACGATGATGATAATTAAAAACGGATTTTCAATTGAATGAAAAAGAAAAATAAGGGAATATGATTCAACTGAATTTAAACTATTTTAAGAACATAAATATTAAACTACAGAAGGTGGTTTATAATAAGAGATATTTAAGAAGAAACTTGCATTAAAACAGAATTACAAAAGAAAGGACTTACAAAATTACAAAAACGAAGAACATGAAAGTAAGTGAAAACAAAGAGAGGAGGAAAGGTCTCTCAAGTGAAAACATGAGTATGGAAGATCCTCCCAACCCCTTTTCAAGGATTTTTTCATGCCAATATGTTCTTCTCTCTTCTGAAATTCCAACCCCTCTCAAGTAGAGAAGGGGAGAGTATTTATAGCCCAAGGAATGGACTATTTGCATTCTCAATCTGTCCCTCCATTTGAATCTCCAATTTGGCTATTCAGACAGCCGAATATCCAAATATCTCCATCTTAAAAGTTTTAGATAATAAATTTGGCCGACTACTATCAACATTTGGAGGCATTTGGACAAGTGGAGCCAAAGTTATGGCGGTTTTATTCAACAAAGGTAAACTGTCCATTTCTATCCATGCTTTTTCGATGGCCAAAATGTTAATGGATTTTGGAATAGGAAGATGACTTCAAATCCGAATGATTTATTCAAAAAATTCGGCCACCTATATCACCTCTTTCACACTGAAAAATATCAGCTTGATTGGATGCTTAGATCATGAGATATATCATTAATACTGTACTGATTTTATTTCTCGAACAGAATGGTAGGCTGGACTTCAAAGCATATGTTGGGCCTCTTGCTTTTGGATTTGGGCCTTGAAATTAAAATCCAAGACTCCTTAAAATGTACCCCATACTATGGTAGAGAATAATGGAATTTGGACTTCTGTATTTATCCCATAAAATCAATCTTCATGAATAGTCCAGTTTCTTCACAGATTCATTGGTCTTGTTTGTGAGGACCATATAACCCTTCAAATGACAGAATTCGGTCATGGTAACTTCTAATGAAATCTTTTATATTGAAATTAGAATCCTAAAAAACAAGAACCAAACAATTTGGATCAGTATAGTGATAGTTATTATTAAAACAGTAAACTAACTCAATTTGACTACTTTTAAAAATGCTAAAAAATTATACTTAATATTAAAACATTAAGATTTCACACAAATTATGCACATTTCATATAAAATCAGTAAAGTGAGTATATAATAAGACATGAAAATATTAACAATATCACTTACCCTTTTGTAACCAAAATATCACCATAAAACCAATATAAAGAGCACATAACATTTAAAGGTAACTTGGGACATAAACATACTTAAATGGAATAACCATACGGTCGACTTCCACACATGTCACTAAATGGAATAGCCATACGACCGACTTATATACCCAATGAATTTGTAGGTTATAACATAAACACCCATCCTGGTATTCACGGCACCACCCTTCATTTCGTTTATCACATAACCACTCGTTAAATGTCCAAGTACCATTACAAAATCAAAATACATAAAACGAATATAAAGGAAAGAAGAAATTTCCAGATTTCAATCACAATATATCACTTAAATATATTGACATAAAACAACCATTATCAAAACCATTTTCAATACCAAAATACATAAAAGAGTACATGGTATTTATTTTCTTTTATAAACATTACGGCTTGTTGAGGAATCCAAATACCTAATAGTACTCACGACGGCGGAAAGGTCATTGTCACCACATATGTTAAAAGAAACATTCATTTTTGTCGTTTTGTAAAACGCTTCGTAGAAAAAGATTCCCATTGAATGAATTGAAAAGTCAAAGGTGTTTTTACAGCGTATAAAAGAAATAATTTTATTAAAACAAAATATGCCTCAATGAAAGGAGATTGAGACGAAGTCCTTTACAAAGATGATATCTTTAGATTAAGGATAAATCAATGGCATAATCATGCATGAAAAATATAAATACACCCAATATAAGTGGATATTAATTGTAAAACAATCAGATTTAATCCACACATATTCATAGTATGACATAATTAAGAAGTATAGGTTTAACCCAAAGAATTAAAATTTGGTTAAGAAGTTCCCTTACAGAAATTCGACAGCCTAACAACGTCACTTTAAAATTCAGAAAATGAGTTGATGAGAGATAAAAAGGGAATCTCATCACTTGGACATAAAATTTAGAGAAATAAGGATATATAAAAACATATCCCAACATTAAGAATATTTAAATTAAAATACCTAACAAAAATAAATCTTTTAAAAAGATGAGGGTGAAAGGTTCCCTTACCGATTTGGGTAACTTTCGAAACGCACACCCCATGAAAGAAGGACTATACAACATTGATGTAAATACCCATAAATGAAATTATATTACACAAAGAGTATAATAATGGGAAGTACATACACCACACAAACGGAAATGGTGGCAAATGTAACATGAATCTCACAGGAATAAAAACTGAGATAAAAATCCCTTACCTCATTATAATCATTCAAGTCGTATGACCAAAATATAATAAAAAACAAATGAATCACATAATACCATGAATATAAATAGAATAATTATAATATATATTAAATTTAAGTACATAATACACCACATGAAACCAATAAGTGGCAAGCAATGGAAATCTCACGGAATTAAAAGTGAGATAAGAAATCCTCTTACCTCAAGTCTGACTTGTCTTGTTCGTTTCTTTATATTCCTGAATAATAAACTTAGGTCAATTTATAATTTCTTAAGGAATTAATTTAGAGTTTATTATTCAATTCATATCACATATTATCATATTATAATAATTAGTTAATTATGTGGGTTCATGTCATACGTTTTGTCGATGTTCAGTACATTAGTCAAAAACGAACTTGTTTGAAAATAATTTCCCATGTAGTTATAAGTACATCATCTCTATAATGGTATTAATGATTTAAATATCACATATATCCAGTATATATTCATTTTATACTATTCCATAACATTTTTAGACAAAAAATGAAATGCACCGTTCAAGGAGACGGTAGGTCGTACGTACGCATGAATGCTACTTTCATTTATTTGTCATATTAAAGGAATTAAAACTAAATGAGATATAGATATATTATAATTCCAGTATAATATATATCTTATATAAATAAAATAAGTTTATTAATTACATTATTTATAAATTCCATGTTTGGAATGAACGAGTCACATCACTTGAGGGGGCGGTAGTCCACACTTCCTCAGATGAAATTATCGTAGTTCCACAACATGAAAAGCATAACGATGTGATTTAAAAATAAGATTCAGAAGAATATAGAAAACTAAATACCATATATATCATATATAAATATATTGACATCAAAATTTCCACCATGAAAGGTGACAAAAGAAGATTGAACAATCATCGTTTCGTGAGGCAGTAATTCGCCACCCACAGAAACAGTATGTTCTTTAACCATTAGACGGAGGTGTGCGTAAGTGTAGGTATAATCCTTATCATAACAACATACTAGTATATTTATGATCCTGGTGTTATTATGGGATCAAATAATAATAATATAGTGGTGAGTGAAGTAGGAAAATAATTGAAACAAATTCGAGAGAAGACATTACCTCTAAATCGGGTAACTCTTTTTGATTTGAGCCAAAGGCTTCCTTGGAAAGACTTCTGCCCAATGTGAGGCATATAGGAGTAATAAAGGGATTTGGAGGGATAATATGAGAAACTTTTGGACGAGCCAAGGTCTTGAGAGGTGTGAGTAAGGGGGTAGAGGTGGTAGAGGTGGGGGACTTTTATAAGAGGGAGGAGGGTCACTTTTGGAAAGTCTTGAAATGTTACTTTATTATAAAATGGTTTTCAGATTTTAAATGTCCCACAATGATATATTTCGAGGATAAGGTGATAAGGGTTCGAAATACACCCATACAATAAGTTTTAGACAAGATTAAGTCTTATATTTTACCTTATATTTTCATTTTATTTAAATCGTTCATTAATGAGGTAATCACTGCATCATCATGGTGTCATAAATAAATTTATTTATTTAATGACTAAAAATTATATAAAAAATACCATTATGTAGGAAATATTTTTATATTTTAAATTAATATTTATAGTCTAAGATATCATTTATGTAAACAAAATTAAAATTGTTTTACTTAGGTGTTACATAGTTTGGTTATATTTTCCTTTCTTTAAAAATAATATGATAAAAGGTCACTATCACCCAAAAGTGATTCCATGGGGTCCCTAAGTTGGCACAAAGAATCCCATGGTCGGACATGACTCAATAAAGAAGATTTGGACACATTTTGGGGTCATTTTATATTATTATGATATTATTTTATTACCCTTAACTACCCGATTACTAATTAATCATGATAATTAAAGATAATTGTCATCGTTAATATTCATAATGTACAAATAAAAGAGTCCTAATTACATAATTTAGACCTTATGATTCAAAATATGGAATCCATTTTAAAAAATTCCAATCACAGAAATTGCAGTAATTAATTTAAAAATAATTCTCGTTGTCAAAAGAAAGGATGAGTTTTTTAAGAAGTAACATTTAACAAGATATTGACTTGTTTTTACATCCAATTGAAAATAGAAATTACATACAATGGAATATATTTTATTAATTGAAAAAAACATAATTCAATTACAATTTAAAACTAATTAAAAGGGCAATCTAACAATATAATTAAATTAGATGAAAAAGCAGTTTTGATGTAAAATGCCGCATTTTCACTATTCATTAAAAATGAACATTTGTCAGAAAAATACCAAACATTTATCCAAAGTAAATTTGATATTCCAAATTAAAAAATGATTTCCATTTTACCAAATTAAAAACATACAAGTTGCATTAATTAGTTTTATAATTAATTCCCGTTGTCAAAACAAATAGCGTGTTTTTATGAAATAATATCTATCAAAAGATTGACACTTGTTTATGTCCAATTTCAAAGTGAAATTAATTCCAATTACCACCATTGGATTAAATGGTAAAAAAATATTTTGACTAAAATATAAACCCAATAAAAATATAATCTAACCATATAAATAAATTATGTTAAAAAGAGGTTTTGAATTAAAAAACATCATTTTTCACTATTCATAAAAAAAATGAACTTTATCAAAACATAACAAAAATTTCAACAAAAGAAATTTTTATGTCCTGATTCTAAAGAAGGATTTTATTTTTTCAAATATAACATATAAAATTTTCAAAAAGTGTATTTAAAAAGGGTTCTCCATCAACAGGCGGTTAATCGACCTTTTGAAGAATATTAGAATATTTATACTTTGAAATCTTTTCTTATTTTAAGCCTCTAACTTTTGATGGATAAATATAAAAATATTTAAAATATATATATAATCATTTTTTAGTTAGTTCTTTTCATTCCCGCCATTACAACAGCTAGGTGTTAACTACCATTTAAAATAATAATATTATATTATTAGTGTGCAACGTAAGATTTCCAAGAAACTCATTGTTTTGTATTGGGTACGCCATCGAACATAGCATTCCCTTTAAAGTAATATTAACATTTTATTCACAAATATTAATAAATATGAAAATGTAATATTCTTTATTTACCCCGGATGTCACATCCTTCCCCCCTTTTGGGAATTGTGTCCTCACAATTTTAAAATTAGGCTCAGAAACTTCATTGAAAGCCCCACATCGGAAAAAGAGTAAATTAAACTATCACTTTAAATGAAAGAAAGAAAAGTACAAAGGTCACCCGAGACTACATATACTAGGATTCCATGAAAACATGGATATGGAAGTGAAAACAAATGGTTATGTTCTAATGGAGAGTGATAGAAAACATGTTCAGGAGAAAGTTAACCACCAGAAAATCACAAACTTGTGATGGGTTAAACGGTATTTGATTTCCCAGTAGGAAAAGTTAATAGACAACATTTTTGTATTAAGTTACTTTTCATTGAGTAATTTATTTATGAGCTTAACTAAAACATAAGGAATCATACTTACTTGTCATGTAGACTTTCATCTCTTACTATATTTTTTACACAAACTCATATATTCTCGAAAAGATGAGTATTTAGGATGACTTGTTCACAATAAGAGTGCTATAATCAACTTCTTGTGAATTCCCTAATCCAAAAAATATGAACTATATATTTCCCATGACTTTAGACCTTAACCAAATCCAAAATTGTTAGTAAAAGATTAGATAATACTCAAAAAATATAATCTTTTAAAAAAAAGAAAAACTACTCTTAATATCCAAAAATTTTCCAAAAAAACCCAAAGTTCATCAAATACCATTCAATAAACATCTATCCATAAAATTATTCAAAGTAATCCAAAATAAGATTGAAACCCAAATCTCATAAGGATTTAATTAAATAGTCTTCCAAGATAAATCTTAACATTTATCTCCAAATAACTTCGGTTACTCACAAAGTCTCATATTGAAAAGTAATTAACCTTATCACATATTCTCCATGATAGGTTAATCATTTTCATAAATAAACTAAATCATCATATGTCCACAATCAAAACACAGATTCTTTCAAACTAAATATTAAACCATTATTCCACAATTGAATTCTCATAGTATTCTATCTTCCTTATGGATATAGTGTTTCCTCAAAAGAGAGAACATATTTTACAACAACCTTTATCACCTATTCACCAAATCATTTTCCAATACTAAGTATAACCATTTGGTAAAACATGAGTTCCCAAAATCAACTTATTCTTGTCCCATAAAATCATTTTACTAAAATAATAAGTCATACTAACCAGGGAATTCAAGCAGTCCAGTGTTAAGAGATGCGCCCTTGTCGCCCTTCGGTTGTGGGTTCGATTCCAACGGACTTACCAGATGCAACAGGTTGTCACCCATCCTACGGGTTTCCATTTTTATAAAACTCAAAAATAACCCTAACATGTTTTAACCTCAATGGTTTCCTTATACCTCTCATTTTCATCCAAATTCATTATGATCTCAACATATTAATTATTGAAGTCTTATTTCACCACCATAAGATAAAATAAAATGATTCCCAAAATGAAGAATATCATACCTTGATCATGGTGTCCATTTGGTTTCATTGTCATCTTGTTCACGTAGGTAGAAGGTCCATTCATTGCAAAAATGATTTAGAGATCCTTCAAAATCATTTGCTTCCTCTATCCAAATACACATTGTAAAACATGGGTCATATGGGTGTTCATAAGAAAATAGCTTTAGAAAATAATCATGTATGACATATAATTTTAAAACATCTGATAAAACATGATTTCTATAAAATAGTCGGACAGAATTTGAGTTGAAACTTTCAATTAATGGTCCTTTTAAAATATCATAGGTATGTGCTGAGAGAATATATTATAAAAGAAAATATAAATAGGTTGTTCAAGGGTCTCATTCTTTAGCACCTTTTTGAAAACCATAATATGCTTCAAAATCTTGTGATAAGGTAAAATATTTGAAAATGCCTTGATAATATTTACCTTTAATGAAAATATGAGAATATTGTGAAAATAGGATTTTTCTAAATACAAAACATGATCCACGATGATAAATAGGTATAATGGAGGTGTTTGATATCTCAAAAAACTACTTGCAAGTGTGTTATATGCTAGAAAAAGTTTCAAAATCATCTGAACATGACTTTGCAATAATTATTTCAAGCATGTCCTCGGGAAGAGAGAGGAATGTCATCTGATATCCTCTGCCTTCCATTTGTAACTAAATTTACTTGATCTAAAAAAGTTATAAAAAAAGGATTTAACTGAAATAATAGACATAGGGACTAACCATGTGTCTAACGAAAACTCCCAATCACTAAAGTTGTCTAAACCGACCTCTGATACCAACTATAAGAACCCGACCTTAAAACATCACATAATCTTGAATAAAATGAATAATTCACATTTAGGATCTTTTCAGGTTTTTAGTTTTAGAGAATTAGGACATAACTATTACATCTCAATAGATTGCAAAGTAAATACTTCTACTCAGTTTCCTTTTTTTCATAAAATAAAAACACTTAAAAAGAAACATATATAGTTCCATGTTTTAGATAGCATGTCTTTCCTTGATCCCATCCTTGACCCTATTCATCTTTACATCCAGTGGAAAACATTTCAAAAACTTGGGATGAGCATAAAAAGCTCAGTAAGGGATACACAAAGAACGAAACTGTTAGTTTTTCAAAACAACAAGTAAACCAGGAAAACTTAATCATAAGTAATATTTTTCACCTTTACGAAGTAGTAAATACTCTTCAATAACTAAGAGATCATTGCCTAATCTTTTGTAACCAAAGGATCACCATAAAACCCATATAAAGAACACATAACTTGTAAAGGTAACTAGGGACATAAATATACTTAAATGGAATAACCATACGGTCGACTTCCACACATGTCACTAAATGGAATATCCATATGGCCGACTTCCATACCCAATGCATTGGAGGTTATAATGTAACCACCCATCATGGTATTCATGGTACCACCCATCATTTGGGTTATCACATAACCACCCATCAAATGTTTTAGTACCATTATAAAATCATAATACATAAAACAAATATAATGAAAAAAAAACATTTCCACATTTCAATCACAATATATCACTTAAATATATCGACATAACAAATAAATTATCAAAAACATTTTCAATACCAAAATACTTAAAATATTATATGGTATTTATTTTCTTTTAAAAATATTACAGCTTGTTGAGGAAGCCAAAGATCAAATAATACTCGCGGCGGCAGAACGGTCGTTGTCACCGCATATGTTAAAAGAAAAATTCCATTATGTCGTTTAGTAAAATGATTTGTAGAAAAATATTCCATTTGAATGAAATGAAAATTCAAATGAGTTTTTACAGCATATAAAAGAAAGTCTTGTATTAAAACAAAATATGCCTCAATGAAAAGATATTGAGAGGAAGTCCTTTACAAAGACGGTATCCTTAGATTAAGGATAGATCAATTTAATAATCATGCGTGACAGATATAAATACCCCCAATATAAGTGTATATTAAGTGTAAAACAATCATAGGTCATACACACATATTTATATTATGACGTAATCAAGAAGTAGAGGGTTAACCCAAAGAATTGAAATTGGGTTAAGAAGTTCCCTTACAGAAGTTCGACACCCTAACAACGTCACTTTAAAATTTAGAAAATGAGTTGATGAGAGATAAAAATGGTATCTCATAACTTGGACATAAAATTTATAACAATAATAATATATAATAACATATCCCAATATTAGGAAGATTTAAATTAAAAGACCTAACAAAAAGAAGTCTTTTAAAAAGAGGAGGGTGAAAGGTTCCCTTACCGATTTGGGTAACTTTCGAAACGTACACCCTATGAAAGAAGAACTATAAAATGTTTATGTAAATACCCATAAAAGAAATTATATTACACAAAGATTATAATAATGGGAAGTACATACACCACACAAAAGGAAATAGTGGAAATTGTAACATGAATCTCACGAGAATAAAAAGTGAGATAAAAACCCCTTACCTTGTTGTAATCAATCGAGTCGTATGACCAAAAGATAATAAACACCAAATGAATCACATAATACCAAGTATATAAATGTAATAATTATAATATATATAAAATTACAGTACACAATACACCACATGCAACCAATAAGTGTCAAGCAATGGAAATCTCAAAAAATTAAAAGGGATATAAGAAATCCCCTTACCTCAAGTCCGACTTGTCTTGTTCGTTTCTTTATATTCCTAAATAATAAAATTAGGTCATTTATAATTTTTTAAGGACATCCTTTAAATTTTATTATTAAATTCATATCACATATTATCATGTTATAATAATTAGTTAATTATGTGAGTTCATATCATACGTTTTGTTGATGTTCGGTACATGAGTCCAAAATGAACTTGTTTGAAAAGAATTGACCATGTAGTTATAATTAAATCATATATAGAATGGTATTAATTATTTAAATATCATATATATCTATTATATATTCATTTTATACTATTCCATAACATTTGGATATAAAAAATGAAATGCACCGTTCATGGAGACGGTAGACCGTACGTACGCATGAACGCTACTTTCATTTCATTGTCATATTAAAGGATTTAAAACTAAATGAGACATAGATATATTATAATTTCAGTATAATATATATGTTTTATAGGTAACATAAGTTTTTTAATTTCATTATTTATAAATTCTATGTTTGGCATGAATGAGTCACATCACTTGAGGGGGCAGTAGTCCACACTTCCTTAGATGAAATTATCATAGTTCCACAACATAAAAGGCATAACGATGTGATTTAAAAATAAAATTCATAAGAATATAGAAAAAATAAATACCATATATATCATATATAAATACAGTAACATCATAATTTCCACCATGAAAGGTGTTAAAAGAATATTGAACAATCATCGTTTCGTGAGACAATAATTCGCCACCCACAGAAATAGTATCTTCTTTAACAATTAGATGGAGGTGTGTGTAAGTGTTGGTATAATCCTTATCATAAAAAAATCCTAGTATATTGAGGGTAATGGTTTTATTATGGTATCAAATAATAATAAGATAGTGGTGAGTGAAGAAGGAAAATAAAATAATGAAACTCGAGAGAATACATTACCTCTAAATCGGGTAACTCTATTTGATTTGAGCCAAAGGCTTCCTTGGAAATCCTTTTTCCAAACTTGAGGATTCTAAAAGTAAGATAGGGATGTGGAGAGATAATATGAGCAGAGTTTGGATGAGCCAAGGGCTTGATAGGTGTGGGTAAGGGGTTAGAGGTGGGGGCCTTTTATAAGAGGGAGGAGGGTCACTTTTGGAAAGTCTTGAAATGTTACTTTATTATAAAATGGTTTTCAGATTTTAAATATCCCACAATGATATATTTATAGTATAAGGTGATAAGGGTTTTAAATCCACCCATACAATAGGTTTTCAACAAGATTAAGTCTTATATTTTACCTTATATTTTGATTTTTTTTAAATTGTTCATTAATGAGGTAATCACTGCATTATCATGGTGTCATAAATAAATTTATTTATACAAAGACTAAAAATTATAAAACAAAATACCATGATGTAGGAAATATTTTTATATTTAAAATGATAATTTATATTCTAAGATAAAATTTATTTAAGCAAAATTAAAATTGTTTTTCTTAGGTGTTTAATAGATTGGTTATATTTTCCTTTCTTTAAAAATAATATGATAAAAGGCCACTCTCACACAAAAGTGACTCCATGGGGTCCCTAAGTTGGCACAAGGTATCCCAGGGTCGTTCATGAAACAACCAAGAGGATTGAGACACGTTTTGGGGTCATTTTATATTATTATGATATTATTTTATTACCCTTAACTCCCTGATTACTAATTAATCATAATAATTAAAGATAATTGTCGTCGTTACTATTCATAATGTCCAAAAAGAAAAGTCTTAATTAAATAATTTTGACCTTATGATTCCAAATATGGAATCCATTTTATCAAATTCCAAACACATAAATTTAAGTAATTAATTTAAAAATAATTCTTGTTGTCAAAACCAAAGACGAGTTTTTAAGAAGTAAAATTTATCAAAAGATTGACTTGTTTTTACATACAATTAAAAAGCGAAATTACATCCAATGAAAAAAATTTAATAAAGTGATAAAAACATAATTCAATTAAACTTTAAAACCAATTAAATTTGAAATTTAACTATATAATTAAATTAGATGAAAAATCAGTTTTGAAGTAAACTGCAGTATTTTTCACTATTCATTAAAAATTAACATTTGTCAGAGAAATACCAAAACTTTATCCGAAGTAAATTTAATATTAAAAATTCAAAAAATGATTTCCATTTTACCAAATTAAAAACATAGAATCTTCATTAATTAATTTTATAATTAATTCCCACTGTCAAAACAAATTGCGTGTTTTTATGAAATAATATCTATCAAAAGATTGACACTTGTTTATTTCCAATTTCAAAGTGAAATTAACTCCAATGACCACAATTGGATTAAATGTTAAAAATATATTTCTACTAAACTTTAAACCCAATTATATGTAACACCCCGAGCTTCCACGATACGCTTCTCTTTCAATAATGTAATAGCTTGCATTGTACGCAAGTTCGAGATTCTAACGCACTACGACCAATCAAAATAGCCATTATGAATAGTAATACACACTTTTTGAAATTATATATGTTTTATATTTCAAAATGGACTTCATTTTTGGATTATTAATATCGAAATTAGCATATATTGAATTTTTGGTATTTTTATGAGAACTTCCAATTTTGATGAATAGTGAAAAAAACTTAAAAACAAATTTTTTAATGAAAATAATTTATATTGATAAATTATAATATTGAGTGATTTTAAAGTATAATTATAATATATTTTTACCATTTTATCCAATGGTGGTCATTATAATTAATTTCACTTTGAAATTGGACATAAACAATTGTCAATCTTTTGATATATATTGTTTCTTAAAAACACGCTATTTGTTGTGACAGCAAGAATTAAATATAAAATTAATTAATGAAACTTATATGTTTGTAATTTTTTAAAATAGACATCATTTTTTAATTCAGAATATCAATTATAGCTTAGGATGAATTTTTGGCATTGTTCTGAAAAACTTCAATTTTTGATGAATAGTGAAACCACTAAGTGGTAGTTAAAAAAAACTGATTTTTTGTTTAAATGAAACATTACCACTTCTGTGATTTGATTTTCAAAAATCCGACATACATGGTTTTCATTAGGAAGTAAAATGTGGTTTAATGGGATTAAAATAATTTTTTGGTGAATAGTTACTTTTAAGTTTAATTAATCGCGATTAAAGGTAATTAGTGAAATTTAAGGTAAAAATGGTATTATAAAAATATGAAATGACCTTTACACTTGTCCTACCCATATTGGATGAGTCATGGCCGACCAAGAAAATCCATGGGTAAACTCGGGGACCCCATGGAGCCACATTGGTAGGAAAATGACATTAAAAACTTTTTATTTAATGTTAAAATAAAAATGTCACAAACATGACTTGTTTTACTAAAACAATTTTTAAATAGGGTTATACAAGTCATATTTTTGACTATAAATATTCATTAGAAATATAAAAAGATTTCATACATCATGATTTTTTTTATAATTTTTAGACATTAATTATATTAAATTATTTATGACACCATGACGATGCAGCGATTACCTCATTAATTAACAATTTAAATAAAATAAAAAGACAATGTAAAATCCAAGGCTTAAACTTGTCAAAAACCTATTGGATGAGTATATTTAGAACCCTTATCACCTTATCCTAGAAATATATCATTTTGGGACCTTTATAATCCGAAAATCATTTCATAATAAAGTAACATTTCAATCTTTCCAAGAGTGCCCCTTCTCTCCTCTTATAAAAGGCCCCCACCACTACCACCTTATTCACACCTTCAAAGCCTTTTGGATAGGCCAAACTCTACCAAAATACTCTCTCAACTTACCTATCTTACTCTTAGAAGCCTCAATTTGGGCATAATTCTTCCCAAGGATGCCTTTGGCTCAAATCAAAAAGAGTTACCCGATTTTAAAGGTAGTGTTTTCTCTTGTGTTCTTATGTTTTATTATGCTTCTCCAACCCCATAAACTCTTTTTATTCATTTCTACTATAACAAAACCAATATCCTAAATATACTAGGATGTTTTTATGATAACTATTTTATTTACACTTTCACAAACCTTCGTCTAATGGTTAAAGAACCTACTGTTTCTGTGGGTGGCGGAATACTGCCTCACGAAACGATGATTGTTCAATATTCTTTTAACACCTCTAATTGTGGCCATTTAAATGACACTATTTTCATATATGATATATATATTATGTTTATTTTTTCCTTATTCTTCTTTATTTTTCATTTATGGCATAATTTATGATTTCCATTATGGGTAAACATGATAATTTCATTTTAGGAAGTGCAGACTACCGCCCCTCAAAGTGATTTGAATCATTAATGCCATATGTGGGATGTATAAAGGATGTAGTAAATGGTATTATAAATTATATTATACTGGATTTATAATATACCTTTATATCATTGTGACTTCATTCCATTAAATACGAAATAGAAATGAAAGTAGTGTTCATGCGTACGTACGACTTACCATCTCCATGAACAGTGCATTTCATTTCTTACCTCTAAATGTTATGTAATATTATAAATGAATGTATATACTGTATATATATTTTTTATATGATATATAAATCATGGATATAATTATGGATATAATGGATATTTTACCACATGAACAACTTGTAATTATAAGAAGTTTATTTTTGACTCAAGTACCAAAGATCGACAAAATGACCGTTATTAACTTAAATAATTACATAATGTTCATAATATGGTAATAAGTGATATAAAAGGAATTATGAACATGAAAAAGGTTATTAAGAAAATAGAAATTAACTCTAGTTTATTATTCAGGAGATTAATGAATGATCGAGTCAAGTCGGACACGAGGTAAGAGAACTTCTTAACCCAATTTCCATTCTTTGGGTTAATCTCCTACTTTCAAATTATGTCATGATATTATTATTTCCTATCTCTTATTTGTACTATATTTATGTGTACTTATAGTGAATAAAAATAATAGATCTAATTTATTTAAAAAACGATCTTTGTAAGGGTCTTCATCTCAATCTCCTTTCATTGAGGCATATTTTGTTTTATACACAACTTTCTTTTATACGTTGTATAAACCCCTTTGACTTTTATGTTTATTCAAAAATAATCTTCTTTATATGAAACATTTTACTAAATGACAAAAAGGAATGTTTTTCTTTTCATACGTATGCGGCGACAACAAATTCTCCGCCTCCGTGAGCACTATTTGAGTTTCGGCTTCCTCTACAAGCCATAACATTTTTTAGAAGAAAAATAAATACCATGTTTTACTTTTCTTTTATTTTGGTATTGAAAATGGTTTTGATAAAGTTTTGTGATTGAAGTGTGGAAATATTATGTTTCCTTTAAGCATGTTTTATCTGATACAATTATGTTATGGTTTATGATATGTTTATACCTGTTCATATGAGGAATGCATTGGACTTAATAAGTGACGGGTGGAGCCCGCTATAGCTCATCGATGCATCGGTAGGTCTCATGAGAAAAACTAGTGTTTTGGCACGAGGCCTTGACAAAATCTTATTTGTGGTCTTGGCACGAGGCCTTGGCTACGTGGTTATGATAGTCTAGCATAATGCATTCCATCATTATGAAATTGGTTATTGATATTGCATGTGATTATTCGACCAGTATAATATCCATGCGAATAAGTAAATGGCATTATCTCATTTTACTTTTTCCATATTATTTTGAAGTTCAAGTTTAAAAATCTTTTGTTTTAGTTATACATTGCCTTAAATGTTTATGTTTATCTATGAAAGCTGCCGCTATATTGTTATCCTTAAGGAGCATCTGATCTCACCCCTTTGAATGTTTTATTTTTCCCAGGATGTGAAGAAATATTTTATGAATGACCTACAGGGATAGTCTGAAGGGGATAGAAGTGTGGACTATGGAGACTATGTTATTGTGATTTTTCACTTTATGATGTAATGTAACATTAATGAATGTATCTAGTGTTTCCAAGGATACTAAACTAATCGGTCTTTCGAGACTTGATCTTTGTGATCATGCCAATGTTACACAATAATGAACCGACTCTGGGTAACTGGGGTCAGGGCGTTATATTATAAATATAATCTAACCATATAGATAAATTAGATTAAAAGGAGGCTTTGAATTAAAATACAATATTTTTCAATATTCATAAAAAATGAACTTTATCAGAAAAATAAAAAAAAATTACAAAAAGTAAATTTTGATGTCCCGATTCTAAATAAGGATTTGAATTCTTCCAATATAACATATAAAATTGTCAAAAAGTGGATTTAAAAAGGGTTCGCCATCAAAAGGCGGTTAATCGTTATTTTAAAGAATCTTAGAATATTTATACTTAAAATAGAATTGTTTTATTATTTTAATCCTCTAAATTGTATTGGATAAATGTAAAAATATTTAAAAAACATATATAATCATTTTGTAGTTAGTACTGTTCATTTCCTTCATTACAATAGCTAGGCGTTAACTACCATTTAAAATAATATTATTATATTATTAGTGTACAATGTAAGATTTCAAAGAAACTCGTTGTTGTGTATTGGGTACGCCATAGAACATAGCATTCCCTTTAAAGTAATATTAACATTTTATTCACAAATATTAATAAATATGAAAATTTCATATTCTTTATTTACCAGGGATGTCAAAATTATTCAAGCATGTTTTCTTACTTATGATACTACATTTTTGGTTTCTCTTTTTTTGTTCTATAAAAGGACCTAAATTACCATATTTCCCTTCAATATAAATGGAATCCATTCATCAATATACTAATTCCATAGTAACTACACAATTCGGGGCCTCATTGAATTAGTGGACTTTTTCACCCACCTAACACCTTCAGTGCTAGGTGGTAAATGAAAAAATTCAAGAGTACCACCTAAAAGGTACCATTATTATTATGGATGTTTCATGAGAATCCCAATGTGATATAAACCCCCAATAACCATTTATCAAATGATGAGTGTTGGTGAAGAGGAAATCAACAAATGTCACTATTTTAAACTATTTGAGGAGACTTTCCCTACAAAACAGCGACAAACACCCCCTTATCATAGATAGGTGGATCATGAGGTTGATTATGGCAGCACATCAATACTTGAGTTTCCAAAAAAGGACTCCTATTAATAGTCACCACTATTAGTTATATGTGGCATAAATACCTAAGAATCCAATAGAGGAATCCACTTTGTGGGTTCCAACTCTGATCATTTATACCCAAGTATACAGGAAATCCCACTAGGGGTGGTAAGATACCAAAAAATATGAGTGGGTCTATATTCATGTTTCCCCAATTAAGACCGCAAAAATACAGTAACGATGTCAATTGGACAAGAAGATATCACTTCCCTCACCCAACAATCATGTATATATACTCTAGTAGTGTAAGATCATGTCTTTTCTATGTGGTATGAAACCTTTTTATTTGGGTTTAAATTATTCATTTTTATCCTAATGTAAATTTTAAATGAGTTCACTTGGGTTATGGGGGTTTGGGTGATTGTTTAGAGACTGAAAACCTGACTTTTGAGTAAAAAGGTAGGCCACATGGTTAGTATAAACCATGTAGCCCAGTCCTCATAGTCTTTTTAAACAATGTGTGGTAGTTCAGTGCTCTGCCTAGGGCCACATGGATTGTCCTAATTATTCATCCCCTATATGTATGGCTATGAGAGTGATGCATTTGTAGAGCTGTTATTCATGAGTTGTGCATGGTTATTCAAACTGTACACCGAAACCATATGAGGGTTGTCATGGGGAAGTGTTGGGAACACAGTTGGCACACGGTTTGGAAAATTGTGCTACCAAATAGTACAAACCATTTTTTTGTTTGAATTTATAGCTCCCCCCTTTTCTTATTACCTCCTCCCCTATTTTATCTTTCATATTTCATGCATAGCAATCTACAACCATTGAAACTGCTTCATCTATGCTTAAATCTAGGAATTGAGGTATCTCCTCCATTTAGACTCTTATCAAAGAATTTTTACTCTCGTTGGATTGGATCCTATAATCTCTTCATTCACCTTTCACCATTCCTCATTTATATTTCTATCGACTGAGTTATTTTGGTGTGAGCTAATATACCCAATTTATAGGTCATTTTTCTATTTACTCAATTTATTCTATTATTGCCCAGATTAGATAAAAACAATGGAAGATTAATTGAATACCATGCTAAGTTAGGTGGTATTGTGCTTTTCCCATAATGTTTTGGTGTTTATGTATTATGTTATTTTTCCACAAGCCAATTTTTCTGAGCGATTCTTGTTAAATAGAATTTTCCTTAAATTAAATGAATATGCATAACCTATATAATTTAGGAGTCTCAATTATGTCTTAATAGAGGCTATGAATATTGAATTGAACCACCCCTTGGGTGTGTTTCTGAATTGGATAAAACCTCCATGGGTGGCCTATGAATTTGATTCACAACTATGGTGTAATATTTTAACCATTTATTTTGGGATTTCAAATGAGTTGACTGTGTTATAATTTGAATTAAATGAAAGGGGCATAAAAGAAAATGTTCGTATTCCTTTGGCCATCATCCCTTCCAGCTTAGTCTTGAGATTTCCTTAATAATTGAAGTGTATTGTAGAGATATTTAAATCAAACTATGGTATTGATAGACTGTGGGACCTTGATAATCTATTTATGTCATTTTGGGGGTGATACATTTGTTCGGACTCATAATTACATGAATAGAAACTTTTTTCTTATTGAATTAAATGGATTCTAAATGAATTTTCTTACACTATGGGTGAAACATGGGTTCTCATATGAGTGTCACAGATAGAATCACAAGGCAATTTTGTTATATCATGCCAAGGGTGATACTTGAATTCAATTTATGGATTCCAACGGTAGACTCCAAGGTAGGATCATTATATCATGCCAAGGGTGATACATGGGTTCCCTATATGGAATTCCAATGATGGAATTAGAGGGAATATAATTATATATGATATGAGTGATACTTTTGTTCCCTTTATTTAATTCCAAGGAAAAATCATATGGAATACTATTATATATGAAACAAGTGATACATGGGATCTATACATGGAATTCCAAGGATAGACTCGGAGTGCTATGACAATATACTACACCTTAAGCGATACATGAGTTGCTATGGGAATTCCTTGGATGGGATTATAAGGTGATGGGTTTAAAATTACACTTGGAGTGACACTTGGGTTCCCAATTACGGATCCCATGGTTGAAAAAATGTTTAAAATCATAATTAATTATTATACAATGCCTCATTCACATAAAATAAAAATATTGGATTCATTTGATGATTTAATTTTATGATAACATTATCTACCTCTATTATATAAAAGTATTGATGTGGGTCTTATGTATTCATTAAATTAGTATGACCAATGGGGAATTCCTGGGATAAGAGCCTGTTCCCAAGACCTTTTAATAAGTTTAATCATGACTAACTGATTACTCATATATATTCTATCTTAGTCCAAAGTAGGTAGTAGAGGGTGGGTGTTCTATGGGAACCCAAACCAATATGGGTTATTTATTTACCACATTGCTTATAAATATTTTAACATTACATACACAATGATTATTATATACACACTAGATGGATGGATTTAGACACTGTTATTGGTGGCCTACTGAGTATATCTCACACCCTGTTCAAGCTATCATTGAGGGAAGGTGGCTTACTATGGATTCTTAAATATCATTCTAGGATAGTGTATAAAGATATAGGAATGAGCCTATGATTGAGGTTCTACTAGAGATAGCCATGGGTATTTTTTCATTTCATTATATAGCATGTTGTATATGTTTTTTTCTTGACCCCACTATATTTCCTTTTTTGTATAGCATTAAATGATCATATTTTTTGTATATTACATTGATAGATGTGATTTAAATGGTTATTTATATTATAAATTATTATTATTCCACTATTTTTTATCTTTTATGCTTATACTATTGATTGATATAAATATATTGGTGTGCTACACTCTTCTCGTGAGGGTATAGTACCCCCAAATTTCTTCTGAAGACCCTTGTTTCTAGTCGGTATCCTCTGGAATATGGGGAGGCATGCTTGAGTCCATGTGGATAACTGGGATTAGTTACATATGAGTGTACCAGGTTCAATACCTCACAATGTTGTATCAAAGAAGTTTCTTTTCTTTTATTTTCTTATTCATACTAATTTGGATGGTAGAAAGAATAAATAGGATGTGTTGATATTTGGTCATGATCATGTTCCTTGGAGTAGATAACCCAAATCTAGTGAAAATAAAAATTACCTAGTATGGGACATGTTTTTCTAGACAGTCTTTATTATAGTTTTCTTGAATTTATAGTTGGGGGATGCACTTGATGTTATATGTTCATTTTGACTATGGATTTTTACCCATGTCCTAATATGGAGTGGAAGTATTTGTTCATGAATCATTATATAAACATGATTATTTATATGTCATTCATATTCCATGTCATGTCTATATTATTTTGTGCATTGCATGCATCATGTTATTGTTCCTTAATTACTATTTCCCTGAAATTGTGTTAACATTTCCTATAGGGAACGAATAAATAATGGGTTTCAATTAAATAGATGCCAATCAGAATTTATATAATGTTTGGGACTTTATAAATTTTTAATGGAAACCCATATAATTTGGAATTGATATATATAAATGTATATATACAAATTGATGAGTTAAAATTATCTTAAAATAGAAAGAATTCTAGTAAATGGGGATGTTAAGTGAAACTTTAGGAGTGTTTTCCACCCAAAAATTCAATCTCCCTCATATACTGGGACCTATGTCAGAAATATAAAACATGAACCTAACTGGACTATAGTATGGGGTAGTAGTTAGTATCCATTATGTTTCTTTTTTATCCTAACATCCCCCAAGACCTAGATTTATGAGCAAGCTGAGGGGTGTAGCTATTATATAGGAAGGCATGTACATATTCTATTATTTCATCTATGATATTAGAATTAATTAAATCTTATATTGAGGTGTCTATTTGGAATTTTTAGATACATTCCATTTTGAAGTCCTCGAGTCGCATGCCAGGAGGGTGTTGATATCCATGCTTCAAAGGTTGTGGTCCTTAGGCCATCAGTAGAACCTCCAAAAGTTCCACTTATGGAACAACTAGTTATACATAATATGGGCATCAATTCCCAGTTTGAGAGGATTCCCAATGATTTAATCTAACTATTCATGGATCCCCACTACCTACCCTGACTATGGAAGAGTTGAAAAGTGAGTTTGAGAAGTAGAATCCAAACATGTTTTGGGGGGATAGAAGTATATAATTTATAGATTCATGGCTAGAGGTCATGTTGTTAATTTTTAAACATATCGATACACCTCTCAAGAGGAGACTAAAGTTTTACTATGCATATTATTTAGTATTTCTCAAAGAGTTATTGTAACATTATTATCTAGATAGATCATTATCATGATATGGATTGGATGGATCTTTAGAGGGCCTTCTATGATTATTTTTATTCTAAGACATCAAGGGCTAATAGATCCAGAGTGTTTATGCACTTGGAATAGGGTTCATTATCTGTTATGGACTATTCCACTAATTTTAGGGAGCTCCAATGATTCACACCTATTATTTTATGTGGAAATTTATCTATAGATTGGTAATTTCAGGATATTATCAGGTATGAAATCCAATCATAGGTGATTGTATTGCAGCTTACAAACATTTCTGAAATAGTGAACTAGGATCTTATCACTAATTGTAACCTGAGAGAGTATGGGGGTGTGATCCATGGTGGTTTTACATGAAGGTATAAAACAACATTGACCAATAGTAAGAAGTGTTATTTTGTGCTTCCACATGGTGATATTAGTAGTCAAGGCACACACTCAGGTAGCTTTATGAGGTTCCATTAGTGTGGTAGTCCAAGAGATACAAAAGCCCAATATACTAGGGCCACAGTTGAATGATGTTCTTTCAGAAATATGGTTCATCTTCAAGGATTTTTTAGATATTTTTCTCCAGTTTTCAGTGATAGAGGGTCTAAACTGACTCCACATTCATTAGCGGGGTCAGTGGCTTCTCATCAGGTAGATAACTAGAGTGTGACTAAAAAATCAGGCCAAGGTTTTGGTCATAGTTAGGGTAGATATACACTAGAATTATAGTTCCATCATAGAGGGTCTGGTCAGGGTAGTTAGGTTATATCTTAGGGCACAAATCAGACTATATATATGCAGTGAAACTGATTACTAAGAAGTAGATTGTCAGAAATTATATGGTTTAAGGTACTATTTAGGTAACGTTTACTTAAGTGTCTTCTATTTTTTATACATGTGATTCCCATTCCATCATATCTTCTCCTATAGTGTATATCCTTCAGATCAATGTTTATTTTTCCTTTGATGTGATAACACTTGATACTTGATTGGGAATTCAATCATAGAATGTATGCCAGTGCAAGGAGTACCCCCTCAAGATGGGTGGGTGTTTCTTCCTATGAGTCCTCTTTTTTCCTTGAGATGGATGAATCTGATATTATTCGTGGGATGGACTAGTTGGTTCCCTATCATTATTACATTGATTTTAATCATTGAATGATAACTTTCACATCACCAGAGGTTATGAATTTTATTCATAAGGGTGGATTGGATGTTGAGGAAGGAGAAGCAAGACCCAACCATCATAGGATGGGTGGGATGCCAACCCATATTTCTATATTTTATCTTGATGATCAAGGAACGTGTTAGGTAGACTTCTCTGTAATAGTAAATTATTTTAGGGATGTTTTCATGAATAATTTTTTTAAGAAAACCTCCCGACATAGAGGTAGAGTTTTCTATCAATCCAGTTCCATGAGCTTCACCAGTATCTATTCTTCCTTACAGGATGGCCAATATTGAGTGATAGGAGCTCAAGAGGCAAATAGATGATTTATGAGATAAGGGATTTATATGACCCAGTTCTTCACCATGGGTTTCACCGATCCTTTTCTCCAACAATATAGATAGTACCCTTAGAATTTTTTGGATTACTGCTAGTTAAACTTACTTATAGTTAAGAACTGGTATCCATTTACTCATATAGATGACTTATTCAACCATCTATAGGGATCTAGGTTCTTCTATAAGATTGTTATGAGGTTGGTTTATCACCTGGTGTGTGTCAGACTATCAGATATACCACATATAACATTCTGTATTAGATATTTCTTATGTCAGTATTTACTCATTTCATTCGATATCATGAACGTTCCAATGGTTTTCATAGAACTGATTAACTGGGTTTACCACCCATATATGGATTCATTTTTTGTGGTCTTTATGGATGATTTCTTAGTGTTTTCTCACACTCAACATGACCATTCCAAACATCTTGGGATCATATTGACTACAATGAGATAGCATCGGTTATATTCTAATCTCACAAAGTGCCACTTTTGGATTGATAAGTTTAACTTCTTGGGTAACATTATCTCAGATAAAGTAGTATGAGTTGACCTAGAGAAGGTGAGAGCTATAGTTTACTAAGAGAATCATAATAATTTATTTGATATATAGAGTTTATTGGGTCAATCTGGTTATTATAGGAAATTCATTCAACATATATCACATCATGAAGCACTATAAATGGGATTGACCATGAAAAAATGTCATTTTTATATGGTATGATTCATGTAAGGACACTTTTTTGTAGTTAAAGGATATATTTAATTCAATGCCAATTTTGATCCAACATAATCCTGGATAAGGTTATATAGTTTATTGTGATTCATCAAGCATTAGTATAGGAGTAGTTTTGTTGTAGGAGGTGTGAGTTGTGGTGTATGGGTATCGTCAGTTGAGGCTTCATGAATATAACTACCCAACACAGAATCTCAAGTTAGTAGTTGTTTCTCATTCCATTCATTGTTGGAGGCATTACTTAATAGGAGATAATTTTTTGGTGTATATGGATCGCAAAACCCTCATGTACATATCCACACAGTGTGATTTCAATCAATGGTAATGAATTTGGTTCAAATACCGTCATTATTTTAACTTATGTCTTTTCTATACACCTCGAAAGTGAAATACAGTGGCAGATTCCTAGAGTAGTAAGACTCAAACATAGGAATTTCATGAAGACATTAGTGATTGGAATCTTTTGTCCCTATCTCCTAAGATGCAATTAGAACTTTAGTACCATCATAAACAGTCTCTACTTTCATCGTTATCAGTGACGTCTTTAATTCTGGAGATATTGGAGATAAGGTAGCTATCATATTATGAGGGCTTGGTCCTACGAGAGAAAATTACAAGTGATGAACCGTTGCCTAGTTGGTTCATCGATGAGAATGAGATCTCGTGAATTTATATATTCATATGGGTTCACACAAACATCTGGGAGGAGTTTTTGTGATAGTCTAATGCCTCTTTATAGGCAGTACATCCCAATATTACTGAGATGTATCATGACTTAGATCGACAATACTAGTGTCCATGGATGAAAAGGGAGATAGTTGGGTTTGATGCTTTGTTTTCAACCTATCTGAAGTCAAAGGAAGAACACAAGAAACCATATGTTCTTTTATATTCATTAATTGTTCCTAAGTTTAAGTGGGATGATATCACCGTGGATTTCATGATGGGGTTTCTAAGATCACCTTAGGGTAGTTACATTGTTTTCACGATCATATAGAGATTAAAAAAGGTCACCCATTTACTTCAAATTTTGGAGTCCTTTTAGTGGATGATCTTAGGAGACTTTACATTTTTGAGATCATATTCCTTCATAGAGTACCATATTCTATCATATCAAAACAAGATTCCCAATTCACAACACGATTATGGAAAGGGATTTACAATGCACTAGATTTACTGGTAATATTGACTATATCCTATCACCCATATACTGATGGTCATTTTGAGCATATAGTAAATGTTTAAGATCAAATGATCTAAGAATCCATCATTGATTTCAGAGGTTCTTGGGAGAAAAACATACATATTGCTAATTTTTTCTAAAATAACATCATCTAGGTTACCATATAGATGGTTACTTATGAGGCCCTATATGGTAGGTTTCTCCATTAAATCGTATGTTAGTTATAGGTACGAGAGGAAACACTACTAGGTATTTGTATCATTTAGGTGAACCCTCATGTTCCACCTCTATCACATAGTCTGGAACCACATTCCCCATAACACATCATGTCTCAAAGTACCAACCTCCCGAAGGCATGACCAAACAATAGTGTCTTAGTCCCATGGACCCCGGCTCTAAAGATCATGTCGGCCCATGGCATGAAAAATTGATGAATAGTGATGTATTTCCTCAAATAAATATCCAGGCCCACGGCCTCAATCACATTGAGCCTCAGCCCCCAACTTGATAGCATCATCGTTATCAACTGAAAGCTCCTCACCTTCCACATGGATTTCTGCAGTAAGCACCCCCATTCCAATATTACCTAAACCACAACTATCAAGGACCTCTACACACATGAGTGGTCAAAGACACCTCATCCTGGAGTCTACCTATGTGCACATGACCCAATTGGCCCTTTGGCCACCACGGGTGAGCAACAATCACCATAATAGAAACCCAAGCCAGACCATCTTGAGAACTTCATGCCCCTGTGACCTTGTCACTCTAATCTGATGGTCATTCCATCCAAGTATCCCAGGCCTTGCTCGACCTAACCATCAGACTACCTCAAACCAATTTTCTTGATGGCCAATCCTATGGTCAAAATAACCAATGAAAATCCAGGACACACCCAACTAGTGAACAAAATCACCCAATCGGGATGGTCATGACATCCCAACCTCGGATCAAGCCCATGACAACCCCAAGGGTTTCAGCACATGTAATCCCAAGAAATACATAGATATAATCACATTAATCAATTTAAACAAGTAATTGGATTTAAGCAGATTGAATTACACTAGCTAACAATTATAATATAGTAGCACTGAGGTCTTGAGTTCATCTAAACAGTTTGATCAAACTTAAACAATTTAAACATTCCAATTTAAAATAAAAAAAATCAATTACAAACACTTTGGAAACCCCAACCAAAATATCCCATGGAGAGGCAGCCTCTAACCCAACCTCACTGGCATAATAAAGGTAACGGAGTTCCCAATGGCATCCCATAATGAATATGGTCAATTCAATATGAAATACTAGGGGTCTCTCTCAGTACCCATCATTGTGATAAAAAGACGCAATCCACAAATGTCTGTGAAAACTCAAAATAAGGTATGAACCACCTACCTCATAATCATATGAGTCTCATCATCCAGCTTCGGCCTCTAGTTTGTCCTAAAACAAGGTTGATCTACATAATGAGCATAAACACTCAAGATTCAATAACTGGTTCGAGATAATAGAACATGAATAAATGATCTAGTTGAACCAAGAACTCATCAAGGGGATTCCAATGCACATGATGGTGTTTGAATCAGAGATTAGACGACGAAACGGGAGAAAAAAAGATCCATGGCCACTGTTATTCATGATCCCAGAACGAGGGTTCTATTAATTTTACAATAATGACGCTACATACCATTTTATCAAAAAAAGTTCATGGTTTGTAAATGAAAATACAATCCTTGTATATGACAAATCTTCGCTCTTCCACCACCTTCTCTTCCACATCATTAAAATGTATTACTGACATCAGTACATGAAGTGTACGAGTAACTACATAGTGTGTACATGGCTGGTCCCCTCTTCCTCACTGACATCCCTAAATTCCACATATGGCCATCACATGCCTTGAAAATATGTGGTGTATACTTAGGATTATATGGAATGTAACCCTAATCCATGTCATGTTATAGTTTTGTAGCCAGTACTTGGCATGTTTTCCCCCTTTTCTAAAAAACGACATGAAAAAAAGACTCATACATAAAAGGAAGAACTGAGTTATTACATAATACATTCTTAATTGAATCTTAATGAGTGAATAAGAGATAAATATATATGGTTTAACTTTCCTCAAACCTTTCTGAAGTTTCATACACGATAGATAATATAATTAAAGCACAAATTCTATTTATTTATATCCCAATACCTAATAGGTTAAATCTTAAATGATATAAGTTGATAAAACATCTAGAGTGAAAATCCTTATCTAACTCAAAAGAAGTTATTTCATTGGCCTTTCCTTGTTCCCATAACCTAGGTGGTGGTTTGTGAGGGTTGTCTACTTTAACCCTTGTATTACTACATTGGGTTTTATAGTGACCAAATTCATCAAATTTAAAACATTGAATTTTTAGAGGATCCTTGGGAAGGACTTTATATTCCTTCATTTTATCCTTCTTTTTCCATCGATAGCTTGTTCATTTCCCACCTTTTCCACAAGAAAAGCATCTTATAACCCCCTTGAGGAAATTTTCTTGGTTCTTATTCTCATGTTACTAACATGTAGGGTGTTGAATATTTCTTCCCTCATCTTCTTCATCGCATGACTTCCCATGAGGATCCATCCTTATCTTCTTTGGTGGGTTTAGGAATTCAACTGTACTAACATGGTTAATCATATTTCCTGATAGTTGGTTTTTAATTATCACTGGATTTCTCAATCCATCTCCCACTAAAATGGGATATCCATTTATATAATCACTGCATTCTACTTCTTTCCTATTGTTATCTCAATTCCTTATGCTACCTACCATTACTAAAATATAAAATGGTTAATAAGGGTGATGAAAAATTATCATTATAAGATAAATAACCTAGATAATTGAAGGGAATTTTAACTTAAATATGCCTCAATTTATAATGGCATCTTGTTAGACTATAATTCCTTTAGTCCATGATATATCATTATATTTTTAAACTATATCATTCACGGTTTAACCTATATAATTTTTAGGTCAACTTATATCATCCTTGGTTCAACCTATATCAATATTAGTTTAACCTAGGTTACATTAAGTGGGATTATATTATACATCTCAACCTAGTACGTCAATGTAACTATAAAATAAATCCTTCATAATTGTTCGTAAGGAGAATCTGATTAACCAAAGAATATCCCTCCGCAGTGTCAATACATGTGTGTAGTTTGGCATATTTTTTATTCACCATGTCACAATTGATTTAATACACAACATTCCCTCTTCAGAATTATTATCCCTAGGTATAACTATGATAGAGCCTACAACCACTTTCCATTATCTAGGTAGGTATGTAATTTATAGAAAAACTACACAGTTTTTACTTTACCAAAATTTTAGGATGTTCTATTATACTTAGGTTTATCCCTTAGACTTATCCCTATGGTTTTCACTAAGGTTATTTCATCTAAATATCCAAAAATAGTTAGACCTTACTTTAATAAAAATTGTAGTGACCCAATCCTTAAGCATACATTATTTCATGATTTTCCATATTCTTTTATAACAAATACTGCCTAAGGATTGATAGGTTTAGTGCCTACGGAATATTTGGTACATGGATACATCATCTTAAATGTGAAAACATAACTTTAATTAAAACTCCAGATAGTGCTCCTAACTCCCATAGATATTATAAAACTTCATAGGATACCTTGGAGAAGATAAATAATGGATAGGGTGAGCTAGAAATATATATAATGGAATAAACATGGAAACAAATCATAACATGAAATTCAGGAGCAATACCATGTTATCATAAATAGAATGATTATAAGCATGAAGAAATGACATAAGGAAATGAAATCATTAATCATGGAATAATTTTCATGTGGAAACATAATAAATCATGACAGAATAATCATATGTTAAGGATAAAAAAAAAGAAAACATAACATAGTCTAACTGAAACTATAATCATTATATTCTCTAGATAACTATCATCATAACAATGTTCTTAGTATAAATACATGTGAACCATGCAAATGTGATTAGGAAAATCGTTCATGCACGACAAATGGTATCTCATAAAACATTAACTTTACCCAATGCATTGGAGGGCTATAATGGATCCACCTTTCACCTTATTGTTTGTACATGCATATGTGTTCCACAAGATAAATAAAATCCCTTCATAAATCATAATCACAATATAACCTAGAATAAGAATGTGTGTTTCACAATCTAGAATTAAGACATAAATGAAGTATATATCATATATGTTTTCTATAAATGAAGTAAATAATTCATTTTAGAAGTCAATTTTTAAAATTAAACATAGGATTTGAACATGAATTTCAATTGAAGGAATAAATCATAATAAAAATAGAGTAGTAAAAGTAAAAAAGTTGCACTTAGGAGAATCTTTTCAAGATGAGAAAATGATCTTTAAAGACATATTGTGTTCATTTAAAAGATGTAATTTTATCAAAAATGGTGTTCATAAAATAATGAGGGATTTTATAAAATATACCTGAAAAGAAAAAAAACATCATACGAGGATATATTTTACATGAAATTTTTAATTGGGAGGATCCCTTATATCAGGATCACTTGAAAGAGAAAATTTAGAAGTGAACTTAAAAAGGTAATTTGCAAAAAAAATATTGGTAAATTTAACTTGGTATATATGTAATGATAATTTATTTTTATGAAATATGTACGATAAATTTTAGAATAAGAAAAAGGAAAATAGAGAAAAAGAAAGAGAATATGTAACCAAAAGGTAACAGGGGTGGTTCAGATGATCCCTTACAACTTAAGAAACATTCTCATAAAAACCCATTAAAAGTAATTGAGACAGAATTTGAAGTTCAAATACCATGAATAAACATAATAAAAGATATTAAATTTCAAATTTTAAATATACACACCATTTAAAAGAACGTAGGTTCATAGAAGAAAGTGTGTCTCGAAGAAGAAAATATTTAGATGAACCCCTTACCTCATTTCCAAAAGCTCTATACTCTTACACTTATCTTCTGAAACAATTAAAGTAATTTCATTAGATATATACACAAGAACCTTATTCATATATTTTTTTATAAGGCCCATATATTATCATTTCGTACTTATTTTCAATATTTTTTCTTACATTGGTTACATGGGGTTGTACCATTAATTTCTTCATAAAACTTTCGGTTTGTTGGCTATGTTCAAAGGTATTTTAAAATAATTTCATGGTATCTAAAATTGTGGAGGTATTTTTCCTTTATTATTCCACTAGTATAATACTTATATAGTTTCAAATGTTGTCCCAAAATAGATCAAAATTAAAAAAGGTTTATTGATAAGTCCATTTAAGGCAGTTGAAGTTACTCTAATAATTTACAACTAAATACATTTTTAAATCCATCCATACTAGGTGTTCATGGAAAACAAAACATTTCATTCTTGGAGGTGGTAGTTTTCACACACGCATGATGAAGTTTTTTTCTCAATGATTTTGGAGGAAGGTATAAAATGATTATTAAATTATAATAATATAATGTAAATATAGTAAAAATATTGTGTTATCATAACTTTTTGGATAGAGGGTATTTTTGGGGTTTAAAAATAGAAAAGATCCAGATATGTTGGGTTGAGAGTATTACCCATCCCTTGGAAGTTCTCCCTTTGGTACCTTTTAATGACTCTTTATCTTGGTTTTTTTGTTGAGAATAATTATTCGAAGGTTTGGGTAGGGTTTTGATGTCATGAAATATACCCCCCAAATCTAACACACCCAAGCTAGCAATGGGATATCGAGGACAGTGATTTCTCAAAGACCTCCTCCAATAGGCCATAGGTTAGTGACAAGCATCAAGGGTATAATAAAAATATAGATAGGAGGCACTAAACTTTAAGAGAACATGTAGAAGAAATAAATAATAAAAATGAACCAATTCAATAATATATATAAGTACAAAATAAATCCAAATTTTATTCATATAATTTAATATATAACTAGAAAAGTATAAAGGAAAACTTCAAGTACCAAAAAGGTAAACTCAGTAGTGACGACAAATCCTAAACCGCTCGTGAAACCCAAAAATATAGTAAGATCATGCCTGATCTCCAACCTACTCTTATTGACCTAAAAATAATTATTATATATCTGTGGTGAGAATAATAGGCATACTCATTAAAATAATCCTTGTATCCTCTCATACAAAAGATAAATAAAGCATGTTAAATCCAAGTGAACTAAAAGTGAGACTAAATCATCACCTAAACAGGTGTACTATGTTCCTGAACTCACAATTGATATATCTCACTGAGTATCACATTCAAGATATCGTGTATTATAGTAACAAAATACAAGGGTAACCCACAACTACTTCCCCCCTGTTTTGTTGCACTTCCCCAATGTCATACATATTGATCCATCTAACTCCAAATGTCATCCAACCTGAAGACACCTGGGGTAAAGTATCATAACATGAATCTCATGCATCACATAATATCACAATCTCATCATCACATGCCTCATATCCATATAGTGATCAAGTAGTTTTCAATATCCATCACAACTTGTATGATGTGTATCATATATTGGGTGTTATATCTCAATCCATCACACCCCATTGTCAAGTATGTACTTTGAGCCATTATTGCTCATGCACTCCAAACATATAATAATCCATTGGATGCTATATATGGAGATACATTTGTGTGAAATAACCAAAAGTAGTTACAACTCTCTACCCACATATATGGGGAAACTAACCACCATTCATAACAGGACATAGTATTACAAGGAGAAGAGAGCAGGGCTACAGGGTGTAGTCCACCATCTATCCATCGCCAACCTAGATGCTAGGGAAAACACCCTCCCATAGTTCACTAGGTGCTAGTCTCCCTTATCGATATAAGTAGGGTAGAGTATGAAATAAAAAAACATACATGATATACTATAGCTCACTACCACACTATGGGTATAACCTATTCCTAGGATCAACTCCAGCTATTATCACTCGGATACTCAGCTGCCACCACTAGGGAATATATTTCCTATAATAATAATAGTATTTAAATAGATATGCTAAATTACTTAATTTTAATTAAACAATTATATTAACATTATTTATTTCATTAGACATTAATTAATATTATTCCATTTAAAATACATTAACCATCAGAGTAATTTCCATTCCCTCCAGGCATAATCCAACCAAGTCCATGGTTTATCAAGATCATATCATTACACTCCAAGAACCAAACCCATGGGATAAGCCGTTTATTAAGCATTACTTATCATTCCATAATTCTAGGTACTCTAGTAAATAATCCTAATATACCAAAAGGAGATGCATAACCAAACACAATCAGCTTCCTCAAGCAGTGGGGAAAGGAATGTAGATAAACAAGAAACAAAGTCACATGTCCATTTAAATAGATTCAATAAGCAAGAATCCCATCTTTCAACATCACATTGGGTAAGCCTAGCTTGACCTTTTCCATCATCAAGACACCATCCCCAATACAATCATGTATATCATCATGCATCTCATAATCACAATAATAAATTTCTACCACAACCTTGAGCCACCCTGCTCATATCTCATCAGCCATCCCAATCTCACATCACATTGCATATCAAGGTTCATATTTTCATGAACCAACCCACTAGGCACACCTAGATGGTGAGAAGTTGAGTGTGACTACCCCAAGCCTACCTCCAATAGGCCAGGGGATGGATACCAGTGTCAAGTAGGCATAAACCATACATGGAAGCCATTATCCCAATGTAATTGTACACACACACATGTCTCCAGACCCATATAATGCTGAAAAAGTAAAGGAAACTGAAACAAAAAATTCTTGCACAACATCTGTCCTACATTAAAGTATGAAAAGGGTACTAAAAGCGATAAAGGGGACAAACACAATCCAAACCAAAAATAGTAGAGATTCTAACCTGCTCAAAAGGAGGGGACCACTATCAAATGAATCCACCTATAAAACACTTCATTTTTCCTAGCCCAACTAATCTCTTCCTACTCCCTATCCTCCTTAGAAAATGTCAAAAGGGTCATCATCTTCATAATAAAAAACATGTGTGGGAAGATCCCATGTAGGGGTGAGTATAAAAATACTCAGTAAGACACCCCAAAATCACTAATTATATAGAATAAAGAGTAGTAAGATCATTCTAGTAATATGAAAATAAAAAAACTGTACAAAATCATAATTAATAATCAGTCTCAAGTGGTCTCAACCAATACTATCAACCATATGATACTACTCTCCGCTCCTTGGTAATGGTCATTCCAGGAGTACTCACTCCACAAGACATTTTATCACTAGGGGAGCTCATCCAAGAGGTAGTGATCATTGGGACTTGCCTAACAAGTACTCATTGAATACAATAAGATATCATCATCTAGAAAAGGGATCACACCCAAGGCCACTAGGGGACACAAAAAACCCTATTGAATCTACTTTCTATATAGGAATCCACTCCTTGTGCGTGGTAGTCACACTGATTCCATGAACCCCACCTAGGAATGATAAAGGATCCCACCCAAGTCCCAGAGAGGGATGCACTAAACTCTATAAAATACTACACTCATAGAGGGGATCAAAATATAGTACCAAGGTTATAATACCTAATTTTACCATCGTGGGAAAGGACTAAGAAATAATACTCAATTAAACAATGTATATAATGAATAGATGAGGGGCTCTAAGACATCTCTAAGTAAGTACACATATTTTACTTAGGAAACATGGTGTGTACTACTAAATCTGAACATACCTGTGTCTATGATTGCACTTATGTACCTTGGTTCATGCCCATGTACACCTGGTAGTGTCTGAGTATGAAAATCATCCCATCTACTTTTTATGTTTCTAAATACATGTCTTGGACCATGTACTCAGCTCGTTCCCATGTATCCTTAAAGATACAAGGTATACTCTCAGGCGAAGGCCACCTGATGTGTTGTAGAGAACACATAGAATGTGATCCTTATATCCTATGTGAAAACCCTAGTGTCATGGATGGGGGTCCCACTCAATGTGTTACTACAAATTACTTGTCTTGTAATGATGGATTACCTAGATCCAATTGAAGATTATGAATCCACCATTTCAATCACCGCCACCGCCGATTAAAACCATGGAACTCATATCCAAGGTCAGTCAAACCCTCATAAACATAATTATCCATAATTTATGCCTCAAACCACTTGAAAAAAACCTCACTAATCCATGTCATTATTGCACCACACCTTCATCATGCATCAACCTTAAAAACTAGAATCCTTGATCCGAACTAGCCAAATTTTGATCATCATCCATCATTGCACCTCAATCACACCCTCAATTGTGATCCACACCAACTATATTGATCTTTTTCATTGAAGAATGGTCAGAAAATGATAAAATAATTGATATTAATCAAACCTTAGGACAAAGAAATTCCCCATAATGAAAGTGTAAAGAAGCTGGGGAGAAAACAATAAACGATAAACATGAGTAATGAACCATATCCTTTGTTCATTTTATTCATGTTCTATTGTCATAGAATATAAAACTTAATAGAAATAATCAATAATGAACAAATAAATCAATCATAAAATAAATTAATTGTCAATGTTCAAATCAATTATTGTTTTTGGAATTGATCAGTCTTTGACATGGGATAAATAAATTGGAAGAATACAGAAACATTAGAAATCATAACTCAATTTTGATCAATATATAGTGAATAACGATCATACATATTTTATTTGGTGAGATCCACAAGCTATGATAGAGAAGAAGATCCTCAATTATTGATCGAGATCTATTGTTTTCTCCAAGATCTCCTCAAACAGATCGTCTAGAAATATAGATTTATATAGATAACCATGAGATTTTATCATAAACATATACTTATGGGGAAACATAGTCCATATAAATTTATTAAAATAAATTAATTTAATTAATTAAATAATTTAAAAATTCTCCAATGATCACGCCCAAACCAAGAATTCGACGTTCTCTAAGGTTATATCACACCTATAGTAAATCCCATGCACTATAATCAATGGAGGCCATAGATTTATAATTTCAGACTCCACTCTAGATTTACTAAACTTTTTCATGAAAATTATGCATATGTGATTTTGATATATATTATTTTCAAATATCAATTTTATGTTCACTTGGCCTTAAAATCTCACGTCGTCTCGGCCTCTGGCTCTGAATTTTTTTACTATATATATTAAAAATATTTACATGGGGAAAATGATACATTACACATATCTAGAGTTCATAAAAGTTAGTAGGAAACAAATATAGTCAATAAGGAATCCTGGCCCCAAAAATAAGGCATTTGACCTTTACATGCAGACGAGCTCTCATGACCCCAATCCCAAGGCATTTAGCCTTTATAAGAAAATGGGAAACCATGGCCCCAAAAAATTAATATTTATTATGAAAATGGTTCTTATTTCATATTGAATTAATAAATTCACTTATTACAGGTAACTAAAATGGGAAACATAAGGAATAAACTACAACAATCTATTAAATTACATAAACATTCTCTTTAGCATCAAAACCAGATACAACAGAATGTGAAAAGTTCAATTCTCAGATATCATGCCATTTTATTATTATCATAAAAAATATCTACATATATGGGTTCTATAACCAATTATATTAATGCATAGAAGAACAACTTCAATTAAACATTAAATTAGTTTTAATTTGATTTCCATCAACTCATAAGAATATTAGGATTCATTAAACATGCCTCTTCTTTAATTATTTTTCCATACAATTAATTATACCTAGCTATGTGTTATTTAAAAATTTCATCAATTATACATGACAATATAAGAAAATAAAACATAAATAACAGTATAACATAAATAACACACTTTCTAATAAATCCAGCAGAAAACTATTACCATTGTAGAAAACATAAACATGTGATCGTCATCCATAAACCAATTTTATTTTTTAATCTAGTTTAATTATAACTAAGTTAATTCCACCACCATAAAAAGGGATAAAATAATTTTCATTTATGATTGAACTTAAATAAATAGGATTAGTAATTAATCCACTACCATAAACTCTTAACTCTCTTGAAATGGAAATGGAATGCCAACACAGATCTTCAATCACCTCTCCTGTGAGGAAACTATAATCTCTTAAGGACATCATTCCATGAACAAAATGAAAAATGAAAAAGATAAATCCATTAGAAAAATGAAGATAAAATTCCATATAATGGAAAAAATAATGGGTGTAAATTGAGATATAACCGAGTATAAACCACAAGAAAATAGGAATAACTAACCTCAGATCATCACAGATTAATCCTTAGTAGTCTAAGATTATTCTAGATTAAATGAGGCTTCAAATCCTTCAAAAATAACTCTATGTTCCTAGGGGTTGAGAGGATGGAATGGGATAAAATTGGGGTTTAGTTAATCAAGGGTATTTATAACTATAATAATAAAAATAAGACCATGACACAGACCCTTATATCATGTCACATCACTATTGAAAAATAGGAGGAAAATAGAACAATAGAAGGAGACCATGCAACATCCCCCTGGTCAAACCTACATTCCAGATCCATGGTAGCCTCGGTGTCATTGATCCTATTTACCCAAGGAAGGGACTATAGTGAAACCTACAACCCATGGTGCAACCACCCCCAATTTGGAAGAACTATTAAAATCCCATATGTCATATCCTTCTAACTTCATGTCATTGCACTCACCACCAGGGAAGGTCATACCCCACATCCAACCACCATGACTCAATTACCCCCCCCCCAAATACATAGTAGCCACAAAATCCTACTATAAGGGTCATATTTCATAGCTAGGAGACCATGTTGTAGCTATGTAAGATTTGGTAGTGGCCCCTAGAGTTGCTATGAAATGGCCATCAATTGCATGTTTTAGCAACCTAATCTATGAAAAAACCTATGGATCCATGGAATAGAAGATGATTTTTCATCTTATGTTCATCTTCTTCACTTTTAAACTCATTGTATCCTTCTCAGGGAACCTCCACATGAAGCGTGATTCTCCAACAATGGAAATCTGGGTTCTCTTGTCGGATCTTCCTCTTCCGTTTTATAACACTTTGATACTTAGGATTCTAGGTAATCCTATTGATCATTTTTTTTGTGTTGATAGGAGAACTAGTGCAATATGTCACCTGATTTCTCCTTGTATATGTGTTGAAAGCTATGTTTAAAGGATGCATATTGACTTTGTTTGGATTGAAGTTGAAAAATAATTTCAGTATAAGAAAGCAGTTTTCTTTGAATCTTGGGTGGATTTCTGTTCGGTTTGCAAGAAAATGGGGAATTGGATATCAACGTGTCGGTGAGGGATTAAGGTCAATCATCAGAGGGAGGATGTGGTTTAGGATTCGGGTACTGGTGTGTCAGGGATACTGGTCTGAAAGGGCCAACCCCTAGTGGTCCATCCTCTGAGGTTACTCCGAAGGTGACGGGTCTTGGTGGAGCATCCACTAATGCTCCTTCTCTAGATAATGTTTTCCCAGTGATTAATCTGATTATTGAAGATTCCCTTGGAAGTCTACTGTGAGACCTGAATATTGAGGAGAAAGGTCAACCTGAGGATAAAGGGCTTTATGGGGTGGGAATATTAGGAATTTTTGAGCAGAACATCATTGTTCCTAAGGTTGTGTCATATGTAGAGGCTGTGTACACTGGAAGTAAGGGGTCTTAAGAAAATGAAAGGTTCCTTATGAGGCCAGTAAGGGTGAATCAAGTTGTGGAAAAGGTCAGGAATTATAGACTACAGAGGGTGGGGTGCGGATCATGTTAAAGAAAGTTCCATATATCATTCTTGTTAGCCATTTTGAAGATTTAGCATGTGAAGAGCATAATCAGGACCATATAGCTTTTTTAGAGAACCATAATGAAGATTAGGGACTCCAAATGGAAGAGTATAGTGATAAATCGTCTAATTTTTCAGAAGATAGTGTAGTTTAAATGCTATGAAGAGGGATACCTAGTATGAGGAAAAGGAAGGGCCAAAGAGGGAATCAAGACTCAGGGAGGTGTATCCTGATTAAAGGAAAAAATTCAAAGGGGATCAAGGAATACACTTACTTAACCCATCCAATAGAGACCAGATTATCCAAAAAGGTGAAGGACAAGGTGATAGATTGTGATCCCAAGGTTATGAGTAATACCTTTCATGTTTCAAGAGACCATAAGGAATAGTAGCAGGAATGATTTCAATTAGAGTATTTAAAGCATATGCAGGAAGGCTTGGTCGTGCTAAATCCTCCTCCTAGTGCGGACACTGACCGACCTAAGGATTCTGGAAATAGGGATCTATGATAAATTATTATTCAATCTAAGGAATAAGTTTTGGAGGAATCATTTCCGATTACTTCCATAAAAGAGGATGCAGATAAGATGTCTGAGATACTACTTCAGGTGGACACTAATAAGGTGTTTCATAGTGGATTGACAAGCAAGACCACATATTAATAATATGTTTCAATGCAGATAAGATTAAATTCTAGGAGTATATTCATACATGGGACAAGATGTCCTACTATATTGAAGACATTATCAAGGATGATATGGCCTTAGAGGTAAATGATCTTCATTTGAAGTAATTTAGGAATAAAACGTTCTAGTAGACTTAAATTAGTTTTAAATGGAATGACTATCTCTTATGGTATTTGAAGTCTTTTCCTTTGTAACTGCATGGTTTCTCACTTTTCTATAAAATTGTTTGAAAAATAAAAAAGATAATTTCTGGAAAAAATAGAGAAACCATTTTATAAACTAGAAAGTGGTCAATATCCACAAATTAAAATTACTATAATTAGAGATAAAAATAAAAATAAAATTCATAGAATTGAGAATGTATTTATAGATAACATTCCTAGGTAATCTCCCCCACGCCACTATGTCTCCATAAGAAATTAACCAAGGGAATAACACACCCATGTAACACCCTCTCCTAGTGGTTATGGATCTCCATGGGATTCTCCTCAATGTTCACATCATTATCAGCAACGACTTTTCCCCAATCAATGTTGTGAGAGTCTTTATAAAGGTAAAAATGAAGCTATGACACATGGAATAAATTATTTATCTTGACTATCTATGGGAGGAAGTGTTATCTGATAGACCATGGCTCTAATTAGAGTCAATGCCTCAAAACACCTAACAAGTTGTGGATAATGATTACTCTCACAACCAAATAGTCATTGCCCACCACAAGGATCCACCTTCAGGAACTCGTGATCTCTATAATATAACTACATAGGTCACCTAAAATGATATAAATAGTACTTATGATAATCTCATGCGACCTCTGTCTTTCTATAAATTACCTAAACAATTTCTATTTTATTCCACACTAGTTGTGGCTCGAGATTTGTGAATCACTGACCCCAATCCAACATAACAGAGACTGGAAATGTTGGTTTTACAGATCTTCTTATAATGGAATGAAAATAGTGGATTGAAAACTATTATTATAAGAAAACTCTCCCAATGGTAGGAGCCTCATCCAAGAACCTCTAAAATTGAATACATAAGAATGCAACATATCTTTGAGAGTCTAGATGGTTTTCTCTGTCTAGTCATATGTCTATAGAAAATTCTTTTATAATCCATTATCAAGAGATAAAATCATGTTAAATACATATCCAAACCCTGGAGGTTTAATGAGGATCATGATCAGAGATTATTGTCCTCAAGATTTCATGGAGTCTCACAACCTCCTCTATATATTGTCTCAACAAAACATCTATTGAGCTTGACTCCCTGATTGGAATGAAGTGGAATGATTTCACCAAAAGATTCACTATAAAATATATAATATCATAGAATCTATAATATTGAGGTAATTTGGTAATGAATTACATCAAGATATCAAGAAACTTCTACAAAGGAACATGTAATAGCTGGAGAAAAGAACTAGGAACACGGTGCTCAACCTTTTTCTTTTGGTAAACCAAACATCAAGACAAAAACTCTACAATTGCACACTTCAACCCAAGACACCAAAACTAACCTATAAAATCATGGTATATACCATTCATGATTTGATGCAGCCAAAATGGTGATTTATGGAATTCATGGAGAACTATCTCATGAATTTCCAATTGGATGAAAATCCTTCCCAAGGAAAACACATGGCGTTGTTCATCTTCAGACTAAAAATCAATGGAATCACCAAGTATTACATAGTTTTTCTTGAAAATCACCTCATGATACCCTATAAATTAATCCTCTACATGATTCACCAAGGATAGATACACTTTAATTTAAAAAAACACAACCTTTTCTACTAACCTCTCCCATATCAAGATGCATCCCTGAGAGCTCTTCCATCACTTCCTAGGAATCTCTAGATTCTCACATGGAATCACTATATTACTTCCTGGTCATCATATCAGCTATAACATTACACTTTCTGGGTGTATATGAAGTATTTACTTCATAATCCTATAATTATTCCATCCATATTTTTTTTCATGTTCAATTCACACTATGAGAAGACATACCTCAGGATCTTATGATCAGTAACAACTAAAAAACACTCTCCAATGAGGTATTGTCACCACAACTTCTATGAAAACCAACTTATACTAACTCAAGATCATGGTGGAAATAGTTACACTCATGGGGATATAAATAAAAAACCCATAAAAACAATTGATCTATTTGGAATCATAACACAACCCAACCAAATACACGATGCATCAAGGAAAACCTCAAACTAAACTCCCTCTTTTGGAAGATGAATAACGTAGACACTAACCAACTTCTCATTTAGATAGTCGAAATATAACTAACACTTGTTAGTCTATAAAATTATTGATCATTTTGGTTGAAAGCTATAAGAGGAGTCATAACCCAAGATAAATTGGAAAAGACTCTCTTGTAATATCAAGAATGAGGAAACTCCACACTTGTACAATAGTCTTGGGGACTATCCATGAAATAAGTTCCATAATAATTGAAGGATATAAAAATACTCCCCTTTAGGATATGAAATTCCCTAAGAAATGAACTTCCTGAAAATAGAACTAAATCTTTGAATACATCCTGAAAAACTTCTAATGAGGAAGAATTATCAAAATGGAATGTATATGCTCTGTATGACCATCCTTAGATGTGGAGTATACAAGGATGTCATCAATGAAAACCAGCATGAACTTATACAAAAACAACCTAGACACTACATTCATCAAACCCATAAAAACTGATGGATCATTCATCATAAAAGAAATCATATTTTCTATAAGGGAATTTGAAATATGTGGTTGGAATATCCTCATCCTTCATCGACATATGATTATATCCTGACTGAAGATTAATTTTCAAGAACCAACATTATCTTTTAATATAATTGAATAAGTCATAAATCCATGGATGAAGATAGAGTTTCTTCATTTTCACCAAATTCAATCCATGATAATCATTACATAGATAAGAAATTCCATCTTCTTTCATTACGAACAAAACTAGCACTCCCCAAGGTGACAGACTCGATTGAACAAAACCGAGTTGTAATTGATCATCAAGTTTTCCTCATAGCTACCACAACTCAAAAGTCTCCATCTTATATGATGAAATAAATATAGTAAGAATTATAGTTAGAAGATCAATCCCAAACCCGATCTCCCATTGAATAGGGTATTGTTACACCCTTCTCAGGAAAAAAATTATCGTAATATTCTAAAATCCTAGGAAACATCATTGGATGAACCACCGATGAACTAAAAATATTATTTTTCAATATGTAAGACTAGGTCATAACATACCTCTAACCCATATGAAGGTCTCTCTTGACTATTAGCATTGCTTACTCTCTATCAGCATTATATAACATAACCTGACTCTTGAAGTATTAAATAATATCCTACATTGAATATATTCAATCCATATCATGGAATGTGTCGTACGGCTATATTTATAAACATAGGAAGTCTCGTCGAGATTAGTGATTTACTAGAACTAGCTCAACAACTCTATATATTTCATATATATTAGCTCAAACTCTAAAATGCATATTCAACTTCAAGGGAACTAAACGACTTTTTACCTCAAATCCCAAATAATATATTAGGTAAAGTGTTATAAAAGAGTTTGTATCAACAAAAACAAACAATTCATGCAACAAAGTAAAAATACAAGGAAATATTACCTCAAACAACTTATGGGTCCCCTTAATCGGACAATACTAGACCATGAAGCTAACCACAACCTACTCCATGGATTCTGTAACCTTGATGATGATCACCTCCTTGGTTTCTCTCTACTCTCCAAGGATAAGAAATGTTTCTGGGCTATCATATACCTTCCCAATTTCCTCTCTGTTGACCCCAAGCTAGAGCATCCTAATATTTGTACCTTGGATGAAACTGTCCCAATAGAGGAATCTAAAGTGGAACACCTAGTTCATACTACCTTCTCAGAATGTTTGGGCACTCTTTTTACTGATGACCTTGATATCCACACGAAAAATAAAAAAATTATCCCTTAGAAAAGGCCTGATAGCCACCACCCCTTTGAAAATGAGATGATGAGAGCTAGGACCTACCCATAGTTATATGAAATCTCTTCTATATAGGAAACTAGGAACCCCATGCCAAAAAACTACTTCATGATGAATTCTAATTACTCTCAACTTATGATGATCAATTATGTACAACATCCAATAAACAAAATATTATCTTTATAGAACCTTGAGGTATTTCTGCAACATGAATGGGTGACCTGGAACAAGATCCTTAGATGAAGGGCCTCCTCAAAAATCCCCAACCAACCTCCTCAGCTATAAATAGTTCTAAATAATATCATAGAGGTCTCTTAAAATGGATCCTGAACTCCCATACACTGAAACTCTCCTTTCAAAGGGTAAGAGGATCATGGAAACTATTCACCTTCACAATCAAAGAAAGAAAATTTACTCAAAATTGGTCTTGTATCTTTTCCCATGAAACTTATAACTTATTTCAATCCCCATTTAATAAGATCCACCACTCTCCTAATATTCTATATAGAATCATCATTTTCAATGGAACCCATTGCTACTTATAAGAATATATTTAACTAAAATTTATCTCAACATCTTCCAACTAAACTTCCATCACTGATTTTGAAAAGGATCCCTCATAATTTGGTAGACTCTAGTGCTAAAACTATTAGAGTTTCATACACTAAGTTTCATTATTAATGAACCCAACTACACAATGACCTACTGGAACATTCTAAAGAACATTTTTGCACAAACCTGATGATAACATCATCCGAGAACCATATATAAAAAAGAAAAATGGTTAGAGATCCTAAACATAGAATGTGAAATATTAAAATCAATTAATTAATTATTTATATTATTATTTCGAGAATTAACCTATCCCAAGGTATACCCATTTGAAACACGGGTGAAAATAATAATGATACTTGATTCTTTCCTAGGTCCCTACCCCACAACCAGTAACACCTCATTTAGAATACCCAGTAAACTTAATGTTTCAGGAAACATATCACATGGGGGCCTAAATACCTATATATTAGTCAGCCTCCCTTTTTTACATTTATTACTAAACTTAACTAAAACCATTTCCTACCAACCCATGTAGTCTCACCTATGTCTAACTCCAAACTCCACCATATCTCTCAAACGTGAACCCTTTGATTCCACTCTTTCATGACCTCATCCCCCCAAAGGCACTCCTCCTAGGACTAAAATGGTATAAGGATGATAGTAACTACATAAATCATGCCATTAATAGTCCATAGAGTGGAGACAAGAACAAAGGGTATAATAAAAATATAGATGGGTGGAATTACCCTCTAAGAGAACATATTGAAGAGAGAAATAAGAAAAATACACTAATGGACTCCTCCTTGGATAGAATAATTAAATCCCAAGTGTATACATATAATGTCATATAGAACTAAAATAACGTGAATGGATGACTACATGTACCAAAAGGTAAAATCGACAGCAACCATAAATCCCAAATAGCTCTTATAAAACCACGAGCTAGTAAAAATTAACTTAATCTCCGACCTACTCCTACTGACCTCAAAAATATATATATGCATGGGGTGAGAAAAATAAGTATAATCAGTAATATCCACCTCATATCATGTCATATAAAAAATAAAAAAGGAATGTTAAATTCCATTGAACAACAAGTGTGACAATCTCATCACCTAAACATGAATACTAATTTTTAGGACTTTCCATGGATATCTCTCACCCAGTATTGCATATAGGAGATCATATGTTATAGTAATAAAATTAAAGTCTACCCCACTACCTCTTCCCCTATTGTTTTATGATCTACCCCAATTTAATACATTTTCATCGATCTCCCTCCAGAAGTAGTCTAGCCTAAAGACAGCTAGGATGAAGTATCAAAAAATTCTTTTTATTCATCACAACATCTCATTATCCCATTCCGCATCTCCATTTAGTAACTTAGTAGTATCTAGGAGCCACCAAAAATTGTATCACATGTATAATACATTGGGTATTATACCTCAATCCATCATAACCCTGAAACTGAGTATGGAACTCAATCCATTGCAGTCCATACATATAATACCAATAATAATCTTTTTGATACTATATCTGATGATACATATGTGTGAAATATCCACATTAAATTAAAAACCTCTATAAAAATATATTGGGAAACTAACCACCATGCATACTACCACATAGTACTACTAGGAGAAGAGAGAATGGTCAAAGGGGGTAGTTATCCACCCATCCCTCACCAACCTAGATGTTGGGGAAAACACCCTTCCATTGTCAATTGGGTGTAAGTATCCCTAACAAGAATGAGTGGGGTGTCATATGAAATCACAAAATAAACAAGATATAATATAACTACCAACCATACTATGGGAATAACCTTGTCCAAGGATCAACTTCATTTATCATCACCCGGACACCTAACTACCACCACTAGGGACTATAAATCCAACAGAACATATGAATTTTAATATATTTATTAAATTAGTTCCTTTTAAATTAAAAATTATCTTAAAATTAATTTATTCATTATATATTAATTATCACTATTCAATTTACATTACATTAACCATCAGAGTAATGTCCATTCCCTCAAGGTATAATCCAGCTAAGTCAACAATTTCTCAAGATTGTATTATTCCATTCTAAGAACCATCCCTTTGGGTTAAACCATTTATTAAACATTATTTATCATTCTATAATTTTGGGAAATATGGGAAATAATCATATAATGCATTAAGGAGATTCATAACAAAGTACAACCAGATGCCTTATGTAGTGGGGAAAGGAATGCAGATAAACAGCAACTTGGTCATCTATCCCTTTATACATATTCAACATGAAACCATTTCATCTATCAGTATGACAGCAGGTAAGACCAACTTCAACATGTTCCATCATCCTATGTAATAACCAACACCATCATGCATATCATCATGCATATCACCCACCTTAGCGTTAACTGCTACCACAACCTCATGCCTCTACTCCTATATCACATCATTCATCCCAGGTTCACATCACATCGTATAGTAAGGCTCATATCCAGAGCACACTGAAGACAGTAAGAAACAAACTTAGTCAATAATGAGACATGGCCCAAACAATAAGGCATTCAACCTTTTAATGAAAATGGTATCTCATATACCCAACACAAGGCATTTATCCTTTACATGAAAATGGGAAATCTTGGAACAAATTATTCATATTTACCAAAAAAAACCTATTATTATTCCATAATGAATTAACTGATTCACTTATTATGGGTTTCTATAGATTGTAACAAAATGAATCATCTATAATAAGCTATTAAATTGCTCCAACATCCTATCTAGCATCAAAATCTGTTTCATCAAACTATAAAAAGTTCAATTCTAGATTATCATGGCGTTTTATTATTATCATCAACAAGAATTACAACTTTTGGTTCTTTAACCAATTCCATTAACATAAGGAATAATAAATTCTATTAAACATGAAATTAATATCAATTTTATTTCTATCAAATTATTAGAATCTATGGATTCATTATACATGACTCTTATTTAATTATTTATAAATCCAATGAATTATTACCATATTTATGTTCTTTACCAATTTCATCATTTAAACATTATAGTAAAATAATACAATTTTTTTAACAATTATAACATAGATAGAAAACAATCTAGTAAATCAAGAGGAAAACTTTTACCATGGTAGAAAACATCATCAAGTGATTGCCATCCATAAACCAATTTCATTATTCAATCTGGTTTAATATTTATGAGGCAAATCCCACCACCATCCAATGGAATAAACTAGGTTAAATTTATGATTTCACATAAATAAATAGAAGAAGCAATGAATCCACTACTTAAAACTTATGATGTTCTTGAAATAGACATAGAATGAAAAATATGGATATTTTATCACCTCTCCCATGTGGAAACCATGATCTTCCAAGTATTTCATGCCATTATTTCACCATAAAACGACAAAGAAAAAACTGTCATAATGATTGAGATCAAACTCTATAGCATGTTAATAAAAACAGGAGGAAAAAAAGATTAAAAAAAGGATAAACCACAAGAAAAGAGGAAAAACATATCTTGAATCACCATAGACTAATCTCTATAATTAGGGGATTAATATTTATCATAATGAGATTCAGAGACTTTAAAAACAACTCTCGGATTCCTAGGTTTTGAGAGGATAGAGTGGGAAAAAAGTGGGGGTTAGGGGCTCTGGGGTCCTTATTGGAATAATTATAAAAAGAAGACCATGATACCTTAGACCATGTTGCAGCACTATTGAAAAACAGAATGGATATGGTGGAATGGAATGAGAGAATTTCACATCCCCTTTTCAACCCACATTCTAGATCTATGTAGTCCTCTACACTATAGATTTTATTTATTCGACAGAGGGACTAGGATGCATCCAACAACCCATGGAATAGACACCCCTGATTTGGAATAAATTCCCAAAACCCCTACATTGTAGCTTCCTCATTGTATGGTATATTACTCTATACCTAGTAAGGGACTATTTCATAGCTTACCACCATGGCTTATATTCCCCTCAAAATGATAATAGCCTCAAAACCTCTTCTCTTAGGGCCCTAGACTACAATTGGAAGACCACCACGCAACCATTCCATATTTGGAATTGGATCCTCTAGGTGATATGTTGAAACCATAAAATACATTTCATAGCCACCTAACCTATGATGAAAGCTAGATATCCATGGTGTAAAAGATTATTTTTTAACTTAACTTCCTCTTCCTCACTATGGAACACCTCAAAACTCTGTGGAACCTTCTTCTGGCACCTCCAACACCCAAAAAATCTAAAATAAATGGAAACTAATGTTTGGAACCTTATAATTAAAGATAGAATAGGGTAGTATTTAAGTTAATCCAAGGCTCTAGAATGGGTGGATAAATGGGGTGGATGTGGTCTCCTTTTATAAGTGAATAAAATGAATTTTTGTAAAGAAAATATCATTATTTATCAAAAATATCAATCTATTATTCAGGGTAAAAGTCTTGAAAAAGGAAAATATTTTTTTTAGATAAATATAAGGTTTATCCACCCTAAAACATCTAATATAATACATGTTTTTTCACAAGTTTTAACCATTTTCACAATTTTAATTCACTTTTATCCTAATTTACCCTTACTGTGGTAACTCCACTTTCACCCATGAAAAGTAATTTCAATGAGAAAAATTAAGATTAACATTATTTAATAATTTTAACATTTTTATTTATAATATATTAACACATTTAAAAAATAATCTTTTTTAAAATTTACAGAAATTAATTATATTATTATCACACATAACACATAAAAATTATTCCTTAGAAAAAGTTCATTTTAAACATAAAATGTAGGTGTGGGGTAAGATTACCAATGTATTTGATTTTCCAAACAAAAATAGGTTTATTATAAAAAAATGGCTTTCAACTCACGCCAAAACCTATTTTTAAAAAAATTATTTAATTAAATGAAAAGGCCTAAAAAAGTTTTTTATTATAATTAAAAAATTACTTTTGTTTCATAGATTTTATAAGTCAAAAAAATATTTTTAAAATAAATAGATTTTTTCATTAAATACATATTTCAACAATTAATAGGTTTTAAAAAAATTAAGTCACTTATATATTCGGATAAGGTAATAAAGTTCACTATTTTTGGAAAAAAATGCATTTTTCACTATTCATCTAAAAAAATTATTTTAGAAAATCACAAAAAAAATTAATCTTAAGATTATTTTCAATGGATTAATTTAAAAATGTAATTAATTTTGTAATATTATATATATATAAGTAATAGAAAATAATTTTTAAATACTGAATGGAAAATTTATTAAATTTTATTTTTGAAAAAATATAACTTGTGTTCTAAAATGTCAAATATGGGTTTTTAACTTAAAACCAAACTTTTTAAAAAAATTGACTTATAATTTAAATATTTTCTATTAAACAAAGGATTCATGAATTTACAATTCATACTTATCTATTAATAATATCATTAAAGTCATGTTATTTATAAAAACAATATCTTACCCTAGTAAAGTAAAAAAGAAATTTTTTTAGAAAAAACCAAAAAAAAAATTGTAAAATAATATTGAGATTAGATATGAAAAAAAATTATTTTTTCAAATACAAGTTCTATAAGTTTCTATTTTAACTTTTAATTAAAATTATAAAATACCAAGAACAATAGTTTTTATAGGAAAATAATTTTAAAATACTAGTTGTTGTTATTCATAATATATATAAAACACTAATAAATATTGAATTGAAAAATAAATATTAAATTTTTTTAAATCCTTATTTGACAATAATATACATAGTTTTATTTAATAAAAATTGAAATGAATAAAAAAAGATAGATTCTTAAACAAAATAATGATTAAAGTAATTTTTTATAAAATAAATGTTATATATAAATATATAATTTAATTTTTTTGGTAATTTAATTACTCCTTTTAATTATTAATAATTCAATTGATAGTTTTTAATGGTCTAAACATATTGTTATTTTGTTTTAGTTCAATATTTTATGGGGAGAAATTTGTTGAACATATATGGATTAATTAAAGGAAAACCTTTATTAAAATATCAATTTTTTATAGTATCTCCATGTGGTCCCATGATGAGAACCCTTGAACAGTAATAGGCCACTAAACATAGAATCATTGTGAAAACCCTAGACAAACCACCATATTCCTAGTATAATAATATGCCAGCCAAATCAATCCCGTGATAGGAAGACCTTTGTCAGCAATTCCACTACCAATTTTTATCCATCACAAGGAAGATGATATTCCTTAACCTATCATACTAAAAATAATATAAAAATTAGAGGTCATGTGATTTTATTATTATGTGGAATGGATTTTCATATTCCTTGAACAAAAATTCCCTCAATAAGAGTTTCTTGGAATTTTTTTGAAAATATTTTTAATGAGTTTCAAATAGAACTCATACCCATAATGTACTCTAGTGGGTTCTGTGAGCTGGTTACAATCACAAAAATGTTGAAAGATTAATTTAGGAGAATTAAGACCAAGCCTCTACCAACAAAATCTGTTCTAAGAAATAGGATTGGAAAAGAAAAATAGATACTTTTATACTTAATCCATCTCTAACACCACCTACAACACATAATCCTATGCAATATTACATGGATATCCCTATATAATGTAAAAAAACAAAAAAATCCTTTATAATGAATAGGTAAAAGAGTCGAGGTGCATGTATTATGAAGAATGAGGAAACAAGTTTATTCTTTCTCAAGTGGTAAAGTTTATAGATATTTCATTATAATCCCGGAAAAAAATTCTAAGTCTTCTATAACACAAGTATACAAATAATTCTATCCTCAATGGTCATTTAGAGTATTTACCTTACCACTAAATTTAGGGACATTCCATTTAGGTGTAATTTTACATTAAGTAAATCATTCAGAAAAAGGTATACTCTATACAAGTTAAGTTAGGTAGTCCACCAGCACAAGTGTGTTTTGTTTTAGTAAACTCACTGAAATAATAAGGGGAGTGGAAATAATTATTTAATATGGGTTCTTGGAAGTTTTATTTTTAGATGAATATAAATATTTCCAATTGAGAACACAACATACTCAAGGAATAGCTGAATTAGTTAGTCATGCCCTATTTTCTTCTGCAAAAATATGTCAAGCTACTTCAGAACTATAATATTCTAATATTTGATTTTATAAATGTAGGAATAGCCAATGCGAAAAGAATAAAGTACATGAATGTAAACCTCCATCAATGACCAATCTAATAAAAACTCTCTTATATTTCATACCTTCAGTACTGGGAGAACAGGAACGACCTCCCCAAATGGTTCAATTGAAACTGTCCCACCAAAAGGAATCATCATCAGGTTAAGAGTCTCTTTATAGCTATGTTAATGTTATTCACATGAAAAATTGATTCTTTGAAAAATAAGAGGATTAATAGGAATATGACCCCCCCCCCCACACCTCAAAATCAAGGTGTGTAGGGAAGAGTTCATTAAGGAAGATGGGTTCTAGGAATACATGGTCAATGTTGACCTCATCATTTGGTCCATATCCCTACTAAATTCATATATGTTTTTAAAACCTAGTGATAGGAACATTAGTGGGCTTAGAAGGAGAAAAAGTGAACCTTATAGTTTTCCAAAGAACATTCCAATCTGATCACATTGGTGGAGCGATTAGAAAAAAAAATTTCTCATTCAATGCCAAAACATGGGAAAGAAAGATCAATTAAAATCCAAAGTACTAAAAATCCATAAAATTTGATTAGGTGGAATAGTTTCTAGAACGGGTTACTCCATATTCCGATCTACAAACTAAAGATAATCCTTAAGGTGGGAGGCACAAACCTTTTTCAAGGAAATATGGAATCTTAAGGAAGTTAACTATAATTCTAGCTAGTATATCGATTTTGGACCCCCTTCATTTTTCAAAATATCTCTAATAATCACTTGAAGAGGCCCTTTTATGACCAAAATAGATTAAATATAAGGTCATTGTCACTATATTGTATCACATAGAGGATGATCAAACCGAATTTCATGGAGACATCTCATTCATATAGAAGGATAAAAAGACCGTTATATAAGGATACATCAGGCCCTAGTATGTAACTGAAAAATTAGAAGGTGTTGATGTCTATCAATTTTTGATTAACAGTGGCTTTGAAATAAATATCATGTTATTATAGATTCTCTTATTATTGGAAAACAAAAAATCATTTTTATCTCCCTCTACTTTGACAAACTAGGTGTATAAAAAGAGTGAATAGAAACTTTTTTCTTGAATCAACCATAAATTTCAATTTTGGGATCTCATCACCAACTCTAAATTCATAACTATTTTACAGGACACAACATTCATTTTCCTATTAGGAAGACCTTAATTCCATCAGCTTATGGTAGTTCCCCCATCAAATCATTAGTGTCTAAAATAGACTATTAATGGATGAACTAAGATATTTTATGGGAATAAAGACCCAGTTGAATCTTTTGAGTCTCATTAAGTTAATGTAGGATTATAATAAAGAGAATAAAACACACCATGACTAATAATGTCACTCAATTCACTAATCTAAATGGATTTTATATGGATCCATCCAACCAGTCAAATGAGCTCGATAATGAATATAAGTTTCTCATCAATCAAATAGAGGAGGTAACCCCATATTCAACTATATATTCCCTTATATTCATTAAATTAGTCCTATAATTCAAATAAATGTGTGGATTAATGGGAGGAAATCTCAACAATAAAAATTATGACTTAGATGAAAATGAACCTTCTTCCTCCTTAAGGTCTAACATGGTCCTCTCATCACCACATGGATCTAAAGATACCTACAAATTACTAGCGAAGAAGAAAAATTGTCCCATATCTCCTAAATCTAAAAAAATCTTCACTGCTTGAAAAACTAATGAAAATAGAGTAGAAAGAAATCATATATAAAATATATCTTGTAAAGATTTTTATATATCGGTATACATAGAATGAGAAAATTCCTCATTATTAGTGATATAAGATGAAATTTTTCCTCTTTTTCCCTTTATCAATCGCTTCTATTAAGACTGAGGTAGAGGAATTAAAAGAATAAGATCTCAGAGATTCCCCAATTTTATTTTAGGAAGGTGTCTTCTTCCCCATTAATAAACTGATATGGGTAAATCTAGGTAAAAATGAAGATTTTTGGCCCACATTAATCTATACCACTATGTCTCTTGAAGAAAAATATACATACATGTTTTTCTTAAAGTAATATCATGATGTATTTTCCTAGAGTTATAAGAAATTCCCATAGTTGATATAAATGTGTCCACTCATCATCTAGGCCTACAAGAAGATCATAATGTTGATAAGAAGGTGGTTGGTAAAATATATCTAACTCATGATGCTGAGGTTGAATATACTATTAGAAAACATGTCAAGTATGACTTTATTCAAGAGGTCCATTACCCAAAATGTATTTCCAATAATATCTTGTTCATGAAAAAGAATATACATATCAAAGTCAATATTTATTTCATAGATCTCAACTATTTTTTCCAAAATGATAATTTCCTAGCCCCATTTACATAACTTCTAATAAATTTTACTATGGTCTATCAAGCCCTCTACTTTATGGATGGATATTCAAGATATAACAAAAACTAAAAGGGTATTGAATATGAAGAGGCTAAAACTTTTATGGTTTCTTAAGGAGTGTATTATTATCAAGTGATACCCTAAAAATTGAAGAACATTGTCACCACATATCAAGATACTATGCACCATATTTTTAAACCCTTCCTAGGTAATACCATGGAAAGTTATGTAGACAACTTGGTTGTTAAATACCAACAGTGTTGTGATCATCTTTCTGATCATGAGATTGTTTTTTATAAAGTTATGATAGTATAAACTAAAAATAAACCCCTTTAAATGTTATTTCAGGGTTACCACAAGAAAGTCACATAAATTCATGGTATTCTATAGCATCATTGAAGTTTACCTTGAGGAGACTAATTAAATCCTTAACAATCCCTACCCCCAAAAAAGAAAATGGATTAAGAGGGATTTAATAACGCATTTCTTACATTAGGATATTCAAAGTGAAACTCGTAGGAAAGATTTTTCCCTTAATAAATCCAATGAATAATGGAGTTACTTATTGGTTGGGATTAATTTATCCAGAAACTTTGAAAAAACTCAAAAAATAGCTTTCAAGGCCACCTGTATTGATTCCACTAGTCGAAGAAAACCTCTCATTCTCTACATGACATTATTGGGGTTCTAGCTCGGTTCCTTTCTCATATATATGAATTGTGTAGGAAATGAAAATAATATCTACATTCTTAGCATAATCATTTCTGATACCAAGAATCAATGTTCTGATGTCAAGAAGAATTACATAGCACTGATCTTTTCATTCTAAAAGTTGTGACACTACCTGAAATATCATAAGGTTCATTTGGTCTCGCATATTTACTCACTCAAGTACATCCAAAATTATCCATTGTTAACTAGAAATCTGGAATGGTGGGTGGTCATCCTATAATAGTTTAAAATTTGTTTCATACCCCCAAAATCTAGTCAAAGTATAAGAACTATAAGGCTTTACTATAGCACAAACTTCTGTAGAGAACATACTAGTTGATACTTGGTTATTGAATGAAGATGTTTTTCTCAATTTAGGATACACCTCAGACATGAGATATCTAAATTGATGCTGCATCCATAATCTCAAAATGAAAAGTAATAGGGATCTTAACACACAACAGGTTTAATCTAGGAATCGTCCTCATTTATCTAGATAAGTAAGTTCATCCCTATTATTTCATGTTGTCATAAGGTTTCAACAACAATGACGAAGAGTATCAAACTGTTATTATGAGCATATAATTAGAACTATAGATATTGGTGGTCATCCTAAACATAAAATGTGATTTATAATTGGTAACCAAGAAAATAAATGGTGAATATTCTATTAAGAAATGGGAATTGATTCCCCTACTTGATTACACTTGAGGGTTGATGGATTAATTATCCTTTGAACAAATTTATTCTCACATACTATATTCATAGAATTATCATGTATATGTTGTGGCCAATTCATACACAATCTTGGAAGATCCATAATAGGAGAAAATAGTTTTCTTTATCGCACACTACAAGATGGTGTCACCATTTATTAGCAACAACATGGAAGAAACCAGTGATATTGACACTATGTTTGAAAATTAACAGAAGACTGAAAAAAATGAAACTTCAGGTGGGTGGATGTCCCCCATATTTTACACCCTATCCAGGGGTATTACACCATAGGACTGAGAAAAGAAAGAATAGATCCAACATATTCTAGTCAAATTTTCTTTTTATGACATCACAAATGCTCTGAAATTGCTCTATAAATGAGGTTTTGATAGAGTCCTCCTAAGATTAATTAGAGGATAGACTCTCACCATTATGAATGAATTCCATGCACGTTCTTATGGTGATCATCAATCAGGAACCAATATCTTTCATCATATTAGGAGGATCAAGTATTTTTTATCATTAACAACATAATATTTCATGGAGTTCAATAAGAAATTTCATTCCCTGTAGAAAAATTATAACATCATCCATCCAAACCCTAAATTTATACAGACCTATAAATATTATTCATTATTTTCTATATAAGTAATATATGTTATGGGGACATATCCTCCACATAGGCCTAAGAAATTTAAGTACATCCTTTCTAAAACTGATTTATTCTCTAAGTAGGTCAAACCTATATCCCTTAAAGAAATTTGGAAAAAGGGATATCATCAACTTTTAAAAGATAGACATAATTGCTTTATTTAGTGTCCCCACACAATAATAATAGGTAATAGAATAAATTTATTCTATTATGAGTTGAAAAAGTATATATTATAAATATAACATTCAATCTAACCACTCATCTCACCACCATGTAGTAGTGAATAGACAAATAGAGGATTTCAAAAAGACATTGTCTAACATACTCCATAAAATAATGGATAAATACAATAAATGTTATCATGATAAAATATTAAATTCTATATGGGTATCATATTCCAAACCCCATTAGCTATGAAAGAGACCCCATATTATCTCATATATTAGATATAATCGGTCCTTCCCATCAAGGATAATGTTTCTTTACTTTTCATCACCATCTACAACTACCAATCTATATGTGAATAGTCTTCGAAATGACTGGATGATTTGGTACAACTCTATGAAAAAACACAATTCACATTACACAACATGTAAATTGACACTCCCACAAATTTCATTGAATTCATATAGGTGATGGTCATATTATAAATTTATAATCCCAAACCACACATACTATAAGGGAGTAATAAAGTTACGGTGTTGGGTCAAACCCATGAGGAATATGGGCCGGTCAGTAGCTAATCAAACAAAACCCTTAAGAAGGACTCTTTAATTTCACTCTTCAAGTTAGTTTTTAATTAATGCTAGGTAGGTAAGAATTAATTAAAATAATAAAGTAAGGGTTCAAGGTCAATTTTAGGGTATAGAAAAAAAGGTAATCCTAAATATAACTTGCGATAGACCTATGGATTATACTAAACAGTGTTGCAAAAAACACCATTTGACCTTGTTCCAAGCAATTTGATCAAGCTATTTTGTCAAAGACTTGTTGGTACTGAGTAACTGACAAACTAATTATAGAAATCATGGCTTCTAGGTAGAATGAATTACATGCTATTGGTCCTAATCTAATCTTCTCTAACTTGGTCATTATCATTCATATTGCACCATTGATGGTCAATGATAATGAAAAATAATGAGATTTAAAATTGTTCTAGAATTGGTTACTAGACATACAGTTACCTAGTTTCGATATTATTTATATTTATTAGGTTCAAAACACCTCTAATATCAACCCCTAACCCTATATGAATTATTCATGCATGGTAGTGATGATCAAAATCAAGGAAATATATTATCCATGCTATGCATAATCGTTCAATATTTTCAAAAGAAAAAATCCATGATTAAAACAAGGTAAAATAAATGTTTAAAAATTGAAAGAAATATTAATATAATAAAAAACAAACTTGCATGATAAAATAATATATAACGAGAAATATTGAATCAAAACAAGTTAGAAACAATAAAAAAACTAATTTCAAGTGAAGAAACATTGAAGAATGATGCAAACATTGATGAATAATGGAAATATGTGATGAAACAGACATCAATAATGAATAAACAAAAGAAATGGATGAAGAACAGGAAAATAATGATTAAAAACTCAAAAAGATTCAATATTCATGTTCATTAGAGACATTATATTTATCCCCAAACCACATATGATCCATAAAAGGATTCATCGGGTCATGTCATGTATTGGATCGCTCGATGTTCTATATATAGAAGGATCTTGAAATATTTATAGGACCAATAATTACACTGAGTGTAATTCATTCATGTCATGTACTAGATTAAGTGACTTTGGTCCCGACATATATATTTCATTTAAGTTGGTTTCATATCTTTTAACTGAGATCCACTATAACCATCGAAGAATTGGCTTATATCTTTAATCAGGTGAGCCTTCAAAACATTAATTTCATGAAATTTATGTACTTCATGTATGTTATTAAATTTTAAGTGGATCTAATATTTCAAATCTACACACCACATACTAGATGTACATTTCGTTTGTTAGATTCATGCCATGTAATGTCTTTACGAGCTAGTCTATGGTATTGCAGGCATGTTATGAAAACATTGTCCATTATCAAATAATACAAGCATAATATCTTATTAAATGTATCCAATATATATATATATATATATATATATATATATATATTATCAAATTCCACACACTTGAACAATTTCTTGTCCTCAAGGAAAAAATCTTCTCAATAGGGATTCCAGAAGAAACAATTTCTAAAACAGGAAATATTCATTACAACCAAGAAAATGAAACTAAGTGTAAGTAAAAAATTTTATTCCTCAAAAATTAATCCTTTAGAGAAAATCAGTCATACCTCATAGTTCAATTATTTATACTGATACTTTATTCATTTAATTACAATTTTATTATTATTCCTTAAATTCTATACCCATTTTTCAGTTTATCTTATAGTTATTTTTCTCTCATCACTCAAGGTGAAAAGTAACTAGAGTTATGTTCATACCCTAAATAAACATTACTAACCATAGGCATGAAATGATTCTATCATCTCTACTTGATAAATAAAAATACAACATTAATCATGGGGGATCTATCAGAAAGGGTTAAAATTACTCTGGGGCTTATTAAAGGTGGGTAGAAAGTAAATATCAAGATCAAAGAGATGGTAAAAACTAAATTATAATGCATCATAAATGTAAATAGTCTAATGAATTAACTCTTTGAAGACAAAAAGGTGTCCTTTCTCCAAACAAATCAAAGTGGATCCATGAAGTTATCAAGTATCATAAATGTACCATGTTCCTTAATTTTTATTTTTATTTTTTATTTTTTTCAAAATTCATGTTTAGGATAGATCTCACATCCATCCCCTAACCACATATAATCCATTATAGGATTGAACAGTCTGGAAATTATGATTTTTTTATTTCCTAATACACAACCTAATAAAATTTTCTTTCTATACATTTTATAAAGGAATAGGGTATGAGTAAAATTCCAAGTGTAATAATGGATCACATTATACTTATAGTGAAAGTTATATAATACATCTCCTATATAATAACATCATCTGTCCATTAGCAGTGAAAATTCCCCCACACTTGTTCAAAGGATAATCATGCATAATACCAAGAGCAGGGTAATAAGGGGTAATCGATTTGAAATGGCTCCATCATAAATAGTTCATTCATGGATACTATGGTATAAAGAAAAAAAATGTAAGCTGGGTCTTAGGAAAAAATGGTTCACAAAACATTGCCTCAATAACATTACAAATTAATTTTTTCATACATAGACCCAAAAATATCTCAATGCAAGTTCTAATAGGTTTACCTGCCCTAGGTATCTCTCATGAAATATGATCAGAAAAAATATTAAATTGTGGGTCCATAATCCTCCCAGGAATGGTAGTAAACAAAAAAAATAGAAATCAACCAGGGAATAAAATAAAGTTATAAGTCAATCAAAAAAAGTTTCAATTTTTTTTTTGAGGTAAATAAAAAACACGACAATCATGATAAAATTATAAAAGAGAGAAAAACATGGATTTAAAAAAATTATAACTTAATTTTGGATTTTATTTAAATGGTTGTAATGAGTTATCAGTTTTAAAGCATGCTTTCAGTGAAAAATGTCTCCTTGATAAATGAAAACAAGAAATAATCCACATGTATCGATAATCAAGCTCAAGAAATACTCCCCCACACTTAAAATGAGATAGTTTCCACACTCTTTTGGAAAGTTTCATGGGAGCGATATCAAATATATAGCTTATAAAAAATGAAATGGCAATTTGAAATTGAATTTAGGTTGTCAAGAGCTCCCTATGATGAGTGTCATTCCATGGGGAAACTTTTTGGTTGTTGATTTCAAATTGGCATACCTATATAATTTTTTAGAATGAAAATACTTACACTAGATAAAACATTGGTCCGTAGGGTTTAAATATGATGACTTCAGTGAAATGGGTAGGTGCACATAGTAAATAATAAAGAAAAAACTCATATATATATATATATATTTGTGTGTGTGTGTGAGTATATTGAAGTCCTAGGTTGATCTAAATATAAGAAAAATATCAAAAAGAAAATAAATATCCTAAGAACATGACTGAAAATAAAGAAAACAAGAATATGGGTTTCCTCCCATAAATAGCTAACAATGATGTTGTCATCTAGAAGGATGGACAAAAGAATAAAGCAGTGTCTTCCATCTGCTCAAAATCTTACTGCCTCCTACAAGAACTCGGGGTTGTGTCATCAAGGTCATGTGGATACGTGTTGGGATTAATCACCTTAAAAGCATAATAGGTTTGAATATCATGTGGTAAAATTAACATCCATACTCATTATGGTGGGGGTCCCTACTGAGCATACATCTCCAGTGAGAGATCCTCAAGTTGTTTCTTAATGTCGTATGGAAGCTTAGTCATCAAGTGTATGAGGGAATATAGTGGTGGGAAAGGCACATTAATAACCATAGATAAAGCAAAAGATCCAAATATGGATAATATAATTTTTTAATTAAATGAAAATAATCCAACCAACAGTGAAGAAAAAATATATATCCCATGAATATATAAGTAAATGATGCATTTATGAGTAATAAAATACTACAAGTAAAACAATTGATCACCCAAAAAAAAATACAAAAATGGGGGATGGGTATAAGGGAAACTAAGACTCGGTGGCACTCTCACTAGCTACTACATCTAAGGTACCCTCATGAACTATGGGTCCCTCAATCCGGCATCCCATATCGATTTCCTCTATAGATACAGAAAAAGGATCATTGATGCACACTAATGGTTACATGGTACTGGAAGCTATCTCAGTAGATGGTGTAGGAGAGGTCTTGATCCTTATGGTGGCCCTATGTATAGCAACGAGATCAAAAACAAAACCTCACTGGCTGGTGGAAGGTATGGGCACATACCTTGTCAGTCCTGCTCTAATAAAAACCCCTTTTGGGGTGTAGGGTTATTTAGCTCATATGGTAGAGCAGGATGGGAGGTAGCTGATGTGGGGAGGGTGGTGGATGAAGGTCTTGCAGAGGGAAGTTTTTGGGTGGCTACATTGGATGGTGGTAGAATAGGGATGGTGAAATAAGATGGTGCACCAAAGGGGATGCTAAAATGATTACATATTTGGTACTGGTTCTCTAGAATAAACTGGATAGAATGCCATAGGTTTGATGGAGGAGGAGGTGCATATGTCATAGGTCTAGTGTGTGATGTGGTAATAATGGGGGCATGATGGATGGTGGTTGGTGGGATGGTAGAGTTGTGATGGGTGGATGTTGTAGTAGAGGTGGTGGTAGTGTTTGATGACGGTTCATGAGTAGGGGTGTCTGGTGTGGATGGGTCAACCTCATTCTAAGTAGGGTCCTCGCTAACTTTCTCCAAATTTGTTGGCACCCATCGATAGATGCTTATAGTATTTATGAGTAGTCCCACTTTATGGAGTATCAGTATGATGATTTCGTCCATATGGATAATGTAGGTGTGGGTATGGGTAGACTTAAAGGAACCAAGATGACTTAAAAAAGTAAGAAATGAAGATCCTCCCATAAAATTACCATGAGTCCTCTTATCCAGTTTCTGATAGAACTCACCAAACTACATGGCCGTGTTGTTGGACAGGGCGCCAATGATTGAATAGAGACTAATAACCTAGATCTAGATGACCCCCATGTGGTAATCCCCATGAACCATCGAATAATTAGACATTTATCTTTTCAGGATCCAAAGGGAAACACCTCATAGATTGGTGCTCTTTATGGTGTGAGTATCCTAGATTCTTTGTCATTCCCTTGTGATCTTAGACGAAAATTCATGCAGACACATCCATATTAGTCTTGAGTTGAAATGTCTAGAAGATCACTGAGGCAATGAAGTTGGATGAATAGATGTGGAGGCCAACACCGAAGTATCCTAGGTTGAGTTCCCAAGGTCTAACTCAAAGTCTTAAGTAGAAGAAGTCACTTACTAAATCAAATGTAGTGTGTAACTCGAGGAAGAGATCCAAAAATGTGTCCTCATACACCTGGGTGATCGGGGTTAGATTCAATCATCCTATGAGTTCTAGGACATCCTGGTGGATTTGGATCCACTTTAGTAAGGAAATATGCGATGTCTTATTGGTCCACATTGGCTTCTCCGGGATATGGGCCAACCAGACGTGCTGCGTAAGGTCAGGGACGTTGAGGAAAGGATGAAGGTGAGGATGTGCAAGGACCAACCATGAATTTAAGTATGACTATGAGTCCCTTGAATTAGAAGATGATGTAGTGGATAATGAAAACGTTTAAGAGTATGGATCTATGGGTGGTGGAGGAGGTGATACCCTCCACAGTTTTGGTGGTGGAGTAGTTTCTATGCAATCAGACGCATGATCGGTGGGTGGGGTCTGACCAATCTTTGTTATACACATTTTAGATTGAGGGGAAGTTTAAGAGTAGGGTGGATAAGATGTAGGGTGATCGATGGGAGGAGGTAAGGATTTGTGTCAGGGAATGTAGGAAGGCATTAGAGGGGTTGTGGCTTCAAGTGAGGTATCTTGGGGGAGGGGTACATCATGCGGAAGAGGGAGCAATAAGGGGTGGGGGTTAGGCCATAACATACTGTTCATAAGATTTTGAATTCCCTCAAAAAATACTCATCATGTATTTGGTACACAACATGTATTTCTTGAAAAATAAATAATATGATCAACATTTACAAAAAATTTACTTGTTACACGATGTGTAAATTTCCCTTTATGCTTCCTTTTGGACCATGTCCTCTCGTCGTACTTATAGAAACCCTTAATATTACTAAATACTGAACTAATGTATCCTAACCTATCTGACATACCCTAGGTTAACTCCAAGTCAGCACTTTATTTATTTTCTAGAGCTAGAAATTATTCGATATATAGGACTTTATCTTTGATTTGATACCCCTTATAAAATAATTCTTGAAAACCGAGTGGGTAAAAGGTGGAAATGCCTTCTTTATGATAGTTACAATGCAATTTTCATTCTTAGGAGCACTGGATATCTTGTCAATAGAACTTGGTATCTTTTTTTCATCTTCACTGGTCTCATGATCATATATATTATTAGTAATAGAGATTTATTGACAATTCAATGACTCGTCCCTTTTACTAGAAGCCTTCTCCACATTGAATACAATATATTCTTTAGTGAATCTAAAAAACAATATCCCCATGCTAACATCAATCATCACATTTCCAGTGTCCTGAAAATGTCTTACAAGAATGAATGAAATATCACCTTTTTCTTCCGTATCTGTAATGTGGATATTAGTAGGGAAAATGAATTTGTTGAGTTGTACTAAGACATCCTTGAGAAATCCTTGAGGATGCTTGACTGGGTGGTCAATAAGTTGGAGTGCAGACCTTGTTGGTTTTAGCTCACCAAGCCCCAATTTCTTGTAAGCACTCATGCGAATTAGATTGATACTTTCACATAGATCACACAAGGATATTTCCAAATTAAATTTCCCAATAGTGAATGGAATTGAAAATATTTTGGGGTCTCACATTTTTTAGGGTATTTTTTATTAGAAAATTATGGAGCACTATTTATTAAAGGAGACAACTCCTAATTCTTAAATTTTATTTTTTTTCTTGAAAGTAAGCCTTTAAATAATCATTCGTAATTGGGTAGTTGAGAAATATCCTCTTAAAATGGATTTTGATATGTATTTTTCAAAAAAAATCCATGAATTTTTTTATTTCCCTCATTTTTTCCTTATTGAGTCTATTCAAGAAAGAGGAGAGGTGGATTGTTTGGTGAAAGTGCTATGTAAATCTTATCCTTTTTAGGATATTCTTTTGTAGGCTCTCCCTAATTTGGTTATAATTTTTTTAGTTTTCCCTTGGCCAGCTTCAATAGATTCTTTCAACTAATTTTTCTTAACTCTTCATGGTTTTTGAAAATCCATCACACTTTCACATCTAAAAATGATATATTTAGCCTCTTCCCTAATATTTTCCTTGGAATTACCAATCAAAGTACCCACCATCCAATAAAATAAGGTATTATATATATTCCCCATTTTATTTCACAGGTTTCATAGTTTAGCCTTTTGGATTTTCTTCTCAATTTCTTGTATTGTCATCCTTTGCTCTGCTTTATACACAAAAGCATTAAGAAGGTTTTACAGAATTATTTGGAAATAATACGCTTGTTGAGGTGGTCTTTGTGGAGCTTGTTGAAACTCATTATGATGTGATGGTGGGAACTAATGATCTATAGGAAAAGTTTTTTTGGAATAATCACTATGGTTTAGGAGATGGACCTTATGGTGGTTAACCAAGTGGTACCTAATTTCTTGGTTGTACCTATCCACTCCTCTACTAAAAATAACCTTGGTTTTGTTGCGCAAACTACTGAGCTGGCCTCTATTGATAGTTTTACTATATTTGATAGTTTGGGGATTACTAGTGCTTCTGGAATTTTTTATTATAATTTATGTAATTACAATCATGGAATTGAGGTTCATCTATGCTTACCTTGTATTCATGGCATGAATACGGGCCTCCACACATCTCTTCGGATTGAATTTCCAATATAGAAGTAGGAGGGGGTTGTGGTGTAGTAGGTAACAAAAATGATTCCAACTTATTTTTTAGTGCCTCTACTTGAGTTGAATGATGTTTAGTCTCTTAAACTTGATGGATTCCATGTTTTGGAAGTCCTCTATCACTTTACCATTGAATGGAATTTTGGAAGACTTCATCTAAAATTTATTGCCCAACTTCTGAAATCCTAATCATTAATTCTCCGTCAATTGTATCATTTACCATAGTACAGAAATTAGGATGAAGTCCTTGATAGAATTTATATAATTAAATCCACACATATAGTCCATTATGTGGGAAGTTGTGGGTTAGTTCCTTGAATATATCTCATGCATCCCATACTAATTATCCATATTCCTGGGTATGGTTTTGAATATAATTTTTGGAGATTCCAAGTCTAGATTTATGGGAAGTATTTTCCATGATATTTATTTTCTAGTTCATTACATGTTGTGATCGACTTGGGATCTTAACTATTCATCCAATCCTTGTCTCTATCACATAAGGAGAATGGTAATACATCGAGTCTTATTGCATCTAATGAAATTCCATGGTTGTGATAAGTATTGAAAACCTAAAAGAAATTGGATATTTTCTCATAGGGGTCTTTTCTTTGAAGCCCACTGAAATGCTCTATGTTCTGGATCATATGCTTGTGTCTAGTTTTTATTTCAAGAGTGTGCACCTGAATTGGTGGGTGAACAATACTGGTGGCAACAAAAATAATGGAAAACAATACGTAATCCATAATGGGGTGCTCCTGTAGTGCTGGTCACTCATCGTGATTGGCAGGTGGCACATATTGGGGATTTTGAAGGTGTGGTGGTGGAAGATTGTTATGCCCATCCATTATGAAGTGGGGGAGTGCAGCGATTGTTCTATCGATCTTAGGATCTAAGATAAGATTTTCTTTTGAGTCCAAGCTTCTTAATTTAGCTAAGGGTCCCTGGAGCATGCACTAACCATGTAGAAAAGAAATAAAGATAGAAATAGAAATATAATGTGGGTTCTCCTGAAAAAGAGAAAATTTAAAAATTAAAAGGGGATGGAAAAAAGAATAAAGGGGGATGGGTGAGGTAATTTGGAGTTTGATATGAAGGTCAATGTTCCTGAACAATAGTATTCCTCCTAATTGCGTAGATAACTCAGGTTTGATCCCCAAAAATGGTTCCAAAAGTTTACACACCCACACACGTCGTTGAATTCATGTAGTTGGTGTTAAGATTATAAATTTATATACCCAAAATACATTTACTATAATGGTGTAGTAAAGTGAAAGTGTGACATTGAACCCATAAGGACAACTGGTAGGTCATCAGACAATCGAACAAAACCCTTAAGAATTTTTCCTCACATTCACTCTTCAGGTTGGGTTTCAACTAAATCTTGGTAGTTTGGATTAAATTTAGATAATAAAGGGATTGAGGTCAATTTTAGGTTATATGAAAAAAAGCTAATTGTAAATATAACTTGGGATAGACCTTTAGTTTAGGCTACAAAGTGGTGAAAACAACACCAATGGACCTTACTACAACTAATTATATCAACCTATGTTGGAAAGGACCCCTTGGTCCATAGTAATTGACAACCTAAGTGTGGGAATCTTGGATTCTAGGAAGAAATAATTATAGTATATTGGTCCAAACCTAACTAGGTCATGGTCATTCAAATTTTACCTCTGATGTTTGGGGATAATGAAAAATAATGAGATTGAAAATTATTCTAAACTAGATTACTATCCATAGGGTTACCTAGTTTTAATATATAGATATTCATTAGGTTTATACCATCACTACTCTTGACCACTAACCCTAAATGGATTAGTCATGTATGGAGGTGATGATCAAAAGAAACAAAATATTAGGCATGAAATGAATAATCACAAAATAGTTTCAAAAGAAATAATCCAAGAATATAATAAGAAAGAATCAATGTTAAACAATTGAAATAAATGTAAATATAGTAAAAAATGAAATTCACGTGATGAAATAATGAATAATGAGAAATAAAGAATAAAAACAAGTAAGAAACAGTCAAAAACTCACTACGAGGGAAGAAACATTGAATAACAATGCAAGCATTAATGATGACTGGTGAGAAGTGACAAAATATACATTGAGAATAAAAATGGTATTGTGATGTATGAAGAAAATGTGAAGAATTGTTAATTACTCAAAAGTATTTAATAATAAAATGAAACAAAAGAATTAAATATTCATTAGATTGAGAACAAATAAAAGTGAGAGAAAATAGCAGAAGAAAATTGGGGAAAATAAAATCGGACCAATGTTTTGTATGTAGAGGGTGATTGAAATATTAATAGTCCCAAGAAGTAAATGGTCTATAATTCCTGAATTTCATTTACTGACTTAAGTTACTTCGGTCCCAACATCTTCACATAATTTAATTTAGTTTAACATCATGTAACTAAGATCCACTTTTACAACGGAATAATCAGTTAGTATCTTTGATCGGGAGATCCTTATAATCTTGAACGTCATGTGATCTCTACATGTCGTGTAAGTTATTCACATTTCATGGGATATGGTCCTTGAAATATTCACATCGTTTTCCAGATATACATGTCATATAATGGCTTCATGTCATGTAATTTCTTCACACGATGGTATGTGGCCTTGCATGAATGTTTTGAATGAGGTCTACACATCATGTATTAGATCCATGGGTGTGTAAAGCCTGGTTTTTTATACTTTTTCATCATTTATTTATTTATTTTTATAATTCCTAATTACTATGAAAAACCCAAAAACTAGTGAATTATAAAATAAAACATGAATAATATCGTATTAAATATATCCAAAATATATATATATAACTTCATCTAATTCGAAATCCATAAAAAATGAGTTACTAAAGCCTTTAACATAAAGGTTCACCTATTTTTGTTCCTCTAAGGGGAGATGGTATTGGTTATCATAACCCCAATGATACCTAAAAAGAACCCTATAAAACCTAAACCAAAGTGGGAAGGACCTTATGTTATACAAAAATCCTTCTCCAATGAATATTTCTTCCTCATCACAATGGATGGTGAGTGTATCATTCCAAAACCCAATGAAAGGTTCCTCAAGAAATACTATGCTTAATATTTTCATTGGTTAACTTTTTACTCTATTGTACAAGGCTAAAAAACATGAAAAATTTCTTATATAAAGACTTTAAAATGCATAGGAATTATATTCTAATAACATGACATAAAACTGCCTGAAAAGTTCCTAGTTGTATAGAGTAAAACTTAATGAAACCATCACAGTCACATGATGTTAAACTTCATGATATTTTGGTCCAAGCATCATGACCATAAACTATATTCCCCCATAGGTCTATTCCATAATACCATAAATTTATTCAGGATTTTGATATATGTTCTCCTTTAGTTTAATTGAACCAAATAAAAGTAACTCTATCCCTTAACAAGATCCTGATTCATATAGAAACATTGATTCATTTTCCCCCACATAACAGTTTGTAATAGGTGTAAAGTTCCCCTATTTCATCTTAGTACCGCGCCGCCGCGCCGCCAGCGGCGGGGCCGGGTCCAGCGGACCGGGTCGGTCCAACCCGGTTCGGTTCGGATCCGGGTCGGGTCGATCCGGCTCGGGTCGACCCGGTTCGGGCCGACCCATGGGGGGGGGGGGGGGGGTCGGGCCGGGTCGGCCCGGACCCGGACCCCCCGTTTTCGAGACAGTTTCGGTCTTTTGGACATAACTTGAGCCACGGACCTCCGAATGACGGACCGTCTGCGGAAACGCGATCCTCGGATCGAGACGGTCGTTTTGGTATATCGCACTCAAAGTTTCGGAACACTTTGAGTTCAGCCGGGTTGGTTCGTTCACGAAACCAACCGGGCCTTCGGAGCGGAAACGCTCATATCTTGAGCTACGAACGTCCGATTGACGTGCCGTCAGTTTTGTTGTGTTCCTCTTAGTGAGACGGTTCTTTTGGCATGCTCCGCCCGAGGTTTGGACGCAGGTGGAGTACGGTCGGGTTGTTTTTCCTTAAAAACCAACCGGGCCCCGGGGACGAAAATGCCAATAACTCTCAGACCGGGCGTCCGATCGACGCGCCGTCTGTTGCGTTGAGTTCATGTTGACGATACGGAACTTTTGGAATACATCAACTCTGGACTTTGTGACAGTTGATGTATCAGCCTCTCGGCTCGTGGAGCGGACCCTCCGAACGAGCTTGCTATGTGCGGGAACCCTAGTGCTGGCTGCGACTGTTACTGGGACTGTTACTGCGACTGCTACTGCTACTGCTACTATGACTGTGACGACGACAGTACAGAGATCCTGTGTGGATTCGACGACGACGACTACTGCACTCAGCGATCCTACGTAGATCAGTGCTACAGGTCCTGCGTGGGCCCGATCCTGTGTGGGTCCGATCCTGTGTAGGTCACTGCGGGGGTTAGTACCTATCGATCCTTCGTGGGTCCGACGACTTAGATGGTTCAGTGATCATCTTTATCGTCATCCGAAGAAGTATATTTGTGTGAGCTGAATCTTCTTTTTTACTCGATAGAGGTGGTGCGCTTGGTTGTAGCGGCAGACCTGCGATACTGGAGACGAGCGTACGGAGTACGGAGACCGTGTAGCCGGCTGAGACCTGAAGACTGCTCGACCGACTCGACTTGGAGTGAGTCGACTAGCCCAGTGGACGGAGCGCCCGGTATTTGGCGGCAGACCCACGACGGACGGAGTGCCTGGTAGTTGGCAGCAGACCCGCGGTACTCGACTGGAGGAGTACCTCTGTAGGCTATTTGGGTGAGCGCCCGATATTTGGCAGCAGACCCTCAGCAGACGGAGCGCCTGGTAGTTGGCGGCAGACCCGCAGTACTCGACAGGAGGAGTACCTCAGAAGTCTTAGGTTAGTGAGCAGTATCTCAGAGTCGTGACAGGACACTGTACACTTCAGAGATGGGGCTCTTCAGTAATTACGTTTTTGATAATGAAAATCCTGTGTGAGCTGAATCCTGTTGCTTTCCTGTGTGGATTGTGTTGTGCTATCCTGTGTGGATTACGTTTTGCTTTCCTGTGTGGAATACGTTTACTTTCCTGTGTGGACTGAGTTGTACTTGGGCTCAGAGGTTGGAGCGTATTTGAAATTAATGACTTAGGTATATGTATGGGCATATACCTAAGTAGTGTCGGTTATTACTTCGTGTTTGTTCCTTTCTTCGTGGTTTATCCTTTGTGGATTTGAGAGACCTTCAGGGGTCTCGGGGTCCCTACTGAGTAGCTTATACTCACCCCTGCACGGGCTTTGCCCGCACTACGTTGTGTTGGTTGCAGACGACGGACAGCATTGACCTTAGCTGAGGCTTGCAGAGCGGGACGGTACCCGGAGGTGGACCACTGGGCGGGATGAGTTCGGAGAGGACGGCGGGACCCGTGGAGCAGAGGAGCTATCTGTACCCACCCTTCAGGTGGGATTTCCAGTGGACAGCTCGGAGTAGCGGCTTTTACCTTTCAGTTGTTGTTTTCCCTTTCGAGTTGTACTTTACTTTCAGTTTGGGTTTGTATACTGGCCCATTTACTTTTCCGCCCTTTCAGTTGTACTCTACTTTTGCTTAGTGTTTACTTTCCGCTTGCTTACTCTGTGGTGTTTGTTTACTTTACAAAGGCAATGCCTTCCCATTTTACCGGGATTTACGCCTTGGTTCTAGTCGCCAGCCCCTGGCCTATGGAAGGCGGGCTTGGGGTAGTCACGGCACGGACCCCAGGTGTGTGTCCCTGACTAACACCCTAATGTGGTTCAAGTAATCATTTAGGTGTTCCCTTATCTCTCTCATCAATCATGACTCAGATGAACATAAAGATCTCAGCTGATTTCTCTAATAAACTCGATTGAACAACATCATGCCCAAAGATATGAAATAATTTAGTCCACTTTACAAGACCCAAAACTATTTACTCCATCTGATTTCATACGGCCTACTTCCCTTAAATAGGATCCAAATCTATGTCATGATTCCAGTTATAGGACCTAATTTTACCTAATAATAAAAACACACTCATCCATTTTTAATATCTCGATCTATATAATGGATATCTCCTTAGAACTATGTGCAGATAGATTCACATTACCTTTATGATATTTAGCAACATGTGGATCCTATTTCCTAGGCCCAACCAAAAATTAAAAAAATGCCCTCTTCCTAGAATATAAATCTGATTTGTGTGGGAAATTTATTTCAATATAACTATCTACGGATTGATTCTTTCTTCAACTAGATATATAGGGATGTTAGGATCCCCTGTCTTAGGTCCATCTAGAAACTCCACCAATAAAATCACTATATCATTTTAACTCATTTTATCCTATTTTTTTGAGCCAAATAAATGTAGATCAGGCTTATAAGAACTATATATGGATCGATTCTTACTCCAAGAGGATATGTAGTTACACCTAAATCCTATCTCCAGGTCCAAACCAAAAATTCAATCATCTAAAATTCCCTCCACTCCAACACATAGGTTTTTTCAGTAACGATTCATTTTCAAACCTATTGTGAGAAAGAAGAGAGCATAAATAATATCCTCATCCTAGTATTGGTGATATATCTATAAATATATGCTATGATAAAATATCCCCAATTTCAAATAATTTCATTTAAGTTCATGTTTCATTATGTTAAAATACATGACACATGGTCCACCCTACATGAATTTAAACTACTCGAAGAGGCTTCCAACACATGGCCTAGTTTCCGTACATTAGAGATAGATCTATGTAAAGGTTTATAACATAGGGTGGTTCGCTAAATAAATATTAGTATAAGATTCACCTTTCTCAGCATTATATCCTAAGGTTTGGAGCCTCCATTATAGTGTAAGGATCTTGAATGGTTTTATCCAACTTTCCTAGGATACATGTCTAAGCCCTTTATTTCAGACCAGGCCACAAGACCATATTCACTTCCAACCATTTTAAGGGAATCATAACAACACATTCAATATGAGCTCAATCCCAAGATTCATCCACCATGATTTTTGGAAACTTCCTTTCCATGAACCACACTTCACACTTTAAAAAACATGGATTATCACAAACCATTCCTCGATTGGTAATTAGAGTTTTTTATTCCAAAGGACACTTCTACTTTACTATGAATAATATTCCCCCAATATGGCACTTAGTATGTGACCCTAATATAGCCTTTCAAACAAAGGTGTCTTCATACTAAAGGATAGGACCCTCTAAAACATGTATGCATTCAAAACATCATAATGGAATCCATTATTCAAATTTGGTTAGTGGCCATACTTGTGAATACATTTTCCACATCATTACCTTTGATCCAAGAACCTCAAGTGATGATTTATTATGAAACCACTCTCTATTTGAAAGGTTTTGGGAAATTTATATGCTTTGGGACCCATTTAGTTTGTTATTATCATCCATCGGGTCTATACGTCATGACCATAGGATATGTGGACCACTTTGAGACAGATTATAATGGAATTGAGATCACTATTCACATTAGGTTAACATTACCCTTTACCACTAATAAAACTACCTCAAACGTTTTAGTCCAAGAACTAATACCCTTAACTATATACATTCCCCCAATAGATAATCTATATATGTTTTGGGATTCTCATTCACATAGATTTTTGCATCACTCTTGAAATACAAGTTGTCCATACCTTTTATAAAATTTGTATGACCTTAAACTCTATATCCCATTGGTCATAATAGTAACACCATAATCTATAGTGAATAAACATAAAAATTGTCATGATTAAATGCTATAAAGTATTTTCTAAACAAAATTCAGTTTTTCACTCATTAAGAATCTCACTTCTAGGTCTTAGAATCAAATTGGAGCATAAATATAAAAAAATCAACATAAATATTACAGGGCTCATAATTTAGCGCTAAAAAATAATATCCATGCTTTTTAAACCCATTTATTTAGGAAAAAATTAGATTAGTGATATATTATATTTCTCTTCCCTAATTATGTAGTTCATACATGATGGTGTAGAATTGAGGGTGCAGGAACACATATTGAACATTCCTTTATTAAATAAATTTACTTCATTTCACAAGTATTTTAATCTAGAAAAACATTTCTTTGGATATTAGTACTGAGTTCATTCAACTCAAAAGGACACCTCTGCTTGACGATGTGATCGCACCGCGATTCACTGTCTCATTTTCACCCCTACACCACTATGTTAAATTTGTTTTATATTAAAAATTTTTAAAAAAAATCATTCCATATTTGAATCTTTTATTTTGTGTTTATAACTGTTGAAAAGGTCAATGTTACTTGTTTTGACGATTTCATTGCAGGATGAGGTTATTTGGAGGCCCCAGAGATAATCTAGAAGGAAAATGGGCCAAAACTGCATGGGTCCCATGAACACATGTCCACTGTTGGGTATCTTATGAAATATTTGTGTATTCAAATGGGATGATATTTTGTGTAATGGTCCAAAATTCAACTCTATACATCTCATATGAATACAACCAAGCCCCATTAGGCCATTAAGGGTCTCAACCGAAGTGATATGTCCAGACCACTGAATCTGCACGGAGTCAAAAGTTGTATTCTGTGTTCTGTCCATATCAAGAGTTGTACGTGTCCAAAGGGTGCAAAAAATTAGGTGGAGATATTAAATACATTTGGAAACAAATTTATAGATTTTTAAAAGCAATTTAATACTTTATAGAGGACGAAAACAAAGTGACAAGTGGTTTTACACAATCTGTGTGCCGAAAACTACTTTTTAATTTTTCTATAAAAGAGAACCATGGGTACCTCATTTGGGGAGTTCAAACCAGGAGCCAAGATATTCCATTTCAGAGTCCTAGATAATTATATTCATCATACTAGAATTACTGGAGGCCCTTATCCTCATAGGGGGATCAAGGATGAAGAAGGAGTTTCACCCGAGCCTCCTCCTCCTCTTGATGGCAAGCTAAACGGTGGACGATCATTCGAGGGTGCTACACAAAATTGAGAGGGAGTTCCAAAACTTGTTATTCTACTCATTTTGTATGATTTTTGTGTTGAATATTTCAATTATTTTTTATCTTGAAATACTTCTCTCCTAATTACATTTTATTTGATATAATTAAGTGGAACACTTTTCATTTCAACACTGATTGGGTTGAGATTTAAAGTAGGAATCTTGGGTTATTCCGATTGGAAAACACAATAATCCTATTTATCTCACACATACATAATATGTAAGTATGCTTTGTTAGACCTTTTATTCAATGCTTGATAACAAAATATTGGGAACATGATTGTTGTGTCAAGGGGTGTTTCTTTAAGCATCATTTGAAGAGCCAAGAGGGGAGTCAATATCTTCACAACCTTCAACCAAAGAATTAAACAAAACCATGTTAAATTTTCAGAACAATTAACTATAAAATATGTGTATTTAACTTTAAATGATCTTATTATCTGATAATTATTAATACACCACCTTTATTTATCAACTATGTATCTCTTTAATTAAGTAATTTACTGAAATCTTTTTTCAAAACCACCACCCTCTCTTTTAGTACTTCTTATTAAAATTACATTATCTAAAACTTTCAATGCTCCTTGATAGATTAAATAGGTTCATCCCTAGACTATAAATTTATCTGTATATCATAACCAATTTGAAATGTCCTGACAATGTGGTCAAATTTTTGCGTCGTTTCAGGGGAGCGCTTTGGTTTTAGTGCGTGTTTTTGATAATTTTATTTGTAAATTTTGTGAATGTTTGTTTTTTTATCTTCTATCTTTAAATTTATTTTTACATTATATTTTATTTCTTATGTAGGTTCTGTTTGTGATGAATTCTAATCTGGGATTCTTACAACATTTCAAAACCAAACCAGAGAGGATCTTACATCAGCAACCCCGAGATACACTAGAGAAACCTATGAAGGAGGACGCACAAAATATCAACACTCATCATGATCCTTCTTCTTCTTTGGGAACCCACATTAAAACTAAAATTAACATGAATAACATGGATGAAAAAAATCAAACACAAAAATAACTAACCTCACTTGATGTTGATATCCAACCCACCTATATTCAATTATAAGGCGAGGCACCTAATTTTGAACAAAAATCTGGTTTAGTTCATCTATTACCAAGATTCCATGGACTTCCTGGAGAGGATCCACATAATCATTTATAAAAATTTCACATTGTGTGTTCTACATTAAAACATGAAAGTGTGGATGAAAAACAAGTAAATTTAAGGTCATTCCCTTTTTCATTAGAAGACACAGCAAAAGATTGGTGATATTATGTTAATTCCATAATAAGAGGTTGGGCGGACATGAAACGCCTTTTTCTTGACAAATATTTCATAGCCTCTCAAACTGAAACAATAAAGAAATAAATTTTTGGTATAAGACAATCTCAAGGGGTAACATTACATGAATATTGGGAACTCTTTAAAAGGTTATGTTCAAGTGGCCCACACCACCAAATAAGTGATCAAATTCTAATTCAGTATTTTTATGAAGGTTTAATCCCTATTGATTAAAATATGATTGATGCTGTTGTAGGTGGTGTGCTAGTGGATAATACCCCAATTTTTACCAGAACCCTGATTGAGAATATGGTGCAAAACACACAGAAATTTGTTTCAAGGTCTAATATACCAATTCGAGGTGTCCCTGAGGTGAAAAGTGATGAATTTGAGAAGAAGGCGGACACAAAGTTCGAAGAGGTAAGTGCCCTTCTTTGACAACTTTTTCTTTCCCATTGGAAATACCAATCTCATAATCCCATCCATTGTGGTATATCTTCATCGGACACCCACTACTTTGTCCAATGTCCTCAATTGAGGGAAACATCTGAGATTTGTGAGGTAATATTTCCAATCTGCCCCTATAACCAACCCTTTAGGAAATAACCTTTCTATCCATCCAACACTGGGTGGAAGGAGAACCAAGCCTATAGGCAAAGGGGTATTCAAACCAACTTCAACAACAATGGAACCAACCGGGGTAGAGTAGTCATCCACCACCACCACCCAGAAATCCTCAACTACTCCAAAGGCCTTTCCAACAAACCCCTACAAAAACCGAGCCTAGACTAGAAGATATGATGAAACAAATGGATGATAACAATATCCAATTCCAACAAACCACTCAAGAAACCATACAAGACCTTAAAACCCAATTAGGCTAACTAGCTAACTCAGTTGGTGAAATTCAAGAGTCATGGGTCAGGTAAAATTCCCTCTCAATCAGTAGTTAACCCTATGGATAATGTAAATGTTAGTACCTTCACCCTTAGGAGTGAAAAAAAAACTAGAAATTAAAATAAATCTTCCATTAGAGTCATCCCCTCCTGAGGAAACCTTCATCCCAACCATTAAAAATGTTCCTGTTGAGTCAATAAGGTTTTCCTTATGACTTTTCCATTACTTCTTGTTTTGAAAATCACAAACACCTTATCTTTAAGGAAAATCGCTTTTATAAGGAAAAATGCTTTCTTAAGGAAAATCGCTTTCTTAAGAAAAATTATCCTTATCATATTTTCATTAATATTTTTCTTAAGTATGAAATTCGGATTCACTTTCTCGGAATCATTAAAACTGATAAAAAGCATTCTGTTTTAGGGTTCGGATTCTGGACAAGAACTATAAGGAAGTTTCACTCCGAATTCCGGTTATGAATTCTGACTAAGTTCTATTCCAGATTCAGGATACGAATTCTGAAGAAGAATTCCCATTACGAATTCTAATGAAGAATTCTCATTACGAATTCTCATTACGAATTCTGAAGAAGAATTCCCATTACGAATTCTAATGAAGAATTCTCATTACAAATTCTCATTACGAATTCCAATGAAGAATTCTCATTACGAATTCTAATGAAGAAATCTCATTCCGAATTCGCATTACGAATTCTGATGACGAATTCCCATTACGATTTCTGATGACGAATTCCTATTCCGAATTCCTATTCCGAATTCTCATTCCGAATTCACTCATTAAACAGAATCTGGATATCATTGTTTTATACACTCTGAATTTGTTCACTCCGAACTTTCACTCCGAAATTTCTATTCCGAACTTTTATGTTAGAGTTTAAAACGATGTCGTGTATTCTGTTACACTTACTTTGTTATAAAACGATGTCGTCCATTTTGTTATAAACTAACCGTTGTCTAAGTGACACGTGTACAGGTCCCTCCTAACTTTAAGGGAAATATGACCGTTGGAGAAGGAGCCGACCTCACCTATAAATAGGAGCTCATTTGAAAAAGCTCACAACGGATGGATGAACATTTGGACTTTGTGCATACATGCTGTTGAAGTGATTTCTAGAGAGAGAGTCTCTTATTAACTCTCAAAGCTTCGTGCGACTCCGAATTTTGGTGATTACATTCGAGGGCTTCCGGGGATAGGAAGACAGAGGTGCCGACTACCTTAAAGATCGAGGGCTTTCTTGCTGAGAAAGACAGAGGTTGCCAACTACCTTGAAGTTGAGGGCTTGCGGGGATAGCAAGACAGAGACACCGATCTTCGTATCGAGGGCTTACCCTGGTGTGGGTAAGACAGACTTGCTTGAAAGTATAAATCAAGGGACCTTTATCCAAGGTTGTTGGATACCCTTCTCTTTGGGTTAAAAGACTATTATCTTGTTACTAGTAGTTTTACTACTCGTTTCTATTCCGCTGTAATTTGTATCTTAAGGAAAGTATAACATTCTTATACTTCCTTACTTACTCTGATTCATTCAGATTCTATACGCTTTAAGGTAGAATCTTATATTGTAACTTTTGTTAAGTTTCAAATTCCGGAACCATATTTCCGGAACCTACTTTTGGAATCTCTTTCCAAGTTTAGTTCGGTGTTAGAGGTGTTGTGAATTTACTTAGTTTAACTTTGTTAAACTTAGTTCTTTCCTTTTCTTAAGGAAACTCTAGTTATTCATAACTAACTTTAAAGGTTCCTAAGGAATTTTTAAAGTATACAATTCACCCCCCCTCTTGTATATTGAGCATCTCATATTCTATTTCGATCCTACAATTGGTATCAAAGGTTGGAAACCTCTTACTCTATACCATTCTTACATTTGGTATCAGAGCCAAGGTTACTGAAATACTTGTACTCACGTTCAAGTTTTTCTTGCTCACTTTTCAATTCCGAACTTTTTCATTCCGGATTATCCATTCCGAACTTTTCCTATTCCGAACTTTTTGATTCCGAATTTTTGTTATTAACAAGTTTGTTTCCAAGTTATTTTCAAGTATGGCAGGAATGAATGTTGGTTCGATAGACAATTTGAATCCTACAAGGCCACCAATCTTCGATGGTAATGATTATGAATACTGGAGAGATCGTATGAAGACATTCGTTATCAATACTGGAGTAGATAACTTTGTCATGCTTACTGGTGATTACAAAATTCCTGACAAGGAAGTCAGAACCTTTACTAACCAGGAGAAGCAAGAATATCAACTGAATTATAAGGTACGCAACACTTTATTATGTTCAATGACTAGAAATATATATAGCCAAATTTCTTCTTGTGAAGCAGCTAATTGTATATGGAAGAAGTTAGAGGTTACTCATTTTGGGACTTCTAAAGTGATTGAGACTAGGAGAGCTATGCTTAGAGCTGAATATCATGGCTTTAATTTTCCTTATGGAGAACCTATCTGTAAAGTACAACAAAGATTTATGACAATCGTCAACAGTCTACAGTCTATGGGAGAGAAAGGTTTAGATGATGAAGCTCTTGTGGACAAGATAATTGACATTATGCCCAATGAGTGGGAATCCAAGAGAACAGCTATAGATGAGAACAGGAAGTTTACTCAAATTACTCTTGATGAATTATTTGGAACTCTTCTACAACATGAGACTAGAATGAAGAGAGATGCTGAAAACATCAAGAAGAAGAATGGAAATGGTACTGTTGCTTTTACTACAACTTCGAATCAGATGAAAGCTAAGACTCCTGAGAGAGTAACTAGATCCAAATCGAAGAAAGTCATTTTCCAATCCGAATCTAGTGAAAGTGAAGTTTCAGAAAATGAATTAGCCAATCTTGCTCGAAGGATGAACAAGATAGCTGGACAAAGAAACTTTCAATCCAAGTATAAGAAGAAGGATAGGAAAGATAAGAAAGATGGAGAAGTTACTTGTTATGAATGTAAGAGAGCTGGACATATTAGACCAGATTGCCCTATGCTCAGAAAGAAAGAAAGAAAGGAAAGGCATTCAGACAGGAACAGGAAGAAATATTACAAAGCTAAAGCTAAGAAAGTTTTGAAAGCTAATGACACCTGGAGTGCCAGTGGTGGTGACTCTTCAGATGAATCTTCTGAATATGAATCTTCAGGACAGAAGAATCTTGGTCTTATAGCCAGATTACCTATTGATAATCATTGTCTTATGGCTAAGGTACGAAATGCTGAATCTTTGACCAATGTTTCCTTAAATCCTAATGATAGTAAGTATTATAACTCTTCTGATGAAGAATCATCTTCTGATGAGGAAAATACTTTACCTACTTTTGAAGAAGTCTCTAGATTTTCTGAACTTCTTGAGATTGAGAATTCAAAACTCAACAAGAAACTTGATAAGGCAAATTCTAGGAATTCTATTCTTACTAAAGAGATATCAGATCTTTCTAAAGATCTTGATAAGAAAAATGCTGATTTTGAAAATATTTCAAAAAATCTTGAGGAAGTAAGTTCTGAGAAGAATAAACTTTCTAAAGAGTTAGAAAAAGTAATTTCTAATAAAAATGTTTTCGAGCCTAACTCTAGTTCCAAAACTAATGATTTTGAAGATAAAAACTTGGTTGTAAAACTCAAGTCCGAAATTTTTTCCTTAAAGAAGTGCTTATCAAACTTTACCCATGGTAAGGAAAATTTTGATAAGATGTATTCTCAAATACGACCTTTAAGAAATAAATCCGGATTTGGTTATACCCATGCAAAACCTGTTTTCAGCAACAATTATTGTGTTCCTCAAAGTGCCCCATTTTGTACTAAGTGTCAATGTGGTGGTCACTGGGCAAGAAATTGTTCCTTAAACAAAACCCAATCCTTAGGTTTTCATAAAGCTTATTTTTCTAAGAAAATGTGGGTACCTAAAATTTTATTGTCTGGAAATCTTGGATCCAAACAAGTTTGGATTCCGAAAGTCTAACTTTGTTCTTAATTTCAGGAAAATAAAGAAAGTTCCAGCAACAATGTTTGGTACATGGATAGTGGATGTTCCCGGCACATGACTGGTAACAAAAGCTTCTTTGAAAATATTATCAAAACGAAAGGAGGAAAGGTAACTTTCGGAGACAATGCTAAGGGAGAGATTGTTGGTATTGGTAATATTGTTCTTTTAGGTAAAACTTTGATTTCAAATGTTCTTTTTGTTAAAGGTCTTAAGCACAACCTCATTAGCATAAGTCAGTTATGTGATGAAGGTTACCTTGTGAATTTTAGGAATGATAAATGCTTAGTTCACAATTCCAAGGAAGAATTTATTCTCTCAGCCAACAGGCAAGAGAATGTTTACACCTTAAACTTAGAAGACCTAAGAAGCCAAGATTTACCTTGCCTAAGTGCAATGGAAGATCATTCTTGGTTATGGCATAGAAGACTAGGACACTGTAATCTTAGAAACCTATGTAAACTCTCTAAGAAGAAACTAGTTAAGGATCTACCGGAGCTTAGATTTGATTCTTCTAAAGTTTGTGATCCTTGTCAATATGGCAAGCAACATAAATCTAGTTTTAAGTCAATCGGTGAAGTCTCAACAACCGATGCATTACAGTTGGTGCACATGGATCTTTTTGGTCCAACACAAACTGGAAGCATTGGAGGCAAATACTATGTGTTTGTTCTAGTTGATTATTACACTAGATTTACTTGGGTCTATTTTCTAGCAAGGAAATCTGAAGCTTTTTCTTATTTCAAAAGTTTTAGAGCTCAAGTTAAAAATGAGAAAAACCTTCCATTGAAAACTATTCATAGTGATCATGGAGGAGAATTTCAAAATTCTGATTTTGAAACTTTTTGTAGTAAGAAAGGTATTACTCACAACTTTTCAGCACCTAGAACTCCTCAACAGAATGGTGTAGTTGAAAGAAGAAATCGAATTCTTCAAGAAATAACTAGAACCATGTTGAGTGAATATTCTATTGCTAGACATTTCTGGGCTGAAGCTGTAAGTACTGCTTGTTATACTATAAATCGAGTTTTGATTAGACCTTTTCTTAATAAAACTCCTTATGAGTTATGGAATGGTAGAAAACCAAGGCTTTCCTACTTCAAGGTTTTTGGTTGCAAAGTATTCATTTTGAATACTAAAGATAACTTACATAAATTCGCACCAAAATCAGATGAAGGGATTTTCTTAGGATATTCCACAACCTCTAAGGCTTATAGAGTTTTTAATAAAAATACTTGTACTGTTGAGGAAACAGTACATGTGAAATTTGATGAGTCAGATCCTTTTGTTTTTAAAACCTCCCAACTTACATCTTCGGATGTGTTTTCAAAAACTGATTGTCAACCTTTGTTAGAAGAACCTTCTGATAAGGAAATTGTTCTAGAAGATACTTCTGAAACATTTACCCCAGAAGACTTTCTACCTTATGTTGATGAACAGGTTTTACAAAACCCAAATCAGATGTTTCTTAAGAATCATCCCAGTGATAGTATCATTGGTGATGTAAATCAACCTGTAAGGACTAGAAGTTCCTTAAGAAATGAAGTAGAACATCTAGCATTTCTTTCCCAACTAGAACCTAAAAGCACTGATGAAGCTTTAGGTGATGATGATTGGATCAAAGCAATGCAAGATGAGCTAAATGAATTCGAAAGGAATAAAGTCTGGACCTTGGTTGAAAGACCTAAGGAAACTTCTGTTATTGGAGTAAAATGGGTCTTCAGAAACAAATGTGATGAAAATGGAGTCATTGTTAGAAATAAAGCTAGACTTGTTGCTAAAGGCTATAATCAGCAAGAAGGAATAGACTATGAAGAAACCTATGCTCCAGTAGCTAGATTTGAATCTATTCGTATTCTACTTGCCTTTGCAGCATTCTTTAATTTCAAACTATTTCAAATGGATGTGAAATGTGCTTTTCTTAACGGTTATGTTCAAGAGGAAGTTTTTGTTGAACAACCTCCTGGCTTTGAAGATACAAAACATCCTGATCATGTTTTTAGACTTACCAAAGCTTTGTATGGCCTTAAACAAGCCCCACGAGCATGGTATGATAGACTTACTGGATTTTTGCTTCAAAATAACTATGTTAAGGGAAATGCAGATCCAACCCTTTTTATAAAGAAAGATAAGAAAAATGTTTTGATTGTTCAAATTTATGTTGATGACATTATATTTGGTTCAACTCAGCAATCTTTGACTGATTCTTTTGCTAGTCTAATGAAATCTGAGTTTGAAATGAGTATGATGGGTGAGTTAACATTTTTCCTTGGTTTTCAAATTTCTCAAAAACCAGAAGGAACCTTCATATCCCAACATAAGTATATTAAAGATCTTCTTAAAAAGTATGGTTATGACAACACTAAGAGTATAAGTACTCCTATTGGTACCTCAAACTCTTTAGATCTTGATGAAGCTGGGAAACCAGTAGATCAAACATCTTTTAGAGGTATGATTGGAAGTCTACTTTACTTAACAGCTAGTCGACCAGACTTAATGTTTTCTGTATGCTTATGTGCAAGATATCAATCCAATCCTAAGGAATCTCACTTAAAGGCGGTAAAAAGAATTTTTCGCTACCTTAAGGGAACCATGGATCTAGGATTATTTTATACTTCTGGAAATGATTTTGTTCTAAAAAGCTTTTCTGATGCTGACTTTGGTGGTTGTAGAATGGATAGAAAAAGTACATCCGGAACTTGTCATTTCTTAGGAGATTCATTAGTTTCTTGGTCATGCAAGAAGCAACATTCTGTTGCACTCTCCACTGCTGAAGCTGAATATGTAGCAGCTGGAAGTTGTTGTGCACAAGTGTTGTGGATGCAACACACACTCACAGACTATGGCTTGAGTTTTACTAAAACTCAAATTTTGTGTGATAACACAAGTGCCATTGCCCTAAGTAAAAACCCTGCACATCACTCCCGTGCAAAACACATAGATATTAGGCATCACTTTCTTAGGGATCACACACTTAAAGGAGATATTATTCTTCAGTTTATCGGAACGCAAGATCAACTTGCTGATATTTTCACAAAATCTTTACCTTCTGATAGATTTGAATATATTAAACAGAAGTTAGGAATGATAACCGTAAGGTAATCTTCCTTAATTAATTTTCTGTTGGAAAAATCTCCTCACAGTAATAAACTCCTTTTCATAGGGGGAGTACATTTGTTTGTTTATTTAACAAAGTTTTTCAAAATTTGTTTTCAAATTTTTCGGAACGAAACTTTCCGGAATGGAACTTCCGGAACTACAATTTTCCAGAATGGATATTTCCATACAGAATACTTCTGGAATAAAAGTATTCGTATTGAAAATTTCCGGAATGGAAAATTTTCGTACTGGTATTTTCATAATGGAAAAACTTTGGTATTGAATCTTCCATAACAAGTTTTTTTGTTTTTCGTATTGCGTTTTTCGTATTGAGTTTTTCGTAGTCGTCTTTACATTACCCATTACGAATAACTTTCCTAAGCTAATCCGAAAGGTATGACTTCCTTACTGAAGTTTTCGTAATCATATTTTACTTGCTGGCATTTTCTTATAGTTTGTTTTCGGTTTTTTTTTATTTCTTGAATTCTGTTTTAATAAAACCTCAAAAAGATCGGATTCAACCTCTCAACCGTCAGATCTCATCTCAGATCATTCTAAACCGTTAGATCAACCGAGGAAGTTGAACCGTCATCCCAAAGCCTATATAAAGGGGACCCTATTTTCTCGTCCCACATCGATCTCAAGCTCTTGCGTGCTGAAGCTCTGTCTCTCTGATTTAAGGCTGTTCCGAACTACAGTTTTCCAGTTCCGAACTTCAGTCTTCTCAGTTCCGAACTTCTCAGAGACTTCTAATCCGAATGTCTGCAGAGTTAGCTTCTCAAGAGATGTCTTCAACCAAGCCCATTTCTCAGTGGTTAGTCTACAGAGAACGGTTAGTGCATCCAAATTTCTTCAGCAACTATGATTCTATTATATCAAAGAATATCAAGCTCAATGGCTGGGAAGATGTTGCGATATCAAAAACCGGCAACCAAGATGAAGTTTACCCAGACTTGCTTGTTGAGTTTTATGAGTCGGTTGCTTTCTTTGTGGAAGACAATAGAGAAAAATTTTCCTTCAAATCGTATGGCAAGACTTACAAGCTATCTTACACCAAGGCTGCAAGCTTGGTAGGGTTGAATTATGAAGGGGAAGCTGAGTTTATCTCGCATGTTCTGCCAGACTCCTTGGGTAGTTTCAACAAGGAGAAAGCCTTAGAAATTCTCGGACTGGATGATGATAAGGCTTCGAAAATTGCAACCCTTTCTACAAACTTCCGGATTCTGGAGTTATGGGTGCAAGGGCTTATTGTACCGAGAAAAGGAGACAAGGACAGCTTGAAGAAGAGTGAGATATACATCTTAGATTTCTTGATAAATCTAAGGAAGTTCAACCTGATGAAGCATATCCTTCTTAATCTTGAGAATTTAAAGAAAGGGAATCTGAGAGCTCAGATAGTAATGTACCCGGCAATTTTGTCGAAGCTGATAGTTCGGTGCCTTGAGTCCTTCAAGGTTGCTTGCAGTTCTAAACCGAAAGTTTGCAAGATCATGTTGCTCAGTGATGCAACTCTTAAAAGGATGAATATAGCATTTGACAAGAAGTCTGGGAAATTTATCGATCTACCGCCTCAAGAAGAAGTGACTCCGAAAGTGGCTGATCCGGAATCGCCTAAGCCGGTAAGGAAGAGAAAGCTGAAAGAAGTGGTAGGTGAAGCTCAGGAACCTAAGTCTAAGGAAGTCCATTCCGCACCTCCTAAGCCTAAGAAGAAGAAGACATATACTGATGAGGTTGCAGCGAAGTGGAGAGCTGACAAGGAAAAGAGGAAGGAAGGAGATCCGCAGTTCGGATTGGATCCCGCAGAGGCTAAGGCTCTGAAAGAAAAGGCTGCTGATGAGCTCGAGAAGCAAGCTAAGGAAAAGAAGCTGAAGAAGAAGTTGTCAGAAGCTGAGGCTGTGCAAGCCTTGTTGAAGTTTAATGAAATGGTTTCAGCAACCATTCCCGTTCCGAGAACTTTTTCTTTGGACTCTCTACCTGAGACTCCAGGAAGAAATCTCGATGATCCGAAAGAGGCTGCTGCTAAGAATGCTGACGAAGTTGAACAAGTGGAACAAGCTGAAGAGGTTGCTGAAGGAAGTGGCGAGACAGGAGATGTGCTCAAACAAGTAGATGAATATAAGGGAACTCCTTCGGAACACCTGTCGCTCCGAACTTCTGAAGCCGAATCTTCAAAACTTGTTACTCCAGTAATAGAAGGAAAGGAAGGAGAGGAAGAAGTTTCTTATCATGGAAAAGAAGAACAATTATTACTTGATGCTGCTCAGAAAGAAAATATAGAAGTTGTTGATGAGGAAGATTTGGTTGTTCAAGTTTCTGACAGTGAGAAGAAATCTCCGGAACAGGTTTCTATTCTGGAAAAAGATAAGGGGAAACAAGTTATTGCTGATACCCCGAGTTCAGAAAAGAGTATGAGGAAGGAAGCTGGTAGTTCTTCAAAGAGGAAGTTGGAGCTTATTGAAGAAGAAAATTCTCCTAGCAAGATGTCAGATTCGAAATCATCTTCGTTGGGGCACGATTTTGTTGTTCAATCCTTGAAGAAGTTGGTGGGAACCATTCCGACCTTCTCCAGTATTGACTCTCGGTGCCAGATGCTCCAACATACGCTGAATCAGAAAACCGATTCCGTATCCATGGTTATGGATAAATGTGTTGAGATAGAAGCTCAGTTCAAAAATTTCTTCATTGGTTACGAAGCCCATAAAAGATCTTGCAAAAGGATGACTAGCTGGTCGAAGAAGAATGTGGAAGAGATGAGGCTGCTGGATGAGTTTCAGGAGAATGTCAAGGATGCATTTCAAACCGAGGACAAGAAGTTTCATGAGATGACTGCATCATTCGATGAGAAATTGGCAGAGGAAAAGAACATTCGGAGTCAGGAAGTAAGAGATCTGAATGGAAAGCTCAACTCTGTTAATCAAAGTTGGAAATTTGAAAGGGATCATCGGATCAATTTTCTAGAAAGGATAAAGTCTCAGGAAGAGAAAATGGAAGCTCAGGAAGAAAAGTTGAAGGCTCAGGAAGAAATCATTCAAGCTCAGTCAGCAAGAATAGTTGTCTTAGAAAAGCAAGCAGAGGAAGATCATAAGGATCTCAAGAAGATCAAGACTATTCTCAAGGGGCTGATGTCGAAAGAGAAAGATCCCAAATGACCAATCCGATCTTTTTGTTGTAATCTGTTTTTGTTGCTGACATTTCAAATTTAATGAGAATCGTGCTTGTTGTTCTGTTTTGTTGTTGTTACTAATTCTTTCAGGTACTTTGTTATTTTTTTTCCATTCCCTCGAAATTCTTTTTGAAAATCACAAAGGGGGAGAAGGAAAAGATCCTTAAGAAAAAGAGGAAATCTAATAAGTGCTTATCAAAGGGGGAGAAAGAAAAATACCCAAGGAGATAGAACTCTAATAAGAGTTTGTTTAAGGGGGAGTTTTTTTTTTCTTAAAGAAATATCACTCCGGAAATATGAATACGATCCTTAGAGATTCAAAGCCTAAGGGGGAGTTAGTCGTATTCATCTATATTCTTAAACCAAGGGAGATAAGCTTTAATATGTTTCTTTCTTCTTAGAATAGCTTTTTCGTAAGGATGTTTGTGCTTTCCAAAAAGGGGGAGATTGTTGAGTCAATAAGGTTTTCCTTATGACTTTTCCATTCCTTCTTGTTTTGAAAATCACAAACACCTTATCTTTAAGGAAAATCGCTTTTATAAGGAAAAATGCTTTCTTAAGGAAAATCGCTTTCTTAAGAAAAATTATCCTTATCATATTTTCATTAATATTTTTCTTAAGTATGAAATTCGGATTCACTTTCTCGGAATCATTAAAACTGATAAAAAGCATTCTGTTTTAGGGTTCGGATTCTGGACAAGAACTATAAGGAAGTTTCACTCCGAATTCCGGTTATGAATTCTGACTAAGTTCTATTCCAGATTCAGGATACGAATTCTGAAGAAGAATTCCCATTACGAATTCTAATGAAGAATTCTCATTACGAATTCTCATTACGAATTCTGAAGAAGAATTCCCATTACGAATTCTAATGAAGAATTCTCATTACAAATTCTCATTACGAATTCCAATGAAGAATTCTCATTACGAATTCTAATGAAGAAATCTCATTCCGAATTCTCATTACGAATTCTGATGACGAATTCCCATTACGATTTCTGATGACGAATTCCTATTCCGAATTCCTATTCCGAATTCTCATTCCGAATTCACTCATTAAACAGAATCTGGATATCATTGTTTTATACACTCTGAATTTGTTCACTCCGAACTTTCACTCCGAAATTTCTATTCCGAACTTTTATGTTAGAGTTTAAAACGATGTCGTGTATTCTGTTACACTTACTTTGTTATAAAACGATGTCGTCCATTTTGTTATAAACTAACCGTTGTCTAAGTGACACGTGTACAGGTCCCTCCTAACTTTAAGGGAAATATGACCGTTGGAGAAGGAGCCGACCTCACCTATAAATAGGAGCTCATTTGAAAAAGCTCACAACGGATGGATGAACATTTGGACTTTGTGCATACATGCTGTTGAAGTGATTTCTAGAGAGAGAGTCTCTTATTAACTCTCAAAGCTTCGTGCGACTCCGAATGTTGGTGATTACATTCGAGGGCTTCCGGGGATAGGAAGACAGAGGTGCCGACTACCTTAAAGATCGAGGGCTTTCTTGCTGAGAAAGACAGAGGTTGCCAACTACCTTGAAGTTGAGGGCTTGCGGGGATAGCAAGACAGAGACACCGATCTTCGTATCGAGGGCTTACCCTGGTGTGGGTAAGACAGACTTGCTTGAAAGTATAAATCAAGGGACCTTTATCCAAGGTTGTTGGATACCCTTCTCTTTGGGTTAAAAGACTATTATCTTGTTACTAGTAGTTTTACTACTCGTTTCTATTCCGCTGTAATTTGTATCTTAAGGAAAGTATAACATTCTTATACTTCCTTACTTACTCTGATTCATTCAGATTCTATACGCTTTAAGGTAGAATCTTATATTGTAACTTTTGTTAAGTTTCAAATTCCGGAACCATATTTCCGGAACCTACTTTTGGAATCTCTTTCGAAGTTTAGTTCGGTGTTAGAGGTGTTGTGAATTTACTTAGTTTAACTTTGTTAAACTTAGTTCTTTCCTTTTCTTAAGGAAACTCTAGTTATTCATAACTAACTTTAAAGGTTCCTAAGGAATTTTTAAAGTATACAATTCACCCCCCCTCTTGTATATTGAGCATCTCATATTCTATTTCGATCCTACAGTTCCAAATGTGGAAGAACCTTGTCCTAAGAGAATCCCATCCAAAGGAAAGACTGTGTAAATTAATGATTCACCTAGCCCAACCATTCCTCTTCCATTTCCTAAAAGGTCCACCCAACCAAGAAAAAAAAGGAAACTGAACATGATAAGGAAATATTAGAAATTTTCAAGAAAGTGCAGGTTGACATCCCATTGATTAATGTTGTGAAGAAAATTGCACGGTACACCAAGCTTCTAAAGTATTGTGTACACACATAAGGCAACTTTGAGGTGATGTGAAAATGATCTTGGGGATGAATTTTTTTGCATTGATAGAGCCATCACTTCCCAAAAAGGGAAATGATCCTGTAACATTCTCTATTTTGTGCACCATAGGGGAGTATTCTCTTTCTAATGTTATGCTTGATTTATATGCCTCTATAAATGTGATACCTCAATCTATTTACTCTACATTTCAGGACGAGGAACTAATGCCCACTTGAATTATTGTTCAACTAGCTAACTGGAGTATTGCACACCCCTCTAGTGTGTTAAAGGATATTCTTGTGAGGGTCCAAAATTTATTTTTTCCTGCTGACATTTATGTGCTTAAAATGGATGATGATAGGATGAATGGACATGCCCCAATTATATTTGGGATACCCTTCTTAAAAACCACCAAAACCATAATTAATGTCCACAATGGTACATTATCTATGTAATTTGGTGGTGACATGGTCCATTTCAACATCCTTGATGCCATGAAGCACACCTCAGGAGAACATTACTCTCTCTCTCTCTCTATTAATTCAATTGATGTACTCCCTACCCCTAAAAAACAACTTTTCATTCCCCCAATCCCCTTTCTGAGATTTCTTCATTGATTGAAATTCTAGGAAATGAGTCATGCAATGATTGTTTTAGTGGATTATAAAATGGTCTTGCATATTTATTAATTGATGATGTTTTGAACATTAAGGATCCACTGATCATTGATGATATTGATAAGCTTGTAAACGCTCATTCCTCTATTTAGGATGATACCATTGAGCAGTTAGATGAGATCAGTGACCTCTAACTTTCACACACACTCCCATCAATCCAAAATCTACCTGAATTGGAACTGAAACAATTGCCTCAGGATTTAAAATATTCATATCTTGAGAATGGAAACAAGTTTCCCATAATCATTGCTAGTTCACTCCCTCCGTAGTATGAATTGCGACTACTTGAACTTTTGAGGGATTATAAACATGCTTTGGGATGGACACTTTTTGACATTCCTAGTATTATACCATAAATATTTACATATAAAATTTTATTAAATGATTATGCTAAACCAATGAGGAATCCACAACGTCGACTAAACCCAAACCTCCTAGAAGTTTTGAAAAAAGAGGTAACAAAATTATTGGTTGCTGGAATCATTATCCCTATATCTGAAATCCAATGGGTTAGTCTCATTCAATTAGTTCCTAAAAAGACTGACCTTACTTTAATAAAAAATGAAAATAATGAATTGGTTCTAACTCGTGTGCAGAATAGTTGGTGTGTTTGTATAGACTATCGCTGACTAAACCAACACACTAAGAAGGACCATTTCCCTTTTCCATTCATTGACCAAATGCTAGAGAGGCTAGAGGGTAAGTCCCACTAATGTTTCCTTGATGGGTATTATGGATACTTTCATATCCATATTTCCCTCGAGGATCAGGAAAATACAACCTTCACTTACCCATTTGGCACATTTTCCTATAGAAGGATGCCATTTTGTCTGTGCAATGCTCCGGGTAATTTCCAATGATGAATGGTTAGTGTTTTTTCAGATTATCTGGAGAATTGCATGGAAGTATTCATGGGTGATTTCACTGTTTATGGATCTTCTTTGGATGAATGTTTTAGTATTATTGGTTCAGTCCTACGTCGATGTATTGAAAATAATCTTGTATTAAATAATGAGAAATTCCATTTCATGGTGGGACAAGGTATAGTTTTCGGATATGTCATTTATAGGGATGGTATCCAAGTTGATAAGTTAAAATTGGATGTCATTTCTTTCCTACCATTCCCCCAAAATGTACAGGATGTGCGATCTTTCCTAGGTCATGTTATATTTTACTATCGTTTCATGAGTGACTATAGTAAAATTGCACTCCCTCTCTTCCAATTACTCAAAAAAGAAAAAGAATTTGTGTTTTGATAATGAATATGAGGAATATTTTAATATGTTAAAATGGAGTCTCACATCACCCCCATTAATCCAACCACCTCAGTGGGATTTACCATTTGAGCTCATGTGTGATGCCTCTAACTATGCATTTGGGGAAGTCTTGTCACAAAGGGTCGACTATGCTCCACATGTCATAGCATATTCCTCACGTACATTGGACCCTACCCAAGAAAAAAAACCACAAATGAAAAATAATTTCTTTCAATTGTGTTTTCCTTGGATAAATTCAGGTCGTATATTTTAGGGTCCAAAGTCATTGTGTTCTCAGACCATGTAGCCCTCTGGTATCTTCTTAAGAACCTAGAAGCCAAGCCATGTCTCATTTTCTGGATGCTCCTCCTTCAGGAATTTAATCAAGAAATTAGAGATACAAAAGGAGCAGAGAATGTGGTGGCTGACCATATCAGTAGGATTCTCCAATCCTTAGAAATTGACTCATTCCCCTGTATTCTTATTAATGACATGTTTCCTAATAAGCAATTGTACAGAGTGCAAGATGTTATTCCTTAGTATGCATAAATTGTAAATTATTTGGTAGCATCTTTCATTCCTACTGATTTCAATAAAATCCAAGCTTGTCATCTAAAACATGAGTCGTGTTGGTACATTAGGGATAACCCCTACCTCTGGCGCACATGTGGTGATCAATTCCTTATGTGTTGTGTTCTTGATTGAGATTTTCAGTCTATCCTTATATTTTGTCACACTCTTGCTTGTGGGGGCCACTTTGGTCCCCAATGGACTGCTCATAAGTTCCTTAGTTCTGGTCTCTTTTGGAAAACACTATTTATAGATACCCATGATTTTTGGAAATCTTGTTCTCATTGTCAAAGAATGTGGAATGTCTCTAAAATAAATGAAATTCCATAACAACTGTTTCAGTTTTTTGACCTTTTTTATGTTTGGGGAATTTACATTATGGGTTTATTTCCCATTTTTTTGGCAACTTGTACATTCTTCTAGTAGTCTATTATGTGCCAAAATGGGTAGAGGCTCAAGCCATAAGGACAGATGATTCCAAAACAGTTCTAGAATTTTTTAGAACCCAAATATTTTGATGGTTTGGCTTACCTAGGTTCATCATCAGTGACCAGGGTACTCATTTCTACAACCGAACAATAAAATCACTTTTGTTTTGGTATGGGGTTGTTCATAGATTGTCTACTGCATATCACCCATAGACCAATGGTCAAGCTGAGGTGTCAAATAGAGAGGTAAAATAGATTCTTGAAAAAACAATTCAACCTAATAGAAAATATTGGAGTCTTTAACTTGATGATTCATTATGGGCCTACCATACTTCTTTCAAAACTCCCATTAGAATGTAACCCTATCATCTTGTGTTTGTAAATAGTTGCCACCTATCTGTTGAGATTGAGCACCGGGCCTACTAGGCCATCAAACAATGAAATTCTAATCTTTATGATACATGTTCACAAAGGAAGTCACAGATTTAGGAGTTGGAGGAAAAGGGAAGAGATGCATATGAAAAATTGAGGATTTATAAGGTATGAACCAAGGTTTCCCACGACTGTCTTATACTTCATCGTCAGTTCCAAAATGGGACGAAGGTCCTCCTTTATAATGCAAGGTTGAAGTTGCATCCATGTAATCTTCGTTCACACTGTTTTGGCCCATACACTATTATTAGTGTATCTTCATTTGGTGTTGCTTAGGTTCAAAATGAATAAACCAAGAAAACCTTCACTGTCAATGGGAAGCAGTTGAAGCACTTCCACAAATAACTTCCAGAGTTCCCGATGGAGGAACTCCATGTTCAAGAAGCAACATATCAGTGAAACACACCAGGTTTTATCCTTCCTTCTCACCTTCTCAATTATTAAAATGAGGACATTGCACATTCTAGGTGTGGGGGATGGGTACATTCCTAGGATAGATAGTAATTTTCATCATTTTTTTATTTATTCTCTTTTTCACCTACTTTATGGTATTTTCATTTTCCCCCATCAAAAATATCAAAGTTCCATGATTTGGTGACCATAAGGGGGGCGTAAAAATACCATAAATAATGGAAAAAAGAATATTTATATGAATTTAACATCAGATAGTGATTTTGAGTGAATTGGTTTTCTATTAATGATATAAATGGTTGTATCTATGTGAAACCTTTGAGATGATTGATGCCACTTGTGTGAGTAGTTTTTGGAAAAACTGTGTCACTAATATCTTCACACATTTTTTCCCCAAACCACAAAGTGTGAATATTTATTACTTAAAATAAGTTAAATATAAGTTAGGTTAATATTTTCTAACTTAAAATGATATTTACATATGTTCGTTTCTTATCTGATCTGTTTCATTACTGTACTGGACTGACCTCTGTGTATATACCTAATATTCGACTATTGCACACCCTAAAAAAACAATTTTGGTTTATGTCTTGCAAATCCTCTTCAACCTTTTACCTTTATAACTATTACAATTAGTGTCATGAGGAGATTAGAAAACGATTGAGAGATGAGTGTGAGATTTTCTCCAAATGGAACTTCTGAAAAAAAACAAAAGTAATAAACGAGGGGAGTAATGAAATGTACAAAATATGGGGATATCTAGGTAGGGAGCTTATGGTTTGACTTTTGGGAATGCTTATGTGATTGGTTATATAAATATGATTCCAAAGGATGTAGGGAAGGTTTAGTGAAAGTTCATTTAAAGTTGAGTAATTTTAAAATGACCTATATTTATTGGATAGAAAGTGGAAACAATAGCATGTAATGGTTTTCACTAAAACAAATGGAGAGTTAGTGGATTGGTTTAATTTGTATTTCCTTGCTCGATTTGGTGTCATGAATCTCTTTAAATTTCATTCTGATATGATTTAGTAGACATCTTTTTCCATTTTCACTAAGAATAACTTATTGGTGTGGTTCGTGCATTGATCACATTAATTTAATGAATTAAAATTTTCTCAAATATTAAATCTTCAGGTTTTTGGGAATATTTACATGCATCATTTTATTTGGATATGTGAATTTTCCCAAGAGTGCAAATGTTTAGGTGTGGGGGTCTGATCGCACCGTGATTCACTGTTTCATTTTAACCCTTACACCACTATGCTAAACCTGTTTTATATTGAAAATTATAAAAATAAAAAAAACATCCATTCCATGTTTGAATAATTTATTTTTTGTTTATCACTTTTGAAAAGGTCAATGTTACTTGTTTGGATGATTCCATTGCAGGAGGAGGTGATTTGGAGGCCTTAGAGATGATCGAGAAAGAAAATGGGCCAAAACTGCATGGGTCCCATGAATACCTTTCCACAGTTGTATATCTTACGAAAACTTATTGCATCAAAATAGGCTGATAATATTTGGTCAGGTCCAAAATTAAATTATCTACAACTCTTTATAAGACAACCAAGCCCCATTCGGCCATTAAGAAGACCAACCAAAGTAATCTGTCCAGGACACCAAATCTGCATGGAGTCAAAGGTTGTGTCTTGTGTGTTGTCCATATCTAGAGTTTTACATGTCCAAAAGAATCCAAACATTCAGTTGAAATATCCAAGACGTAGGGAAAAAACTTTATAGTTTTTTCAAAAGTGATTGAATACTTTCTAGAGGCAAAAAAGAAAGTGACAGGGGGTTTTACACAATCTTTGTGCCCAAAACCACTTCCCATTTTTTCTATAAAAGAACACCATGGGTACCTCATTTGGGGAGTTCGAACCAGGAGCCAAGATCTGCCATTTCGGAGTCCTATAAGAGTATCTTCATCATCATAGATGTTATGGAGGCCCTTATCTTCATAAGGGGATCAATGGTGAAGGAGTTTCACCTGAGCCTCCTCCTCCTCTCGATGAAGAGCTAAATGGTGGATGATCATTTCGTGGGAGCTACACAAACTTGGGAGGGAGTTCCAACACATGTTATTCTACTGGTTTTGTATATTTTGAATGTTTAATATTTCACTTATTTTTTATCTTGACATTCTTCTCCCCTGATTACATTTCATTTGATATAATTATGTGGAACACATTTATTTCTACACCGATTGGGTTGAGATTTCAAGTGGGAATATTGGGTTATTCAGATTGGACAACACAATAATCCTATTTATCTCACACATACATAAGATGTAAGTATGTTTTGGTAGGCCTTTTATTCAATGTTTGATAACCAAATCTTGGAAACATGATTGTTGTGTCAAGGGGTTGTTCTTTAAGCATCATTTGTAGAGGCAAGAGGGGACTCATGATCTTGACAACCTTCAGCCAAAGAATTAAACAAAAACAAGTTAAAATTCCAGAATAATGAACTATCCAATATGTGTAGTGAAATACAAATGATCTTCTTCTCTCATAATTATCAATACACCACCTTTATCTATCAACTATTTAACTCTTTAATTAAGTAATTTACTTAAATCTATTTTCAAACCCCCCCCCCATTTAGTACTTATTATTAAAAAAACATTCTCTAAAACTATCAATGCTCCTTAGGATATGACCTATTTTCTTCCCTAGACTATAAATTTATCTTCAAATCATAACCAATTTCATGTTTCACAACAACGCAGTCACTATTCATACTATTACCTTAGAATTTCTATGCCTAAGAGCCCCTAATATGGATTGTCAACTAGATGAATATTTGTCCTAAAAGAGATCATACTAAATTTATACATGTCCTAACACCATTTTAGGGGAACCTATCTTTTGATATTGGTCATTGGTTATCCCAAACATATGTGTATCATATCATCACCCCTGATTCAAACTCCTTGTGTTATAGTTTAAATAACCCCTGATCAAACTATTCAACTGAATCTAGTACCCTCAATGTTACACATTTTTTCATAAAGTACACTTTCACATGATTTTAACCATATGATACAATTGTCCAAGGTGTATAACCATAAGATTAATATTCCTGTTTTACAATTTAATATGTAATGAGAGTTAAAATATATTCCTCCCAAGATTTCACAACCATGTTCTGGAAGACTCTAAGAGAGTGCACATATCATCCTTTCGAGATCATACAACTAATATCTAGACCACTCATATAGAGTGAACATGTATATCTTCTAATATAATACAACCAATCTCTGAAACACACATAGAGAGTTCACATATATTCCTCTGGATATCGCACATCCAAACTCTATAACACTCTTAGAGAGTGCAAATATCTATATTCCAAAATCTCACAACCAAGCTCTAGAAAACTCTCATAAAGATCACATATATTCCTCCTCATATCTCATAATTAATCTATAGAACACTCCCGAAAATTGTATTACCGCCATCATGAATAGTAGTGGTCATTATGGTTGAGTTAATTAGGATATAATTATTTGTTAGATCATTTTTATTTTTTAAATAGGTCTACACCAATTAAAGTCCTATCAAATACACCTGAATTATCATGCATTGCACCTCATCTTCTATTCCAGGCATCATGACCTCAAATTGTATGCACCTAGGTCAAATATATTAGACAATAAACATAATACATATTGGTCTAACTTTTCTGACCTAAAACATCCTAAGGAAAGATACATAGAGATCACTGTGATGAAAACCCATAAAGGGAAACCCAGGTAAAATAGTTGATCCTCCTCTCATTGGTCGTCATGTCATGTGATATAAACATAATTGAGAATCTAAAAGTAAAATAAAAAAAACATTTAAAACTCATAAAAGGAATAATAAAAAAATACCTATCCTTTCCCATTTTTTCTCCCCAATATGTGGCATAATAATTTTTTTTGAAATTAATGTAAAATATAAAAAACATTTTGTTCCCATTATATAGCCCTAGAAAAAGTTATATTTAATCTCTCTAGGTCCCTCAACCTAGGAAAAAGTTTTAGAATTTATTTATTCCTGAAATAATAGTTCAAATTTTCCTATAAAATCACGTAAAAGCATGATTCTAGGATGTTTTATCCCTTTTGATCATGGAATCCCTCATATAAAAATTTCCCCTATGTGATCCTCATTGCATTGATTCAAACTAATCATCTAAATGGGCTAACATTAATTATGTAGTGATGGTACTTATTCCTATACCAATCAATTAGACACATACATAAATAAATCACTCATCCAAATGGAACAACACTAGTGCTATGGTGATGGTGATTGTGCCTACACCCACCCATGAGAAAAATCAAGGAGGAAATCTCCCTGAATCAATTTTTTTGGGAACCAAAATTAACTTTTTCATTTTAAAATTCAATGATCAAATGATTTCAAAATAATTTTGCATTTTCTTTCAAATATTTTCAATTTATTATAAAGAAATTATTAAATTAATTAAAATGATAGATGTTCAAGAAAAAATGTATTTCCATTAATTTTTGAAAAAGATGAATGAGAGGAGCATCCATATACTAGAGTCTCTATTTGTAAAAAACATTAAAAATATTTTCAATACCATTCTAAGGATAACTGATTTATTTTTGGGCTTCATAAATTTTATTTTTCAGTTTATAAATATTCATAGCCTCCACTACTTCAGAATAATGAGGGGATTTTTCCTAGGTAGAAGGATTATTTTCCCTGACCTCAGCTTCCTCAATGAGTTTATGAAGATCGATCAGTTTCCTCTTTATGATGGTTAATTTTTTCTCAATATTATATACCAAAGAAGTTCTATTTTTCAAATAAGATTCATTTATCTATTACAATCTATGAATAATGGGGAACTTCTTGGGAATTCAAATCCCAAAGACTAGTAGTTTCTATTTTCATGACTCGTCCCCCTAGGGTCTGTGCCATGACACACCCCAAGACCACCGCCTAAAGTCCAGGGGTTGGTGACTAGCACTGAAGGCATAAACCTACAAGTGGGAGGCATTTTTCTGAGAACCTGTACGCATGTACAAGCTCAACCATGTCCCAAAACTAAAAGGTGAATACAAGTATACTAAAACAAGTGCTGAGTATGAGTACAATAGAAAATAAGTGGGGAAGAATAGAAACCCAACCAAAATAACTAAAAAAAGGAAAGTAAAAAGGGACTCGATTATCCATCTCTTGAAAACCCCATATGATGGTGTAACGCCCCGACCCCAGTTACTCAGAGTTGGTGCATTATTTTAATACATTGGAATGATTACAAGGAATAAAGTCCTAAAATACTGACTAGTTTAGCAGTCTTTGAAAATAGATTACATACATCAAGTTCAACATTACAACTTGAAAATAAAAACAATAGTAATTTATTCCATTAGAAATGTCCAAACCTCATAGATTATTCCTGCAAGTCACTCATAACTAACTTCTTCATATCCTGGTAAAATAAAACATAATAAATAGGTGATCTCAGATGCTCAATAAGGGTAAATAATTTAGCGAAAGCTATAAACTTTTAAGGAAAGATGTGTAATAAAAAATAACCTTTTAAACATGAACTTGAACGAAATATGGAAAAAATAAATCAAACATTACCATATAAACATGCACATGGATATTCTACTAGTCGAATAATCACATGTAATAACTAATTTCATAATAAGATAATGTATAGTACCAGACTTTAATTTCTGTGTCAAGGCCTCGTGCCATGACCTAGGGGATAACTATGACCAGAACCCAACCCGGAGAGCCTCTATAACCGAACTCCAATCCGGAGAGCCTCTATAACTGGACTTCAAACTGAAGGGTCTGCTATAACCGGAACCTAACCTAGAGGAATTACTTTTACCAGTCCCCAACCTGGAACATACTAGTCCAATACATTCATCTTATCAAATTGTTGAAATATAACATAAACATTCGTATTGAAACTATCATAAAAAATGTCAATACTTTATCCATAAACCATAAATGGTATAAAAATAACACATCCATAATAAAACATATCACAAAACCTTCAATACGATATTGAATATTTGTATAAACTTCCATCAAGTTTAAAATCCATCAAATAATGTTGACATAGATGAAAATGATCGGCAAAATGCTTTGAGATAAATACCCCTTTTACATGAAAAAAATTTAAAAGTCACACAATTTTGAAAATAATACATTTAAAGACATTTTTTAATCAAAGTGTCTCATACAACTTTGAAACTTTTTAAAGTAATTAACATTTTAAAAAACATTCATGTCTATAAAAATTAATCCTTAAAAACCATTTTGAAAACATGGAAATTAATGAGAAAGATTTAGAAGAATAAATATTTAAAAAATTTGAAATGATTTTTTAGTTAAATAGTTCCTTAAAATAATAATTTTGAAATTTCTTTTATGAAACATGGACATGGATAATAAACATGTCCCAGAAAATACTTACACATAAACAATCTTGGATAATAATGAGATTGAAGAATTAACCCTGACCTTAAAATTTCCTTTGGTCGAGGGTACGTTTAACCTTATTCATAATGGTGAAATAATTGTTATTAAACTATACAAGAATCATACACATTAATATGATATCATATATGATCTTCCAATATTGATTTTTTAAAGATATTTTAGTAGTATCATCATTTTGATTGTTAACTGATTTGTTTTCCTTTATATGCTTAGTTACGTAAACCATGATTGTTATGTATAGAGTGTATTTGATTCATATCCAGAATTATATTATGTTATTTAAATATTATTTTTAATCATCACATGATAATTATTATTGAATGATTATGATGGGTAATGAATCTCATCGTGTTCATGGAGACGGTAATATGTACGTATGCACGAGCGACAATATCATTCTTTTGTAATTAAAATCATCAGTAAATGTTTGGTATATCATATATATAGAATCTTTTACATGTTATATATATTATTTAAATAAATTAAACATCATTATTATACCCATACAAATAATAATTTATTGAATAACAACTACACCACGACGTGGAGACGGTAAGTCGTACGTACGCACGTATGGTGACATGTTATTCATTGGATGGATAACATAATGAATATGGTTATACCATTTTTATAATAACATCACAGTACATATAAGATACTGGTGTTATTATTTTATAATGTAAAAAACAAAGAAAGAGAAAGTGTAATAAGAAAATAACTAGAAAGAGGTGGTGAAATATTTACCTCTTTTTCGGGTTCTTTCTTTTGATTTGATCAAACTGTCTCCATAGGTTGGATTTATGATCAATATAAGGCCTCTAGGATGAAGGTAGGATAGTTGAGAGGATAGTTGGGAAGATTTTGTCTGATCCAAAATGCTTTGAAGGTGTGAATTTGAGGGAAGGGGGAGTGCCCTTTTATAAGAGGGGTGAGGGGAACCTTAGGAAAAGCTATAAATATTATTTAATAATAAAATAATTTTCGGTTTTTAATGGCTCCAAAATAAATTATTTAAAGTATAAGGAAGTTATGGGTCGAAAAAAACTCAACCAATAAGATTTATATAGGTTTGGGGCACTATATTAACCTTATCTTTTAGATTTAACTCTTAGTTAAATAGTTTGACATTTACCATGTCTCTTTGTATTTTTACATTATATGGTTAATAAACTTACTATATACTTCCAAGAGAAACCCAAGTGGTTCATTAATGATACAAATATAATTATATAAGTCTTTTTACCGAACCATATATTTTTAGGAATAGGATATTAATTAATAATATAATATATGTTTTAAAAATGCTTTTATGTCAATTTTGACACTATTTGGTATTTTGTTTTTTTTTGAATTCATAACAGCATTATTACTTAAAAAAAATTCATCTAACCAACCCTAACATTTAATATTAACCTATAAAATTATTGTAATTCATAAAAAGTCTCGAATTATATTTATTTGGATATTTATAATATCAAATATTTTAATACGTCATTAATTAGGTAATTACTGCATCATCATTGAGTCATAAATAAATTAAATTATTTAATATCTAAAAAATATAAATAAAATACCACTATTTAGGAAATTTGTTTATATTTATAATGAATATTTCTAGTCGAGTTTATCTTATGTTTAACCCTATATTAAAAATGGTTTAGTTATTAAATATTGAATTTAACACTTTTAATTCTTCTTTGAATTATGTAATAATAAATGTCCTAATCTAATCCAAGTGGACATAAAGTATCATATTTTATTCCTATGGTTTTTTTTGGTCAATTTACACTAACCAATAGAATTAGGAAATGTGTTAGTGTAAGAATAATATCATTTTTACCCTTGATTACCCTATTTACTTTTAACCATGGTAAATTAAAGTAAAAAAGTTACTATTCAACAAAAATTATTTTCATCTTACTGAACCAAATTATTCTTAATGATATCAACTTTGTTTCTTGAATTTTTGAAATTCCACTCACATAAGTGGTAAAATTTAGTTTTATGCAAATTTTCAAATTCTCCTAGGAGGTGGGTAAAAGACGATGAAAAGTTTAATAAAACTTTATATATCTAATATTATTTCAAAATGACTCAAATAAATTAAATTAACCTATATTGGTATTATGTATCTATTTTTACCTAAAATCAATTTAAATAAAATAAATAATTATTTAAATGAAAAGTCGATTTTAACTGATAATGTAGTGTTTTTCACTATTCATCCAAAATCGAATGTTTTTAGAAAAATTCCAAAATTTCACCCTAAGCTAATTTTTATATTCAGAATTACAAAATTAATTCTATTTTACCAAATTCAAAACATAAAAATTTCATTTATTAATTTAAAATGAATTCACATTTTCAAAACCAAAAAGCGTATTTTTAAGAAATAATAACTACCAAAAGATTAACACTTATTTATGTTCAATTTCAAAGTGAAATTACTTATAATTAAAAACATTGGATTAAATGGTAAAAATATAATCTAATCATACTTCCAAACCATTCATATGTATATTTTAAAACTATAAATTATTTTGATTAAAAAAGTTTTTCCAGTTAAAATTTAGTATTTTTCACTATTCACCCAAATATGAAAGTTATCAGAAAAACACCAAAAAATTATCAAAAATAAATTTTTATGTCTCGGTTATAAATAAGAAGTGAATTTTTTCAAATTTAATATATAAATGTTTCAAATATTGGATTAAAAAAGGGTTCACTATTAAAATGCGGTAAAATTTCATTTTAAAAAAAATACTTCTTTTATTTGAAAAAATGAGTTTGTTCTTATATTATTTCTGAGAAACTCATAATATGGATTCTCAAATTATAAGGAATATATAAAATTAAAAATTCAGTTAATATTATTCATAACTTCTTTTGAATGACTAGTTTGGTAAGTCATGGTTCCCTTGAACTCAATGTTGTGTGTAGTGAAAGTTATTGAATTACTTTGAATAAATAACGTACTATGAAATATTGGGGTGTTACATTATTCCCTCCTTCAATAAATTACGTCCTCACAATTTGAAACTTTTCTTAGAAAATAAAAGGTTGAAAATAGAAAATACCTTTTTGGGAAAACCCACATCTGAAATTGGGTTAAGAAAATTTAGTCTTAATAAGAGGAAAAGGGAAATGAAAGGGTCACCACCAAATTATGATATTTATTAGAAGAACATTGGTGTAAATTAGAGACACATAATTAGAGGGAAACGTAAATATTTATTGGGAGTGATTGAGGTCATCAATCACAAACAAATGTAAAATTGAGGGCTTCAAACCCATGAATCTGTGATGATTTAAAATTTCATCGGTTCAACAAAACATAATGTTTTAGGATAACACATTTTTTGTTTTAAGATCCCTTACCTAAAGTTTAAGAATTAATTTATTCATAGAATAAGAGGAATATATATATATATATATATATAATTGACAAGTATAATTTCTTCCTTCAACTGATTCCGACCACAAACTCATATTTAAGTCCAAAAGATAATAGAGTTCAAAAATATTCTGTTTATCCTAATCATATAGGGTTAAAAAATGAATTTATATTCATTTTTCAGAATATTTAAAAAAACCACATTATAAAAACTAGGACATCACGTAGGCCAGTGGTAGGTGATCCACCTTTTTCTTCCTTTGGTTGTGGGTTCAAGTGTCACAGCCTTGCTGGACGCGACGGGTTGTCGCCCGAACTCCAGGTTGTCCTTTTAATGACAATCCAAAAAAAAATCTTAAGAAATTATTTAACCTTAACAATTGTATCAAATGTCAAACTTAATCGATTCCAACCTTTAGTCTTATCCAAAATACTTCTTTCCAAACTCAGAGTCCAAAATTTATAAGGAAGGTAAACACAATGAAAATCTTTTTTGCCAGGTAATAAAATGTGAGTACTTTCGTCATCTGTTCTTTCAAAACACAGTAACACCATGAATTATCATATAAACATATTGATTATATTCATTCTCCCTTATTACTTATATAATACTAGATATGTTCCTTATATCCATAAATTTTTAAAACACCAACAATGATGAAATAAACAAACCATTAATCAGTTCCAAGATAGTCAAGAATATCCAATATCCAAATCAACCATCTCTTATTCCAAAATCAATACCTCGATATCCGGACCATATTAATGTTTTGTCTTTCCTTCAACCATGTATTTTCCAAAAAATTTAACTTTTCATTGAGTCGCTTTTATTGGTTCCACACAATCTCAAGTCCTTAATGAAATACTATTGCAGAACAATCCTTATATACTCCATAATTCTTATAACATGTACATCATTAATACAATACTCAAATGACCCAATAATTTAATAAAAACATAAGAACTCCTAATCATTCCTCCTCATCTTTGGAAGTATCATAACTTGATTATTAACCAATAGCAGCATTTGGGATATACTCTGATGATTTGGAAATTTATTCACGTAGTGTCCCAACTCCATGCAGATGAAGCATTGTATATTTGAAACCTTTTTAATACCCTTGAAATCATGTACTTGTTGTCCTTTTTCTCCACACTTATAACAAACTCACATTCCCTTCAAGAATTTACCAATGAGATTCTTTCCATAGTTATCACTTATGGGAAAATACTTCTTTCCCTTATTCCCTTTATCCATCTTTCTCTATACTAACCTTTTATTCTCTAGATTCCCTTCAAAGCCATAAGACTCAAAAAATTCTTTACTTATCTTATTAACACATGATACTATTTCTTCATATGATGATAGTACGTGGGAGACTATTTCCATTCTAAATTTTGGATTAATGGCATGAAAGATATTATCATTCTTACTCTTTGGATCATGCGTATTTCTAGAGTTCTCATTCCATCTATTGGGCTCCATTTCTATACAATGAAATACACTAGGTCAATTTATGAATCACAATGAATAATTCCAAACTTGTAACATACCTAACGTAAATTGAAAAATTTATGGAAATAATATGTAATAGTAAATATATTTTCATTTAGAATATATATATTCATAAATCTTTCATAATTATTTGTAATGAAAATGATAATTATCCTAAGCATATCCCTCTAGAGTGTCATAACCAAGAGTGCATCAAGGCCCGTAATCGTACCACGATTCACTGTTTCATTCCACCCTTAAACCACTGTTTTAAACTAGTTTCGTAATGAATATTCCAAATATAATAATAAATTAAACTTTATTTATGAATCAATTAATTAATGTTCATAAATATTAAAATGGGAAATGTTAATTTTTATTATTATTTCAATGTTGGAGGAGATGATTTAGAGGGCCCTTGATGAAGTGGAAGAAAAATGGGCCAAAATTTCATGGATCCATGAAGACCTTTCCACTGTTGTGCTTGTGTAGAAAATTATGTGCATTAAAATGGGCTCATATTTTGTGTAACGGTACAAAATATAATGGGATACAACTCTTATGAAAGAATCCAAGCCTAATTTGGACATCAGGGGGCCCAACCGAACTGATATGTCCAAGGAATCAAATGTGCACAAAGTCAAATGAGGTGTTCTGTAATCTGTCCATATCTTTGGATCCACTTGTCCAATTGATTCCAAAAAATTGGTGGAGATATTCATGATGTGGGGCTACAACTTTTCAGTTTTGAAAAAGGTAGATTTGGGTGTCTATTGGTTGAAACGCATGGTACAAATGGATTGAAGAAATCTATGTCCCTAAAACCACATTCCAATTTTCCTATAAAATGGTACCTTGGGCTCCCCATTTAAGAGTTCAGACAGGAGGAAAGGTTATTCCATTTTAGATTCCCCAAGTAGTCTTCTAAACATTCCTGGAAGTTCTGGATGCTATGGTAAGTCATACTTAAACATCATCTTCTTCCTCCCCTCCCACAGATTTCTAAACCCCTTGTGATCACCCAAGGAGGAACGTGATGTAATCCCGAACTTCATGTTTGTAATATATTGATTGATCTTTTAAATTATAAGTTTTATGTTGTTTTTATTCATCATATATTTTAATTTTATTGATTTATGTACTGGTATATCATTCTCAACTCATATGATCATGTCCGGGGTTACCCATTCATGTGATTTTTCACACACCGTTCACCACTTCCTTTTCCCCCTTTCAATTGCGGTGTTTGTGTGGTTCATATTGGTCAATTGAACTCACATATGCACTATCAAGTCCATGTAAATTTATGTCATGGTATCACAAAAAAATAACATACAACCCCGTACAACACATCGAGTTCTTCGTGTGTTGGCTTGGTGAGTTTTGGTTATGAAGTCAAACACAAATCACCCAATCATCGGCGGTGTCCGGTGAATAATTGTGTGTTTTCGACTGAACCCTAGGATGTATCCTAGTATAAACTTAGTAACATTATGTTTATAGGTGTTAAAAACCATGGATTAAAAGATCATGACCCTATATCATGAAGCGGTGAAGGATAAACATCATGAGAGTACCCCGGGTTGATCACGCTTAATTAATTCTGTTAATATCTACTTTGTTTTATCAATTTCATTTTCTATTTTCATCTTTAATAATTAAACCCAAAATTTTTAAAAAAATATAAATCCCCTTCTACTTTCATAATCAAAACCCTCTTTTTAAATTAATTATCTAAGGCTCCGTCGAGAGACGACCTAGGGTTGCTGCAATACTGCAGAAATTCTAGTCAAAATTTAACAACTAATTTGACGTGCTCGACAACGCGATCAAATTTTGGCACCATTTCCAGGGATCTGAGATCCTTTTTTTCATTATTTCATTTTATTTATTTATTTTACTTCATAATTAGTACTCTTTTAAATACCCCAGTCCCATTTTATTGTTTTTATTTTGAGTTTTGTCTTTATTTTTGGTTGTTTTTTATGTGTTCTTTATCTCTCTCCCTCTCTTCTTCTTCTCCATCCCCCTCTCTATAATTCTGCATTATAACATTATATTCTCTTTTAACCCTTCTTAAGTGATTTTATCCATATTCCAAAAAAACAAACTTCACAAATTATTTTCATGACCTGATTTAGTAAAAAATCACTACTTGAATTTGAACCTAAAATTGAAAAGTCACTTCACACACAAATCAAGGCATCTAGAGAAGGTCAATCAAGTAACATTGAGGAACCCCTTTTGGGACCTCGAGTGGTTCTAAACAAATCCAAAATTGAACCCAATCAAACCCAAGATAACATGACTAAAAATAATCGAACTTTAATGGAAACTAACCACCCTTGATGTGGACTACCAACCTGCGTACATCCAATATCCCGAGAAAGCATCCAACTTTGATCTGAGATTAGGTATCATCCACCTTATTCTTGAATTCCATGGTCTTCCTGGTGAGGAACCTCACAAACATATCAAAGAGTTTCACATAGTGTTCTCTACCATGAAACCCCAAAATGTCTCTAAGGACCTAATTAAGTTTAGGGCCTTCCATTTCTCCCTTGATGGTGTATCCAAATACTGGCTATACTATCTGCCTACCATAATTTGGGGATAGAATGACCTGAAATGACTCTTTCTAGGGAAGTTCTTCCCTTCCTCCCGAACTGCATCAATTAGGAAAGAAATCTGTGGAATTAGGCAATCATAAATATAGACCCATCATGAATGTTGGGAGAGATTCAAAAGACTTTGCTCAAGCTTCCCCCACCACCAGATTAGTGAATAATGATTAATCCAATATTTCTATGAGGGACTTATTCCCATGGATCGTGGAATGATTGATGTTGTAGCTAGTGGTTCCCTAGTTAATAAAACTCCTTCTTCTGCTTGTGACTTAATATCCAACATGGCTAAAAATGCACAACAATTTGGTACATGATCAATTGCACCAACCTGAGGAGTTCATGAGGTAAGTTATTCAGCCCTGGAACAAAAGGTAGACACTTAACGTGATGAGATGCATACCATTCTAATGAAATTATCTCAAGCACAAGGTAACTCGGACTCTACTTCTATTACATTACATTATGGAACATGTTCTGATAACACTAATTTTTCTGACCAGTTCCCACAACATCAAGATTCATCTGATTCTTGTGCAGTTGTGTTCCCATGGTGTCCATTCCAACAAGCCCCTCCATTCAAGAAAGAAAAATTCAGGCCAAATCCAAATCCAGGGTGGCAAGCACAACCCCAGTACCGATAAGGAGGAAACGTAAACAACCCCAAGCAGAATTATTATCAACAAGGGCAAGGTATGCAACCTTCTTATCCTTCAACTTCTCAAAAAAATCATCCTCCTACTCCCAAATCTAAACCAATCCTCAAGGATATGTTGAAGAAAATGACACCACAGAACCTCCAGTTCCAACAGACCACACAATTAGTAATTCAAGATTTACGAAATCAAGTGGGACAATTGGAGAAAACCATCATTGAACTTAAGATGAAAGGTTCTGGACAACTACCATCTCAAATCATTGCCAATTCGAAGGACAAAGGTAATTTATGTGCAATTACACTTCATAGTGGTAAAGAAGATTCTCCTTCTACTGATTCTACTCAACAGGTATTTCCCCCACTTGAAAACACTCTTTCTCCACCCATAAAAGATTCAAATAAAGAAAAAAAATAAAAATGACAATAAAATTATCATTAATGATTCCCATTAACAATGAATTCCTCTTCCTTTCCCTCAAAGACTCCTTAAATATAAGAAAAAATTTGATAATGAGATTGAAAATGAAATAATGGATACATTTAAAAAAGTTAAAGTTAATATCCCATTATTGGCTGTAGTCAAGAAAATTCCCTGTTATGCCAAATTTCTTAAAGAAATTTGCACCCATAGACGAAGGCTGAAGGGGAATGAGAGAGTTAACTTGGGGAGGAATGTCTCAGCCTTGATTAAACCAATAATGCCAACCAAATGCAAGGATCTAGGCACATTCAAAATACTGTGTACCTTAGGGGAGACTTTCATTTCTGATGTTATTCTAGATTTAGGTGGTTCCATTAATGTAATGCCTCAGTCTGTGTATACTTCTCTATAGTTTGGAGAGCTTCAACAAACCATAATTGTCGTGAAACTTGCCAACCTGAGTAAAATGCATCCAACATGAGTGATTGAGGATGTCCTTGTACGAGGGAAGAATCTCATCTTCCCTACTTATTTATACATTCTTGAGATGGAAGATACCCGAACCCAAGGACATACTCCTCTCATACTTGGGAGTCTATTCCTTAAAATAGAAAACACGATCATCAAAATTCACAATGGTATGTTGTCCATGGAATTCTGAAGAGAAAAATGTCGGTTTTAACATCCTTGAGGCTATGAAACACCCCATTGAAGAGAACTCCACTCTTCCTGTCTATTCAATGGAAGTGCTCTCAAATGATGCACATACACACAATTCTCTCCTCAACCCATACTCTGGTTCCTTTTACACTTCTTCACCCTTGGAAGATTTGAGTTTTGATTCATGTTTTGAGTGTTTTGTAGGTTCTGAAGAGTGTAAATTTTTTTTTTAATATATGAGTGTGTTTATTCTAAGGTACCCATGACTGTCGATGATTCTGTAAATCTCATTTATATAGATTCTCTATCTTTAGAGAATAAACATGAGTAGATAGACAGTTTAATGGGCCTCACTCCCCCTAAATCCTCTCCCTCAATCCATAAACCACTGGTGTTGGAACTTAAACAACTTCCTTCTAATTTAAAATATACATATCTTGAGGTTATTGACCAATTTCCTGTCATTATTTCCAATAACCTCTCTCCACAATAGGAATCAAAACTGCTCAAACTTTTGAGGGAGTGTAAAAAGGCAATTGGATAGACATTGGATGATATTCCTAGGATTAGCCCATCTATTTTTATGCACCATATACTTTTGGATTATGAGGATAAACATGTAAGACAATTTCAATGCCAGTTGAATCCCACTCTCCTTGAATTGGTAAAATTGTAAGTCAGTAAATTACTTGTTGTGGGGATCATTTATCCTATATCTGATAGTAAATGGGATAGCCCAGTGAAAATTGTGCCTAAAAAACAGGAATAATAGTTGTGTCAAATGAAAGGAATGAATTGGTTCCAACACATGTGCAAAACATTTGGCGAGTCTGTATTGACTATCGTCGACTGAATCAAGCCATGTGAAAGGACCACTTTCCTCTACCATTTATTGACCAAATGTTAGAAAGATTGGCTAGTTAGTCACATTATTGTTTCCTTGATGTCTCTTCGGGTTATTTCCAAATCCATATAGCCCCTGAGGACCAAGAAAAGACAGAATTTACCTGTCCATTCAGCAAATTTTCATACAGAAGGATTCCATTCGGTCTATGTAATGCTCATGGTACTTTTCAGAATTGTAGGTTGAGCATATTTTCAGAGTACCTAGAGAATTGCATGGATGTTTTTGTGGATGATTTCACGGTATATGGATCTTCTTTTGATGATTGTTTGGAATACCTAGGTTCTTTCCTCCGCTGCTACATTGACAGTGATCTTGTTTTAAATTATGAGAAATGCCATTTTGTGGTTGAGCGGGGGATAGTTCTTGGGAATGTCATTTCAAATAAGGGAATTCAAGTTGATAAATCTAAAATTGAATTTATTTCAACCCTTCCATATCCTAAATGTGTTCGTGAGGTGCAATCTTTCTTGGGTCATGCTGGTTTTTACCGCCGATTCATTAATGACTTTAGTAATATTTCACTTCCATTGTCCCGATTATTGCAAAAAGTTTCTGAGTTGGTGTTTGATAAAAAATTTTAGGATGGTTTCAATTCACCAAAAAGTAGTCTCACATCAACTCCCATCATCCAACCACCATGGTGGGATCTACCCTTTGAGCTTATGTGTGATGCCTTTAACTTTGCAGTTGGTGCAGTTTTATCACAAAGGGTTGAGAAGGCTCATCATGTCATTGCATATGCCTCGAATACCCTTGACCATTCCTAGGTAAACTATGTAACCACTGAAAAAGAACTCCTTTCTATTGTGTTTTCCTTGGAAAATTTTTCGTTCATATCTTCTTGGGTCAAAAGTGATTGTGTTTTCTGACCATGCTGCCCTTCGATTTCTCTTAAAGAAACCTAAAGCCAAACCTCATCTCATATGGTGGATTCTCCTCCTCCAAGAGTTTGACATTGAGATTAGAGATAATAGGTGGGTGGAAAATGTTGTAGCTAACCACATTAGTAGGATTTCTTCACCACTGGACCACCATGCTGACTTATCCCTCCCCATTGAAGAATTCTATCCTCATTAGAACCTTTGTGATGTTGTGGACCTTACCCCCTAGTATGCAGACATTGTGAATTTTCTAGAAACATCTAGGATCCCCACTGATTTCAGCACTTCACAATCCCAAAGACTTAAACAAGATTCTCGGTGGTACATTTTGGATGACCCATATTTGTGGAGAATTTGTGGTGACCAAGTAGTTCGTCGATGTGTACCTGGCTATGAGTTCACCTATGTTTTGACCTTCTGTCACACTTTGGTTTGTGGAGGCCACTTTAGCTCTCAACGAAATGCTCTAAAGGTCCTTGAATCCGGAATTTATTGGCCAACATTATATAGGGATTCCCATATATTTTTCAATTCATGTAGTCATTTTCAATTCATAGGGAATATATCCAAGGGGAATGAAATTCCCCAATAACCCATGTTATTCTGTGAAATTTTTGATGCATGGGGCATTGAATTCATAGGGCCTTTTCCAAATTCATTTGGCTTTTTGTACATCTTATTGGATGTTGACTATGTATTTAAATGGGTGGAAGAAAAGGCCACTAGGACTGATGACTCTCAAGTGGTTGTTGATTTTGTGAGGTCCCAAATTTTCAGTAGGTTTGGTTTACCAAGATTCATTATTAGTGATCATGGTTCACATTTTTCAATCACAACCTGAAAACTTTGATTTGGAAGTATGGGGTTGATCATAAATTATCCACTTCATATCACCCCCAAAATAATGGACAAGCAGAAATATCAAATCGATAAGTTAAAAAGATCATGAGAAAATGGTACAACCCAATAGGAAAGATTGGCATTTGCGCTAGCATGATGCACTTTGGGCATACCTTATAGCTTTTAAAACCCCAATGAAAATGTCACCATACATAATTGTGTTTGGAAAGGCTTGTCACATCTCAGTGGAGGTATAACACCAAGAATTTTGGGATGTTAAACAATGTAATATGAACCTTTCAGATGCAGGTGAGAAAATAAAGATGCAGATTTAAGAGTTGGAATAAATTCGACATGATGCATATGAGAACTCTCAGATCTATAAAGAGAAGACAAAGTATATTCATGATAGCATGATTCCCCAGTGGAAGTTCAATAATAGTGAGAAGGTCCTCATGTAAAATTCCAAGATTAAGCTCCACCCAAGTAAGCTTTGTTCCCGATGGCTCGGTCCTTATAATATTACTAATGTTTATCCTTCTGGTGCAATACAGATTTTTCATGAGCAGATTGGAAGATGTCTTACCATCAATGGGCAGCGACTTAAACACTTCTATGAGGATTTTACAAAGAATCTGGTGGAGGGAATCCACCTTCTCGATACATCATACCAATAAAACACACTAGGTTTTATCCTTCCTTCTCACATTATCAATAATTTTAGTGAGGAAACTGCACATTCTAGGTGTGGCGTGGATACATTCCTAGGTTAGTTATAAATTTTCATCGTTTTCTCCTTTCTTCTCTTTTTGGCCTTCTTTATGGTATTTTCATTTTTCCTCATCAAAAATTTTTAAGTTCCATGATTTGGTGACCATAATAGGGGGAAAGTCAAAATACCATAACAAAGGCTAAAAAAATATTTGTATGAATTTAACATTAGGGATTGATTTTCTTTTTTAGTGAATTGGTTTTCTATCAATGATAAAAATGGTCGTATCTATGTGAAACCTTTGAGATTATTGATGCCCCTTGTGTGAGTAGTTTTTGGGAAAATAGTGTCACTAATATCTCCACAATTGTTTTCACCAAACCAAAAGGTGTGAATATTTCTTACTTAATATAAGGAAAATATATGTTTGGTTAATATTTTTCAGCTTTAAATGATATTTCCATATGTTTTTTCCTTATCTAATATGTTTTATTACTGTACCAGATTGACCTATTCATGTATACCTAATGTCCAATTGTTGTACTCCCTCAAAAAAAATGGATGTGTCTTGGGCAGTTCAAAAACCACTCATCCTCAACCTTTGATCTTGTTATAACTATTGCAATTCGTGTTTTGTGTAGATCAAACAAGGGTTGAGTGATGAGTGTGATATTTGTTCCAAATTCAACTTCTAAAAAAATAAATAAATGAGGTGAGTGATGAAATGTGCAACATATCAGGATATCTAGGTCGGGAGCATATGTTTTGACTTCTAGGAATGCTTATGTGATTGGTTCTTGAAATATAATTTCAAAGGATATAGGGTAGGTTCTCCGGACAAAACCATTTAAGCTGAAAAATGTTAAAATAACCAATATTTATTAGATAACAAGTGGAAAGAATATCATGGAATGGTTTTCACACACACACATAGATATTTAGTGTCATGGTTGACTTCTGAATTCTTTTCTCAATTTGGTATCATGAATCTTTTTTAATTTCACTATGATATGATTTATGATACATGTTTTTCTATTTTCACTAGGAAGAACTCTTTGGTGTGGTTCATGCATTGATCACATTAATTTAATTAAAATTTACTCAAATGTTAAATCTTCATGATTTTGAGAATATATATATGCATCATTTTATTTGGATATGTGACTTTTCCCAGAAGTGAAAATTTTTAGGTGTGGGGGTGTGATCGTACCACGGTTCACTGTTTTATTCCACCCTTACACCATTGTTTTAAACTAGTTTTGTAATGAATATTCCAAATATAATAATAAATTTCACTTTATATTTGAATAAATTAATTAATTTTAATCATTATTAAAATGGGAAATGTTACTTTTTTTATTATTTCAATGTAGGAGGAGATGATTTGGAGGTCCCTTGATGAAGTGGAAGAAAAATGGGCCAAAATTGTATGGATCCATGAAGACCTGTCTACTATTGTGCTTGTGTAGAAAATTCTATGAATCCAAATGGGCTCATGTTTTTTGTAATTTTACACAATATAATGGGATAAAACTATTATGAAAGAATCCAAGCCCAATTAGGTTGTCAAGGGACACAACCGAATTGATCTGTCCAAGGAATCAAATCTGCACAAAGTCAAATGCGGTGTTCTGTAATCTGTCAATATCTCTGGATCCACTTCTCCAATTGATGCCAAACTTTTTCTGGAGAAATTTAGGATCTAGGGATACAACATTACAGTTTTGTTCAATGGTAGATTCAACTTTCTATTGGTTGAAATGTGTGGTACAAGTGGATTGAAGATATCCGTGTGCCTAAAACCACCTTCCAATTTTTCTATAAAATGGCTCCTTGGGCTCCCCATTTGGGAGTCCTCCCCGGAGGCAAGGTGCTGCCATTTTGGAGTCCCCAAGGAGTCTTCTAAACATCCCTAGAAGTTCTAGAAGCTATGGGAAGTCTTACTTCAATATCTTCTTCTTCCTCCCCTCTATGGGTTTCTAAACCACTTGTGATCACCCGGGGAGGAACGTGATGTAATCCCGAGCTTCATGTTTGTATTATATTGAATGATCTTTTTAATTACAGGTTTTATGTTGTTTTTATTCATAATATACTTTAATTTTATTTATTTATGTACTGGTATGTCATGCTCAACTCATATGATCATGTTTGGGGGTACCCATTCATGTGATGTATCACACACCGTTCACCAATTCCTCTTCCCCCTTTCAATTGCGGTGTTTATGTGATTCATATTGGTAAATTGAACTCACAAATTCACTATAAAGCCCATGTAAATTTATGTCATGGTATCACAATGAAATAACATATAAACTTGGACAGCACATCGAGTTCTTCATGTGTTTCCTCCGTGAGTTTCGGTTATAAAGTATAACACAAATCACCCAATCATCGGCTGTGTCTGGTGAATCATTGTGTGTTTTCAACTGAACCCTAGAAGGTATCCTAGTATAAACTTAGTAAAATTATGGTTCTACAAGTTACAAACCATGTATTAAAATATCATGACACTATATCAGGAATCGATGAAGGATAAACATCTTGAGAGTGCCCTAGGTTGATCACGCTTAATTAAATCTGTTAATTTCTACTTTGTTTTATCCATTTCATTTTCTATTTTCGTCTTTAATCATAAAACCCCAAAGTTTTACAAAATTTAATTCCCCATTTACTTTCATAATCGAAACCCTATTTTTAAATTAATGATCTAAGGCTCCGTTGAGAGACGACCTAGGGTTGCTGCTATACTACAGAAGTTCTAGTCAAAATTTAACAATTCATTTGACGTTCTCAACAACGCGATCAGCCCATTGTCATGCACTAGTTCCCATTCAAGTCTAGATCAAAGTGGTGTTTTTGGGTTTTTCTTCTAGGTACATCTGTGCCAGAGCCACCTCTACCTTCTCGTATCTATATAGGGATGTATTTGCTTGGAGAACTCACAAAATCTCTACATTACCAAAATTCATGGAAGTTCTTCTATACTAATCCTCAAAGTATATCTTTGGGTAATCTGCTCTAATCAGAGTTTATCTAAATCTAGTTACCTAGGTTATTACTAAACTTTTTCTGATACCAACTGTAACACCCTAACCCCAGTTACTCAGAGTCTATGCATTATTTTAATACATTGGAATGATTACAAGGAAGCATAACCCGAAAGACCGATGAATTTAGCAATCTTGTAAAATAGATTACATACTTGAAGTTAAACATTAAAACTTGAAAATAAAAACAACAGTAATTAATTCCATTAGAAATTTCCAAGCCTCTTAGATTATTCCTGCAAGTCACTCATAACTAACTTCTGCATATCCTGGGAAAAGAAAACATAAGAAAGGGGTGACCTCAGATGCTCAGTAAGGGTAAATAATTTAGCGAAAGCTACAGACTTTTAAGACAAGATGTGTAATAAAAACAATATTTTTTTAAACATAAACTTGAACATAATATGGAAAAAATAAATCAAAAATTACCATATAAACATGCACATGAATATTCTACTAGTCGAATAATCACATGTAATAAATAATTTCATAATGATGGAATGTATAGTACCGGACTTTAATTTATATGCCAAGGCCTCGTGCCATGACCTAGGGGATAAAAATAACTGGACCCCAACCCAGAGATCCTCTGTAACCAGACTCCAACTCAGAGAGCCTCTGTAACCAGACTCCAACCCGGAGGGTCTGCTATAACCGGACCCCAACTTGGAGGGCTTACTTTTAACGGTCCACAACCCAGAACATACTAGTCCAATACATTCATCTTAAGAAAAGGATTAAAAATAACATAAAAATTCGTATTAAAACTATCATACAAAATGTCAATACTTTATCCATAAACCATGAATTTTATAAAAATAACACTTCCATAGTCAAACATATCACAAAACCTTCAATAAAATATGGAATATTTGTATCAACTTCCCACAAGTTTAAAATCCATCAAATAATGTTGACATAGATGAAACTGATTGGTAAAATACATTGAGGAAAATACCCCTTTTTCATGAAAACATTTAAAAGTCACAAATTTTTTAAAAGAATACATTTAAAGACATTTTTGAATCAAAGTTTCCCATACCAGTTTGAAACTTTTGAAAGGAATTAACATTTTAAAAAACATTCATGTCCATATAAATTAATCCTTAAAAACCATTTTGAAAACATGGACATTAATGAGAAAGATTTAGAAGAATAAATATTTAAAACATTTAAAATGATTTTATAGTTAAATATTACCTTAAAATAATCATTTTGAAATGTATTTTATGAAACATGGACATAGATAATAAATATGTCCCAGAAAATACTAGCACATAAACAATCTCGTATAATAATGAGATTTAGGAATTAACCCTTACCTTGAACATTATTTTGGTCAAGGGTACATTTAACCTCATGTATAATGGTGAAATAATTATTATTAAATTATTCAAGAGAAATATACATTAATATGATATCATATATGATCTTCCAATATTGATTTGTTAATGATATTTTAGTAGTATCATCGTTTCGGTTGTCAACTGATTCGTTTTCCTTTATATGCTTAGTTACGTAATCCATGATTGTTATGGATAGAGTGTATTTGATTCATATCCAAAATGATATTATGTTCTTTAAATATTATTTTTAATCATCACATGGAAATTATTATTAAATGATTATGATGGGGAATGAATCTCATCGCTTTCGTGGAGGCGGTAATCCGTACATACGCACGAGCAGCAATATCATTCTTTTTTAATTAAAATCACAAGTAAATGGATGTTATATCATATATATAGAATAATTAAAATGTTAAATTTATTATTTACATAAATTATACATCATTATTATACCCATACAAATAATAATGTATTTAATAAAACTACACCACGATGTGGAGATGGTAAGTCGTACGTACGCACGTATGGTGACATGTTATTCATAGGATGGATAAAATAATGAGTATGATTATTCCATTTTTATAATAACATAATAGTATATATAAGACAATATAGTAATTATTTTATAATGGAAACAACAAATAAAGAAGAAGTGGAAGAAGAAAATAATGTGAAAGAGGTGGTGAGATATTTACCTCTTCTTTGGATTCTTCCTTTTGATTTGATCAAAAGGGCTCCTTAGATTGGCTTTATGATCAAACTAAGGCATATAGGATAAAGGGAGGATAGTAGGAAGGATATTTGGGCAGATTTTGGCTGATCCAAAAGGCTTTTAAGGTGTGAATTTGAAGGAAGGGAGAGTGCCCTTTTATATGAGGGGTGAAGAGCGCCTAAGGAATAACTATAAATATTATTTTATAATAAAATCATTTTAGGTTTCTAATGGCACCAAAATGAATTATTTAAAATATAAAGTGGGTATGGGTCGAAAAACTCTCAACCAATAGGTTTTAGACAGGTTTGGGTCACTATATTAACCTTATCTTTTAAATTTAACTCTTAGTTAAATAGTTTGACATTTACCATGTCTCTTTGTATTTTTATATTATATGGTTAATAAATTTACTATATACTTCCAAGACAACCCCAAGTGGTTCATTAATTATAAAACTATCATTATATAATTTTTTTGCCAAACCTTATATTTTTATGAATATATTATCAATTAATAATATAATATTTGTTTTAAAAACACTTTTATGTCAATTTTTACACTATTTGGTACTTTGTATTTTTAATTCATAATAGCATTATTAATTCAAAAAAATCATCTAAACAGCCCTAAAATGTCATATTAACCTATAAAATTGTTATAATTAATAAAAAGACTCAAATTACATTTATTTGGATATTTATAATATCAAATATTTTAATATTTTATTAATTAGGTAATTACTGCATCATCATTGTGTCATAAATAAATTAAATTATTTAATGTATAAAAAATATAAATAAAATACCATTATTTATGAAATCTTTTTAGATTTATAATGAATCTTTATAGTCAAATTTATCTTATGCGTAACCCTATATTAAAAATGGTTTTGATATTAAACTTTGAAATTAACATTTTTAACTCTTCTTTGAATTAAATAATAATAAATTTCCTAATCTAATCGAAGTGAAACTAAAGGATCATATTTTATTAATAAGGGGTTTTTTTGTTGAATTAAACTTATCCAATAGAATTAGGACATGTGTTAGTATAATAATAATATCATTTTTACCCTTAATTACAGTATTTACTTTTAACCATGGTAAATAAAAGTAAAAAGTTACTATTCATCAAAAATTATTTTCATCTTATTGAACCACATTTTTCTTACTAATATCAACCGTGTCTCTCGTATTTTTTAAATTCCACTCACAGAAGTGGTAAAATTAAGTTTTATGTGAATTTGAAAATTCTCCTAAGAGGTGGGTAAAAAGACGGTGAAAAGTTCAATAAAATTATATATATATATATATAATATTATTAAAAAATGGATCCAATGAATTAAATTTAACATATATAGGTTTTATTTATCTATTTTGACCTAAAATAAATTTAAATAAAATAAATAATTATTTAAATGAAAAGTCGGTTTTAACCAATAACGCAATGTTTTTCACTATTCATCAAAAATTTAAAGTTTTCAGAAACATAAAAAAAATTCACCCTAAGTTAATTTAGATATTCTGGATTCAAAAATGAAGCCTATTTTAGCAAATTCAAAACATATAAATTGCATTTTTTTAATTTAAAGTTAATTTTTGTTGTCAAAACCAAAAAGCGTATTTTTAAGAAATAATAACAACCAAAAGATTGACACTTGTTTATGTCTAATTTTAAAGTGAAATTACTTTCAATGAACAAAATTGGATTAAATGGTAAAAATATAATATAAGTATACTTCCAAACAATTCATATGTATATTTGAACACTATAAATTATTTTGATTCAAAAAGCTGTTTTCATTTAAAATTTAGTATTTTTCACTATTCACCTCAATATGAAAGTTATTAGAAAAACACCAAAAATTTATCAAAACTAAATTTTTATGTCCCGATTCTAAAGAAGAAGTTTATTTTTTCAAATTTAATATATAAAAGTTTCAAATATTGGATTTAAAAAGGGTTCGCCATTAAAAGGCGGTAAAATTTCATTTTAAAAAAACTTATTTTATTTGAAAAAATGAATTTGTTCTTATATTATGTCTAAGAAACTCATAATATGGATTATAAAATTAAAAAAAATTATATAAAATTCAAAATTTAGTTATTACTATTCATAACTGCTTTTGAACGGCTAGTTTGGTAAGTTGTGGTGCCCTTAAACTCGGTGTTGTGTGTAGTGCAAGTTATTAAGTTACTTTGAAGAAATAATGTACTATGAAGTCTTGGGGTGTTACAGATGGCAAGAGTAATGTACCTACTAGAAGTCAGGTAGTACGTCCTGGGCCCCACCTACTCCTAGGCCACCAAGTCCCCGTCGAAACGTCTGTCGTCTACACAAGACACAATACGTGCGGGTGAAGCCCATGTAGGGTTGAGTAACATAGTACTAAACAGGGGACCCCAGTCCACTAAGGATAAACACCACAAAGAAAAAACAAAGCAAAAAACCTCAAAACAAAGACAACTCTCACTAGGTATATTCTAGAGTAGGAAAGGTTCATTGGTTAGTGAAAACGTTTCATACTATTGAGGGACTCATCCATGATAAATGGTTGGTTGTCTGTAGGGATGCTAAGGATCCACATGGATACTACTCGTCTATCCGGACACAAATGATCCACATGACTAATTCTCATCTTTTGGGCCACTAAGGATCCACACAGTTGCTGCTCGTCTAGCGGGCCACTAAGGATCCACACAGTTGCTTCTCATCTGACGTGCCACTAAGGATCCACACGGTTGTTTCTCATCTTCTAGGACAATAAGGATCCACAGGGCTGCTGGTATTACCTAAAACCCCATGAAGTACAACATAGAATAACCCAAATTACCATCTTGTCATAAGGGTTATAACGCAATAGAAGGCGCGTAGAACAGATGCTTGGTCTGTAAGATATGGTTATTCTAGTAAAAAGGGCCTAGTGGGATTTGAGTCTGATCCAACCCAGTCATACACCAACCCCTACCAAAACACCATAGAGTATTAGATAAGTACTGAATCATCATTAGGTTCCTCGTGTCATAGATGGTGCATCCATTAGACACCTAGTCTGCGAGTTATTGACGATTCAGTGAAACGTGGGCTGGTTGCGTCTGGGTCCAGTTCGACCTGGTTAGACCGACCCGAGACGGGTTCCACCGACCCAGGTCCAATTCGTCATGGTTCTAGTCGGTCGGACCATTGGGCCCGCGAGACAGGCCTGGTTTGGCCCGGACCGTCTTGGCCGGTCTGGGTAAGGGTGCACGTGGTCGGTCAACCCGGCCACCCCCCTTTATTCAATACAGCCCACGGTGCCTAGTGGCTCCACGTTCTAGCTCAACGCCACGGTCGGCGGGTCGCGGCCTCCTGCCTTCTCCCAACGACGCGCATCGGGCATGCAGTTCCAGCCTATCGGTGTCTCCTTTTCCACACTGTCATGGCCCACCAGCCGATGTGGTGCACCACATCCCTCTACTTGTGGTTGCCACCACCGGCGATGACGCGATGACGGTTCCTTTTGTGGGCCACCAGAGTTGCTCTGGGGGTCCGTTTTTCGAACTGTCTATGCCTACAAAATCGTAGGGCTACCACCTTAACTATGATGGAATCTAACTTTCCTTGGCACAATTCAAAGAATTTTTCCACCTAGAAGTCACTAGGTGAAGGGGGTTTGGGCCTTGTTTTTGTCGGCCCATACACTTTGTGTTATAGGTTTAAATCAGGGTAGGCTCGGGGTTACAATTCTATCAACAATAAAATTAACCTCAAATAGAAAACCCTAGAACGACACCCTCCCACAAGAATGCATGATCTGTTGATTAACCCATTCATGGGTTAATTCGCATTCTTTTTTTAGAATGAGAATGGGGAAAACTTCAAATAATATCAACCCCTAGCTCATTGACATTCATGCCGTATCTCTTCGTCCTCGAGGGTCCAAGAGGTCGATGGTGTTCTTCGTTATTTGAGGTATGTTGAAGACAATGATGTCATGTCGGTGTTCATCATTCTTCGTTGGGGAGGAAGTCTATCAGAGGTTTTCCAAAGAATTCTCACAGTTTAATCCTGGTTTTACCAATGCGTCAAACAATTAAAAATAAAACACGTTTCAATGTTTCCGTTATGCTGTGATGTCGCGTCGTCACACTGTTTCATCTTTGAAACAGTGTAGCTGTTATGCATCACTAAAGAATTATTATGTTGTGAGTTTATAAACCCTTAATGAGTCTCATTAATGTACCTCATCGTTTTCTCATTGTCGCACCACAATTTCATCATCTTCCACTCAACGGTGAGAAAATAAATAAAATATATTTTTTATGTTATATTATTATTTTTTCTAAAAAATTCTGAAAATTAAATTTTCTATTTGGGCCTTGTCATCTGAATTTAATTCCTTTCAAGGTGAATCCTGACATTATAATTTCAACAGTTCCCTCATATTTTTGATCTAATCACTGGTTCAAAAGTTATAAAAACTCACTCACACGTTTACTAAACATACCTTAAAAAAGATTAAAATTATATTTCGGGCTCTCCGAGCATCAGAATCACATGTCGTCAGAGCGTGGGGTCTCAAAATAATTTCATATAATCTTAAAAAAATACACAAAAATTTTGGGACATTAAATTCTCCCCACCTTAGGGATTTACATACCCAAAATCCAAAACCAAGGCTAATCAAACAAATGGGGGTACTAAGAATGAATTTGAGATTCTCGCTCCAATGTGCTCTCTTAGAGATTTCTATGCTACCACCGAATGTACACCAGAGGAATCAACCTTTCATAAAGGACCCTCCCCTATCGTTCCTCTATCTCTACCAAAGAACTCCACAAGCGTCGCCCTATCATCAATGTCCAGCTCGCCCTATTCGATGATGTGTGATGGATCATGCACATATATCCTCAGCTGCGACACGTGGAAAACATCGTGCACCTGGTACATCTATGGGGGAAGATCAAGGTGGTATGCCACCTCACAAACTCTGCTCAGGATCTGAAAAGGTTCGATGAATCTAGAAGATAGATTTCCGCCCCAGGCAAATCTCTTCAATCCTCATCGAGATGAGACCCAAAGGAACACATGGTCTCCCTCCTCAAAACACAAGTGTCTCAATATTCTATCGGTATAAGACTTCTGCCAACTATGTACAGTCCTCATCTGCTCCTGTATAATATTCACCTTCTCGGTGGTACCTCGTACTAACTCGGGACCCATGAGTGTTGACTCCCCTGGGACTGTCCAGTATAGAGGTAATCTGCAAGGCCACCTGTACAAGGCCTCGAATGGTGCCATGCCAATATTGGCGTGATAGTTTTTATTGTATACAAACTCTACCAATGGTAGGTGGTCCTCCAAACTACAACCAAAATCCAAGATGCAAGCACGAATCATATCCTCTAAGGTCTGTATGGTCCGCTCTGTCTGACCATCTGTATGGGGATGAAAAGTTGTGCTCAAGTGCGGTTGAATCCCAAATTCCTCTTGTAATCCCTTCCACAATAGGGATGTAAATAGTGCATCGTGGGCTAAGACAATCGTAGATGGAACTCTTTAGAGCCGCACTATCTCGTGAACGTAGAGGCATCCAATGCCCTCTACCAGTCCCTACTCTCCGATGGGTAAGAAGTGAGCCGACTTGGTGAGTCGGTCAACGATCACCCAAATATAATCATGGTCTCTAGATGTATGTGGTAACCTTGTCACAAAGTCCATTGAGATACCATCTCATTTCCAATATGGTACCTCATGTAGCTACAACAAGCCTACTGGAACCTGATGCTCGACCTTCACATTCTGACAAGTGAGGCATTGTGAGATGAACTCGGCCACTGCCTTCTTCATTCCTGGCAACCAGTACTAATGTCAGAGGTCCTGTTACATCTTCTCCACTCCAAGATGTACCACTAAAGGGGATTTTTGGAACTCCCTCAACACCACCTCCCATAATACCACCGGTACTATGGTGCACCCTCTGAAAAGGATGATGTGCTCTCCACCTATCGAAAATCCATCATGATCATGTCCTAAGGATAATTAACTGTGCCGGTTCTTGTAGTCAAAATCCACCAGTTGTGCCTCCTTGAATCAACATTAGAGTAGGTAGTAACATCCATATACTAAAGGTAAGCTGCACCATTATCATCCATGAAGGATATCTGCATCGTGGATAGCTACTTTGTCTCCTCACTCTGCAGCTGTAAAAAAGTCCCCATGCTAATCCCATCTGCTACCATGTTCCCCTTCCCATTAATATAAACTCTCTAAAAGTCATAGTCCTGGAGGGACTCTATCCATCGCCATTGTCTGAGGTTCATGTCATCTTAGGAGAAGATATAACTATCACTCTAGTGGTTGAAGTAAATGACAAACCATTCACCCATCAAGAAGTGTTGTCATATCTTCAAGGAAAAGATAACTGCTACTAAATCTAGGTCATGGGTCACATAGTTCTGCTCATGCTGCCTAAACTGCCATGAGCCATAGGCAATCACTACTCGCTCCTACATCAGTACACATCCCAATCTGATCCATGATGCATCGTAGAATCCTACATACCTAATGGCCTCTTCAGGTAGTCTCCAGATGGAGGCACTAGTCAGTCTCCACCTCATCTCTTGGAAACTCTTCTGGAATTTCTCTATCTATATTAATGGTTGTCTCTTTCATGTTAATGTCAATAAGGGTTCTTTCACTCTGGAAAAGTTAGGAAAAACCTATGATAGTAACCATCCAACCCTAAAAATCTTTGTACTTCAGTAATGCTCCTAGGTGGCTCCCAAGCGAGAAATACCTCTATCTTTTCTGGATCCACTATAAATTTATCCAAAAAGATGATGTGTCCCTGAAAGAGGACCTCCCAAATCTAGAACAGGTACTTCAATAGCATACCATAAAGATGGATCTCTCAGAGTGTATCCCAGACTATCTACATGTGTGTAGTGTGCTCCTCCTCTGACACTGAGTACACAAAGATGTCGTCAATTAAGACTACCATGAAATGATCAAGGTAAGGCTGGAAGACCCTATACATGAGTCCCATGAACACTACCAGGGAATTTTCCATGCCTATGGGCATCACCAAGAACTCGTAGTGTCCATAATGTCACCTAAAAGCTGTCTTCAGTACATCCTCATCACGTACCTGAAGATGGTGATAACCTGATCTAAGGTCGATCTTAGAGAACAACCTCACACCCTTCTGCTGATCGAAGAGGTCATCGATCCTCGATTGTGGATAATTTTTCTTCATGGTCACCTGGTTCAGGCACCATAATTCAATTTATAGCCTCAAAATCTCATCTTCCTTCTTGGAAAACCACATCGGGGATTCCCATGGGGAGACACCAGGCCTTACGAACCCCTTCTTGTGGAAGTCATCTAGCTATACCATCACCTCGTGAATCTCCACGGGAGACATATGATATTCTGGTGTAGATATCAGAGTTTTTAGGGTACAAATTGATGAAAATTTCTACCTACATACAAGGAGGTAGTCCCAGAACATTCTCAGGAAAAAAACCTCATACTCATCCACTACTATAGGAATGATTGGACTCTTCTCATCCACTGCACCAAGGGTGAGGCTATCCAACTGGTGAGTGATCGGCTGCACCATCCTTCGAGAAAGTACATCATGTGTTGCAAGGGTTTCCTTCTCACTGGTGAAGGAAAAATTGGTCCCATATCTCTAGACACAACGCACTGTACACCTAAAAGAGTCAATCTGAGCATAGACTATGGATAACCAATCCATACACAAGATGACATCATAAGGCCTTGATGTTGCTACTAAGAGATCCCAGTCGAATCTCTCACCTCCTAGAGTAATCTTGCACTACAGAAACTAGTTTGTAATCATTGAATCCCCTCTCATAGGATTCTCTATCCATAAGAATCAAGGCAATGGCTCCACCGGAATCTCTAAGCTCCGAATGTGAGTTGTGGCATGGAAAGAGTGACTTGAACCTGTGTCTATAATAATATTAGGTAGGGTAGAGAAGACATAGATCATACCTCGAATCAACTCCTGAGTTCCATGTTTATAAGCCTCTACTACCTAAAACTAAGCTCTCCCCTGCCATTCTGCTCCCTAAGGTCGGGTTGGACAACCTAGAGGCGATGGAAGTAGCATCTAGAATCATCTCCCACTGCATGTTGCTCGGCCAAATCCTCTATCACGTCGGTCTCCCTAAAACCCTCCTTTCTTGAACCTCAACCTCTGTCTCAGTGGTCCCTCGACCTTCTGTTGATATTCTTCACACCGAGTCAAGAAGTCATGAGCCATGTGTCCCTGCCCGCCACACAAGTTGCACACCCCTCTCCTCTATTGTCTCCTGCTATCCTGGAGGCCTCAAGTCACTGATCCAGAGTCCTAGGGTCATCCACTAGATGATCTGACCTGTTTGAACCATTGTGCCATATGTCAGCTACCTTCCATTAATGGATCGAATACTTGTTGCCTGGTGATGTCACCCACTTTCGGTGCCTACTTTGTGAGGAAGCTCGCTACAAGAAGGGATGGCTCTAGAACCCCGACTTGTGTAGCGATACTGAGAGACACCATCGATTCCCTGATCTCCCACCTGAGTCCCTACTGAAAGGGCCAGGCCCTAAATAAAGGGTCTCACACCATGTCTATGGAGTAGCGAGAGAGGTCTATAAACCTCACAGAGTACTCATCCACTGATAGGCTTCCCTACTAAAGGTGAAGCAAAATCTAAATGTGCATAGAGTGAAAGGTCACGAGGAAAAATTACTCCTATAAAACACACTCGAAGTCAAACCAAGAGACGGTCACCTCATCATGAGTCTGAATCATCAGACTCCACCATCTCCTTGTCGATCCCTGAAGAATTCTCACAGCTAATATTTCTATTTGTTCTAGTGGTGTCCTCACTATGCAGAAGATCTGTGTCACTACCTCTAGCCAATCCTCAGTGACCTAGGGATTTATCTCTCCCCTTAACCTGGGAGGTATATGTCTCTAAAACTTGTGTAGGGAAGCATGTCTACGCACGTCCTCTGATGGTACCACAGGTAGTAGATGCTGACTAACAAGTGGTGGTAGCACTGGTGCACCACCCAGTGGGGTCATCTTGAGAACTGGTCCCAGAACAGACACCTCGTCGCTAGGTGGGTTTTCTACACAATCACGTACCGGAAGCCTAGTTGGTTGTCCACATAGAGGAATCCTGAAAAATATCAATATGGGACATAGTTAATATATTATACCCAGTGATATGAATCTTATACAAAAGAACATAAGGATACACTTTTTTAACCATTGTTTTTATGAATTGATCTGAAAATCAGAATTCATGGTGTTAGTGTGTGGATAAGTTGGTCACCGCAGTAACACTGGACTCCCTAAATCTAAAAGTCAGACTCGCAACATTTAACAATATTTTCCCAAAACAAAAACAATAGACTCTCGGTCTCTGAGGTAGAATAGACCACCTCTGATACCACTTTGTCACGACCCATCCCTCGGGACCCATGTCGTGACATACCCAAAGCCCGCCTCCTGAAGGCTAGGGGTTGGCAACTAGCATCGAAGGCGTCAACTTGCAAGTGGGATGAATTTTCCCGAGTACATGTATGCATGAAAATTCCAAACCACATCCCACAACTAAAAAAGGAATAAAATTATATAAAACAAGCGTTGAGTATATGTACAACTGAAAAAAGTGGTCCAAAATACAAACCCATCCAAAATAATTGAAAATAGGAAAATATAAAGGGACTCGGGTAGCCATCTACTGAAAAAACCCACCTGATGGTAATACTTTTTTAGCTACTGAAAGATGAGGTATTATGTCATGTGTGATTGATATTACTGTCCCCCCTGCTCCTAGGCCACAAGGTCCTCTGTCGAAATGTCCATCATCTGGACAAGGCATTACACATGCGGGTGAAGCCCATGTAGGGGTGAGTAACATAGTACTGAGTAGAAGATTGCAGTCCACTAAGGAGAAACACTACGAAGTAGCCACAATAAAAAATCCACAAAATAAGGATAGCTCACACCATGTATATTCTAGAGTATGAAATTTTCATTGGTTAGTGAAAACGTTTCATCCTATTGAGGGACTCTTCCCTGACGAATCGCTGCTCAACTTCTGGGCCACTAAGGATCCACACTACTGCTAGTTGTCTGTCATTCCACTAAGGATCCACACAACTACTACTCATCTGTCAGGCCACTAAGGATCCACACTACTATTGGTCATCTTCTTGGCCACTATGGATCCACATGGCTGCTGCTCATCTTTCAGGCCACTAAGGATCCACATCATTGCAGCTCATTTTTTAGGCCACTAAGGATCCAAATAGAAGTTTTTCACACCACAACCAGAAATAATTCCCACATAGAATATCCCAAAGGACCATATCATCATAAGGGTTCCAACGCAACAGAAGGCATATTGAACGGGCGCCCTGTCTATAAGATATGGGCATTTTAGTAAAAATGGTCTAGTTAGATACAATTCTAATCGATCCCAGCCATACGTCAACCCCTGTCAAAACTCCCATAGTGTAAATCAGAAGGATTGTCTCATCACGAGGGTCCTTATGTCATAGATGGTGCATCCATAGAACACATGGTCTGTGAGTTATTGACGTTTCAGTAAAACGGGGGATGGTTTCGTCCGGTTCTAGTCCCACCCAGTTGGACCAACCCAACCTAGGTCTGGTTTAGTATGGGTCTAACCCGGACAGCCCATTGGGCCCATGGGTTCGGCTTGGTTTGTCTCAGCCCGAAGGGCTGGCCTGGTTCGGCCCGGACCTGCTCGGCCAGTCTGGTAAGGGACATGTGCGACCGGCCACCCCGGTCGCTCCCCTATTTCAACGCGGCCCATGGATGTGGTCCGCTCCTCCATGAGATGCCCGGTGGCCCCACCTTCCAACTCAATGTTGTGGCCGAGGGGTTGAGGCCTCCTTCCATCCCGCCACGGTGCATGCTGGGCGTGCCGCTCCTGCTTGTCTGTAACGCCCTGACCCTAGCTACCCAGAGTCAGTGCATTACTTCGTAACATTGGCCTGATCACAAGAAAGATCAAATCCCGAAAGACCGATTGGTTTAGTAGCCTTGGAAACACTAGATATAATCATAAAGTTTTACATTACATTTCAAAGTGAAAAACTACTACAACAACAAAGTCTTCATATCCACACTATTAACCCCTCATAATATCCCTGCAAGTCATTCATAATTTACTTCTTCACTACCTGGGAAAAATAAAACATAGAAAAGGGGTGAGCTCAAATGCCCAGTAAGGATAACAATATAGCGGAACATTCAAAATAATCATAAACATTTAAGGCAATGAATTACTAAAACAAAAGCCTTTTAAAATTGAACTTCAACATAGTATGGCAAAAGTAAAATGAAATAATGCCATTTACTTATTCACATGGATATTCTACTAATCGAATAATCACATGAAATATCAATAACCACTTTCATAATGTTGGAGTGCATAATGTCAAATGTTAATTTCATTGTCTAGGCCTCATCCCAAGACCTAGGGGTTACTTCTAACCGGAACCCAACCCGGAGTGCCTCTAATAACCGGACACCAACCCGGAGTGCCTCTAATAACCGGACACCAACCCGGAGTGCCTCTAATAACCGGACACCAACCCGGAGGGCATACTTTTACCAGTCCCTAACCTGGAGGGCTTACTTTAACCAGTCCCCAACCTGGAGGGCTTACTTTTACCGGTCCCCAACCCGGAACATACTTGTTTAGCACATTCATCTGAAGAAAAGTTTGAAATATAACATAAACATTCGGATTAAAACTAGCATACGAAATGTCAATAGTTTCACCATAAACTATGAATGGTATAAAAATAGCACATCCACAGTCAAACATATCACAAAAACTTCAATACAATATAGAAGTTTTGTATCATAATAAATCAACTTCAAATAATCTTAAAATCCATCAAAGGATGTTGACATAGATGAAATCAAAATTCTTTTTAAATAAGTATCTCCTTTTATTTTGAAATCATTTAAGATCCATATAAAATAAAACATTTTCTTTGAAAATATTCTTATAAGCTTGTATGGAAAGCTTCGACGATTTTATAACGGCGGAAAATAACCGCACCCGCCGTATAAGTTAAAAAAAACATTCTTACCTCAATTCAGTCGAAAAGGTTAAAAAGAACCTTGTTTTGAAAACGACGGAAAGATTCCTTTATAAACCTCTTATAAAAATTTAAACAAGGGTATAAATGACTTTAACCCATATTCTTGTAAATAGTAAAAATGTTTTGAAATACATTTCAAAGAAACATGGATGTGGATGATAAAGAGATCCCAGTAGATTATTACGTATAATACAACCTCGGATAATGAAGAGATTGTGAAATAACCCTTACCTTGTACTTTTCCTTGGTTGAGGTAGGTTAACCTCCTGTATAATGGTGAAATAATTGTTATTAAATTATACAATAATCATATATATTAATATGATATCATATATGATCTTTTAACATTGATTTGTTAATAATATCTTAGAATTATCGTCGTTTCGGGAGTTAACTTACTCATTTTCTTTTATATGTTTTGTTACATAAGCCATGGTTGTTGTATCTTATTCATATCCAGAATGATATACAGTCCTTAAACATCATTTTTAAATCATCAAATGATAATTATACTTGAATGGATACGATGGAGAATGAATCTCATCGCGTTCGTGGAGACGGTAGTCCGTACGTACGCACGAGCGACAATATCATTCTTTTGATATTAAAATAATATATAAATGGATGGTATATCATATATACAGAATCATTAACATGTTATATTTATTATTTACATGAGTTACACATCATTATTATACCCATCCAAATAATATTATATTGAATAACAATTACACCACGACGTGGAGACGGTAAGCCGTACGTACGCACGTATGGTGACATGTTATTAAAAGGGTGGATAGAATACTGAATATGGTTATACCATATTTATAATAACATCACAGTATATAAATGATACTGGAGTCATTATTTTAGAATGGTAACAACAAAGGAATAAGAAGTGGAAGAAGAAATGAAATTGGAAAAGGGGTGGTGAAAACATTACCTCTTCTTCGGGTTCTTCCTTTTGATTTGATCAAAAGGGCTCCTTAGGTTGGCTTTCTGATCAAACTAAGGCCCCTAGGTTGTAGTGAGGGATGTTGGGAGAGTATTTGGGCAGAGTTTTGCCGAACCAAAAGGCTTTAGAGGTGTGAAGAAAAGAGAAGGAGGAGTGCCCTTTTATAAGAGGGGTGAGGGGCACTTTTGGAAAAGCTAGAAATATTAATTTATAATAAATTCATATTCGGTTTAAAAATGCTCCAAAGTTGAATATTCAAAGGATGAGGTGGGGATAGGTCGAAAACAACTCATCCAATAGAATTTAGACAGGTTTGGGTACTTATATTAACCTTATCTTTAAGTAATAACTCTAAGTTAATTAGTTTCACTTTTACAATGTCTCTTTGTATTTTTATATAATATGGTTAATAAACTTACTATATACATCCAAGAGACCCCCAAGTGGTCCATTAATGATTAACCTATCATAATATAAGTCTCTTGGCCGAACCTTAGATTTTTAGGAATTTAATATCAATTAATAATATAATATTTGTTTTAAGAACTCTTTTTTGTCAATTTTGACACTATTCAATAGTTGATTTTTGTGAAACTGATAACAGATTGATTACTTCGAACAAAGTCAATTAAATCAATCCTAATATATCATATTATCCTAGAAAATTAGTTTAATTCATTAAAAGTTTCATATTATATTTATTTGGGTATTTATAATATCAATTATTTTAATTTTTCACTATTATAGTAATTACTGCATCATCATTGTGTCATAAATAAAATAACTTATTTAATGTCTAAAAATTATAAATAAAATATCATTATGTAGTAAATCTTTTTATCTTTCTAATGAATATTTATAATCGAAAATCCAACATGTATAACCCTATGTAAAAAATTTTCTTCTAAAAGATGTTAGCTTATGCCATTTTTATTTTTATTTAAGCTTTATTAATATAATGTGTCATTATCACTTACAAGTGGATCCATGGGGTCCCAAAATTGACACAAAGATGCCCATGGTCGACCATCTATCAACCAATAGGGTTAAGACACGTTTTTAGGGTAATTTAGTATTATTATAATATTATTTTTTTAACCCTTATTTACCGGATTTACCCTTAACCATGGTAAATAAAATATTTACCGCAGTAATTATTCAAAATGTCTAAAAATAAAAGTTACCTATTTACACAATTTGAACATCCTGATTCCAAATATGGAATCCATTTTCCTAAATTCAAAACACAGAAGTGGCAGAAATTAATTTAAAATTAATTCCCGCTGTCAAAACAAAAAGCGTGTTTTTAAGAGATAATAACTATCAAAAGATTGACACTTGTTTATGTTCGGTTTAATTGTAAAATTATGTCCAATGACCAACATTATATTAAATGGTAAAAATATATTCTAAATATACTTTAAAACTACTAAAATTCATAATTTATCACTATTAATTATTTTGATTAAAAAAGTTGTTTTTAATTAAAATTTAGTAATTTTCACTATTCATCAAAATATGAAAGTTATCCGAAAAGTACCAAAATTTCACCTTAGGATAAATTCGATATTCCGAGTCCAAAAATGAAGTCCATTTTCAAATATAAAATATATATAATTTCAAAAAGTAGGTATTACTATTCACAACGGCTAGTTTAATTAGTTGTGGTGTGTGTTAGAACTCGAGGTTGCGTACAACACACGCTATCGCATTATTCAAAGGGAAACGTACCGTAGAAGCTTGGGGTGTTTCATTTTAAATTTTTTGATGTCCCCATTTAGTCAAAAAGTTTAAAATATTGTATTTAAAAAGGGTTCACTATTAAAAGTTGATAAAAGTGCAATACTGAAAATGAATTTGTTCTTGCATTATATCTAAGAAACTCATAATATGGATTCTAAAATTATAAGGATTATATAAAGTTTAAAATTTAGATAATACTATTCATAACCTCTTTTGAATGGCTTTTTTTTGTAAGTCATGGTGTGATTGAACTCGGTGTTGCGTGTAGTGCATGTTATTGAATTATTTTGAAGAAATAACACACTATGAAATCTTGGGGTGTTACATTCTCCCCTCCTTCAATAAATTGCGTCCTCGCAATTTGAAATTGTTCTTCGAAAATAAAAGGTTGAAAATAGAAAATATATTTGTGGGAAAACCCACATTGGAAATTGGGTTACTAAAATTTAGTCTTAATATGAGGAAAAGAGAAATCAAAGGGTCACCACCAAATTATGATCTCGATTAGGAGAACATTGGTGGCAATTAGAGACATATAATCGGAGGAAAAACGTAAATATTTATAGGTAGTGATTGAGGTCATCAATCACAAACAAGTATAAAATTGAGGTCCTTAAATTCATCAATCTATGATGAATTGAAATACCATCGGTTCAACAAAACATAGGGTATTAGGATAACACATTTTTGACGTTTCAAAGTATCCTAGTTGAAATCCCACATCGAAAAATGAATTAATGAGGCCTCTATTTAAAATAAAGAGTCGAAAGTATGAAGATTACCGAAAATAACACATACTAGGGTTCCATGTAGTAAAATATGGATATGGAAGAAAAATCTAACCATCAATTATCTGATGGAGAGTGGTAGAGAACATGGCTATAAAAAGGCCAACAATCCCAAAGCCAAAAATTAGTGATGATTTAAGGTACCATCTAGGAAAACATTTTTGTTCAAAGTTTCTTTTCTTAATATTGAGGAATTTATTTATGAGATTGGCTAAGATCATAAGGAGATATACTTACTTTATAATTAGAGTTTTATCCATTAATAAATTTCTACCACAAACTCATCTTTCACTCTAAAAGATAATAGAATGTAAAAAAAATTCTATTTACACTATTCGTATAGGGTTCTAAAATAAACGAATTTATAATTCATCTACATGATCTTTTAATAAAAACTACATTATTTAATCCAGGACATCTCATGGTCCAGTGGTAGGTGATACACCCTTGTCGCCCTTCGGTTGCGGGTTCAAGTCTCGCAGCCTTGCCGGACGCGACGGGTTGCCACCCGACCTCCGGGTTGTCCTTTTATGGCAATCCAAAATAATCCAAACTAGAACTATCCAAAATACTTCTTTCCAAACTCACAGTCCAACATTTATAAGGAAGGTAAACATAATGTAGAACCTTTTTACCCCGTAATAGCATATGAATACCTTCATCATGTATTACCATATTCCTTATTGATTACATTCATGCTCCCTTATTCCATATAGAATGCTGGATATACTTCATTAATCCAAAAATGTTTTAAACCCCAACAATGATGGAATATACAAATCATTAATTAGTTCCAAGGTAGTCAAGAATATCCAATATAATTTATCCAAAACAATCACATATTATTCCAAAATCACTACCTCAGTATTAGAACTATATTATGATTTATCATTCTCTCAACCATATATTTTCCAAAAATTTATCCTGCTATTGAGTCACTTTTCTTTGTTCCACATAATCTCAAGTCCTTAATGAAATAGTACTGCAGTACAATCCTTATATACTCCATAATTATTATAACAAGTACATTGTTGATACAACACTCAATTTATATAATCAACATAATAACTCTAATCATTCCTCTTCATCTGTGGTAGTATCATAACTTTATTATTATCCAATAGCATCATTTGCGGCATAGTCTGATGACAGGGGCATAGGTTCGCGTAGTGTCCAAACTCCTTGCAAATGAAGCATTGTACATTTAAAACCATTTTCTTACCCTTGCAGTCACGTACTTTGTGCCCTTTTCCTCCACACTTATAACAAACTCCCATTCCTTTCAGGCAAGTTCCAGGGTGTTTCTTTCCACAGTTACCACATATGGGAAAATTCTTATTTTCCCTCTTCCCTTTATCCATATTTCTCTCTTCTATCCTTTTCTTCTCTTGCTTCCCTTCAAAGCCATAGGACTCAGTAAACTCTTTACTTATCTTATCAACACATGATATTATTTCTTCATATGATGATAATACATGGGAGACTATTTCTCTTATAAATTCTAGCTTAAGACCATGAAAGATATGATCCTTCCTTCTCTTTGGATCATGTGCATTTCTGGAGTTCTCATTCCTTCTACTGGGCACCATTTCTAAACAATGGCATAAACTAGATCAGTTTATGAATCAAAATACATAATCCCATACTTATAAAACACTTAACATAAATTGAACTATTTATGGATATAATCCATAATCATAAAAATGTTTTCTTTGAGGAAGTATATACTCATAAACCCTTCATAATGGTTTGTAAAGAAAATGAGAATTATCCTAAGCATATCCCCCGGGAGTGTCGTAACCAAGAGTGCAGCAAGGCCCGTTGTCGTGCACCAGTTCCCGTTCGAGTCTAGCTCAAAGCGGTGTTTTCGGGTTTTACCCCTAGGTACATCTGTGCCAGAGCCGCCTCTACCTGCTCGTATCCAGACAGGGATGTATTGCTCGGAAAACTCACAAAATCTCTACAAATACCAAAATTCTAGGAAGTTCTTCTATACTAATCCTCAAAGTTCATCTTAGGTCTATGTGCTCTAATCATAGTTTATCTAATTCTAGCTTCCAAGGTTTGTACTAAACTTCCTCTGATACCAACTGTAACGCCCCGACCCTAGCTACCCAGAGTCGGTGCATTACTTCGTAACATTGGCCTGATCACAAGAAAGATCAAATCCCGAAAGACCGATTGGTTTAGTAGCCTTGGAAACACTAGATATAATCATAAAGTTTTACATTACATTTCAAAGTGAAAAACTACTACAACAAAAAGTCTTCATATCCACACTATTAACCCCTCATAATATCCCTGCAAGTCATTCATAATTTACTTCTTCACTACCTGGGAAAAATAAAACATAGAAAAGGGGTGAGCTCAAATGCCCAGTAAGGATAACAATATAGCGGAACATTCAAAATAATCATAAACATTTAAGGCAATGAATTACTAAAACAAAAGCCTTTTAAAATTGAACTTCAACATAGTATGGCAAAAGTAAAATGAAATAATGCCATTTACTTATTCACATGGATATTCTACTAATCGAATAATCACATGAAATATCAATAACCACTTTCATAATGTTAGAGTGCATAATGTCAAATGTTAATTTCATTGTCTAGGCCTCATCCCAAGACCTAGGGGTTACTTCTAACCGGAACCCAACCCGGAGTGCCTCTAATAACCGGACACCAACCCGGAGTGCCTCTAATAACCGGACACCAACCCGGAGTGCCTCTAATAACCGGACACCAACCCGGAGGGCATACTTTTACCAGTCCCTAACCTGGAGGGCTTACTTTAACCAGTCCCCAACCTGGAGGGCTTACTTTTACCGGTCCCCAACCCGGAACATACTTGTTTAGCACATTCATCTGAAGAAAAGTTTGAAATATAACATAAACATTCGGATTAAAACTAGCATACGAAATGTCAATAGTTTCACCATAAACTATGAATGGTATAAAAATAGCACATCCACAGTCAAACATATCACAAAAACTTCAATACAATATAGAAGTTTTGTATCATAATAAATCAACTTCAAATAATCTTAAAATCCATCAAAGGATGTTGACATAGATGAAATCAAAATTCTTTTTAAATAAGTATCTCCTTTTATTTTGAAATCATTTAAGATCCATATAAAATAAAACATTTTCTTTGAAAATATTCTTATAAGCTTGTATGGAAAGCTTCGACGATTTTATAACGGCGGAAAATAACCGCACCCGCCGTATAAGTTAAAAAAAACATTCTTACCTCAATTCAGTCGAAAAGGTTAAAAAGGACCTTGTTTTGAAAACGACGGAAAGATTCCTTTATAAACCTCTTATAAAAATTTAAACAAGGGTATAAATGACTTTAACCCATATTCTTGTAAATAGTAAAAATGTTTTGAAATACATTTCAAAGAAACATGGATGTGGATGATAAAGAGATCCCAGTAGATTATTACGTATAATACAACCTCGGATAATGAAGAGATTGTGAAATAACCCTTACCTTGTACTTTTCCTTGGTTGAGGTAGGTTAACCTCATGTATAATGGTGAAATAATTTTTATTAAATTATACAATAATCATATATATTAATATGATATCATATATGATCTTTTAACATTGATTTGTTAATAATATCTTAGAATTATCGTCGTTTCGGGAGTTAACTTACTCATTTTCTTTTATATGTTTTGTTACATAAGCCATGGTTGTTGTATCTTATTCATATCCAGAATGATATACAGTCCTTAAACATCATTTTTAAATCATCAAATGATAATTATACTTGAATGGATACGATGGAGAATGAATCTCATCGCGTTCGTGGAGACGGTAGTCCGTACGTACGCACGAGCGACAATATCATTCTTTTGATATTAAAATAATATATAAATGGATGGTATATCATATATACAGAATCATTAACATGTTATATTTATTATTTACATGATTTACACATCATTATTATACCCATCCAAATAATATTATATTGAATAACAATTACACCACGACGTGGAGACGGTAAGCCGTACGTACGCACGTATGGTGACATGTTATTCAAAGGGTGGATAGAATACTGAATATGGTTATACCATATTTCTAATAACATCACAGTATATAAATGATACTGGAGTCATTATTTTAGAATGGTAACAACAAAGGAATAAGAAGTGGAAGAAGAAATGAACTTGGAAAAGGGGTGGTGAAAACATTACCTCTTCTTCGGGTTCTTCCTTTTGATTTGATCAAAAGGGCTCCTTAGGTTGGCTTTCTGATCAAACTAAGGCCCCTAGGTTTTAGTGAGGGATGTTGGGAGAGTATTTGGGCAGAGTTTTGCCGAACCAAAAGGCTTTAGAGGTGTGAAGAAAAGAGAAGGAGGAGTGCCCTTTTATAAGAGGGGTGAGGGGCACTTTTGGAAAAGCTAGAAATATTAATTTATAATAAATTCATATTCGGTTTACAAAGGCTCCAAAGTTGAATATTAAAAGGATGAGGTGGGGATAGGTCGAAAACAACTCATCCAATAGAATTTAGACAGGTTTGGGTACTTATATTAACCTTATCTTTAAGTATTAACTCTAAGTTAATTAGTTTCACTTTTACAATGTCTCTTTGTATTTTTATATAATATGGTTAATAAACTTACTATATACATCCAAGAGACCCCCAAGTGGTCCATTAATGATTAACCTATCATAATATAAGTCTCTTGGCCGAACCTTAGATTTTTAGGAATTTAATATCAATTAATAATATAATATTTGTTTTAAGAACTCTTTTTTGTCAATTTTGACACTATTCAATAGTTGATTTTTGTGAAACTGATAACAGATTGATTACTTCGAACAAAGTCAATTAAATCAATCCTAATATATCATATTATCCTAGAAAATTAGTTTAATTCATTAAAAGTTTCATATTATATTTATTTGGGTATTTATAATATCAATTATTTTAATTTTTCACTATTATAGTAATTACTGCATCATCATTGTGTCATAAATAAAATAACTTATTTAATGTCTAAAAATTATAAATAAAATATCATTATGTAGGAAATCTTTTTATCTTTCTAATGAATATTTATAATCGAAAATCCAACATGTATAACCCTATGTAAAAATTGTTCTTCTAAAAGATGTTAGCTTATGCCATTTTTATTTTTATTTAAGCTTTATTAATATAATGTGTCATTATCACTTACAAGTGGATCCATGGGGTCCCAAAATTGACACAAAGATGCCCATGGTCGACCATCTATCAACCAATAGGGTTAAGACACGTTTTTAGGGTAATTTAGTATTATTATAATATTATTTTTTTAACCCTTATTTACCGGATTTACCCTTAACCATGGTAAATAAAATATTTACCGCAGTAATTATTCAAAATGTCTAAAAATAAAAGTTACCTATTTACACAATTTGAAAATCCTGATTCCAAATATGGAATCCATTTTCCTAAATTCAAAACACAGAAGTGGCAGAAATTAATTTAAAATTAATTCCCGCTGTCAAAACAAAAAGCGTGTTTTTAAGAGATAATAACTATCAAAAGATTGACACTTGTTTATGTTCGGTTTAATTGTAAAATTATGTCCAATGACCAACATTATATTAAATGGTAAAAATATATTCTAAATATACTTTAAAACTACTAAAATTCATAATTTATCACTATTAATTATTTTGATTAAAAAAGTTGTTTTTAATTAAAATTTAGTAATTTTCACTATTCATCAAAATATGAAAGTTATCCGAAAAGTACCAAAATTTCACCTTAGGATAAATTCGATATTCCGAGTCCAAAAATGAAGTCCATTTTCAAATATAAAATATATATAATTTCAAAAAGTAGGTATTACTATTCACAACGGCTAGTTTAATTAGTTGTGGTGTGTGTTAGAACTCGAGGTTGCGTACAACACACGCTATCGCATTATTCAAAGGGAAACGTACCGTAGAAGCTTGGGGTGTTTCATTTTAAATTTTTTGATGTCCCCATTTAGTCAAAAAGTTTAAAATATTGTATTTAAAAAGGGTTCACTATTAAAAGTTGATAAAAGTGCAATACTGAAAATGAATTTGTTCTTGCATTATATCTAAGAAACTCATAATATGGATTCTAAAATTATAAGGATTATATAAAGTTTAAAATTTAGATAATACTATTCATAACCTCTTTTGAATGGCTTTTTTTTGTAAGTCATGGTGTGATTGAACTCGGTGTTGCGTGTAGTGCATGTTATTGAATTATTTTGAAGAAATAACACACTATGAAATCTTGGGGTGTTACATTGTCGTCGGCACATGTTGGCGGCTCCTATGCCACACCACCGCGGCCAACCGGCTATGGCTCTCTTGCTGCCATGGTATGCCAATGGGAATTCCATCTCCCTCCGCCCACGTCCACTACTGACGGCGCACCAGTGGTTCCTTCTATCGGCCATCGGATTTTCTCTGGTGGTTCATTTTTTGAATTGTCTGCGCCTACAGGACTGTAGGGATGTTGCCTTCACTATGATTTCCTAGAAATTTTCTAGCCACCATTCAAATGAACTTTCCACCAAAAACACACAAGGAGGAGTGATTTTGGGCATTTTTTGTCACCTCGCACCCTCTACGTTTGAGGTTTAAAGTAGGGGGCTTGGGATTACAATCCTATCAACAATGAAATTATCCATGAATAGAAAACCCAACAAATGCGTCCTTCCACAAGAACCCATGATCTGTTGATTAAAATATTCATGGGTTAATCCACATTCATTATTTTGAATAAGAACATGGAAATTTTTAAATAATTTCAACCCCTACCAAGTTCACATTTGTGCCATAGAGCTTCATCCTCAGGGGTCCAAGAGTTTGATGGCATTCTTCATTCTTCAAGGTACGTCGATGTCGATGACATCCCACCATCGTTTGTCATTATTCATTGGGGACAAATTCCATTGGAGGTTCGTTAAAGAGTCCTCACAGTTTAATCCCTATTCCACCAATGCATTAAACAATTAAAAATAAAACATTTCAGAGTGTTTTTGTTATTTTGTTACGTTACGTCGTTACGTTGTTTCATTTATGAAACAAAAAATCTCTTACGCATCACTAAAGAGTTGTTATGCTGCAAGTTTATGAGCCATTAATGAGTCTCATTAATTCTCCTTGTCGTAACCTCATCGCCACATCGCGGCATTGATATCCACCACTAAACTATCAAAAAATAAATAAAATAACTTTTTTAAGATATTTTATTAATTTACTTGAAAAGTACAAAAATTAACTTTTCTATTTGGATCTTACGAACTGAATTTAATCCCTTTATAGGAGAATCCAAGCATTCTGAGTTCAACAGTGCCCTCATATTTTCGATCTGATCACTGGTACAAAATTTAGAAAAACCCCACTCACACGTTAACTAAATGGACCATAAAAAATTTCAAAATTTAATTTCGGGCTCTCTAGGCATCATAATCAGGTTTCTTCAGAGCATTTGGTCTCAAAATAATTTCAGATAATTTAAAAAAAATGCATAGAAATATTGGTACATTACATCTATAACTAATATCATTTTTAGAATGAATTATTATGGGGATACCTATTCCTTGTATCTCTAAAGAATTCACATCACGACACTATGAATTGACCAATGATTGAACCTACTATACCCAAGCATTGTGAATAGATGATAGTGTTTATAGATCTTAATAGGAAAATCTTATAAAGGGTTCATAGAGATGAGATTCTTTACATCAACCCATTAGACTCTTTGTGTAGCATGAAAATGGTTAATAGTGTCTTGATCATGTTTTGATTCACTTCTACAGGATGTGATATATTCCAGAACCAACATGATCAAGGAAACCTCTCACATTTCACCCACAGGGCTAGTATTTTATAGATAAATTTTGACCCAAGATTTCCATGATAATGGAGTTGGTATGATGACCCCTTCTATTGGTCCCACCATTGGAATTGATAATAACAAGAATAATGAAACTGAAGGAAATAGTGATATTAGAAACTAAAGTTCCAAAAAAAAATATTAATGAATGTTTTGAACACTCACCAATAATTATGTTTTTAGTGTATTTAACATCAATTATCCCTAATAAGGAGGTACCTTGATATTTAATCTTAGATGAATCTTTACTATCTACATTGGTAGAAACTCTAAATGCTAATGATAACTCAGTAAATGGAATCACAAGGATATTATTGTATATTGTCATAGCAGGATCAATATTTGTAATTATACACTCTTGTGGATTACCATCTTTTTCTACCCATAGAGTAGTGGTTCTATCATGAGGTGAGTTTTCTCAAGGTCCCATGAGGTGTATCTTAGATTATTCTAAAGAATTTTATCTTCTAGAGCTATGAGTTAGTTACGCTTCCATCCAATGATAAGATGGATCCCCAACCCCCCATTATCAAAGATCATCTAAAACATTATATAAAGATAAATTTTTGAGAGATAAATACCTGGATTAGTCAACCACATAAACATGTTTCTAAATTAATCACAGTAAAAAAAACATAGTTACATCCCACTAGTTCCTTATTAATATTCATAAACTCCACCAAAGAGCTTGGAATATCAATTCCTCATATTAGATCATCTACCATTTCTATAGAATAAAGGAGTTTATTTAGCCTTATCACATCCCATCTCCTACTGGTGGGATAATTATTATAGATATTCAAATCCATGTTTGAAAAAACCTTCTCACATCTCCTTCACCATTGCTTCATCATACACCCCTTCAGGAGGTGTATGAAACTATTATCCTCATTTTGTTTACATCTCCATATATTTGGGAACTAGAATTTTATCTATAAAAATATATACACCGTTAGATAAAAATTATTATAAATTATTATATAAATTAGAATCAAACATTTACACACCAGACTTGGGTGAAGACATATTTCTAGTGACTTTTACTTCTCCAACTTATAGAAATAATCAATAGTATAAATCTTGGATGGAGCGATCGATGATGGTTGAGGGACTATATATTGAGGGTTAGATATCACTACTTCTATATGATCTTCATAATTAGGATATCTTTCCCCTATTTCAGCTCTAGTATCTGAATGAACATCTATGGTATTTTATGCATTTTTAGTATCATATGTTGGGGGTACAACAGACAACAGGTCTCATGATAACCTCTATAAAAGTTGACCAAAATAGTTAGTAATAAGAAAATATAAACATAAATATAAAGATATTTAAAAGGCATGTTTTATTTACCCCTATCCAAATATAATCTTATTCTATATTTTTATCATCATCTCTTAATTTAACACCCTATAATTTCGACAATTAGCCCATGCAAGGAGTCACACCCTCTAATTCCTAAATAGAAGACTACAAGTGTCCATCATAAGCCTAAAATTATTGAGTTTGGCTTTCATTGGAGACAGATATGGGATATTTTATCTGGAAAACCATATTATTATAACCCTCACCACTTAGAGTGAGTGAAAAATATCTTCAATGGATCTACCTTACCTCCATAAATCCCAGTCCTGATATGCCTTCAGATATTCATCCTTAACAAGAATTGAAGGCAGGTCAATAACTATAATCTCCATAAATAATGTGACTAAATGATGAACTTTATTCTTTAGAAGATAAGATGACAACCCCACCCTCTTTTATTTATTCCCTTCTTGGGCATCTCTGATTCTATTGGTTTCTTGGAAATCCTCTTCCCAAGGCTTGACTTTTCTATGGGACTAGTTTTCTACTCTTATTAATATTATTCCTCATTAAATTTGTAATCTCAGGTAATTTAAAAAAAATTACTAGCTCACCTAACTACCCTTTAAGTTATGAGAAAATACAAGAATCAACATAGGTTATTGTAATCCCAAAAGGGGGTTAAATAAGGAGGGTAACTTTGACACCCATATCCTCATGTTTCATCCTCAACCAAACTAATATATGACCATTGGATGCTTCTTGAACTACACACTTGATGGTGGTGTAGGGAAATTCATCTGAATACAAGTAAAATGGCTCCAAAATTGGAATAAAATATACCCTTCATTGATGATCTCTCCATCTGTCCTAGCTTCCAAGATACACTCTTGAAGATATATCAAATATGAATGTGCCTAGAGGACCCCATTTTGTTGGTACCAGGACGTGCAGTATAAGTCACTGGGACAACCACTTCACCACTCACTCGCTCTAATGTATGATGCTACCAAGCCTATCAGACCATCTTCACTTGGCTATTTCATTTTTGTTCTATCATTTAATCAGCTCCTAGGTAGTCTTAGGCATTTCTATCTGTGTTTCATGTCCCATCATATTCACTATCGATTCCTACACTCGGGCTACTGGTGCACCAACATTGCTATGGGAACTAACAACATTGGGTCGCCTTTGTCCTTTTGGCTTGGTCTGCTGCTTATCCCAGCCGCTAAAGTAACACCTATCGATCTAGTCTTGCAAATCATAACAAGTTTCACCTCATATTCTATCTTTTATTTGTCTATCTATATGGAATATATTTCTCAACAAGTAGTATGGATGGTATGAAAATGAGGTTCATCCTGAAGTACATTGTTGACAATGGATGTTTGGTTGATGAACTTCCTAGAATTCTCATGCACCAATACCCTAACTCAACACCATTCGATGGCTGGCAGTTGATATGCCTACATTTCCCCACTACCATACCCTGCAAAACAAACTTCTTGGAAAAAGGAGATTTGGTGGTGATAGAGATTCTTCAAGTACAACATTGCCATTGTCTTTCCCATTCTAGTAGAGGAAATTCATACAGTAGTGTTAGCGAGTCACCATTCCTAGATATAGTTGTCATATATAGATGGATAGAAAAAGAAGAGGTACTTGGGTGGTTGTTTTTCTGAGTTGAGGTTGAGCATTGTTTGTGGTGGATCAATTGGAATCATAAAGATGGATAGTTTTTGGCCTATCACTATACCAGGTAGAGTACTAAGTCATTGAGAGGTGGGGAATTAGAAGGTTTGAGCCTTATATTATAAGAATACCTAATTTTTCACACTACCTATGTTATACCTATTTCATCAATCCATGAGCTAAAAGGCATTGAAATAGGGTTTTGTTTAATCTCTACGAGACCTCCGCCACGAGCTGGGGGTAGAATGCCTTCTTTGAGGTCATATTACTAATGCACTCAGAACCTCTCACAGAGGTCAAACACCAATGATAACATTGTAAGAAAAACATTCACCCCTTTCCATCATCCGTCAATTCTTTTGTGGTGATGTAATGGATGGATGTTTGGTGGAGGATCAGCGGCTGGTGGAGTTTGAGGTGCAGGGATGTAGCGTGAGGCCAATATATCCAGGAAGGGGATACGAGGGTGGAAAAGGGAAATTTTTTGACCTTTCAAACATGGTATATTATAGGTAGTAGGACCCTTATATACTATATATAAAGGGTTTCAACAATAAATATTTATAATTACCAGACTTTACAATGGTTTTCCTCACTATTAGAAGAGTATTGCATCGAACTCATCAAGCTGAGCGATTGAACACCTTGAGTATTTTCCATGTATTTTCCATGCCTGTTGCACACCAGTACTTCGACTCAGTCACTTGCCCCACAACTATTCATCTCACTATGGTGGTTTAAAACCATTTACTAGTCCACCATTGGCTCTAGGCATTCTATTTGGACCCCCTAGTATGCACTTCCAGTGAGGTGTCAATGAAGGAGCCCATTCGACTCGTGATCTGCAGCTGGCCATCCCCACCCGTACTTCCATATTTATTCGGTGAAGGGGGAATAGGTATGGGTGATAGTGGGCCTAGAGTAGTTCAATAAGGTTTATTCTCTCACCCCCCCTTCAGCCCCCAAGGGTTTTTTCTCTGGTTTCACTAGTTTAAACAACCACTTGGTGGTATGGTTCTAAAAGATCATACACGAATACTGAATATGGTGAAGTAACTGAGTTCTAAGCCCTTGATATATAAGTAGCACCTTCCTTACCCTTTATTTAGAAATGGACATATCTAAAAGATCCTTTAAAAACCAAATAGGGTGAAGTAACTGAGTTCTAAATCCTTATATACAATATTAATATATAAGTATCTAATACTTATATATAAGGGTTCTAAAGGGTCGGGAAGGCTGGAAAAGTAGTCTGTACCGTATTATAGCATATAAAGATAACATTATTGGTATTTATCATATAATATCTATATATAAATAATCCTATTTTATTATTATATATAGATAGAGAGCTTGTCAAGGTATTTTAATAGAAAACCATTTGGAATTCACTTTTCGGAGGTGCCATGTATGCGGTAAAGGAGAAGGTGGACAGGAGCTGTCTTCAGAAGTGGTACTACTCATGGATGGATGAACCCGATGGTTCAAGGTTGGATTGCTGGACTATATAGAGTGAGTATTGGAGGGAGCCTACCATCCTGTACCACTAAATGAAATTCTAGGTTCTCTCACACTATATAGATTAGATTACTAATGGTGGGGCACCCGGGGGTACGGGAGGAAGCTAGGTTCAAAGGTTATAAACCCTTATATATAAGTTTCATCCCTTTAAGGAGGATCAGTAACAAGGCCATTCAACTCCATGGGAACTCTATTCGAATACTAACTTGGGACCGTGGTTCTAGAGAATTGGGGTGGCATCAAGCTCATCAACTGTCGACCGAACAATGGGACAGACTGATTGGGATGAGGAACTAATGTCAATTCAAATGCTCAGACCCCTTGAAACCTCATTGTTATGAGCACCGAAAAGCTTGGAATCACTCTAAAGGGTGGAGATCCTAGGGGTTTTAATATTATCAGATGCAATTCATAACTATATAGAGTAAATTACATGACTCGGGGTATGGGTTTTCACAAGGGGTGATGAACAGATATTAGTATTCTAGCATATAATGTACAAGGGTATCAGGAGTGAGGTCTTCTTACAATGATTCAGGTATGATTGGGGAATGGATGGTAGCTCTCTATAAAGGCATGGTCATCCTCTAGGATGAGACAAGCAAGAGGTTGCATGGGCAGTCTCTCTAGCAGTAGTCATCCAATGCCATGACTCGACAGCCTGAAGGTGCAATGAGAATGGAAAAAAGGCTACTCGGAACCTGATTACTCTTCTCTATAGAATTATAATGATAAAGATATCCACTTTTCTTATTTAGTGGAACTTAAATACTAGGAAAGGGTTCCTCAGACCCCATATAAGTAACACCCACTAATTAATCCATAAATGACATGTGATGATGAATTAAATATGTCATGATATCATTTATATTTTATAACATATTTTTAATATATAATAAATATATTATGTGAAAAAATAGTCATTAACTATACTCAGAATTCATGAAATTATTAAAAAAACCTTTAGAATTAAAATAATATTCATTTGTATAATATTTTATCATGTATCCACTTAAAACCATGTGAGTAATTTTAATAAATAAATTCAACCTAATTATTTTAAAATCAAATAAAATTGAATTTATTTATTTGTTGGTGATAAATAATACTTAGACATCTCTTAGACCCTGTGATGGGGTCCACTATGTCCTGTATTACTATTAATTAGAATAGGTCATACATTTGGATAAGCTATTGTGTGTCACCCTCTAAGACCTTATAGCAGTGAATAATATTAATAGACTAGTTGTGGATTCTAGCAATCAATAAAGGCCCCTAAAGAGATAATAAATAGTCAAAACAATGAAAAAATTCCTATAAACAAATATTTGTAATCTAATCTCATTGAATTGAGATATCTCATAAAGAAGGTGCACACTTTGTAACTAACCAAATTAGGTCAACCTAACCAATCACCGGAGTCCTCCCATGACATAGCTTGAAACGCATTCCCAATCACCATGGGCTAGCGACAAGCACCAGACATGAATAACGATCAATTGGGGATTGTTATACCATAGTTAAACCAACATGACCCATCCCTAAGATGGTACATACATGCTGAAAACATCAAAGGAAACAATATAATATAATAAAATAACTTAAAAATACATAAAATATAAAAAGAACAATCCATAACTGTACATATAAATGTTGTCCCAAAACAAACCCCAAAACTCAAAAGATATGGGTCAAATCCAAAAAGGCCAAAAGATATGTCCCAATAGATTAAAAAATACCAAAATAACTCCCTACAACCAATACTTGTGAGACCAAATCTCATCCACAAATCATTGGATAGTGGTAATCAAGAAGATCCACCTAGGTATATAGTGCACTTGCCTTTAACTATTTCTTATAAAACAAAGTATCAAAATGACAAAAGGCATAGTGAGGTGTGATGAACAAATCCTTGTAGTATACCACCATAAATATATTTATGTATTTCACCAATGAAAAATAATAAACATTATTTAAAACATTTTCAAAACTAACCCACTTTAAAATCATATAATTTACAAAAAAAACCCCGAAATCCATTTGGTTTTCCATTTAAAAAAAATCAGGTTTCCAAAACAATTTCCTACATGGATCAAATAAATAAAAAATTCACAACATGCTCAATAAACCCCACACAATAAGGTTTGACCTAACATCATAAACCTATAATTACATCAATGGAAAATAGGCCTAATATATCTCCTCAAATCAAAATGTCTCTAATCAAATTCATAAAGCATATAAACCAAACCAGCATGTGTAATATGCACCTAGGGATTTTACCATCAGGCTTATCATGTGTGATTAAACATATATTCTATCTAAATAATAAAAATGGAATTAGTTATGGTCTTTAACTATATTAAATTCAAGATCTCTTTTTGTATCTTAGCAACCAACATGGATGCTGATGTGATCTTTCTACCCAAATTCTCTCACAATCCCTTAGAAACCAAATTTGGGGCTTTTAGAGTCCTCCCAACAATGGATCACATGGGATATCAGATAAGAAAAACTGGAATCTCACATGGTATTCCCTCCAAAGTCTCACAGAGTCTAGAAAACAATCCCTCAATCACACCCTAGTTAACCCATTTACTACTATTTTCCATCTCAACCAAAAAAAGTTCCCATATCAAATAAGCTATATCATAATCTATTTCACAAAAAACATGCCAATTTTATCCAAACACATTTCCCAGGGTCAAATCATTTCTAAAACAACATTATAGATCATTTTAAACCATAAAACCTCTTTGATCTATTTTGAAAAACACTTGGTGTACAAACTAGCCACACACATTTGGAAAACCCCCTTTAAAAACTCGAATTTCAAAACCAATACATGAAGAACATCAAAAATGGAATACACATCTAGTATAAATTATTTCAATGAAAATTTAAACAACAAAAATCAAAGGAAATTATAAATTTAAAATCCATCCACGGAAAATGACCTTAAATATAGACACCTACCACAAATACCATTCAAATCTTATCACCACCAACGAAAACCACCTAAAAGAGGTAGAAAAAATCCTCAGACAACTAAGACATAAAAAAAACAAAAACCCCCATTAAAAACCCTATATTTTTTCAGCAACCCCAATAGGGTTCCAAGCATCTACAAAAAATGGAAGAAGAAGAAAGAAGAAGGGTGTTTGAGAAGAAACTATAAATAAAGTGTCTCACCTAAAGAAAAAAACCAAGATTCATTAGACAAATCACCACCAATGGGAAGGGGAAGCTCCAAAACCAAAGTATATGGGATGAAAATAAAGGGGGTAAATAATCCCCGAAAACCTAAAACCTAATGGGGGTAAAAAGTTAAAATCTTCATTTTATGTGAGATGGGTTGGGCCACGCAGTTTGGCCGCACGGTTAGGAAAATCATGCACCAACCATGGAGGTGAAACTATCCACCCAGAATGGGCCACATAGTTACCCATAAAGAGTTGAATGGTTTTTAAAACCATGCTAAAAAAATTCAAATCCCTCTATCCCAATCTGCAGCATCCTCTCACAGTTAGTTGTATATTTTGACACATTATGCTTTAACCATACGCCTTAGAATATCTTTTCCAAAAATCTCAGTTTCGACCCACAACACCCAAGAACTCCAGTAATGCATAAATAGATAAATAAAACTCAAAATTAGACATACTAGTGACCCAACAGACGTCAAAAAATCTTCCCCATGCCACTTTTCCCCTATAAAGTCTTCAGGTATCCTTAGTAGAAAACAAGTAAGGAAACTACTCCCTGTCCCAACCTTCTCACTCCCATGTATCATGGATATAACCACCACATTTCTAGCCATGGATCAACTATTACTAGACATCCATGATATGAACATGCTACTCCACCATGGAGGCATCTGGATCATGTTATGAATTTTCCCACTATAACACAAGAGATGGGTATAGATGATATCTATTCATCTTGGGAATATGAAATATTTCCTAGATCAAAGTCATCCATAGTGGTATCTTCAACTGATATGATACCTTCCCAAGATTCTCCTCGGCATGATATGTCCTGAAAAAACATGTCATTAATTTTCCCTTCTTTCTCAAATGATGGTGTCTCAATCAAACTGATACCTAAAGAAACACCTAATCACCTACCTAAAATTATAATGGGTGATGAACATAGTCATTATATGACTTTTTGTGACTATGATTTGTTACTAAACATTTCTAAATTAGTTTCTCATCCTTGGCCATCTCCTGAACAAGTCTCATTCCAAACAAGGAACACTCTCCCTCCTCATCCCAACATAGTGGGAATTGGAATTAATACTCATACAATTCCAAAAATGGGGTAATACTAGTCAAGGAATTTTAAATGTTATTATAATAAAAATCATCCAATAGAAGTTTCCTTCACCATGAACTACCTAAATCATGAATAGATTCCATCAACATATCCTCAAGAATCTGGATGGTCTACTAAAACTAACCATTCTTCTATAAGAGATACACGGTGCTCAATTTTATCTATGTTCCCAAAGCCTCAAGGATTCCCTTTTAAAATTTAAATGTGAAAAGGCAGACCAGTATGACTTTATCACTGAGGGAACTCCATGAAGCCTAAAAAACTCTGAAAAATACTGGCACCCGAGGACCTCTACCTTCATCGACTCCTTAATGGGGATAAAGTGGGATGATTTCATTATATTATCAATAATAAACCATATGGAATATTTACATATTGTATTATGAGATAAACTAATAATGAAATCCATATGAATATCATCCAACTTATACACTGGCATGGGAAGTGGCTGCAATAACATGGATGGTCTCTTGTTCCCTTCTTTGACCCTTTGGTAGGTCAAGCAACTAGAAGAAAGGTATGTCGCTATGTGTTTCATCCCAAGACACTAATACCATACTTTCAAGGTGTAGAACACCTTGGTCAACCCAAGGTGAACAAATAAACTATAATGATGAACCTATTATATCACTTCCTACTTTATGCTCAAAGGAACAACTATCCACTTTAAGAAGAAAATAAAATCATCAGGAGATAAGACCAATCATAAATAGACTCCCCACTATTTAATGAATAGATAAACTACTGATACTTTGGGTCGAATGTCTACTCACTCTTACCTTATTTGATAAGAGGGGATTATTATGCAAATTTTCCAAGAGTACTATCCCTTTATCATCCTTCACATCCAGCCTCAGATCCGCAAACAACCTCATCAAACCCCACTCATCTATTAATTCCTAAACTGACAATAATAGAATCATCTTTCTCAATGCATCAGTAACCATATTTTCCTTCCTAGTAATATATGATATCTCAAAAATAAATTCTAAAAACACTATAAAATTCTCTCAAAATTGGTGATTTCACAACATCTTTAATGAATTCATAATATCTTATAATTCCAGTTTATTTTTGGGACAATTCCACTAATGTGGGTATATATTCCATGATCCATAGGACACCACATGGTCATGTAACATCATCACACATCCCAAACCCACACTAGAAGAATCACAATGTATAACATAATATTTCCCAGAATTACGGTGAATCAGAATAGTAAGTATTCCATATAGGTATAAAAATATTCAAAAGTACCCTGGCACTTCTCATCCCACTCAATCATTACCCCTATCCAAGTAAAAGACTTTAATGAGAATGATATACTGGTGAACTCCTAAAAACATAAGTAATATCCATCCAGGCCTAGAAAACTATAAATCCCAAACACATTCTTGGGTTTCTCCTAAGACATGACTACATGAACTTTCTCAATGTCCATTGAAACTCCTACCTCATAAATCACATGGCCTAAAAAATGCTAAATCTTGGATCCAAAACTGGCAGTTGGACAACTTGGTATATAGGTAATGATCTCTAAAAACATACAAAACAAACTCTATATGATCATTATTATCCTCCATCATCTTGGAATACACCAAGATTCATTCCCCAAAAATGAATAAAAATTCATCAAAAACTTAATGGTAGATCTAGTTCAGTAGTTTCATAAAGACTACAGGATCATTGGTAACCCCAAATGGCATAATAAAATACTCAAATTTCCTATACTAGATTAGAAAGGTTATCATTGTAACATCCTATTCCTAGACCATCAAATGGTGGTACCTCAATCTCATATTGATCTTTGAAAACCAATGGTGCCCTCTAAGTTGATCAAACAAGTCATCAATTCATGTAAAGAGGTATTTATTCTTCATAGTCATCTAGTTAAGCCTATGATAATCTATGAAAATTTGGAGGCTCCCATCTACATTCTTTGAAAATAGCATTACAAAATACCATATTGGAACACGTAGATGGATAAAACCCTTACCATCATATACTCTAGCTGAAATTTCAACTCATTCAGATCGGTTGGAGCCATTCAATAATATGGTAGATAAATCAAGCTCATCGCAGTGAGAAAATCGATCGTAAACTCAACCTATCACTAGGGAATAAATACTGAGAAATCCTATGAAAAAATAATTGGGTAACTATCCATTACTACTGGAAGATCTCCCATGAAACTCTACTTAATAGCCTGAAGAAACAACCTAGACAACTAGCACGAGATCAACCCACACTCGCAAGTGACTGGTCCCACCCTCCTTTAATGCAAATCCCACTCACCCTAAAAGACATGATTTCTCTCATCAATAGTAGGAAAAAAACCCTATGAACATAAAAAATGACCAATTCCTTAAATATGATCAAAAAAATCCATGCTTATAATAAGGTATAAAATTTCTAGTCTAAAACAAAAAATTCCCAAAAAAACATCAACGCCAACTACCCCAACACAACACTCAAGGAATATAAAACCATTCTCCAACATCCTACCTAATAGGGTTATAAAATACATAACATAAGGCACTCCGCTTGTATACCCAAGTACTTAATCAGATTAAGGTAAATAAATGTTTAGTATGTTTTAGTTACAAATAAAACCGATTCCATGAAAGATGCAATAAACACCATACCTCTAATGGTGGATGGATCAGAGTCTAATTACTGTGGAAAAACATTTGCTGCATATATATGCACTAGATCAAAACCACACTACACCTTCTCTCTCTAGATATAATCTCCCTTACCATGAGGTGAAGATCCTCCCTCATTGGAAGCATCTAACTACACCTGAGATCTCTTCAAGAAAGTGGATTCCATACCACTCCCCCATGAAACCAGTGGATAGAATCGCTGAATTTTCCCTAACTTCCCACACTGGTGGCATTTCCTTGAGGTCTCTAAGAAATTCATCCTAGTGTCTCATGAATTCCCACACTAGTAAAAAACAATGATGTTACACCCCAAATTAGAAATAAGAACTGAAAATGATGATTGTTGGACACTCTTACCACTACCCCTGTGAGACTCATCCTGATTCCACTTCCATCCTGATGAAGAAATATGGTTTCCAACCATATAAGGAAAAATATTGAGATCTATATTTCCATTCACATCCACCACTTACATAACATCTTTTTCAACAACCTATGAATCTGATGGTTTAAATAGAATAGTGAGTATAGTTATGATCTATGGCCTCATGACCATATCATAATGTTGAGCCTTGAGGTAATCATTCATGAGATTATAAAAAGAGACATAAAGGATATCATTAAATCTGATGGAATACTCCATCACCAAAAAATCACCCTTCTCAATCTTCCAGAATGCACATGCCATTGTCACTCTAAAGGTCTTTGTGTAGAACTACTGATTAAATGTCACCTTAAAACTGGTCCATGTGAGATCAACATGCCCCCTCGAGATCACCATAAATTAGCACACATTTCTACTTGGTCCTTCTATCACATGCAAGGAAAATTTAACTCTATAGGTCTTAGGGGTCTTAAAGAATGAAAATATCTTCTTAATATTATCCAATAACACCTTAGGATCATGTTTCCCTTGTAACCATAGAATTATAGTGGATTTTACCTCATAAAATGAAGATAATGGTCCACCATCCATGTATTCTCACAACCACCCACTTGAAACAAGGTTTGGATTGTATGAATCACCAGATGCAATAAAGCCAGATCAACATGAGTATTTTCTTATGGGGTAATCTCTTTTATAAACACTTTATGCCTATATGATGTCATTATAGGAGGCATTATTTACAACACACAAAACACATTCTTCATAAGAAATATCATCCTCAAAATTATTAAATAATGCAAAAAAACACATTAAAATAACCCATAACTGGGATAAAAAAATCACAATCCTGAACCACCCATGGAAACTTGAGGTTTCACATGAAAAAGTGATGGCTATGAACTCCCCTATTCCAACCTATCGAGTCCTGATAGTCCAAGATATATTCTACCACTAACACCCCAAACAAAAAACCTTCTTTGATACCATATTGTAAAAAACTAACCTATGTTAACACATCCCGTCAACCAAGCTGGCTCGCCACACAGACTGAAGCATGCTTCTGATTTCCATGGTCTAGAGAAAATCACCTATAAAAACCAACTATCACTTGGGAATGGTTTCTCTACTAGTAAACTAGCATGAATTATCCCTAATATGGGCCACCCACACCAAAACAATCTGAGCCAACAACATAAAATAAGAATATATTATAAAAAATATACAATAAAAATAGAGAAATCCATAACTAGACATATATATAGTACCCCAAAACAAACCCCTAAACTCCAAAGAAATGGTAAAATAGAAAATAACGCGCAAAGATATTTTCTAATGGATACAAAATTCCTAAATGAATCCCCATTATCTAAATCTTGTGAGACCTCATCTCATCCAAAAAACATCTTACAATAATAAACAAGAAGATCCACCCAGGTACATGGTGACCCTTTTTTACCTATGTCCTACAAATCAAAGTCTGTAAATTCCTAAAGTATGAAGTAGGGTTTGAGGAAAAAAGCCTGGTATAATACCACCATGAATCTATTTAAGGATATAAACCTTCAAAACAACTATTTTTCTTTTGAAAAAATTAAAAACTAAACCACATTTAAATCATATAATTTTCGAATAACCCCTTGAATCCCATTTAGATTTCCATTTTTAAAAAGATGGTTTTCCACAACAATTTCCAACATGGATAAAATAAATAAACAAGGAAAAACATTCTAAATAAATAAAAAACAAGGGATGGAATAATATCATCAGCATGTATGTTTATTAATATAAAATGGGGATAATATATCACATCGCATAAAAATGGAACTAATCATATTAATTAATAATATAAACCAAACCGACATGAGTAATGTGCACCTAGGGCACTAAAAATTAGTCCTTTAATGACTAAGTAAACAAGTATAATAGCAAGATAAGAAAAATGAAAGTTCTCATGGTCATCCCCATGCCAAAATCCAAGATCTCTCATATTATCTCATCAACCAACACTGAATATCACACAGTCTTCCTACCTAAAATCTCTCATGGTCCCTTAGAAACCAAATTGGAGGCTCGCACAGTCCTCCATATAATGGCTCACAGGGATAATTAGAAAAAATAAAAATGTAATATCTCATGCCCTTCCTTATAAAGGATCACATGGTCCCTAGAAAAAACCCCTCACTCATACCCTGGTTAATACATGTGGTACTTCATGACAACACAGACACAAACAAGTGTTCGTATCAAATAGGCTATATCACAATATATTTCATAAATAAGCATTCCCATTTTATCAAAAATCATTTCCCATGGTAAAACCATTTCTAAAACAAAATTATAACTGCTTTTTAAATTATAAATCCTCTTTTAGACTTTTTAACTAACACTTGGTGTTAAATCAAGCCACATACATTTGAAAAAACACCTTCAAACACCTAAATTGACAACCCAATATGTGAATCAGATCAAAAATTGAATGCAAATCAAATATAAATCATTTAAATGGAAATTTAAACAAAAAACCCATAGGTGACTAGAAATTTAATGGTAATCCATGGATAATTCCCTTAAATTGATACACCAACCTTGGATATAGTCCAAATCACGCTGCCATCAATGTAATCCACTTGAAATAGGTAAAAAATGACTCAAACACCTAAAAAACAAGAAAACAAACCAAAACCCACCATTATAAAGCCTTTATTTTTTCAACACCCCCAATAGGGTTACACACTTCAACAAAAATAGAATAAAATAAAAGAAGAATTGGGGATGAATAAAACACGAAAAAAAGAGTTTACCCCAAGTTGAAACACTAATATTCCTATGATAATTCACCACATGTGGTGAGGGGAAGCTCCACCAACAAAGTAGAAGTTATATGCACAATGGAGGAGGAAAGTGATCCCTCAAAACATAGAAACCTAACCTGGGTAAAAAAAATTAAAAAAAATTGTCATTTTAAGTGTGTTGGATAAGGTTGCACGGTTTGGCCACACGATTTGGAAAACCATGAAGAAACCCTGAAAGCACCACTATCCAACTAGAGTGGATGAAAAATTACCCATAATGAGGTGAAAATTTTGGAAAACTATGCTCAATCCCTATGAATCTCTCTATCCCAACATATAGCACACTTTCATGGTTAGCTTCCTTGATAGCCAAATCGTGCACCTTGGTTTGTCATCACAAAAACTCTCAGTTTCAACCACCGACACCTAGAATATTCAAGGAAACATCAAGGGATAAATAAAACTCAAAATTAGATATAAAAGGGACCTAATAAGTATTATAGACTTTGTGTCATAATCATTTTCTGATTTATTATTCATTGACCTCATTGGATGGACTCCCTTATTCTACCATGGCCATGGATTTATAAAGGTGCTACCATCCTTATGAACTACTCCTGAGATAACCCTTCTTTTTAGAAGAAAAAAATATATTTTTTTATTCAATCAATTTCATACTACTAATGATTCACCCAATGCAATCTACCTCACTATGAATTCAATTCCATAGTGTTTTCCTTGCATCAATGCATGTGATCAATAGTATACACTGATAATAATCTAAAGAAGATCATTACATGTCTTTATTGATAAGAACAACCAATGACACTAGAAACATGTTGTGTTCTCATTATAGAGTAAATCCTTTTAACCTCATCTACTTGAGATCACCAAGTGTGAACTTCATCAGAATAATTCTTGACACTTATGATTCCCCAACACTTGATAGTCTTACATCATCTGTGAATAGTAAGTATGATGTGTCTAGAATATAGGAATTTTTACTAAGATCTTAATCATAGTATCTCAAGGTTCTCATTATATCATGGTAACTACTATAACCTTTTGATATAATAAGTAGTCTAAGGATATTACCCTGAATTGTGGACCTATAAATATCAACACTATTACGGTAAGTGTACATCAAGCATGAATCATTATATACATGATAAGGTAATCAAAAGGTATTATTTAATTTGGTTCTAGGGAACACAAGAATACAACATCTTTTTGTTATCAACAATAGTCCTAGTTGGGATTGTATATGGTGAAAAAAAAATTATTATATCAATTGAAATTGTCCTTTATCCCTTGAGATTTAAATGATATTGGCTTTATTTTAATAATACTTTAGACATAAGGTATGAATTCAGAATTAGAAATCTTTAGTGAGTTAATGTACTAATACCCACCACCACAGGCTACTATCCACCACCAAAGTATTTAGAATGGGCTAAATATTTTTAATGTGGCCTTGCCATTATAAACATAGTCAATTTGTTGATAAAAGTTTTCTATTCGAGGTAATTCCAAGTTAAAACTATAGCCACTCTCCAGTTGGGAGGCCATTATAAGGGTCTCAATTCTGAATCCTCCTTTTTATTCTCATACTATAAGGAGATAACTATGGAGGTAGTTCACCAAGAAATATTTAGGATGAACCAAATAGTCTCTATAAAATATGACCTTCCAATCCCACTTTTCATATTGTGCCTCTTCCAAATTAGGACAATATGAGCCAGTAATTCCTTTCTTCCTATGAATGGGGCATGTTTTAGGTCTCATTGATTTTGAATCTATTCTGGTAGGTTTTATTAAAAAATTTATCCATGCCTTAAAATTTATATTAGTCTTAAGATGAATTTCATATCCCATTATTCCTTTTTTCAAATCAATCAACTTCTTAGAAACTAGGGGGGATATCCCAAAATTATCCAATAAAATGGATGACGGGAGAAACATATTATACATATCTCCAAAGGATGGATCCCCACCAATCATTTTCATATCCTAATGGTTTACTCCTACATCTCCATACACCATATAGGAAGTGTTCATTTTTTGATCTACCAGCAAAATATATCTCGGATCAATTATTTGTTTGTGGTGGGTATGGGTCTTTGAGAACCAAATAGATTCAAACAAACTCACAACCATAAAAACATTTTCAAACACATTGTAGCACTATTTCACCAAAAATTCATAAATATAACACCCTGATATTTTATGAAATATATTTATTAAAATAAATTTATTTTCTTAAATAACATGAATTATACTCAACACTGAGTTTTAACAAGCCATGATATACTATTAATATTATTATTTAAACATGATCTTTATAAACCAACAATTAAACTTGGTTGTATGAATATGAATAAAAAAAAATAAATATTTATTAGAATTTTTTTATATAAGTAAAACATATAGATGAAAAAGTAATTAATTTTTAGTAAACTCGTTATATATTTCAGGAATATTATTTTCTTAAGAAATGTTTTTATTGATTTTTGTTAAAAATATAATAAAAATGATTTTTAAAAATTTTATAAAATTTAATTGAAAAGATAAAATTAATTTTTGAAATATAAATTTCAAAATTATCTTTGAGTGAATTCTAGATAATTTTCAAAAAAGATTAATTCTTCAATTAATAGCAAAAAATACCATTTTTTATTCAAAACTATATTTTTTGTTTAAATAATTTATTAGATAGATATTATTTTAAGATGGTTTTAAATGTAATATTATATGAATTATATATTTATTAACCTAATTTATGTCTTTAAAATCAGTTTTATATTAAATTTTTATGTTAGAACTGCCAATACTTATCAAAATTGACTCTTTGAAAAACTGTTATTTCATCACACCTATGGGTTTAATTTTAGATTAACATTTTCCAGTTATATGAATGGAATTTGTGAAAATGGATTCCATATTTATAATAATAATATTCAATACTATATAATAAGTTCAACTAATTTTTTATTCAAAATCAATTGTAAAAATAGTAAAAATTAATTACTATAAGTTTGGTTAAAACGGGTTTACCTGGGGGATAAACTAAAAATATAAAATCTAAAATGACCTAGAAATTTATCCCCCATTTTATAGAAGTATTTTGAACTTTTATCATCTAATATTATATAATTATCCATTTTTTATCCCTGTGGAATGTTTAAAATGTGGGTGCACATTTTTCTTTTCAAAAATTCCAAGTGTGTCCTCTCCCCCACTTATAAAATGTCACCCCCTCTCTTCTCTTCTCCACGGATCAAAAACCATTTGGTATTTTCAAAACCTACCCAATTTCATTCTTTACTTCCTTATACAGTTTTTTTAGCCCTTGTTTTATTAAGAAACACTCTTAATAAGTCTTTGGGTATAAACATAAATGGGTTCTCCGAAAAGAAGGTATAGTCCTTAATCATGCGTTTTCATTTAATTTGTTCCTATAAATATTTAAAATATTCTTCAAACATGCATATATATAAACATAATTATCTATCATATACTATTAAGTTATTATTTTAATGTAATTATCTATATTTATGTCCTCTTCTATCATGTGGGAAATGAAAATGTAGATCATGTGTATGGCAGATTAGCACCTCCCGAATCAATGTAATTTATTTCCTATAACCAGCTCTCATAGATAGATATAATTATATATTTAACATATTTAAATTATATTTATGAAATTATTATTCTTTTGTAACAATTATATTACATATACCTTCTTACTTGTCGTTCCATGGGAATATGATAACGTTGCTCATGTGTTTAGTGGACTACCACCTCGCAAAGCGATGTGCTTTGTTCTTCACTTACGATTTACATGAAAGGTAATAAGGATAGGCCTGATGAATATATATGATATATATTCTTTTATTACAAAAAAAATATTATTTAAATGTAATATAATATTTACCTTTCTTTAGAATCATCCATCAAGAAAATGGAAATTGTGCCCATGCGTACATACGGTTTACCGTCTCCATGAATGGTGTAATTCATTTTCTATCTATTAATTTTATGGATTAATATAAATAAATATATAATGAATATATATGATTTTTATATCATGTTTATTATTTTTGAGAGGATGGAACCATGATAAATGTAAAAGGATCAAAACTACTAAACCAAAACGTACATGAAGAATGAAGTAGTTATTACCCAAAACGTTATTTTAACAAATAATTGTTAATAAATGTGTAATTAAAGGTCATAAAAAATTATATGTGGTATTATATATATAATTACTATTATATAATAGATTTATAATAAACCTATATTTATTATAGATTAGTTTTTCACATGTATGAAGGGGGTTGATACTTAAGGCAAGGGATCTATGTCCCACTTTTATTTCTATGGAACACATGCCTTATACACCACTTGTTTCTTTTTGGTGGTTTATATAATGACCATGTACATATATTATGATCCTTATCATGATAATTATGATATATATATATATATCCATATAATGTTCTTTATTTCATGGGTCTTACGATTCAAAAGATACAAAAGTGGTAAAGGTTTTATGTTACAATCTCACTTTTTATCAGGATTGTTCATGATTATGATTTTTTTAAAGGTTGGGGTCGAACCCTACTTTAATTTTTAAAGAAAAGAAAATAATTCTTTTAAATTGTTAGAGGGTGACCCGTTACATAGCCTAAAGGTCCAGTGGGCATTTAGAACATTACATGGCCTGTATGCCCAAATTTTTGTCCCAAGGCCCATTCTGTGAATATTTCTGCTACAGTACCCCCACCTGCTACTGTACCATACAGTACTCGCCACTGCTACATTGCCCTGCCGCTGCTATAGTATTCTTCGTCACTATAGTTCTACTGCTACTACATTACTAATACTGTCCATGCGCCCAATGGGTTTTGAACCTCCATTTTTCATATAGGATTAAGGGTTGGTTACCACTAAGCCAAACCCCAACTACGAATTGTTCATGATTATGATTCCAATGATGATATATTATAATCCACATCTTAATAAACTCATTAATTTTCTTCTAATATAGTTTTTCTTATTTTACATATTTTCCATTCATTATCCTCTATTTATTCACTAAATATTCTAAAATAAGGGTTTTAAAGAAAAACTACATTTTTTTATCTCTTCAGACAAAAGCACATTTTTTCCTTGTCCATGTTTTCTAAAAATGTTTTAAAGAATGTTTAAATGTTCTAAAACAAATTTTAGAGAAATTTTTACACATTTTTTACTTTTAAAAAAATTTAAAGGAATCTTCATGTCATTTTCTATATAAGATGACATCCTTTGATGTTTCATGAGCTTTATTATAGATCTAATCAAAGGTTAACAACCTTATTATTTCACTTTATGGTTTATTTTTATGAAACTTGTTCCTCTTCCATGGGGTGTGCTATGATGAAATGATGAAATGTTTTTGAAACCCATTTATTTTCCACTGGTTATTATATGATTAATTTTTTATTAAAACCATTTATTTTAATGGGTTCTAATATGATGAATTTATTATGATCCTATGGGACACATATATATGATTTTCATTAGGTGATGGGTGGGACCTATATTTCCCTCTAATGTATTGGGTAAATTTTTATATAGCATAAGATGATGATGGGAAAAAAGTTGATGTGCATGATCCACTAAGGGAAACTGGATGATGTGCTTGATACACTATGGAAAACATGTGACGATGCATAATCCACTATGAAATGGGAAACATGTGTTGATGCCTGATCTATTCTGATTTGATGGTCTTGGATGTTAAACTTAATATATGAAATTTTTTCAATACTTATGAGGCTACCACACTTATATGACATAAACTTATGGTTCATGATTTATTTATGATGATTTATCACACTTATAAGTCCTGATTGAATTATAATTATTTCTCACTCTTATGGTTCATGTCATTTGAAGTGATTATGTTTTATGACATGTATCATTCTTATGATCCATGATAGATTGGGAACGAACTTTTTAAGTTATATTTATGATCTCATGCCCTTATGTTTATCTTATTCTTTTATATAATCATTGGTTGATATCTTCCATGTTTACCTTTACTGACCATCTAAGCTTACCCCTTTTTTTCTTTTCCCCATCTTATGAAAGTAGGTATAAGAAGGGTATATCTCTAAAGAGTACTAAATGGGAATATGTTTATGGTATATATTAAAAATATTTTATGAAATAATAATATTGTGTGCCTGGTATATAAAGATCCTAAAACCTAATGATCCTTGATTGTGTATTTATGAAATATATTGAATATTCATCTAAAAATATGTAATATTTTTTGTATAAAAAACCTAGGTTTTTATAATTCATATAATATAAAATTATTATTTAACCTTTGTAAACTAGAATGTAAAAACATTAGTGAGATCCCTAGGGATATATATAAGGATATGTCTAAGGATATGTCAATGGATAAGTAAAAATATGGGAAATGTCCTAGAATTTTGGTGAAGGATAGAGTGAGTGGTTTAGAAGAAATTAGATACTTTTTCAAATACTATTGGTGGATGTGGTTCTAGTTTAGTTGTTACTTTGGGTGATCACTCTAAAAATGGTGCATTGATTTGGACTTGATCACCACCTAGTGTATGACAATTGGCCTTTCTATACACCTGGTTTGACACTCCTTGGGGATATTTTTTTGAAATCCAAAAACTCCTTATGAATTATCATAAATTATTTGAATAATTACCATTAATTTCCTAGGTAATGACTTACGATTCATATATTGAAAATAAGGTTTCATGATTTAGTACATCATATAAAAGATTATTCTCTCTTGATTATGTGGTTTTTCCACTATGATTATTATTTTTCACACTATTATTTTTGGTTTTAATCAATGGATATACCGTAAAGAAAATATGTTAATGCTTAATATGATAGATAATTCAATGATTTCCCTCTTTGGAAACCAAATTTTATGGGAATGAGAAGAAAAAAATCATGTAGCAATGCTCACACAACTTTCTCTGGCTATGAATCAGACTGAGCTTCCAAATGAGAAAAGGAGGGAAAAATGTTCTTCTGGGTCATTTATGAGGCAATTCCCACCTTCTTTTAGTGGTTCCACCGATACACTAGTTACTAAGAAATGGATCTATACTTCTAAAAAGATATTTTTTGTTCTATATTTTTTGAAGAACTAATAAATCCTTTTGGGGGTTTATTATTTGGAAGGTGAAGAAATTAGTGGTGTAATATTATCATGAACATGATGGAATAAAAAAATATTAACTCTATGGAGTGTGATGATTTTAAGAGATTATTTTTCAATAAGTTCTTTCTCTATATTCTTCTTACAAGGATGGATAATAAATTCATTTCATTGAAGTGTAAGGATGATAAATCCATTCGAACCTATGAGGAAAATTTTAAAAGTATTTCAAGGTATGCTTCTGGTATTATCAACCAACATGAATGCAAGGTTGATTGACTATTTAGTGGGATAAAACAAAGTCTCCAAAATTATTTAGTTATAAGAAAATATAGTGGCTATGAATAAATCATTCTGTGTACACTCAAGGTAGAAATAGAAATTGGATATTCACACTATTTCCAAGGTTTTGATAGGAAAGTTAAGATCTATTCTCTTGAAAAATCAACTAAATCTCATGGTGGAGAGAAATTTCAAACATATACATGCCATAAATTTGGGAAGAAATGTCAAGGGCACTAACTGAATAGAACTTTGAGGTGATTTAAATATGGAAGGGTATGTCATAAAGCTCATTAATGTCGAAAGGTAACGAATTGGACAATTAATGAAATGGAATAAAAGAAGATGAACACTAATACACCACTCAATATTCAATGCTTTAAATGAAAGGAGTACGAGTATTATGAAAACGATTGACCAAATATGAAGTTTAATGATGATGATCAATTTCAAAAACCTATCAATCCTACAGAAAAAGGGAAAACACATGTGATCACTATTTCTAATTTGGGGTATGGTAATGGCATTGTGAATGGTACACATAGCATACACTCTAAAAAAGAAAATGTATTATTTGAATTTAGATCTACCCACTCTTTTGTCTCTGAAAAATTATATAATGGTATCACAGTTCCACCTTAATAATTAGATGTTGAATTAGTAGTGAAAACCCCAAACAGTTCAATGATCACATTACAAGTCTATGATTCTTATGTAGTTTAAGGTTAAGGGAATTTTCTGCCTACGAATATTATTATTATCACTACGGTCAAATTTGATGTTATCTTAAGAATATATTGGATTTATCTATATAAATCTAGCATCCATTATTGATTAAGGGAAGTTTATTTTAATATTCCAAACCAACCTATGATTTTCTATCATTGTAAAGTTCAATATAAACTTCCAATGGAGATCAAATTTATTTCATGGGTCTTGATTACCATTAAAATGGGTGTTTATCTCATATGGGTGTAAAGAAACTCAACATCGATGGTATTCCTATTGTTCATGATTGTTTATATCTTTCCAGAAGAGTTTCTTAGTCTTCCAATGAAATTTGAAGTTAAGTTCTCAATATTACTCATATTTATGATTTTACTATTTCAAATACTACCTATAGAATGACCCTGATAGAGTTATAAGAATTGAAGAAGGAACTCAAGGAGAACCTTGAAAAGGGATTTATTTGGCCAAGTATGTCACTCAGGGGTGCACCGATTCATTTTTATAATAAATATGAATCAATGAAAATATTTATTGATTATTGGGATCTAAAAAAGATCACAATCAATAACAAGTATCCTCTACCCCATATTGATGACTTATTTGATGAACTGTGTGGAGCTCAATACTTTTCCAAGATTGAACTTTATTTAGCATATCATCATTTGAGGGTCAAGAATTAAGATATACCAACTATAGTATTCTATAAAAGGTATAGACACTATGAGTATATAGTGATATTAATCGGTTTTACTGATTACCACACTATATTCATGGATTTAATAAATAGAGCCTTTAGATATTTCCTTAATCAATTGTTAGTAGTCTTTATAGATGATTTTCTTATATATTCAAATAGATTGTAAGAGTGTGTATATCACATGATAATTGTGTTGAAGACATTACAGAAGGATAAATTGTATGAAATTTTTTAAAAAGTGTGAATTTTGGTACAAAATTTTTCATTTTTTGGGTCATATAATCTCAAGTGAGGTTATATCAGTGGATCCATCAATGATGTAGGCTATTGAACATTTTTATAAACCAAATACATTTATTTATATCCATATTATTATTGGTTTAGATATATATTATAGACAGATTTTAGGGAATTTATCAGGACTATCTAATCCACTCAGCATGTTAACGCAAAATGGTTCCAAGTTCCACTTAACAAATAAATGTGAGGAAATTTTCAAGTAACTAAATAGATGGTTAGTCAGTGCACCTATTATTACATTACCCTTAGGTGGAGAAGAAAATATAATCTATAATGATGAATAAAAGAATATTTTTTATGCATTATTATGAAACATGACATGGTTATAGATTATTCCTCAAGATAATTGAAGGTTATTGAGAAAAATTACCCAACTACTGATTTCAAGTTAGCTATGGTAATTTTTTCATTAAAGATATATAAGAATTATATTTAAGGAGAAATTGTAATATATATACCAATAATGAAATTTAAAGTATATATTCACATATAAGGAGTTGAATACACACCCGTGAATATGGTTGGAGATGATTAAATATTATGATTTCTCAATACATTACCACCCTAGGAAAGAGAACAATGTGGATGATTCTTTGAGTTTAAAGGATATTGTGAGATTATATATGACGAGGATCACAAAAGATAAAATATTTATGGATTTCAAAGGATGGGTGTTGAAATATTGAACGAAGGGAATATTATCTTTCTCAAATAAATGTCCAACCACCTATCCATGGGAAGATAAAAGAGGCGTAGAAGGATGATATGGAGCTATAAATGAATGTGATGAATTTTCTTGATTTCAACCTTGATTGTGATGGAATGATAAGGTTCTTAAACTATGTATGTTTTCCATCCATAATAGATTTTAAGAAGGAGCTATTAGAAAATGATTATATTTATTTATTCTCTATTCATCTAGGAAGTATAAATATTTATATTAATTTTAAAGATCTTTTTTATTGGTATATAATAAAGATAGATATTAAAAAGCTTTTATCTTGGTGCTTCATATGTCAGTAATTTAAGGATGAGAGACAAAAATATCTAAGGTGATATTACAACCATTACATATACCATAATTAAAATGGTAAAACATCCCCAAGGATTTATTCATTGGACTCCCCAAAAAATATAAAGGGAATAATGTTATATGGGTTGTATTCAATTTACATAAAAATTAAAAACACTTCATCGCTATTAGAGAATATTTCCTTCTAGATCAGAATTTTGGGTTATAAATTAAGGAAGTGGTAAGGTTTTATGCATTATCACATTCTATTTTGTCTTATTGGGATCTAAGGTTTACCTAAAAGCTCTGGTGAAGTCTTCGCCATGCTTTGGTTATGAAGTTGAGTTTTAGAAATATTTTTCTTTTTAATAAATATGGTTAGTTTGATATTACAATTAAACTCTAGTGTATATTATGAGATCTTGTTCTATGTATTTAAAATGTGGTTGGGATCAACACCTTACTCTAATTGAGTTTTTTAACAATAATAGCTTTCACTCGAGAATTTAGATGGCTCTTTATGAAGACCTATATAGAAAGAAGTATAGAACTCCAAAATAATAGGATAAAGTTGGATAAATAAATCTATTGGGACTTTAGGTAGATGAATAAATGGTATATAAGGTTAGATCTATTCAGTAATACATAAGGACATCACAATGTCATCATAAAAGTTATGTTGATAGTCACCGACATGATCTAGAATTTGAAGTTGCTGACAAAGTGTTTCTAAGAATTTATCAAAGTAATAATTTAATAATATTTGGAAGTAATTTTAAAATAATACCTAGGTATATTGTTTCCTTTTAAAATATTGATCATATTTGGATAGTAGGTTATCAATTTGTTCTTCCACCAAACCTCTATCAACTCCATGATGTGTTCCATGTATCTCCCCTAAGGAAGTACATTCCTGATCCATTACAAGTATTAAACTCAATTTTCACACAACTGGAGAATGATATTTCTTACAATGAATATCCATTAAAGATTATATATTATACCTAGAAAGTTTTACAAATCAAGACCACTCACCCGGTCAAATTTTGTAGTGAAACCACCAATTTGAAGAAGCCACATGAGAACCTGAGGATATGATGGGGTAGAAGTATCCTCATTAATTTGTATTGAAGGGATGGATTTCAAAATATAAATTCAATTTAAGGGGTTTATAATGTTACACCTTGATAGTATATGAAATATATTTTTTCAAATAAATTCAATTTCATGAACAGATTGTGTTACACGCAGCACTAAGTTTTAATGAACCATAATATACTATTAATATTAATATTTAAACATGACCATTATAACCTAGCCTTAAAAAATTTCAGTATGAATACAAATAACCAAATTTTAAATATTAATAATAATGGTTTTATATAAATAAATTTTTTTGATAAAATGTACTTAATTTTTAGTATATTCTTTAAAATTTTGGAAAATACTATTTTTTTCATGAAAATGATTTATTTCTTTTTGTGAATAAATATTAAAAGTAATTTTTACCAATTTTAGTAAATTTAAATTAATAAATAAATTTATTTTTTTAGATATACCTGTCAAAATTATCTTTGAGTGTTTTTTTTGATAATGTTCTGAAAAGGTTAATGTTTTTGATGAATAGTAAAAAAATACTGATTTTTATTAAGAAATTTATTCTCATTTAAATAATTTACAAGGTATATTTTATTTTAATATGTTTTTAAAATTAAAATTATTTTAATTTTATATTTATTAATCCAATTTAATTTTTTGAATCAATTTCATATTGAATTTTGATATTAAAACTTTCTATACTTATGAAACTTTTCTCTTTGGAAAATTGTTTTTTCATCGCAAATGGGGGTCTGATTTTAAATTATAATTTTTACTCGTCTATGAATAGAATTTGAAAAAAATTATTATAAATTTTTAATAAGTGTAATAAATATTATATATTAATTTCATCTTATTTTTTTTCTCAAAGTGAATAGTAAAATAGTAAAAAATAATTATCGTAGTTACGGTTAAAACGGGTTTACCATGGGTTAAACTAAAAATATGAGTTTTAAAATATCCTAAATGTTTCTCCAAATCCAATTTTATGGAAATATTTAGACCTTATAAAATCTAATGTTCTATAATGATTCATTTTGGAACCTTCTTTCATGTTTAAAACATTCCTACTTCTTTTTCTTTTCAAATATTCCAAGTGTGTCCTCCCACTAACTTATAAAAGGTTACCCCTCTCATCTCCTATTTAAAATTAAAACCCTTTGGATTAGAAAATACCAACACAAATAAATTACCTAGTTCCCTATAAACTTCCTATATGATTTGGTTTTGTTAGGAAACCATCCTAAGATGGCTTTGGGTATAAACCTAAAGGGGTTCCCCGAAGAAGAGGTATAGTCTGTAACCATGCATTTTCATTTTATTTATTCCTCTAACTCCATTAAATATTATTAAAAATGATAATATAATAACAATTATATAAAATATACTTATATATTATTATGTTAATGTAATGACCTACATATATCTCCTCTTCAATTAAGTGGGAAACAAAACTGTTGATCACGTGTATGACAGACTATCGCCTCACAAACTAATGTAATTCATTTTCCATCACCACCTCTCACAGATGGGTATAGTTATGGATTTACCATATATATATTAAATTTATGAATTATTATAATTTTTTAATTATAATATTAAATATAATTTCTTACTTTCTATTTCGTGGAAATATGATAACATCACTCGTGTGTACGATGAACTACCGCCTCACGAAGCGATCTGATTTGTTCATTACTTAAAATTTACATGGAAGGTAATAAGGATAGGTTTAATGAAAATAAGTGATATATATTATTTAAAAACAATTATTTAAAGGTGATAGATTATTTTGATTTTTTGTTTCATCTGTTTAGAAAATGGAAACAGAGTTCTTACATATGTATGGCATACTGTCTCTATGAATGATGTAATTAATTTTCTATATCTAACTCTTAAGGATTTCTATAAATACATATATAATGAATATATATAATATTTATATTGTGGATAAAATTATGGATTTTATTAAACCATGATCAAAGTAAAAGGATTGAAAATAAAAAACCAAAACATAAATGAAAAACAAAGCAATTATTACCTAAAACCTGATTTTGACGAACAATTATTTATAAACAGGTAATAAAAGGTCATAATTAAATTATATATAGAATGATAAATATATGTATGGTTATGGAATAAATTTATAATAAACCTATATTTATTATGAATTTGGTTCAAACCTATACAAAGGGATTTGAAACTTAAGGTAAGGGATCTCCATCTCACTTATTTTTGTGGCACCGGTTAATATTTTGTGTGGTGTATATAATTCCCATAATTTCTTCAATAATCCATATAATTATAATTATGGGATATACGTATCCATATAATTCTCTTTGTTTCATAATGATTTGTATACAAAAGATATAAATGTTGTAAATGTTTTTGTTACAATCTCATTATTTATTAAGATTGTTTATGATTATGATTCAAATGATGAGATATTATGATCCATCTATAAAGAAAATCATGAATTTTATTCTAAAATGTAATTTTTTTTGAATTCACATGTTTTCCTTTTATTTTCCTATCTTTATGTACTCTAGATTCCAAAATAATGTTTTTAAGGGAAAATCGAATTTATTTCCCTCTTTGGTCGAAAACCCTTCTTCTTCCATGTCCATGCTTCCTAATTTTTTTTAAAGAATGTATGTTATTCTCCAATGATTATTTAAAGGAAATTTTACCAATTTTTGAATTCTTACAAAACAAAATTAAATTAACCTTATTATCATTTTTCAAACAAGTCTCTTTTGGATTTTACTAAAAATGTAAAAGGGATAATTATATTGGTGTATACCATGAATTACATTTCTTGTCATCATGACCACTCATTTTTTTATAGATTAATTTTTAATTTTCAAAGGTTATTTTTCAAATAAAATTATTTCCACAATGTTTTGTGAAATTTTAGTGTCTTAAAGGTAAATTTTCAAGTGAAAAAGGTTGTTTTCATCTAGAAGTGATCTAAATCATCTTTTAAAATAATTTTCCATCTAAGATAACATCATTTTATGTTATGTAAAATTTAATGGGAATATGACCCAAGTTTACTATCCTTATTCTTTCTCTATATGGTTTATTTTTATGATAAAAATATATTTATGAAACTCATACCATTTCCATGTGTTATGCAATGATGAAATGATGAAATGTTTTTGAAATCCATTTATTTTCCATGGATTATGTTATAATGAAATATTTATGAAACCCATTTCTTTTCAAGGGTTCTAATATGATGAATATATTATGATCTTCTAAAGAAAAAAATATGATTTCCATTATGTGATGGGTGTGGCTTATATCTTCCTCAAATTCATTGGGTAAAGTTTCAAATCTCACAAAATGATTATGGGTAACAATCTGATGTGCTTTATCCTCTATAGGAAATAAGATGACGTGCTTGACCCACTATGAGAAATTGTTGATGTTACCTGATCTTTTATAAAATGGGAAAGATATGTTGATGCCTGATCTATTACAATTTTATGGTCTTGGATGTTAACCTTGACATATGAAATGGTTTCTATACATACGATGGTTACATAATTATTTTACATCAACTTATGATTCATGGTTGATTTATGATTATTTCACCCACTTATGGTTTGTGGTTGATTTATGATGATTTATGACACTTATTGTTCATGTATTTTGAAATGATAATTTTTTATGTCATGGATCATTATCATGATCCATGATAGATTGGGAATGAACTTTATAATTTATATTTTTCATCTCATACCTTCATGGTTATCATATTCTTTCACATGATCATCGATTGATATCTCTCATATTTACCATTACTAAGAATATGTGCTCAACCCTTATTATGTTTCATTTCCCTATGCTATGAAGAAAGGTATAATTATGGTATGTCTATCAAGAGTACTAAATGGAAATATTTATATAGGAAATATTGAAGATAATTTATGAAATAAGAATATTTTGTGCCTAGTTTTCTAAGATGATAAACCTTTCTAATTCTTAGGCATGTGTTTATGAAATTTATTTAATATTAATCTAAAAAGATGTAATATTTATGTATTAAAATAATGGTTCATTATAATAGTCTCAATACTTGTTGAATGCTCCTCTAGAATGGAGGTCCCAACTCATTGGCCAACTAAACTTCTGATTTGGTGTCGACTTCCTCATAATCTAATTGTAGTTTTCAACATCTTAATAAATGGTGTGTAGATTAATTTATAAGTTAAAAGGATCATGACCTAATATATATATTTTAGGGAGTTTTAACTATTTAATGAATCTCTCCAACATTAATATGTTAGATTAGGGAAGCTCTAAATATAGGGTTATCTGGTTTAATGCTAACTTCCCAACCTGTAGAGTAGGGATCAATGCATTTATGAGAAGCTTAAATATATATAAATAAAGACAATCCATCAAGATATTATCTTAAATACCCACTCCAATTAACTGTGATATTACATGATGATTTTCTTTTATTTTTTGGTATTTATCTACCTCAACACACTCAATCATTTCCACCCACCTCACACCCACAGCTTGATCATCTTCACATTGCTCACAAGTTTTCTTTTTCAGAAGAATATTCAAAATAGTGAGATACCACGTCCATAAAATGGAAAATAATTGGACACCTCATCGTAATTGTGCGAATACCACATGTATATTACATGAATACTTCATGGTAACTGTATTAAGATTAAATGTACAATAAGGTGGATGGTGAGGTTTTATACATATATTTTTACACTCATCTAGGAAACTATGTGGACCTCTAAAAACCACCAAATAAGTGAGTCACACCATGCGACAAAACATATTTCTTATCAAGCTTAAGGATTCCATATATTATCAATATAAATGGGCAGACTCAGGCACATAAAGTTTATCTAATCATCAATGGAAAAGATCATCAATAACCTAGAGAAAATGATTTGGGTACCACTTTATTTGTGGGCTATAGTGATACTTTTCATCTTCCCACCACACACCTCCCACATGAGTTTCATGCTTCCCTAAAAAACGGTAGACTTTCCACATGGTCCCCTCTAAGCATATTTTAAAAGAACCTTAACAGCTTCTACGTAGGATTCATTCTAATAAGTAGGGGAATTTGTTGACGTCCATACACTAAATACCTGTAAATCATATGGGAGAAACAATGTGACTACCCACCTTATAAGAAAAACTCTAATGGGACCTCTATGGATGAAAATAAATCCTCCCATGTGGTTTATTTCGTTATCTATGAAATGATATTATACCCTCAACATGGATCAAAATTGAGACTACCAAACACCAGTAACTTTCAACATAAGAAGATGAGTAATGCCTCGACTCTAGAATCCCGGAGTTGGTGAATTATTACATAACATTGTAATGATTACATGGAATCATGTCTCAAAAGACCGATAAATTTAGTAGCCTTGGAAGTACTAGATACATTCATAAGTTTTACATTACATCATAAAATAAATAAAAACAACATCATTGTGTCCCATTTTAATAAAATCTTATCCCTTAGCTTATTACTGTAGGTTAATCCGAAAATATTTCTTTTCATCCTGGGAAAAATAAAAACCTAGAAATGGGTGAGCTCAGATGCTTAGTAAGGATAACAATATAGAAAAAACTTTTAGAAATATGCATAAATATTTAAGGCAATGTATAAGTCTAAAAAAGCCTTTTAATCTTAAACTTCATCATAATATGGAAAATATGAATCAAAATAATTTCATTTACTTATTCACATAGATATTATACTATTCTAATAATCACATGCAATATGAATAACCAATTTCATAATGATAGAATGCATAATTCCAGACATCATAACCACATATTCAAGGCCTCGTGCCAAGACAAAAAATAAGATTTTTTCAAGGCCTTATGCCCAGACACTAATTTTTCTCACGATACCTATTGATTCATCTAGAAGCTATAGTAGGCTCCACCTGTCACTTAATAATTCCAAGGCATTCCTCATATGAAAAGGTTGAAACATTACATAAACATTCGTATTAAAACTAGTATAAAAAATGGTAATACTTTAACCATAAACCATGAATTGTATAAAAATAACAAATCCATAGTCAAACATATCAAAAAACCTTCAATACAATATGGAAGATTTGTATCATAATGAATTGATTTCAAACAAGTGTAAAATCCATCAAAGGATGTTGACATTGATGAAATAAAAACGATTTGAAAGAAATATCTCTTTCTTTTTTTTAAATCATTTAAAAGTCACATAATTATAAAATAAAACTTTTATTTTGAAAAAATTCTTATAATTTTGTAAGAAATGCTTTGATGATGTTATAATGGAAGAAAATATCCGCACCCTCCGTATAAGTTAAAAAAGACATTCTTACCTTAATTTTGTCAAAAATGTCATAAAATACCTTGTTTGGAAAACAATGAAAAGATTCCTTTCAAAACATATAAGTTCAGATAAGGGTATAAATGAATTTAACCCATATTTTAGTAAATAATGAAAATTATTTTAAATACATTTTTGAGAAAAAATAGATGTGGATGATAAAGAGGTCTTAGTAGATACTCACGTATAAAAAAACCTCGGATAATAAAGAGATTTGAAATTTAACCCTTACCTTGTACTTTTCCTTGGTCGAGGGTACATTAAACTCCTATATAATGGTTAAATAATTATTATTAAATTATAAAAGAGCTATATACATAAATATGATATCATTTATGATATTCTAATAGTGTTTTGTTAATAATATTTATGTAGTATCATCGTTTCGAGTGTTAACTGATTCGTTTTCCTTTATATGGTTGGTTACGTAAGCTATGTTTGTTATAGATAGGATGTATTTGATTCATATCCAAAATTATATTAAGTTCTTAAACATTTTTTTAATCATTAAATGAAAATTATTCTTGAATGATTATGATGGGGAATGAATCTCGTCGTGTTCGTGGAGACGATAATCTGTACTTACGCACGAGTAACAATATCATTATATTAATAGTGAAATTGTGTGTAATTGGATTTTATACCATATATACACAATAATTAACATGTTATATTTATTATTTACATCAATTATACTCATTATTATACCCATACAAATAATTAAGTGTTTGAATAACAAACTGCACCACGACGTGGAGACGGTAAGTCGTATGTTTGCACGTATGGTGACTTTTTCATTCATAGGATGGATAGAATAACGAATGTTGTTGTATAATATTTATAATAACATAATAGTATATATATATGGTACTATAGTTATTATTTTGGAATTTAAATAAGAAATAAATAGGAAGTGGAAGAAGAAAATAACTTGAAAGAGTGTGGTGAAATTATTACCTCTTCTTTGGGTGTTTCCTTTTGAGTTGATCAAAAGGGATCTTTAGGTTGGGTTTATGATCAAATTAAGGACTCTAGGTTTATTTCAGGAAATTTGGGAAGATATTTGGGTAGGTTTTTTCCAATAAAAATGGATTTGGAGGTGTAATTTTGATAGAAAGGGATGTACCCTTTTATAAGAGAGGTGTGGGTCACTTTAGAAAAAGTTTAAAATATTATTTTATTATAAAGTTATTTTAAGATTTTAATGGATAAAATTGATTTATTTCTATGTTAAGGTGGGTATGGGTCTAAATACTCTTAAAAGATAGGTTTTATACATGTTTAGGTCACCATATTAACCTTATCTTTTACATTTAACTATTAGTTAAATAGTTTAACTTTAAGAGTGTCTTCTTGTATTCTTACACAATATGGTTTATAAACATACTCTAACCATCTAAGAGAAACTCAAGTGGTTAATTAATGAAATATATAATATTATTTAACCCAATTTGACAAACCATAGATTTTTTGGAATATTATATAATTTAATAATGTAATATTTGTTTTAAAAACTCATTTATGTCAATTTTGACACTATTTAGTATTTGGTTTTTGTGAAAGTCATCACAACTTGATTACTTCGAAAGAGATAAATTGAATCAATCCTAACATGTCATATTCACCTAGAAAATTATTGTATGTCATAAAAAGTTTAAAATTTTATTTATTTTAATATTTATAATACAATTTATTTGATTCTTTCATTAATAAGGTAATTACTACATCATCATTGTGTCATAAATAAATTTAATTATTTAATGTCTAAAAATTATAAATAAAATACAAATATTTAGAAAATATTTTTATCTTTCTAATTAATATTTATAGTCGAATTTATCTTATGTATAACACTATATTAAAAATACTTTAGTTATTAAACATTGAATTTAACACTTTTAACTCCTCTTTAAATAAAATAATAATAAATGCCCTAATCTAAACCAAGTGTACCAAAAGGATCTTATTTATTAATAAGGTTGTTTTTAGTCTAATTAAACTTATCCAATAGAATTATTACATGTTTTGGGGTAATTATAATATCATTTTTACCTTTAATTACCCTATTTACATTTAACTGTGGTAAATAAAAGTCAAAATTGACTATTCACCAAAAATTATTTTCATACTATTGAACCACATTTTACTTACTTATTTCAACCATGTATCTCATATTTTTGAAATTCAATTCACAAAAGTGGTAAAATTTAGTTTTATGCAAATTTGAAAATGGTCCTAGAAGATGGGTAAAAGACGGTAAAAGTTCAATAAAATTTTATACATCTGATATTATTATAAAATGACTCCAATTAATTACATAGAACTTATATAGGTATTATATATCTATTTTGACTTAAAATAAATTTAAATAAAATAAATAATTATTTAAATAGAAATTTGGTTTTAAACAATAACGCAGTGTTTTTCACTATTCATCAAAAATTGAATGTTTTCAGAAAAACACAAAACATTCATCATAAGATAATTTTGATATTCCAAATTCCAAAAGAAATATTATTTTACCGAATTCAAAACCTAGAAGTTTCATTAATTAATTTAAAATTAATTTCCGTTGTCAAAACCAAAAAGCGGGTTTTTAAAATGTAAAAACTATCAAAAGATTGACATGTGTTTATGTCAAATTTAAATGTGAAATTATTTATAATGACCTAAATTGTATTAAATGAAAAAAAATATAATATAATTTTACTTCAAAACCATTAAAATTCAGATTTTAACACTATAAATAATTTCTTTTAAAAAAGTTTTTTTCAATTAAAATTTAGTATTATTTTCACTATTCATTAAAATATGAAAGTTATCAGAAAAGTACCAAAAATTAATCCAAATTAAGTTTTTATGCCCCGATTCTAAATAAGAATTTAATTTTATTAAATTGAATATATAAGTGTCAAATATTTGTTTTAAAAAGGATTCTCCATTAAATAGGCGGTAAAATTGCATTTTTTGAAAAATACTTCTTTTATCTGAAAAATTGAATTTGTTCTGATATTATTTCTAAGAAAAACAATATGAATGTTAAAATTATATAAGATATATATAAAATTAAAAATACAGTTATTACTATTCATAACCACCTTTTGAATGGCTACTTTGTTAAGTCGTGGTGCGCTCGAACTCGTTGTTACGTGTAGCGCAAGTTAACGAATTACTTTGAAGAGATAACATACTATGAATTTTTGGGGTGTTACATTCTCCCCTCCTTCAATAAATTGAATCCTCACAATTGGAAATTTTTCTTCAAAAATGAATAGTTAAAATAGAAAATTACCTATGGAAAACCTACATCGTAAATTGGTTTAATAAAATTTTGTATTAATAAGAGGGAAAGAGAAATGAAAAAGTCACCACATAATTATGATCTCGATTAGGAGAACATTGGTTGCAATTATAGACACATAATTGGAGGAAAAACGTAAATATTTATAGGGAGTTATTGAGGTCATCAATCACAAACAAGTGTGTAATTAAGAGCCTCAAAGCCATCAATCTATGATGATTTAAAATATTATCGGTTCAACAAAACATAAGGTATTAGGATAAAACATTTTTGGTTTTAATATCCATTCCCTAAAGTTTAAGAATTAATTTATTCATAGAATAATAGGACAAAAATATACTTGCATGTAGAGTTTCATCCATTAACTAATTCGTACCACAAACTCATCTTTCACTCCAAAAGATAATAAAATTCAAAAATATTCGATTTATTCTAATCGTATAGGGTTCCAAAAATAATTAATTTATAATTTTTTTGTCATAATATTTAAAAAAACTACATTATACAAACTCGGATATCAAGTAGGCCAGTGGTAGGTGATCCACCCTTGTTGCCTTTCGGTTGTGGGTTTATGTCTCACGGCCTTGCCGGGTGCGATGGGTTGTCGCCCGACCTCTGGGTAGTCCTTTTTATAATAATCCAAAAATAATATTAAGAAATTATTTAACCTTAAGAATAGTATCCAATACCAAGATTAATCCATTCCAACCTTTATACTTATCCAAAATACTTCTATTCAAACTCATAGTCTAAAATTTATAAGGAATGTAAACACAGGGAATATCTTTTTTTACTAGGTAATAACATCTGAATACCTTCATCAAGTATTCTTTTAAAATAATGTAACACCCTGAATTACCATAAAACCTTATTGATTACATTCATGCTTTTTTATTATTTATAGAATATTTTATGTACTTTTTATATCAAAAAATGATGTATAATCCAACAAAAATGGAATAAACAAACAGTTAATTAGTTTCAAAGAAGTCAAGAATATCGAATATAATTTTTCGAAATCAATCATATCTTATTCTAAAATCACTACCTCAATATCTGAACCATATTAATGTTTATCTTTCCTTCAACCATATATTTTCCAAAAAGTTTAACTTGCTATTGAGTAACTTTTCTTAGAACCATATAATATAAAATCCTCAATGAAATAGTACTGCATTACAATCCTTATTTATTTGAATAATACATATAACCAGTACATCGTTGATACAGTACTCAAATGAAATAATTCTTTAATAACAACATAAAAACACTAGTCATTACTCTTCATTTGTGGTAGTATCATAACTTGATTATTATCCAATAGCATCATTTGGGACATTCTCTGATGATTTGTACATTGATCCATGTTGCATCACAAATCCTTATAGATGAAGCATTGTACCTTTGACACCATTTTCTTACCCTTTCATTCACGTAATTGGTGTCATTTTTCTCCACACTTATAAAAAACTCTCATTTCCTTCAGGAATTTACCAAGGTGATTCTTTCCACAATTATCACATATGGTAAAAATTTTCTTTCCCCTCTTCTCTTTATTCATCTTTCTCTCATCCCTATGTTTCTTCTCTTACTTCCCTTCAAATCTTTAGGACTCAGAGAATTACTTAATTATATTATTAACACATGATATTATATCTTCATATGATGAGAATGCATGGGAGACTATTTTCCTTCTAAATGTTGGCTTAATACCATCAAAGTCGTCATCCTTCTTAATATTTGGATCATGCGTATTGCTGGTGTTCTTGTTATGTCTACTAGGTGTCATTTCTAAACAATGTCATACACTAGGTTATTTTATGAATCGCAAAGCATAATTCCAAAAATGTAAAATACCTACCATAAATTGAAAATATTATGCATATAATATATAAAAAAATTGTTTTCTTTAAGGAAGTATTTACTCCTAAATCCTTCTTAATGGATTGTAATGAAAATGTTATTTATCCTAAGCATATCCCCCGGAAGTGTCGTAACCAAGAGTGCAGCAAGGACCATCGTCATGTACTAGGATACCCCGGGTCAATCCTGAAACTCCTTGTCATAGTTTTCACTCATAGTTACATTTTTTATTTCTATACATGAATGTATTTCTTGTAAAATACACAAAATTTCTACATTACCAAAATTCTAGGAAGTTCTTCTATACAAATCCCCAAAGTCTATCTTAGGGTAATGTTATCTCATTAGAGTTTTTCTAAATCTACCTTCCAAGGTTTGTACAAAACTTCCACTGATACCAACATTAATGTCCTAACTCTAGAAGCCTAGATCCAGTGTATTATCACATAACAATGGCATGATTTCAAAGAATAATGTCCTGAAAGACCGACCAGTTTAGTAGCCTTTGAAGTACTAGATACATTCATAAGTTTTACATTACATATTAAAATAAAGAAAAACAACATCATTGTGTCCCCTTTGAACACACTCTTATCCCTTAGCTTTTTCCTACAGGTTAATCGTAAAATATTTCTTCGCATCCTGGGAAAAATAAAACATAGAAAGGGGAGAGCTCAGATGATTGGTAAGGATAACAATATAGCGGAAACTTTCATAAATAAGAACAAATATATAATGAAATATATAAGTCTAAAACAAAAGCCTTTTAAACTTAAACTTAATCATAATATGGAAAATATAAATCAAAATAATTTGATTTACTTATTCACATGGATATTCTACTAGTCGAATAATCACATGAAATATCAATAGCCAATTTCATAATAATGGAATGCATAATGCCGGATATCATAACCACATAGTCAAGGCCTCGTGCCAAGACTAAAATTATGATTTTGTAAAGGCCTTGTGCCAAGACACTAATTTGTCTCATTAGACCTGCCGATGCATCAAGGAGCTATAGCGGGCTTCACCCTTCACTGACTAAGTCCAATGCATTCCTTATATGAAAAGGTTGAAACATAAGATAAACATTCCTATTAAAACTAGCATATGAAATGTTAATACTTTAACCATAAACCATGAATGGTATAAAAATAACACATCTAAAGTAAAACATATCACAAAACCTTCAATATAATATGTAAGATTTGTATCATAATGAATCAATTTCAAACAAGTGTAAAATCCATCCAAGGATTTTGACATAGATGAAATCAAAACTATTTGAAATAAATATCTTTTTATTTTATTTTTGAAATCATTTAAAAGTCACATAATTATAAAAGAAAACTTTTATTTTTAGAATATTCTTATAAGTTGGTAAGGTAATCTTTGACGATGTTATAACGGTGTAAAATAACTGCACCAGCCGTATAAGTTAAAAAAAGAAATTCCTACCTTAATTTTGTCAAAAAGGTCATAAAGTTCCTTGTTCAGAAAATAACAGAAATATTCCTTTCAAAATATATATGGTAAAATAAAGGTATAAATGACTTTAACCCATAGTCTAGTAAATAATAATTATTATTTGAAATACATTTTTAATAAAACATGGATGTGGATGATAAAGAGGTCCCAGTAGATACTCAAATATAAACAACCTCGGATTATAAAGAGATTGTAAAATTTAACCCTTACCTTGTAATTTCTCTTGGTTGAGGGTATTTTAACCACATGTATAATAGTTGAATAATTTTTATTAAATTATACAAGAAATATATACACAAATATAATATCATATATGATCCTCTAATATTGCTTTTCTAATAATATTTCATTAGTATCATCGTTTCGGGTGTTAACTGATTTGTTTTCCTTTATATTATTGGTTATATAAGACATGTTTGTTATGGATAAAATTTATTTGATTAATATATATAATTATATTAAGTTCTTAAAAACTATTTTTAATCATAAAATGAAAATTATTCTTGAATGATTATGATGGGGAATGAATCTCATCGCGTTCGTGGAGACGGTAATCTGTACGTACGCACGAGCGACAATATCATTATATTGATGGTGAAATCGTATATAATTGGATGTTATATCATATATAATGAATCATTAACATATAATATTTATTATTTACATCAATTTTACTCATTATTATACCCATCCAAATAATGAAGTGTATGAATAACAAACTATACCACGACGTGGAGACAGTAAGCCGTATGTATGCACATATGGTGACTTTGTCATTCATAGGATGGATAGAATAATTAATATGGTTGTACCATATTTATAATAACATCACAATATGTTCGGGGTAAGGGAGTTATTATCTTGTTATGGAAACATCAAAGAAAGAGGAAGTGGAAGAAGAAAATAACTTGAAAGAGGGTGGTGAAATTATTACCTCTTCTTCGTGTGATTCCTTTTGAGTTGATCAAAAGGGCTCCTTAGGTTTTCTTTCTGATCAAAGTAATGACTATAAGTTTATTTTAGGGAAGTTGGTAGGATATTTGGGTATGGGTTGGCAGAGAAAAATGGCTTTGTAGGATTAATTTGGAGATAAGGGGAAGTACCCTTTTATAAGAGAGGTGAGGGTCACTTTAGAAAAAGTTTAAAATATTATTTTATTATAAAATCATTATTGGTTTCTAATGGATCCAAATTAATTTATTTCGAATATAAGGTGGGTATGGGTATAAAATCTGTCAACCGATAGGTTTTAGACAAGTTCAGGTCACCACATTAACCTTATCTTTCAGATTTAACAATTAGTTAAACAGTTTAACATTTACCGTGTCTTCTTCTATTCTTACACTATATGGTTAATAAACTTATTATAAACTTCCAATATAACCTCAAATGGTTCATTAATGACATATATAATATTATTTAATCCCTTTGGCCGAACCTTATATTTTTAGGAATATTATATAATTTAATAATATAATATTTGTTTTAAAAACTCATTTATTTCAATTTTGGCACTATATAGTATTTGGTTTTTGTGAAAGTCATAAAAACTTGATTACTTCTAAAAAGATACATTGAATAAATCCTAACATGTCATATTCACCTGTAAAATTCTAGTATTTCATAAAAACTTTGAAATTATATTTATTTTAAAATTTATAATACCATTTATTTGATTCTTTCATTAATAAGCTAATAACTGCGTCATCATTGTGTCATAAATAAATTTAATTATTTAATGTTTAAAAATTATAAATAAAATACCATGATATAGGAAAACTCATTATATTTTTAATTATTATTTATAGTCAAATTTATCTTATGTATAAGCCTATATTAAAAATGTTTTAGTTATTAAACTTTGAATTTAACATTTTTAACTCTTCTTTAAATAAAATAATAATAAATGTCCTAATCTAATCCAAGTGAATCAAAAGGATAGTATTTTTTTAATAATGTTTTTTTATCTAATCAAACTTATATTATAGAATTAGAACATGGGTTACGGTAATTATAATATCATTTTTACCTTTAATTACCCTATTTACATTTAATCGTGGTAAATAAAAGTCAAAAGTTACTATTCACCAAAAATTATGTTTATCTTATTGAACCAAATTTATTTAATGATCTCAACAATGTCTCTAGGATTTTTTAAATTCAACTCACATAAGAGGTAAAATTAAGTTTTATGAAGATTTGAAAATGCTCCTAGAAGGTGGGTAAAAGACGGTAAAAGTTCAATAAAATATTATACATCTAATTTTATAATAAAATGACTACAATGAATTACATTAAACTTATATAGGTTTTATATATATATTTTTACTTAAAATAAATTTCAATAAAATAAACAATTATTTAAATAAAATTTCATTTTTAAACAATAACATAGTGTTTTTCACTATTCATCTAAAATTGAATGTTTTCAGAAAAATACCAAAAATTCACGCTAAGATAATCTTGATTTACCATATTCAAAAGTGAATTAAATTTTACCAAATTCAAAAAAAAAGAAGTTTCATTAATTAATTTAAAATTAATTCCCATTGTCAAAACCAAAAAGTGGTTTTTAAAAAGTAAAAACTATTAAAAGATTGAAATGTGCTTATGTCAAATTTAAATGTGAAATTACTTATAATGACATAAATTGTATCAAATGATAATAATATAATCTAATTATGCATAATTTAACCCTATAAATTATTTTGATTAAAAAAAATTTCAATTAAAATTTAGTATTTTTTACTATTCATCAAAATATGAAAGTTATCAGAAAAGTACCAAAAATTTATCAAAAGTAAATTTTTACGTCCCGATTATAAAGATTAATTTAATTTCATTAATTTTAATATAAAAAAGTGTCAAATATTTGTTTTAGAAAGGATTATCCATTTAATAGGTGGTAAAATTTCATTTTTAAAAAAATACTTCTTTTATCTGAAAAATTGAATTTGTCCTTATATTATTTCTAAGAAACACAAAATACGAATGTTAAAATTATAGATTATATATATAATTAAAATTTCAGTTAAAACTATTTATAACCGCTTTTTGAACAGCTAGTTTTCTAAGTCGTGGTACGCTCGAACTCGTTGTTGCGGGTAGCGCAAGTTTTCGAATTACTTTGGGGAGATAACATAATACGAAGTTTTGGGGTGTTACACTATGTACCATGGGGCTACAAAATCCAGGAAGTGGTTTCTTCACCCATTCATATAAATACCATATTTCCATCCATAATAAGGAATGGAAGAAGGAACTAATAGTTATAGTAATTTGCATAAATTCCTATGGGTATTCCACCATTCCTCAAATCCCATTCCACAAAAACCCTTCTTCCACTTAGTGCATCAGACAAGCATGACCCTTCGCCCAATTACTGCATTGGTTGGTCTTGGAACTTCACTCTCTTAGTATTCCAGACACTCACTTACCACATACTATAGCCATCATAGACAACTTACCATACGGTATTTCCCTCATGGCCCACCTACCATGAACTATAGCCCTCATGGACCACTTACCATGTGTGATGGAGGACTTTGGGTTATCTGAGTCCTTGATTCTATTGGTGCTATCCCACCATGTATTATTCCATCTTGTATCATTTTTTTTTTCAAGAAATAATTTAAAATACCAAATCAAGTCTTCATATAAATCCACCAGATGTATGTGATCAATGTATAAACCCCAGTATGCCCCCTTTTAGATCTTACATTCCCTTAATTAAATATGCCACCTATGTGTCTCCCCTAATAGATAGGTTCCCCTAGGGTTAGTAAATCTAAATTCCCTTGATTATGGAGATGTGATGTTAAGGACATAGAAAATAATTCCCCTAGCACATGCAGCAATACTTAACTAACCCAGGTTAGAGCTCTATCATCCAGTGGTGCCTGGTGGATACTTGAGTCCACCTAAAAAGAGAGGCATTCAAAACTATCATGGCCCCTACATCTACCCTTCTGGTCCCCTGACTATGAGTAGGCCACTTGGATTCTTCCTCAAATTAGTGACATTTTTTCCTTCTACTTTCAAATCTCACATATGAATTGATTGTGTAATCCCTAATAGTGGAACTAATGAGGTGTCTACCCAATATCCTTCTATCCTTCACTCCATAGTGGGATTGGGAACCTTAATGCATAAGCCCCAAAATTATATCAAGGATAATTGACATTAAATATCATATCACTATATCCTAGTACCAAAATAATAAACTACATGACAATATCCTTGATTAAATATGTTAATATATAGTCTTACCCTATGTAAAAAACCAAAAAATTTCTATGTGACATGTTCAGGATGTAACATTAGATAATCCTAAGATGATTCCATACACTATATGGTCCACTTTATTAGGTATAAGAACCATTCAAGATTAATATGCACTCTCATTTAGTGTTCTTAATCTTTTATTATCTCTTATTTCTCACATCGAGCTTGAATCACATGGTCTTAGAGATCTGAGTTGATCATACCATTAGAATAATTAAGAATGTCCCCAATTTGGGATTACTATATTGTATTAAGCCCCAATCATTATCTCAGGACTACTTCATTTTCATAATCCCCACTAAATCTACTATTGTTTCATTTTTCATGAAATAAATTCCCTAACAAAATTATATTAAAATATGCTTCCAATGTTCTAGTCACATGATGTAAATTAAATGGAAACCTTTTTATTGAATGACATTAAATTACATGGTATGGGTTATCATACGACCTCAAAATTAATCAATCTTAATATGCGGGGTTTGATTCTGATTTCGATATGATGTTTGGGATACATCCTTTAAGGTTCGAACCCAACAACTTTAATATTCCATTCCATCATCATTGGGCCATTTTCCTCATGGTATTATCCAAGTCCTTCCCTCACTTAGATATATCACAGTGAGTCTTAAAATCTCATTCATTAGGGAAATATTCCCTATGGATAATCATCCCATCAAGTAATATTTCCTACATTATCATACCCCTATAAAAAGGGATATATTCCTTCTAGGCCATATCAAATTATCCTCATTGGTACATATTTCTGGTATGTCCCATACTCATAGGGCCACATTCCTTGTGAGATGAACCCATACTCAATGGTTTATATTCTCTTAAAGGATAATTAAAAAGGGATTCTAATGTGTCATTCAAACACCAAACATTACTTTTAATATTTCATCTAGTCATTCTTACTACATGATGTAAAACTCCATGGATCGGTCCTCATCACATGACCTTAAAAGGTATGACACACCCAATTAAGTGGCACTGAACTACATGACTTCTGATTATTCTTGCAATGATTTTTAGGAATACATTTCCATGTTCCTGGTTTCAACACAAAAAACATTCACAACCTTATTAGATGGTGATAAACTTTATATCATCTAGTTGTGTGGCTTTAAACCATGGTGATATATAGACCAACATTATTCAGTTACAATAAGACAAATATAGAGTACCTCTGATACTATAGATGGTATCATTTATGGAGAATCACTGATACATAAATATTTTAACACTGATAGGGTACCTCTAATACATATAGACATTAAAATTGATGCATGCTAATAACTAATTATAAGCATGGGGAAACCAGTCCCATACTGGGACTTCAGAAGAATTCACGAACATGACATAAATATATAAGAGATTACCATAGTAGGATATAATTTCTTCCTAACAAAGTGTGATGACTATAACATCCTATATTCTCAACCAATGTAAATTCTTAATAATCATTAGTCAGAAACCCCGATGATTGCTTGCTGTTGGAAAGCATGTCGGTAGCAACATCACATGGCATAAATGTGGGAGTCATTGGGTGTTTTTGGTCACGAGAATAAAACATGTTAGAAACCATATGAAATAATAATACTAATATAACATGAGGATTTTTAAACCACACTCACCCTATCACAATCATGTGTATGTCCACTCACACCTCATGTTTTGGGTTGAAACAATACCCTATATTTTTAGTGTGAAATTACCTTCAATGAATCCCATGTGAATGGGAGATTTTCTTACCTGAAATTACTTAACTAAAGCGAATAATGATATATTTAATTGATTTATAATATTATATTATAAAATGTAATAAACTATAAGATAGCTATTTGAAATATAATTAGAAAATTTAAAAAATGAATAAAATCACAAGTAAATAAATAAACTAAAATATTGAAATATTCATCATTATGATCTCCCATAAAAAATACAATTAAATTTATAGAAAAAAGTAAAATAAATAAATATTTTAGAAATATTTCTAAAAAAATATTTAATTGGAGGAATGATTTTAGAGAAAGTATGTATGATAATATATAAAAATATAAAAGGGTAAAATGATATAAAATGGATAAAACAAAATATAAAGTTATAAAATATCTATAAAACTTATCTCAAAGTTAATTATATGAGGTAACACATGATATATACTCACCAATGTTCCATTTTTTATCCACTTTTCATATAAAATTACATTCTGTATGCATTCAAGAATGTGAATTTATGGAAATTCCACAAAAACTCACCTATAAATAGATCTCTCTTATACCCACTTTGAACTACACATTTCTTGAGATTTAGCTTCTAATATCCATCCAATTCTTATTTATTATAATCCTATATATTTTTTTGGAAACATTTGGTCATAAAAATGATCCCAAAATCCTTCATTTCAAAATATCTTCTTAAGGAAAGATTCGATCATTCAATGTGAGTATTAACTTTTTCTTTAACCATTTTCATTATCTTTTTCAACCACGTACCTCTTCTTGAATATTATTTAAATATTTAATAACATGTAATTTTCATCATTATTATTCCATAAAAATGATATTTCAATATAAAAATAATATATCATTACTCGTTCATTCATTATAGCACGTTCTTGTTTGATTTAGTTTTACCTCTTTTATGAATAATGGTATAATATTTCCATCATTAATTGTTGATAAAACATAAATATTGTTAATATGTGTTATTAATGGATAATTTAATAAATTTTTTCAATTATTTAATGGTAATATATATAAATATATTCATTAATAAAATAAATTCTTTTTATTGATTCAATATTCATAAAAAGGGGGAAATTCAAACTATTTTCTATAAACCACTACTATAACATCCATAAAATAATTATAGGAATATAGAAAACAATAAAAAAAAATATCATTTAAATGAATATTATTTAGGTTATTAACTCATTATGAAGGATAAATGACTAAAAATATAATACTAATTCAATCATAGAACAAACAGAACAATAAACACCTGAAGATTAATTTTAACTACAAGTTAATAATAAATGGTTAATAAGTAAATATAAAAGAATGGTACTGATTAAAATAAAAAAAATTGTTTATTAATTAACAATAAAACTAAATTGATTATATAATAAGCTATAGGGAGTCAAAAAAAGTTGTAATCCAAGGTAAGGTCTTTCTTGACTTGATCTACTATCATTTATCCATAATTAATTTCTTTGTATATATTCTTATAAGTTTGATATATTATACCCATTATCTATATCATAATGTATTTTATATTTACTTAAAGTTAAATTACATTTCCTTATTAAAATATTTTTTTAATTGATACTTCATAAAATACATCATTGTAATAGAAAACCTTCACTCTATATTTTTTTATATTTTTCTCCATGCCCATATTCTTTCTTAACACAAATATCTATTTTAATTATTTTTAAATTAAAATATGTATTATCATGATTACATTTCATATTTCTCTTTAAATCTATTCAAAATGAAATTTTATATCCCTTTCACCAATGTAGGTTACTTTAAATAGTTAATAAATTACACAAAATGGTTTTTTCTCCACTTCCAGACATTTTATATCATCCACATTATATTTATTTTATTTTTATTTCTTTATTTTAAATTTTCCATTATTTGAATTTTTTATTATTAAAATAAAATTTTAAAATTATTTCATCAACTTTTGAAAAAGATATTTAATGTGACTTATATCATAATTTTTACGATAATGTCATAGAAATATGAAGAAAAGTGTTTTCGTGTTTTATCTTTTATATTCCTATATTTATATGGGAGAGCCACAATCTATGAAAATTTCATATCCATTATGTGTCGCTCTCTAAATTCAATTGGGTGATTGAAATTTTAGAATCACCCCGTCCAAATCTTGATTGGTCGTTATGTGATACATTATGAAAATTTTATTTTCATGGGTTATTCTATATATGATGTATGATTGATATCATGTGTCACACATATGTATGGTTTGTCATTATGTGATGGGTGGACCCATAATTTTATAGTATTCCAATTCATTAGGTAAAGCTTATATCCCATGAGATATTATGTTATGGAACATGGGAGGTTATCCTATTATACTATGTTATATGAGAAGGGAGGTTATACTATCCCACTATATTAAACATGGACATGATATAGTTAACATTTTCCATAATTTTATAATGGTCTTTATAGAGATCCTCAATATATGTTATGATTTTCAATGATTATACTCATTTAATATTCTTATGTTATATATCCATGGATCATGATTTAAATATTATGATTTAATATTATTATGTCAGGTTATATATTATGAATTCATTAGAAACCCATGTCAAATTTACATAATATTTTTTCTAGTTATTATTTAATTTGACATTCAGGAAATTTTGTTTTGATATTTTTAAAAGTTTAGGAAAACTAAAGTTGTTCATGTTTGGACCTTGGTTAGTAATAATTGTGCGTCCAATCCATTCATAGTGTGAGTTTCCTTTTCAATGTAAAATACACAAATATCACGTAGTTAGGGGAACTATGGGGATAAATATATAGGTTTTTTATCTCAAATATACTTTTTGTTTCACAATTATCACATGGTTTTGTAATTATTGTATCCAATAAATTTGATGCCCCCATAAATGGATATTTTATTTTTTAATTATACCCTGAGATGATTTTTAACTCATTTTCCCCACTTACCTTCTAATTTTTACTTTAATAACCAGAATAATGAGTGATGTGTGATTTTTTTTTCATTCCCCTCTTTCTCCATGGGTCTTCAAGTTTTATTCCAAGGAGTTTACTTCAAGGAAATTATTATTTATCTTCTTATTATTCCTCCTCTCTTCATTGATTATCTATTTATTATTTATTTATTTCTCTAAAATGAACCTTGATATCCATGATTTCCAAATAAAATATTAGCGTTGGTCTAATCTTATGGGAATGGTTTTTTAGATCTTTTAGAGTTCGTCTTATCCCATGATCTTTCTTCCACCATTAAAGATGATGGGATTTTTTTCAATTTAATATATGTGTTTTTATGAAAAAATATATATAATACTATTGGATTCATGGTATTTTAATCTTTTTTTTCAAAATATTATACCTATACATGTTAAATTTGAATGGATAATATTTTTTACTCATGTTTATAATGACTTTTACACTTGACATGAGAGGGGTTTTCCATGGTTTCTTGGTAATTTACTTGTATTAAAAGATTCCATGTACCCAAGGTTATTGTAGTAAAAAAATTTAATTATTTCAAAAAAATTGATTATAAAAGTTGGTTTTAGGATTCTAATGGGTTTTAATGAGTTGTAGTCTCTTTTTTCAAGAAACTTTATCCAATTTAATAGTGTATTTGGAATATATTAATTATCTTCAAATTTTATTTTTTATTTGGGGTGTTTTGAGATATCTATGTTTTGGTTGAGCTTTTCATCAATTTTAATAATGAATTATCGTATGTGTTATCTATTTAGTGGTTTTTAATGAATGATTTTATAAATATTTTTTCCAAATATGTTTCAAAGTGTTATTTGGAACCTTTAAAATGTTTTCATAACTTATGTGATACCCTTGGTTTGTTCCCTTTTTTGTTATTATTTATGTGAATTTATCTAATATATGTAAATTCACTTACTAGATCTATGGTAGATCACTGAGGGGTGGGGTGAATAATTGATCTAAATACTTTTTAAGTTTATTTTAAAATTAACTTCACTATATATTAAGGCTTTGTGATATTTGTTTGTCTCACCTACCCAATTTCACACAAAACCCAAAAGGGCATAGTAGATTTACAAGGTTAGCCTCTCAAAATATGAAGGTCAGACCATAGTGTGATTTGGATTCCTCTAAGATCACATGACCTTCTAGTTTTAACCTATGAGTATAGATGAGTATTTTTTATCTTTGAACTCATGTTTTAAGTCTCTCGAATCTGTTAGTTCATCCCACATTCATACAATGATTTTAAAAATATTTCAATAAAAAAAGATTGTTATTATAGAAATGATATCTATCATGTTGTATGGTGCTAATTGATCTTCCAATTATTCCCTTAAATGATCAAAATTCAATATTTATTCCTTTATATAAATATAATAATTTCTATTATTATTCTCTTATATATGTGGTTGTTCAAAAATATTATTTTTCTATTTTTCAATTATAACACACATACACACCTCTTAAATTATTCATTCATGAAGATGATTTTTAATTATCTTACATAGTGGAATATAAAAATTTACATTTTAAATTCACATTAAAATGAATAAATTCTTTTCAACTATTTCTCAAATTCTTCTTTTCCCATAACTTTTTTTTGAATTCTATTCTATGTTATCATGGATTAACTATAATATTGTAGTGTGACCAAGAATTTTTACTATAAATTCTCCCCTTTATTGTGTCACAAAATGTTCTCCATGGTGAAATATAATATTTTACTTTTATTTGAGTCAAAAATAATTTTCTTTTATATTTAAATAATGAGTAAACTCTTATATCATCACCTAGAATGTTGTTTTCTTCAAAATATTCATTCTAGAAATCCTTTTTTCTTCTTTGAAAACATAAAATTTCACTAAGGATTGATTGTTATCTTTGAATGACTCATAGGCAGAGTGAAATGACTTATAAATATAGTTAAATGAGTCATATAAAGAGTGAAATGACTAATACCCAGAGTTTAATGACATATATACTGGATCAAATGACTCCTTCACAATGTTTAATAACACATATGAAGATACATTGGCTCTAAATTGGCATATATGAAAGTATCCAATGAAACATAAGAAACTCATGGAGTCTCATGCATTTTTAAAAGTTTTAGTTTCAATCTAATTAAACTCTATATATATTTTTTATTTCTTATAAATTTCTCTAAACTTATTTCAAACATCCACAAAGCCTTTACCTCACATATTAACCCTTTTTATGTGAGTTAGAATATGTTTTATGTATGAAAAACATAATACAACACACTAAACATATCCACTTAAACATATTTCAAATTTATTCCCCAAACAAATACAATAAATTCTAGATGATATTACTTTAAAAAAAATTATAGAAACACCAATTTGAATCCTAAACAAAATTTCAAGAACTAAATAACATCCACAATATCTCTTAGGCTCAAAAATCCCACCCTTTGGGTTTTTTTTGGAAATTTAAGGAAAATAAATCATTATCAAACTCATTAAACATATCAATAAACCACAATTTGATAATTTTAAACCTATTTGAGAAAACTTGATATAGGAAATAAAAATATTGAATAATAATGTCATGTTTTCCATAAAAATATTGATTTATATTCAAATTTTTAAAACCAAAACATCTTGATTCCTCCCTATGAAATTATTCCACTTGAAAGAAATTTCATAATCAAAACTTCATTATCACACAAAATCCATCCTAATCTTAAAATATCTTCTCATAAAACATATAATAAATAAATTCCTAAAAATAACTCCAATTAAATTGTTAGAAAATACCATGTAATTTCTTATTTCATATATTAACCACTATAAAACTCTTGAAAAATATGGGCTCTCCCTAAATAAGAGATCTCTCCCAAAAAATAGTTAAACCAAATAACCTTATAATAACCCCAATTAGTTTTATACACCTTTTTAAATACATTTTTGAATACTTAAATAAATAACATAAGAATATTTATATTCTATTTTCTCTCGCTTTCACAAAAATAAATTAAAGAAAAATGATAAAGTGGACTAAACATCATACCTTAGATTTGAGAAGAGTGAGGTAGAACTCCCAACATCAACCTAAACCTCTTAAATGAATCTTTGGATTATAACTTGGTGAATAAATCATGAATTTTCTCTTTTATTGGAATAAATGTTATCTTTAATTTATTTATTCCCACAAGATGCTTGATGAAGTGATAATTTATATCAATGTTCTTAGATCATGAATACTGAACTGAATTCCACATCAATTAGGTTGTGGCATGAGAAAAAACCACATATTTTTCTTCTATAGTGCTCAGGGATACTATAATTTTGTTCATAGTGAGCCAAAAAAATACACCTTTCACAAAGAAATAAAACTCTAATAGATTTATATTTTATATCATCATCATTACCCACCCAATATGTATCTGTATATATATATATATATATATATTACACTTGGTATAATATTTCAATCCAAACTCTTTTTTACATTCAATATACCTCAAAATCATCTTTATAGAAAAAAATGAACTATTTTGGTTCACTTTGACACCTGACAGAAATTGTTACAAAATAAACTGTATTTTTTCTAGGGGGTTTTAACTATAGGATACTTCTAATAAACATCCAAAATTATCTTGTATTGAATTTATTTCCTTAATAATATGTATAAATATTTCTTCCTAATAAAATTGGTGTAGTGGCCGGTCTTTAATAGTCCATTGTTTTTTTAGAATCTCTATAGCATACTTCTCTTGAGAAAGAAAAATATTATCTCTCTTATGATAAATCCTTAAGATAGGAAATCACCTCATCTCTTTGAGAAAAGAAATTTAAAATATCTTCATTATCTCTATGTAAAATTCTTCAAAAAATCATACATAATTTACAGCATATAATATTCCATTTAACTAAAAAATATCAATAGGAGATGCCTCTTTTTCGTCTTTAATTTAGAGAATGTTTTATAATCTTCCTTTTCTAAATTGAAAATTATTCAAAATTGTTTATAGATTAGAATACAAATATCATGTGGTTTATTCATAATATATAAATTCTTATTCAAAACTATAAAAATAGTTATCATATTATCCAATTAAGAAACATCATGATTTCTTAATATAGACATCCTCTTCCAACTCATCATTAAGGAAGCATTACTTAAAATCCATTTGAAAATTCATGTATTTTCATTAAGATTTAATGGAAAGAAATATTCTAATGGTTTTGAATTTTGAAACTAGTGAAAATTTCATATTAAAGTAAACTCCTTAAACCTAATAATAACCCTTATATAAAAGTTTATTTATTTCTTATCACCTCTCCCTTATCATTTAACTTGTTTTTGAATACCTATTGTGTTCTAATAATATTCATATCTTCAGGTTTTTGTACCAACTATCATGTGTCATTCGTCTCCATGTGTCCTAATTGTTAATTCATATAATCAACTAATTATTTATGCTCTAAATATTCTTTAACTTCTCATGGTTTAGTTAGTGAAAATAGTGAGTTTTGTAAAGTTGTCCCCAAATTTATTCTAGTTTGAACTTGTTATCCTTTATCTCTAACGATGTCATGTACCACATCCTACCTTCTAATCCATTTATTTGATGAAAGTATTTTTACTCATCTTTTTAAATGGTTAAATATTATTCTACAACCTACACCTATTTTTCATTTTCATCACTTTCTAAAACTTATTTAGGTTATTTGAAAAAAAACAACTTCATCATCACTTTTGGAACTTGCTTCTTCATGTGTAAATTCCCTATTTGAATGTTTCACCACATACACATTAATAATGTATACTATCTTAAAAGATTATTTATTTTATAATTTATATCATTTTCCATTGGTAGGATATTCTAGGAAGATACTAACAACACCTCTTTATCCAAAATTTCCCATATTTTCATCTTTAACTTTGATAATTTAGGGGTTTCCAAACACACTTAGGTAATTAACACTTAGAGATATTCTATAATACATCTCATATTGGTACAAATATAATTTTTTCATGTATAATAAATTATTTTTAATATAAACTACTATATAAATTTCTTATCACTAGAAACAATGATATGTGGCATGCTCTATCAACATAGTTCGGGCCATCTATACTAATTATTAAATATTCCATTAAAAAACCATTCTTAGGGTTTATATGGTTCACTAAGTTAATTTTTAATAAAATAATTCTTGATATAAGATTCAAATATTATATTTTTATATTCAACACTAATATTTATCTATATATTTTTTAAGGAGAAACCTCTCTCCTTTTCTGTGCTCCTTTTAAAATCCTTGAACATTCTTTGAGCCTATAATTTATGTTTCATAAAAAAAAGTAATATAAGTTATTTCATTAATAAAGGAAATAAAATACTTAACTATATTTTTTATTTCTTCCTTATGGGTCCATAGATATTTAAATGAGTGAGATTTATTAGTTATGCTGATTGAATTTCCACATTCATTTGTTGAGAGTTATAAATCTTTACCATTTGACATGTTAAAAAAATAAACTACCTTTTAATATTAATCATGTGAATACCATGAAAATTATATCATCATGTGATCTTAAACATGTTCTTTTGGCTTTGTATACCAAGTATTTGATCCCATAAGTGAGTCACTTTTTTAGTGTTTTAAATATTTTGTCATACGAGGGGAAAATATACTATTTAGAATCCATGGATTGTGCCCTTTGATGATTTAAGTGCTACTTCAAACCTAAATGATTTTTAATTATGTTTAATATTATTATTCTGAGTCTTCAAAGAGTTTTTAAACAGATTCATATAGATCAGTATGATGTTGAGTTATTCAAAATCAATTTTAACATTCTTATCACATATTCCATATACTTCTTCATGAACTTTAAACAAGTTTCCTTATATCTATTAAAAAAATTTATTCTTATAAATATTTCTCTTTTAAATGGGATGAATCCTCGTAAAATATTTTCTAAAAATAATTCTTTAATCATTAATATATTGTTATTTAAATTTAATATGTTTTTTATATTCTTACATCCTCTATAATACTAATAAAATCCATTGAAATAATACTTTATAGATTTCATGTTATCTAAACTTTGGTACTTTTCTTTATTTTTTCTTTGAGTCACTGTTATTTGCTCTTATTTGTGAACCAAAATTATTGCGAACTATGAACATATTCTTATTCAAATTAGAATTATTTCTATCCTTTTAAAACTCACCAGTTATGAAAATTCTTGATTATAAGTTCAATTTCTTGGAATTTATTGTTTTTTAATATTCACCTAATTTATTCAAAAACTTGTTCTTCTTAACTTGATTATCTTCTCAAACATTTCATTGAAATTTTAATAAATATTTTATCCCTTTAAGGATGGTTTTTAATAATTTCAACAATACCCCTTATTATTTGAACATTCCCTAACTTTTTTAATAGAATATTTGAAATTTAATTTGGATTTGTTCTTATCTTATTAAATTTGGAACAATTTATATTGTAAAATATCAATATACTTCTCATTATCATCTATTTTATATTTTATATTTTTCTGAAAATTATTCTCATAATAAAGAAAATGCTTTAGATTAGAAATAAATTTCATAAATTTGATTTCTTCTTTGGGATAATCAAATTCCTTACTATAAGTAAACTGACCATCTTTATTCAACTTCATGTTCTTCTTTTCAAGATTTTATTTTTTTAGAGACATTAATTTAATTATCTATTAAACATAAACTCCAAATTAGTTTCATATACTTAACAAATATAATTAATAATTTTATTACTAGTGAAATTTTTATCATTTGCCTTGGAAATGAGTTGTTTCTCTTCAACTTGATCACTTTATGTCTCAACCACTTTTTCATCTTCATTATAATCACTTAGTTCACACTTATATATTAATTTTCTCTTTTTATATTTAGAGAACTTAATAAAATTGTATTCAGAAGTAGTATTTGACATTTAATCCACCTTATTGAAGGATATTGTAAGTCTTTCTTCTTCATATGCATTATCTTCATCACGTTTTGGCTTTAGGCAGTTTGTAGTAAAGTATTTTATGGCTCCACACATGAAGCACATTAGTGGGATATTCCCCTTATATTTTATCTTACCTTTTATCACCATCCTTAAGATAAGGTACATAATTTCACCATTATTTTGATCTATATCTTCCTCAATATTAAAACTTCTAGATTTCTCTTTAACGACCACCTTTTTTAAATTCGAAAGTTTTAAATATTTAAAAGAAATATTCTTTTCATCCTTACCCATATTCTGGAAACAACTTTATTTTATAATCTCATAATCAATTAAAATTATGTATAATTTATCAAGAGGAAGTGTATCTTGATCTCTATCTTCTAAAGCTGATACTTTTTCATCAAACATGTTTAATAGAATATACAAAACCATCATGATCACTATTAAATTTTATCAAAAACTCTAGACTATACTCATAATTTTTTTACCCTTGCAAATAATATATCTAATGTTTTATAATCATGATTTTTTAAATATCCATAATTTAGTTTCAAAATATATATTTTTTATTGCATAATTATTTTATTACCATTATAGATATTTTCATGTTTTTTCCAAATTTATTTTTTAGTTTTAATTCCTTTAACTTTTAGAAATTTTTTCACTAAAAGGGAATATATTATGGAATTTTTAACATATACATAATTTTTAATATTCTTCTTATATGTTTTTATCTGATAACAATTCTCATATAGAGGAATAAATCTATAAATTTCTAATTTTAAAACATATAAACTAATATAAAGTAAATAGTGAATCATCCTATTTTTAAAAAAATGACAATTATCCCAATTAAAGTTATAAACCAATTTCTATTTATTGAATTCTTATTTTTCATTTTAATCCAGTGACTAATTCCAAATCAAAGAGAAACTCCAAAAACATAAAAATTTAAATAGAAGTTCACAAATTAAGGGAACCTGTATCTAATACCACTTATAAATTGGCTTGAATGATTTATAGTAGATCACTGAGTGTGGGGGGGAATCAGTTATCTAAATTATTTTTACATTTATTTCAAAATAAAATTCTTCGCATATTAAAGTGTAGTGTTTTTATTACACACATACAACCACACACAAAACACAAAAGGGAATTAAATATTTACATGGTTCAACTCTAAAAAGTATTAGGATACTATTTTGTGTGATTTAGATTCATATGAGGTCACATGACCCACTAGTATTAATATTTGGGTATAAATTAATAGGTTTTATCCTTGAACACATAATACAAGTCTTAAAAATGTGTTAGTATATCTCATATTATTACAATGATCTGAAATAAATTTTAATAATAGAATATTATTCTATTATAAAAGGTATCCAATATGTTTTTTGATGTTTATTCATTTTAATCTTCTTTCCATGCACTACTAAAATTAAATATTTCATCTTCCATTATCTTTGTAGAATAATTTATATTATTATTATCTCATGTACACTACACTTAAAAAATATTATTTTATATTTTTTACTGTAGTACACATACATAACTCATCATTTCATCATGCATACAAGATTTTTTTTAAATTATTTTACACAACATAAACATAACAAAATTAATTTGAATTTAATATTAAAATTTAAACAAATAACTTCTTCTCAATTATTTCTCAACTTATTCTACTTATTCCTACAACATATTTCTTCTTTGTAAAATTATACTATAGGTCATCATGATATAACTAGAATTTTTTATAGTGTCCCATAAGTTATACTGTAACTTGATCCCTTCATTATGGAATAACTTTTTCATCATAGGGAGAACCAATATTCTCCATTTTATTGAATCAAAAATCCAATTTGTAATGTTTAAAAAATGAATCAACAACTTCATCAGTGTCTAAAAGGATATTTTATTTAGAAGATTAATTGGATAAATTCTATTTTTCTTTTTCAACAGCTTAAAATTTCACCATGTTTTTATTCTTACATTGGAAAGACTTATACACAGAGTGAAATGAATCATTATCATGGTGAAATGACTCATACACAGAGTGAGATGAATTTTTCACACCATAGAGTAACTCTTAAAATATATCAAATGGCTTGTAAATGGTGTTCACTGACTCATACATAGAACATTTTTCTATAAAATTGTACATATATATTTTCCCATTTAAATACAAAAGCTAAAATGACTCATACGCTACTTAGAGAGTCTCATGCCTTAGTTAAAGTTTCAGTTTGAGTCTTATTAACTCCATAGATTCTCTAAATTTCTTCCAAATTCCTCAATAAATATTCCAAACCACTAAAAATACTTCCCCTCACATATTAAACCTTGTTTTTTGTAAGATTGAATATATTCTATGTATCTAAGAAAAAAAGTTAATACAATAAACCTATCCAAGTTAATTATTTGAAATTTATTCTATGGACCAAAACAAAAAATTCAAGAGGATACTAATTGAACAAAAAATTTCAACAAATTCAATTTGAGTCCTCAAAAATATCCCAATAACTTAATAACATCCAAAAAATATCTTAGATTGAGAAATATTTGAAACGATTTTTAATGTTATTTGATACTTTTATATGAAGGGTCTCTATAGATCAAAAAACTATTATTAAACATAATATAAGAAAATAAAAATCTTGAATTAATAGATAAGACTTGTATATATATATATATAAATAATGTATTTTTTACCTTTAACCAATGAATTCCACTTCCATTACCTTGAAAATCATTTTTTTTTATTTTCTAATGGCCGGTTTGAGGGTAGCCGGTTCCCTTGCAACCCGGTTTGAGGGAAACCGGAAACCTCACAACATTCCAGTTTCAAGCCAGTAAAAGCGGAATACAACATCAGTGAATCCAATTCAAATTCAAACATAAATCGAACCACGCGCCTCCTTGAGCCGCACGCCACCTCGCACCTCGAGCCGCACGCCACATCGAGAAACGGGTCAACGAAAACAACCACCTCCAGCCATCGCCGGTGAGAGATTCCGGCCGTCTGCCTCTATCGACGTCATCAAAAACGACGGATCAACACCATCAGGCATCTTCAAAATGCCAGAACGCCGTTGAGCTTCACCGACGCCCGTCATCCCGCGATCACCCACGTCGGCGATAAGGAACAGATCCCCGCCGGTGGAAACCTTAACCGTATTCAATGAAGAAGAAACCCTCGTCGCTGCTTTCAGCGTGGCAGACTCCCTTGGCACAACGCCAAATCAACACCGGATAATCACACTGGCAAGACGATCCAAAACAAAACTGCCAGATCCAACCACAAGCCACCACACAAAACACAAAAAAAACAATGGAAACAACCATGGAACGAGAAAAACCACCGCAACCAGGCATTCCAACCACGTCAAATCTAGGTAAAACCCTGCAACTCACCTGGAAGGAGGCATAAGAACTACCGACGCAAGAACGCAGCCCTCAAAAGCGAATAAAACATCACCGGACAATGGAGATCTGCCGAGATCTGATCCATGGACGCTCCGGAGAGTATGTCGTCACCAAGACCGGTCTTACACCCGCGGACCAAAACCGGCCACCACCAATGCCGGAGAGTAGCTTCCCGCCAGAGAAAGGACCACAAAGCTTAGCAGCGGAGATCTACCACCAACCCACCGAGCACCAGCAAACCCTAGATCCACAGCGGAGGAAAAAAAATGGGAGAGGAAATCAATAAGATCCTAGTATAGCAAAAATAAAGTCATCTCATGGTGGTTTACTTCTTATAAATACCCTCAATACACTCCCATGTATTCAATGGAATTTATGCAAACATAATGTTTGAATAATTCATATAGTTACAATGTTAAAAACTCCTCGTTTAATTCATTTCCTTCAATATTTCATTGTATAAAACGTTTAGTTGCTAATGATAGCCTTGTGTAAAAGATTCCTGAGTGATAATTCTTATCATTAGTATACTTAATAAATAATATGATGTAAATAGAATTTTAAATTATGATACATTGAATTATGATATAAAAAATTTATACACTATGATTTGGATAAGGTAGTGGCATGATATAATATAGCATGTCGAATTATATGCCCAAAATAAGGAATATAATATACCTTAAACACCATTATATCATACATTATTATATACTCTATATCGTACACAATGATATATGCCTAGAAACATCATATATATATAGGATTTGGGGCATTTATCCATCAGTATAAATATGGAAGGGGATGATTCTTTATAGAATTTTTTTGTGTGAGACGAGTGAGTATGTTTTTTTATGTCATTTTTATGTGATAAAAATTTGATTGATCATTTACTTGCCTCAATTTTTTTATACCATTGGAACCCTCAGACATAAATTGGGAGATCTATATTGATGCTACACTAGTTTAGAGTATCCACTAGATTGTTTTCCTTAATTAGGATTTAACTTTTTCTAGGGGAGTACCCCTGATGAGGCTAGTTGAGGGTAAGTCATGGGGAAATTTTCATATATTAAAACATATTATAGAATTTTCTTCCACCTAAGTATGTTTAGGATCATCCCATTAAGACCTAATGAGTTTCCCATAATATTATTTAATTATATTACATTATTTGATGAATGATTATATATTTTACCTCTTGTTTTATTTCCTTATTCCCATATTTATTATATTATAATACTTAAAACACCTTCATTATTATTGTTTTACTCATTATATTTTACTTAAATTAGAATTATAGGTTCTATTTTTTATTTTATTTCTATTATATTTCAACCATAATATTATTGGTTTTAAAATTATTTTTATTGATAAATATATGAAATAATTGTTTTCATAAAAACTATGAAGTATCACTTTTCAAGGTTTCAATGAGTTTTTATTTTATAAATGGAATGAACATATATTGTTAGTATAATAATGGGGACTTCTAATTCAAAAGTGTAAATCTATGTTACTTTTTTTCAATACACACACACACTCATTTCATATCTATTTTACTATAAAATCTATTTTCTAATTATAGTTGTAATTAGAATATATGAAGTTTTATATAGAGATAATTTTATAAACTCTTGGGGTGTAAGTAGTTATTATGTATTTATGTAGGTATTTCAGGTGATATATTGGATTGGTTGGTATATTTATTTTTATCCAACTAGTAGAGATATTGGGATGTAGAGGTGTATTTGAGTCATATGGAGATGATTTTATAGTGGTGTGGGTTCTTACATCTCATATCATGTTGTTTATTTATTGACCACTCCATCTAACATGATAATTTGGTTCTATTATATATCATTGATTTTGTATTCCTTTTATATGTTTTCAAATAAAAATAATCTAGATATTTATATTTTGTATTCCTCATTTGGTTTGTTTTATTTATTTTCAAATTGGTTATTCATTATGAATGGAATTATAATGCGTCGACACACCATTCAAGATCTTAGTAAGACTTTTTTTCTTATTTATCATTGTTTATAGGGTGAAATGTTTCCCACTCGATGAGGTTTGATACCATAATAATGTATGACCAGACCACGGTGATTAGGAACATGCATTGGGCCTTATGATGAGAAGATTTGAGTGACATAATATGTTGAACCAGGTTGGTTAATTACAAAATTGTGTCATATCCCTCTTTTTATTTTGGGAAGTTTGATATATAGAAGATAAATTCATCAAAACTCAAGATGCAGGTCATGAGTAGGTTCCAAATCAATGCCTTTTATAATGAAACTTGAGTTACCATGGATAGTTGGGATTTGATTGTTGAAAATGAGTTTCTTTTCAAAAAAATGTATATTTTGATCTAGATATATGTTTTTTTGATTTAGATTAAGAATATATGGGTTTTTTTGAAATTTTTTATGTTTTAGGGTGGAAATGGAAGGAGAAATAGAGGTGTGTCATTGGAACATGGTTAGAAAGATTATGTGGGTAAATTGTGTGCATGCATTAACACCATTCACTTTTGTGATTTGGCGTCAATTTGATTCCAAACTCACTTCTAACGTATTTCTCACTTTCTTTATGAATCATCAATATTTTTGTGAGGTGATTATATTATTTGGTCAAATCATGTTTGATATTTCCTGTTGTGACATTTGGTTTCATGTGGAAAAGGAATTTTATGAATTTTTTGTCTTTTATAATATGGTTTCTTTTCTTATTAAAGGTTAATTATATAGATCATTCAAAGGAGGTTTTTATTTTATAATGGAGTTTAATTATTATTTTTAGATATAAAGGTATGTTATATAAAAGTTTTCACTAAATGAACTTCAAAATTTCATAAAATTTATATGATAATTTTCATGTATTATATGATATATTTGAAATTCGGTATGAAATTATATTGACCTAGGATTAATATATATGGATATTAAATCAATTTAGATGAATATTAATTACATTAAAAAATTACATGCCTATGGACTGTAATAGTTTAGTCTCTTTGGAAACTTGGAAGAAAATCATCTAACATAGTGAAAGATCTTCAATATTTCCTACAAATATATTCCCTTTTAGAACTTCTACTTAAAAAAATCTTCATAACCTAGGGAAAGGAAAAAAAATAAATAGTGAGATCAGATGCTTAGTAATGGTAAATAAAGGAAATACATAAGCATAACATGAGAATAATTGTATTAGAACATGACAATAACATTTGAAGATTATACCCTGCATATCAAAGATCATATACATGAGTCATGGCATAAATATTGGTAGTTCATAAGAAATGAATCATAAGGGAATCAAGAGAATAATACATGAGAGAATAACATAGGAATAAGACATAGAATTTTTGGAAGACATATAAAATTATTTCCATAGTAGTCAAGGCATTCTACCATGACCATATTAGTGGAAAAATTCTTTTATTGAACCGGGTTCACTCCTCGTTTCACCATTGTTTTACTAAACCGAGTTCACTCCTCATTCTAACCTCGTATTACTAAATCTGGTTCACCTCCCATTCTAGCCTTATATTGTTGAACCAGGTTCACTTCCTATTCTAGCCCTATATTATTGAACTGAGTTTAATTATTATTCTAGCACTATATTACTGAACCAAGTTCACTTTCTATTCCAGCCATGTATTGCTAAACTAGGTTCACTTCCCATTCCAACCATGTTTTACTGAACCGAGTTCACTCCTTATTTTGGTATTGTATTACTGAAATGATTTCAATCCTCGCTCCAGCCCTGTCAAAATGAACTGAGTTCACTCCACATTACATCCATGTATTATTGAACTGGGTCACTTCCTATTCTAGCCCTGCATTATTTAACGGAGTTCACTCCTTATTCCAGCTCTATCATATTAAACCAATTTCACTTCTTGTTTCAGTCATATCATACCGAACCAATTCCACTCTTTGTTTTATCCCTATCAGACTCATGATATATAAATATTTACCCAATTAATTTTAGGGATACATATTCCCACCCATCACATAACAAAATATTACACACATGTTCCATAAGATAATAAAATATTCATCATATCATGACCTATAAAAAGAGATGGGTTTCATAAACATCATATAATAACCCATGGAATGAAAAGGGTATCATAAACATTTCATTATTCTATAACCTATAGAAAATAGATAGGTTTCATAATTATTTCATCATATAATAACAAGTCAATTTAAGTGGGATTCATAAGCATTTTATCATTATTAAACATATGGAAGATAAATGGGTTTCATAAAAACCTTTTCATCTTAAAAATAGACCATTAAAAGAAATAATAATAATGGTTTCCTTGGATCATATCCTCAATAAATCATAAACTATACCAAAGCATGTCATATTTGATGGATAAGGATTTTGAAAGATTACTTGGATCATTTATTAAGGAAAATAAAATTTCTTTGAAAATAACTTTTTAAGGCATAAAAAATATTAAGAATACTTTAATTAGAAAACCAATTTTAAAACTTATAAAACAAGCTTTAAAATAATTTAAAACATTTCATGAGGAAAAAATACTTTCTACGTTGAAATTTTTTTTTCAAATGGAAAAACATTTTGAAAACCCTTTTTCTTTGAAAATAAACATGAAAACTAATAGAGGATGATTTGAAAACCCTTTTAAACACTTTAAAACAAAAAAAAATATTTAAAAATAATTTTCCTTGAAAATTATAATAATAGTTAATTTAAAAACATTTTTTACAAAATTATTAGAAAACATGGTTTTTGAATAAAACAGTTTTTTAACTGGAGAAAGAAATAAGGTTAGATTTTTTAAAAATATTTTCTTAATAATATTAAGAACCAAAGAGTGGGAAAATGGAACAAATACTTAAATATATCATTAAAACCCATATTATGATAAAATTCATGTGATTTTTTGACATGTGTATCATAAAATTTTATCAATGGATGCATAATCATAAACAATCCCGATAAACAATGAGATTGTAGCAATAAAATATTACCACTTTGGTAACTTTGAATCATAATCCCCATGAAATAATAATATTAAATGAAGCTTAAAATATAGTGAAAATAATTATATTCATGATATGACATGTTAAATGTAATTATATAGACATCGTATAAAAATATTGGTGCATAACATGGAATGTATCTCAAAGAAGGAAAATTGAGACAAAATTACTTTACTGATGTGGTAACATTGAACCATAAACCCCATGAAAGAGAGATCATAAAAATGATATTTAATGTTTCATAAATTTAGTTATAATAATCATATAATACATTCATGTGTAGTAAATATGTCATACAAAATAATTGAGTGGTGAATAAGGCATAAGTCTCACTAAAATAAAAGTGAGACAATAAAACCATTACCTTAAGTCATGAATTTAAAAATACATGTTCAAAACATCAGTATAATGAATATAATTTTTTATAGATATAATAAAGAAACATATTTTATATACAACACCATATATGATTTTATTATGACTTTATATAACATGTTTATTAATAATTCCATGTCAGTGTTACGTTCCAGGTAATATCTACTTTTTTCATATATGTTTTGAAATATTATTTTTTATAATATTAGTTAGATAATTATTAAATTATTTAAATATTTTAAAACATGGTTTAAATTTCATATATAATAATTATATAAATATTTATAATAATCTTGAATATATATAAATATGAAATGGGATACACCGTTCATGGAGACAGTAGTCCGTACGTACGCATGTATGTTGTTTCTATTTTATTATCATATTAAAAGAAATAAATTAAATGAAATTTATGTATATATATATATATTATCATTTAATTATAATTATCATTTCATATATATAATATATTTTTACTAAACCAATCCTTAATACATTCCATGTAAAGTGTGAACGAATCGCATCGCTTTGAAGAGGTGGTAGTCCACATGTCCACAAACAAAGTTATCTTGTTTACACAAAATGAAAATCATTAAGGTATGTTTAATATAATAATTATAAAATCATAATTTATCCTATAAAAAATAAATTCCATCATTATTTCCAAACTTTAATTGTGTCAATGGAAGAACAAGTGAAATCAGTTCTTGAGGAGGTAGTTTTTTGTACACATAAATGATGATTGTGTATCCCATTTGATGACAATGTGTGAGAGTGTAGGTAAAACCCCTAAAAAATATCAGTATATTGAGTATTATTATTTTATTATATAATCATGTAATAATAATATTTGAGGTGTTGGAGAATAAAATAAAAACAAAGTGATTGTTGAAGGATGTTACCTCTTCTTTGAGTAACTCCTTTCAGTTTCCTCCAAAGGGATTCCTTGGTAGGACTTCTTCACAAAGGGAGTCTTATAAGATGAAATTATGGATTTTTTGGAGCTAATTTTTTAGGTTTTGGATAGTTCATATTTTCTTGAGAGGTTTGAGGAAGTGAGGGTGTGAGTTCCTTTTTATAGTGGAGGAGGAGTGGCATTCTTGTAAATATAAAAAAGTAAACACTATTTAGACGTCTCCCTTACATAATGTGCCTCAAATAATTTAACATTTTCAATAAAAGGGGGTAAAGGGTCTAAATATTTCAATAAAATTGGTTTTTTACATGACTCTGTAATTTTTCCCCTTAATTTAATGTTTAACCACTAAGTAAACTCATTTTTACCTTAATCACTGTAATTAATTTTAATTGCAATCACTAATATTATTGGTCAAAAATTAAGTTGAACATGTTAGAAATTATAAATTATGATTATTAAAAATATTTAATACATTTTCAAAAATTATAATCACATAATTTGAAAAAAAAATAATTTAAAATTAATCCTATAGACGGGACGAGAGGAAGGGTTTTTAAAGTGAAAAAGTTTAAATGTTTGAAATGTTTTTATATCAAATTTCAATGTGAAATTGGTTTCCATGAAAAAAATGGATCAATTTAGGTATAATTCATATAATTATACTATAAAACCAGTATTAAAAATAATTTAAATTTACAAATAAATAAGACAAAAAAAATGTTTTTAATTAAAGTTCATTATTTTCACTATTCATCCAAAAATAAAACTTCTCAAAAAAATATAAAAAATTTACCCAAATTAAATTTTGATATTAATATTTCAAAAATTAAGTTCATTTTTTCAAATAAAAATTGTTAATTTTTCATGAAATAAATTTAAAATTTATTTTCCATTAAAAGGAGGTAAAATATCCTTTTAGAAAAATATATATCTTTATGAGTAAAATTGGTTTTATTCTTATCTCTTTTCTAGAAAACACATAATATGAATGTTAATTAGTTTAAATAATATAATATATATATATATATATCTAAAATAATTTATCAAAAGTGTTTTAATTAATTTATTAAGGAAAAACCTTTTTTATTGCATAAATATAGTTTCCACACAAAAGATTTCCTATATTTACAAAAGGGTTTTATATTCATTTCTAGTTAATTGGTCACCAAATAATTCTTATTATATAATTTTTTAAACTTAATTATAATATTTTAATTAATATTCTTAATAACTTCCATTCCATCTGCTAAGTGAAAACTATAATAATATTTTTATAATATTATTAATAGCACAGTATAGTTTGGTAAAACTAGGTGTTGCGTATAGCACAGTCTATTGAAGGAACTCGTCATTATGTGTAACACAATCCAAACATAGTGTTATGTGTACCACAATATAATCTATGTTTTTGAGTGTGGAACAATCATGACATGGTGTTGTGTACAAATCAAGAATAACTTGGTGCTTTCATATAACATAATATATATTCAGTGTTGTGTGAAATGAATAATATCTAATAATTTAAATTAATTACAAAAAATATTTCAAAAAAACTTGGGGTGTTACATTTTTACCCCCTTAAAATTAATTTCACCCTCTAGAATTCATCAATGTTATTAGAGGTCTAATACCTGATGGTTCCTTTATTAGAAACCCACATCGTAAAAATTAATACTAAAACTTCCTTTAAAAATAGAATGTTGGAAACATGATGGTTAGACAAAGTAAATCATAACTAGATTTCTAATTAAGAGGGAATATGTGGAAAGTGAAAACATGGACATATAAGAGAAATATAACTATCATGTTCTGATGGGGAGTTATAGAGAACGTGGTTAATATAAAGTTAACAACCACAAATACATAACCTAAAGAGGCTTGAAAAAGGTTGTCGGTATCATAAAAAATTATGATAACTGGAAAAACTTTTATTTTAAGACCCCTTTTTTAAGTTGAATAATTTTAATGAGAATATATACTTCCATGATTTTTGAACAACCTCACCCTTTTTAGTGCCTTTTTCAATTCCCACTTCATCTCTTATTCTAAGAAATAAAGGTGAATTTTTCATTACTAGAGTATTAGAATATTATGAGATCCATAAATATAATGATTGGTCATTCCATCTATCTTTATCACAAAAAAAGTTATCATAAGTTATCCAATATACATAAATCCTTATATTAAGATATAATAATTTAATCTCACCAATTTTATCTAAAAATAAACTTAAACTTTATATAAATTGTTAAGCTTATAATCATTCTGAAAGCTATGAATTAGAAACATTAGAAATAAATTAACTAAATTTATCAAAAAAATCTTAACATTTATCCCCCATATATAATAAAGTAACTCTTATTTTTCACATGCCAAACATGTGAATACCATCATCAAGTATTATCTTGAAACATGGTATGGTCTGAATTACCATAAATTATTATTGAAAGCATTCATGTTTCCTTATCATTTTTTTTGATATATTCCTTAAATCCAAGAATGATTTAAACTACATCCATGATATGATAAACCAATTTTTCAAAAAACCATAATCAGTTCCATGGTAAACAGTATTATTCAACATGATTTATCCATATCAATCAACTCTTTATCCTAGATAAACACAATTTTCTCAATATCAGGAACACATTAAGGGTTATATTCCCTTGATAAAAATACCACATTTCCATTAAATCAATTTTTTAATTCTTCAAAACCATTTAATATATCCTTTTCAATCCTTAATGAAAAACTTATATTGAAAATACTTATATATGTCATGATTCGTATAACATAATATTTGAATTCCAAAAAAATATACACTTAAATCATCCAAATTTCTTCGTAAACCATTACTTAGTCTTCATTATCTTATTCCTTAATACCCCTTTCCTATAATATGAAATATGAATCATGTATTAAGTTTCTTTAATCTCAATCTAATCATACTTCTTATGTTTAATGTAAAGAATGTGGTTTTAACATCCCATACATTCCACATGTCATATGTGGTCTATTTATCTTCAGTAGTATAATCAATACTCATGCATCCTTTAATATTCACTTCAAGATATTTCCACTTAGGAAGTAATTTTTCATAATTCCCATACTTTCTACATCTGAAATGTTCAATGTTATCCTGGTCCCTTCTAGTTCCCGCTGTTGACTAAGCCCAAAAACAAAGTGTGATCTACACATGTCAATTCATAAAACCATATAATCATTAAAAATTATTTATAGGATGCCTAAATCCTTACACCTACTTTTAAATCTAAAACACATTAGTCTTATCTGTAGATACATACCTAGATATATCCTTAGAAATATCCCTAGGTATCTCACTAAAGTTTTCTCCTCCCATTTTCCAAAGGTTAAATAAATCTTTCCTTTGATACCAACTATAGAAAACCAAGATTAACATACATAGATATTACATAAATTTAGATTAATATTTATCACATTAAAAAATTACATGCCCAAGGACCATAATAGTTTAGTGTCTTTGGAAAATTGGAACAAAATATTCTAACTTGGTGAAAGATCTTCAATGTTTCCCACAAAGATCTTCCCCTTTAGTATTTCTACTTAAAACCTTTCTTCATAACCTAGAGAAAGTAAACATAATAAAGGGTGATCTTATATTCTTAGTAAAGTTAAATAAAGGAAATACATAATCATACCATAATAATAATGGTATTAAAACATGGTAATAAAAATTAAAGATCATACCCTTCATATCAAAGATCATATACATGAGTCATGGAATAAATATTGGCAGTTCATAAGACATAAATCATTAGGTAATCAATAAAATAATCCACGAGAGAATAACATAGGAATTAGATATAGAATTTGTGGAAGACATGTAAAGTTATTTACATAGTAGTCAAGGATTACTTCCAAGACCATCTTAGTGGACAAATTCCTTTACTGAACTGGGTTCACTCCCTATTCTTTCCCTGTATCACTGAACTAAGTTCACTCCCTATTCTAGCCCCATATTATTAAACCAATCTTACTTACTGTTCCATCCTTATATTATTGAATCGGTTTCGCATCCCATTCTAACCATGTATTACTAAAATGACATCACTCTTCATTCCAACCCTGTATTACTAAACTGGGTTAACTTGTCGTTACCACCATGTATTACTAAACTGGGTTCACTTCCCATTCTAGCCCTATATTACTGAACCAAGTACACTCCCCATTCCAACCCTATATTACCGAACTGAGTTCACTCTTCATTATAGCCCTGTCATATTGAATTGAGTTCACTCCATGTTTTATCTCTATATTACTGAACCAGGTTCACTTCACATTCGATCCCTATATTACTGAAGTGATTCCCCACCTTGTTCCATCCCTTTCATGTTGAACTAAGTTCGCTACCTATTTCATCCCTATCATATTGAACTGATCTCACTCCTCATTATATATCTATCATACTCATGAGATATAAATATTTACCTAATTCATTGAAGGGATATATAGGTACCACCTTTCACATAATGAAGTCTTAATTACATTTTCTAGATTATAATAAAACACTCATCATATCATGACCCATAAAAAGATATGGGTTTTAAAAAAATCATCTCATAACCCATGTAATGAAAAGGGTATCGTAAACATTTAGTCATATCATAACCTATGGAAAATAGATAGGTCTCATAATCATTTCATCATTGAATAACCAATAAAAGGAAGTGGGTTTCATAAGCATTTTATCATTTTGAAACCTATTGAAGAGAAATGGTGTAAGATCTCGGCCTTTTCTAAAGTTTAAACAAGATTAATTTCAAGTAATATTTTGTCCTTATTTGAGTAATTTTTTGGGTTATAACATGGGGTGTGTTTGGGTGGAATTTTGAGAAAAATGAATGAAAAGGGATATGGAGGATTGGTGAATGATTAGGGAAAATTGTGTGCCCTAGCCCAAAAAACCACGCAACCCTAGAGAGTGGAGAATCACACTATTGGTGCATAGTTTCTCAAGTTATATTCTCTATTAGTAGTAAGTTTACACACCTAAAATAACGAGTTCATTGTTGGTTCATTGTTATGGAAAACCATGTTCCCCTGTCTAGAAAATTGTGTGCTAAAATTAATTAATCCTTAAAAGTATTTTAAAATTTTCTCAAACCCCTGAAACTAACCTATTTCTATACCCATTCAATCTAAGGAGGTATTTCACAATTTGGAGTTATCTAGATGAATTCCACGCATTACTGACCTCCGTTCATTACAATTAAAATCCTGTATTGAAGATATTCTCCTCTCCCGATAGGTGGATCATATCTCGTTTTTTTCACGTTCATCCTCCTTACTTATTTTTTTATTATGGTAGGAAGTAATCTTATATTTTAATATATATATATATATATATATATATATATATTGGGAATATAGATCTTTTCTTAAAATATCTTATTTTCATTAATCTTTATTTAGGGCTTTGAGATTCAGAACTTGACCTACGTCATTATGCTGCTCAATTTTTGGGATTTCTTTTGGGAGACTATTTTTCAATGAATCAAGGTAGGTGGTATATAATTCAAATATCATATTCTTGATAAAAAAAATATGTGTATGTGGCTGTATAATTTATAGTGTTTGTTTAGTAATTGGAAATCCTAAATTTGATTAATTAATGTGGTTAATTAATGAATTGAGGAATTGTTGATTTGACTGAATAATGGGATTTTGGCATTAGGATAATTAATTAATAAATTAATTATAAATATATAACTTGGAGAATTGGGGATAATTAATTATGGAGTTAATTTTTAAATTCATGGATTGTTGAATTGTGAAGTAAGGATAATTAATTGATTGGATGTTAAGAATGTGAGAGTATTAATTAATTGTTGAATTAATTAATGGAATTGGATTAATTAATTTATGAATTAATTAATGGAATCATTGGTGGTTAATTGTTAAAAGTTGATTAATTTTGTTTAATCATAGTTTATAAATGGGTTGTTAGACATGAAAATCTATTCCAATGATATTTATGCATGTTTGATAAATGGGGTGTTAGACACAGTGTTCTACACCAATTATATTTATGCATGGTTGATAAATGGGGTGATAGAGAGAAATCTTCCATACCCAAAACATTGGCATTGAATTATGGTTCAAAGTGGTCAGAATAATGAAATATAAATTTAATATATAACATGGTTCAGACCCGACGCGGGCTAAAGTAAGTATTTATGTATGGGTGCCCTAGGGAACCCGGTGGTCTATGTGGTTTAATAAATATTAATTAATAATGTGATAACTATTTACTTATGAATTGTGCTTATTTATTTATACAAATGCATACAATTTTTATTGACTATTGTTGTTTTAGATTCCATTAGTTGTGGCCTACTAAGTTATACTCACCCAACTCAGGCTGCCTGATCGGTACCTAAATAGAGTTTATTGTTGAAGGTCGGGTTATGGGAAAAGGCCCTGAGTTAAAGGGTCAATTTGGGGATGGAACTTGGATGAGGGAACCCCACATGGTTCAAGAACCTCTTGAGAGTTGTTGGTGTATTTATTTTATAATTTCATTTTATAAAATTTATACTTAAATTAGCATGGCATGTTTTATTCTTTAGTTCAGATATTGTATATCCTTCTTTGATGGTCTTGAGATATGGAATTGTTTATAGTTATATATTCTTACACTAGTGATTATTATTTTTCCTGGTGTATTACTCTGATAAAAGAGCGTATAGTATCTCCATGATCGACTTATCAGATATTCACTACTAGTTAACAGTCGTTAGCTTACGGTGAGACATTATTGAGGTCATGTGACAGTCCAGATTGGGACACCAGGGTGTGGCACTATGTTCGGGACGTTACAAATGGGTATTATGAGGGTTTTCTTTTCTTTTTATTTTCTCTTACTATTCAAGAAAGGTAGATATGGGACTAAGAAGAGTTGGGCCTTTGTAATTATCTCATTCATGGGAGTTTCAAACCAATGTATGGGGAGAAACCCAAGTTCCTTAGGTGGGATTATTGCTATTATTTTTTTCTATTATAGTTTAATATTATTTCACCTTGGGTGACACACTTTTTGTGTGTTGTGATTATTAATGTTGAAATTTTCAAAGATCTAACATGTGGCCTAGTATGGCACGAGAATTGAGTTTCATGCATCATTTTAGGCCCTTAGTATTCTTTTGTGACATGCATAATTTTAGGAATGCATGGGAAAATGGGTTTTAGGTAAGTTGTTGAACTTGAACTATTTTCTTGGATTGTGAAATTGAATTGAAAATAGTTTCTAATATGAAATTGGAAGTGTTAAAATAATGAAAAAATCTTAATAATTTGGTCTCTAAATGAGAAAATTGATATGAGAATGATAATTCCCTTAGATAAATAAGACCTAGGTATAGGATGGTTAAGGGCAGTGATAGCGCCTCGATTTTGATTGTGGGGTGTGATTTAGGGAAAAGGACTTGTTGTAATTATTCAATTTATGTATATGTGATAAAAAAAATTTATGATTACTTGTATGTTTGTATGGAATTGTAGATATATTCCTCCATGACGATGCTTGTTGAGAGGATGATAAGAAGTTATGGCTGGTAATGCTCTACAGGTAATGGAACTTGAGGTACAGATAGTGTTGGGTGAGGAATACGGTGAGATGTTATAATAGAAATTATCTCGCTACATGAAATTCATGTAAATTAGCATTGATTAGTTTTAGAAGAGCATGTATGACCTAATGGGGGATTTTCAGTTACAGAACCCTACAAATTTTACTAGAGAGGGTGAGCCTAAAAGAGCTGAGTTTGGGATTGAGTCTATCCAGACTATACTTGACCATTAAAGACACATGTTGAGAGGAGGGTTAGGTTGGCTACATATATGATATGAGGATCAACAATGTTCTTGTGTGATGTCTAGGATCTTACTATATAGGATGATTGTATGTTATGGTAGGACTTATTAAAGATATTATTGGATCACTTCTACCAAGAGATGCTAAGGCATGAGAGAGTAACTGATTTCATGAGATTGACTCATGGGAGTATGTCTATGATGGATTATGCTAGATGATTTAAAGATTTGTAATACTTTGTTATAGAATCGGCATGAGATGAGGCTACCTCAAAAAATTTATTTCAGGATGGAATTATGTGTGAAATTAAGTCCCATGTGAATATCTTCATGTTGAAGAAGTTTTATTAATTGGTGAATCCAGATTTCATTACTGAGTGGAACCTGAAGGAGGCTTCCAGTGGCAGACAGGTGGTTTCTTCTAGATCATCTAGAGGTACATCTTCTGAGAGAAGGAAGCATCATTATGATAACTTTATCTAGGGAAGTGGGAAGCATAGTGGACATACAAGGGGTTCATTTACACGGAATCTTACCCAAGTTCTTTTGCACTAGTGTGGTAAGCTAAGACATTTTCATAAAGAGTATCTTCAACCACCAGTAGAGTGCTGATCTTGTGTAAATATGGGACATTTATAGAGGTTTTTTAGGAACCTGTGATAGAAAATTAGTGACAGAGGATATATAAGGAACCAGGGTGCAGGAAGGGGAACTTCTTTGCCATATCAGTCTGGCAGTTGTATTTTTACTAACCGAGGTGGTATTTGTAGTGGGCATGGTGCTTCTGGGAAAGTTCACCCACATCATTAGAGTGGTGCAACTCAGGGGAGTCAGACTACATCATAGGGAAAAGGGGAATGACATATACATGTAGTGAAACCTACACTTGTGGATAGTGAGGTTGGTCCATAGATATTGAGTGGTATTATCTTTGTAGTTTCTATATTAGCTAGTTCCTTAGTTGATACTGGTTCCTCTCATTCCTTTATATCTGTAAAACTTTTTAATGGTTTGAGGATAGAAGTGTATTTTTTAAGAGGGGTAATGAATATAGATATTTCATTGGGTTTATGGTCTAGATAAATATGTTTGTGCAAGGGATGTTATCTTGAGATCAGGGAGTACCATTTTCTCTAGGATTTATATATTCTTGATATGTCAATCTTTGACCTCATTCTGGGTATGCAATGGTTAGTCACATATTATTGTTACCAAAGTATAGTTACCTTTAAGTCTCTGAAGGGTGAAAACTATATTCACTATGGAGATTGGGATATCTAGACAGTCTGATTAGTGACAATTACTCAACAACTGGGAGATCTCACAACCCAAGTTTCTAGTCTTTTGGTGGATGATGGAGGTGTGGAGCAAGATGTATTTTCACCGATAGTGGGTAATTTTTAGGATGTTTTTATTGAATACTTATTAGGGTTTCCACTTAATACTGATGTCAAATTCACTATTGAGATCATGTCAGGGGCTGAGTTAGTATATATTCCATCATATAGAAGGTAACCAAAAGAGCTTCAAGAACTCAAGACTCGGCTGGAGGAGTTTGAGGGTAAGGTATTTATCTATCCAACTACATTTCCTTGGGGATCACGTATGTTTAATTATTTTATGAAAAGAAGGATGATGGGAGTTTGATCTTGTGTGTCGATTACCGAAAGTTGAACAAGATGACTCTAAAGAATCGGTATCCTCTTCCTCGTATTGATGATCTATTTGACTAGTTCTGAGGTGTTTTTGTGTTCTAGAGGATCGACATGAGATCAGGGTACCATCAGTTGATATTTTGGATGTCTGATATAAGGAGAACAACTTTAAAAAGTAGGTAAGACCTTTATGAGTTTTTCGTAATTCCATTTGGGTTGATCAACACACCAATAGTGTTTATGTACTTGATGAAATGAATCTTCTATCTACACTTGGATCAATTTGTTGTAGTATTTTTGGATGAACACTTGGTGTACTCCAAGACTCATAATGATCATTCCCAACATCTTGACATCATCCTGAGTACACTGAGAGAGCATCGTCTATACCCAAAGATACTTAAGTGTCAATTTTGGATTGATCAGGTACACTTCTTGGGTCGCATAATCTCGAAGGAAGGTGTGTTAGTGGACCCAGATAAGGTTGAGGTAATGATTTCTTGGGAGAATTAAAATAACATTTTTCATATACATAGAATTATAGGTTTAACTAGATAATATTGGAGGTTTATCTAGGACTTTTCCTATTTAGTAGTACCACTTTCAGGCTTGACCAAGAAGGGGTAAAGTTTGAATGGTCGAAGGCATGTAATAATTCCTTCCAGGATTTGAATAAGTGGTTGACATTAGCATAGATATTCATCCTACATGAGACAGGTGAGTAGTATATGATGTATTGTTTTTTTAAAGAAGGAAGTGCCTTTTTCTAAGACCAAGGCATAATTTATTAAAATAAATAAGGAAACTACATGAGTCTGAAGTAAGTAATATTATTACATTTTTTATTATAAAGAGAGAGAAGATCAACAAGAAGGTCATTTCACCACGTGATGTACTAGTTGATTCCATTGTTAGATAGACTGTCTACAACCATATTTTCTTCACGGAAGGCATGAGTTATAATGTAGTTGGTCTCCTTAAGTGAAGTAAGGTAGCTTATCCAATGGGTAGTAAGCGGCCATGCAAGATGTACCACACCATTCCAAATAGCATGGAAAATAGTGGTTGAATCAAGTATACAATGTATTGTGACACTTCTAGGATTATACTTATAGAAATATTGATGTCGGGAGACTAAGTAGTGGAATATGGGTTTCGACAGCTAAAGTAATATGAACAGAACTACCTACAAACAACCTTGAGATAGAGGCAGTGGTTTATGCACTAAAGTGATGGAAAAATATATTTTGGGCGAGAAGTTTACTTTTTATATGGATCACAAGAGATTAATGTATATCCTCTTGGTGTGAGATTGGATTCATCAGTAGTTGATATGGGTTGAGTATATAAATTAATTTTATTTTGAGCTAGAATATATGCCTGTGAAATGAAATAGTGTGGTTGATGCTTTGAGTAGGAAAACTCAGACTTAGATGATTTATGAGTCTAGTGATGAGTAAAAGATGATGAACTATCTATCTGAGATGCATGTAATGGTTCATAAGAGTTACGAGATAATGAATATGGTATCATTATTAGTGTATTCTATACTTTTGAGATGGATTAGAGACAAACTGTATGAGGATTTTGGTGTGTGACCTTTAGGTAAAGCCTTGAAGGTGGGGATTCACATTCCGATTAGAGCATATAAGAGGATTATATCATCTATGTCAGTATTCAGGTTGTTGTTCCTATGAGTATGCAAGATGAGTTGATATGGGAATTTCATTCCTCATAGTGGGCGGTACATCCAGGTATAACGAAACTGTACCATAGCCTATGATGATAGTTTTTGGGTTCGGGAATGAAAGAGGAGATAGTGGGTTTCATGACATAATGATACACCTATCAACAGTTAAAGGAAGAGCATCAAAGATGTGGAGGTTTTCTACACCTATTACCCATTCCAAAATGGAAGTGGGATGACATGATAATGGACTTTGTGGTGGTTATCCTGAATACACAAAGGAAGAATGACTCTATCTGGGTTATTTTGGATCTACTAATAAAAGTGGTGCATTTATTTCCTATATGGGTGACATTATCAATGGAGTAGTTGGGATACATGTTTTTTCGAAAGATAGTTAGCCTATACATGGTTCCATAGAATTTAGTTTTAGATCAGGACTCGTGTTTTACTTCGCGTTTCTAGAAGTTATTACAGAAGTCTCTTGGTATACAGGTTTTATTGAGTACAACCTTCCACCCACAAAAAAATGGGAAGTCAGAGTGTATTATACAAGTTCTTGAGGATATTCCATGAGTGTTTGTTCTTGAATTCAGTGGTTCTTGGGAGAAACACCTAGTATTGGTGTAGTTTTCCTATAATAATAGTTTTTAGGAAATGATATAGATGGAACCATACAAGGTTATTTATGGTAGGCCATGTATATAACCTCTATGCTGGATGGAGATAGGTGAGTCTCTGCTGTTCGGACAGAATATCATATAGGAGATGTCGGAATAGGTACAAATTATTTAGAAGTGTATGGTTATGGCTTAGAGTATATAGAATTCATATTCTGATAGATATTGATGACCCCTAGTGTTTACATAGGGTAAACATGTATTCCTTCAGGTGTCACCAAGGTTGGTCTACTGCAAGATATGGAAATAGGGAAATCTGACACCCAAGTTCGTTGGACAGTTTGTGGTAGTAGAGATAATTGGATTTGTGGCATACCAGTTAGCTCTTCCATAGATATATACTGTTATGCATGAAATTTTCCATGTTTCATAACTATGGAAGTATCACCCAGACCCTTCTCTTATGATCAATGTGTATGATGTTGATCTTGATATATATGTATCCTTTAAAGTGCATCTGATACGTGTGTTGGATTAGAGTGAGAAAGTGTTTTTAGGATAGATAGTGTTGATAGTTCATGTATTGTGGAAACATGTGCATGTGCAGGAGGAAACATGGGAAGGGGAAGAAGATGTATGGGCTCAGTGGCCCGAACTTTTTGACTTGGAATTTTAGAGAATCTTAGGATCGAAACTCGAGGATGAGTTGTTATAAGGTGGGCAGATTGTAAGATACCAACCTTTTTGAGAGTTGACTCAAGCTAGTTTTTAGGTAATATTTTATCCTTATTTGAGTAATTTTTTTGGGTTATAACTTGCGGTGTGTTTGGTAGGAATTTTGAAAAAAAATGTAGAAAAAAGTTTTGTGCATGGCTAGTGAACGGTTTGGGAAAATCGTGCACCCCATCCCAAAAAAACTGTGAAACAATGGACAGTGGGTAATTTCACTATTGGTACACATTTTTAAAGTAATGCACCCTATTAAGAGTAACCATGCACCCCTAAAATAGCAGGCTCACGGTTCTCACATGGTTAGGGAAAAATGTGTGCCCCTTCCTATAATATTGTGTGCAAGAATTAATTAAACCCAAAAAGTATTTTAAAAATTCCTGAAACCCTCGAAACTCACTTATTTCGACCCCCATTCGACCCTAAGAGGTATTTCATGATTTTAGAGCAATCTGATTGAATTCTAATCCCTCTCGACCTCCATTATTCATGATTCAAATCTCGAATCAAATACCTTCTATTATCCCAATAAGTTGATACTATCCCATTACCTTCCTATTCATCCTCTTTACTTCTCTCATTGTTTTTGGGGAATTAATCTTCTGTCTATCTAGAACTAGATCTAGATTTGGTGAATCTAGATCTATGCTTGTGGGTCTAGATTTAGAATTAAGAGATCTTGTTTTCTTTAATCTTGATTTAGGGCTTTGAGATAAGGATCTAGACCTATGTCGTTTTTCTGGTCAATTTTGGGTTTTTTTGGGAGACCATTCATCAACAAGTTGATATAGGTGGTCTATAATTCAAATCTCATAATCTTGATATCAAATATGTTTATGTGATTGTATAATTTCTAGGGTTTGTTTATCAATTGGAATTCCTAAATTTGATTAATTAATGTGGACAATTAATAAATTGAATAATTGAGGGTTTGATTAAATAATGGGATTATGGAATTGGGATAATTAATTGGTGAATTAATTATCAATGTATGCATTGGAGAATTGGGGATAATTAATTAGTTGAGTTGATTATTAAGTTCTTGGATTTTGGAATTGTGAATTTATGATAGTTAATTAGTAAATTAATTATTGTTTGTTAAGATTGTGAGAGGATTAATTAATTATAAAATTAATTAATGAAATTGAATTCATTAATTTATGAATTAATTAATTGAATAATTAGTGGTTAATTGTGAAAATTTTATTAATTTTGTTTAATAATGGTCCATAAATGGGGTGTTAGGCATGACAATCTACGCCAATGATATATACACATGTCTAATAAATGGGGTGTTAGACATGACATTCTACACCAATGATATATATATGCATGGTTGATAAATGTGGAGTTAGACATGGTGATGTGCACCAATGACATATATGTATGATTCAGAATTGGGATGCTGGACATGATGTTATATTCCCATGATATACATGCATGATTGAAAAACGGGGTGCTATATAGGGCATTCTATACGCAAAACATTGGCATTGTATTATGGTTCCAAGTGGTCTTAATTATGAAATATGAATTAAATATGTAACATGGTTCATACCCAGTGTTGGATGAAGTAGGTATTAGGGTATGGGTGTCCTCAGGATCCTGATGGTCTATGTGGTTTAATAAATATTAATTGATAATGTGATAATTTTTTACTTATCCATTGTAATTATTTATTTATACAACTGTATACACTTATTATTGGCTATATTTGTTTTAGACAACGTTTTTGGTGTCCTATTGAGTTGTATACACACCCTACTTAGGCTTTATGATCAGTACCTGAATAGACTTTATTCTTATAGGATGGATTAAGGACAAATTCAATTTCTTAGATGGATGATTTAGGGATGGAGCTTGGATGAGGGAACCATATATGGTTTGGGACCTACTTGGGAGTCAACGGTGTCTCTATTTTCTAGTTTATTTTTATATACTTGACACATAAATTAGCATAGCGTGTTTTCTACTTTAGTTCAGATATTTTATTTTTTACTTTGATGGTCTTGAGATATGGCATTGTTTATGGTTATATATGCTTTAGCTATTGTTTATTATTTTCATTATTGTATTAATTTGATAAAATAGGGTATATTCTCCACATGATTGACTTATCAAACCCTCACTACTAGTCAGTAGTCTCTGGCATATGGGGAGAAGTGCTTGAGGTCATGTTGTGGTCTGACTTGGGGCACCTAGGTCGGGATGTTACAAATGGATTTAATAGACAAATTTTCATCTTAAACATAAACCATATAATGAAATAATAATAATGGTTTCCTTGTATCATATCCTTATTAAATAATAAACTATATCAAAGGCTTTTATCTTATATATATAAGGGTCTTGAAAAATCACTTGGAGAATTTCTTAATGAAAATAATATTTATTTTAAAATCACTTTTTAAGGAATAAAACATCTTAAAAATAATTTACATAGATAAAAAAAATTAAAAATATAAAAAAATATTGAAAATAATTTAAAACATTTCATGAGGAAAAAATTATTTCCACTTTCAAAAATTATTTTTAAAACATAAAACATTTTGAAAAAACTTTTTCCTAGAAAATAACTTTAAAAACTTATAATGGAAGCTTTGAAAATCATTTTAAACAAATTAAAAAATAAATAAATTCTTTAAAAATAAATTTTAATGAAAATTTTCATAATATATTATTTAAAAACATTTTTTATAATATATTTAGAAAACATTTTTTGTGAATAAAATGGGTTTCGAACAATAGAGATAAATAAATTTGAATTTTCTTAAAAACATTTTCTTAATAATATTAAGTACCAAAGAGTGTAAAATGGTACCAATTAATGAATATATCTTGAATAAATAGAGGATAAGTAAATTCATGAGATTTACTGATACATGTATCATAAGATATCATCAATGGAAGGATAATCATAAAATATCATGATAAACGATGAGATTGTAACAATAAACTATTACCACTTTGGTAACTTTGAATAATAATCCCATTGGAAGAATAAAATTATATGAAGCTTAAAAACTCAAGAAAATTATTAGTATCATGATATAACATTTCAATGGTTATTATATACTCCTCCTATAAAAATATAGGTTCATAACATGGCATGTATCTCAAAGAAGGTAAATTGAGACCAAATTGCTTTACTAATTTGGCACCATTGTACCATAAACACCATGAAATAAAGTTAATAAAATTGATATTTAAATACCCATAAATTTATTTATAATAATAATATAACACATTCATGGTCAATACATACACCACACAAAATAAATGTGAGGTGAATAAAGCATAAGTGTCATATAAATAAAAGCGAGACAAGAAAACAGTTACCTTAAGTCTTGAATTTATTCATACATGTTCAAGCCTCCTGAATAATATATATAAGTTTATTATAAATCTACCAAATACTCATATTATTATATATAATACCATATATTATTTTATTATGACTTTATATAACCCATTTGATAACAATTCCATGTTAATGTTTCGTTTCAGGTAATATCTACTCTGTTTTTTGTATATCTTTTGACTTTTTATTATTTATCCTATTACTTGTATAATTATTTGATTATTTAAATAATTTAAATCATGGTTTAAATATTACATATATTCTTTATATTAATATTTATAATTTTCCATAAAAAATATAAATATGAAATAGAATACACTATTCATGGAGACAGTAGGCCATATGTATGCATGAATGTTGTTTCCATTTTATTTTTATATTGAAATAAAGTAAGTAAATTAAATATATATATGTGTATATATTATCATTAAATTATAATTATTATTTCATATATATCATATAAATTTACCAAACCCATCCTTAATACATTCCATGTAAAGTGTGAATTAATCGCATCGCTTTGAGGAGGTGGTAGTCCACACGTCCACAAACAAAGTTATCATGTTTACACAAAATAGAAAGAATGATGGTATGTATTATATAAAAATTAAATAAGAGTAAATACATAATAAATATTATATATATAATATAAAAACATAAATTCTATCATTATTTACAACCTTTAAATGTGGCAATGGAAGAATGAGCGACATCGGTTTGCGAGGAGGTAGTTCGCTATACACAAGAACAATGATTGTGTATCCCATTTGATTGAAGAGTGTGTGAGTGTAAGTTGAACCCTTAACATAAAATCATCTCAGTATATCTATAATTCAGAAAATATTATTTAATCATGGAATAATAATAATTTATGGGGTTATAAATAAGTAAAAACAAAGTGCTTGTTGAAGGATGTTACCTCTTATTTGAGTAACTCCTTTTGGTTTGCACCAAAGAAATTACTTTGTTGATTTTATAACCAATGTGAGGCTTATATGATGAAGGTATAGAATTTGAGATATCATATGGGTAGGTTTTGGATTAGACAAAGTGGCTTGAGAGGTGTGAGGAAGTTAGGGGGTGCCCTTTTATAATGGAGGAGGAGTGCTATTCTTGTAAATAAAAAAATGTAAACACTATTGAGAGGTCCCCCTTACCTCATGTGCCTCCAATAATTTTCCCTTTTTTATAAAAGGGAGTTTATGGTTGAAATATGGCCATAAAATATATTTTTTACATGTTAATATGGTATTTTTTTCTCTTAAGTTAAAGTTTAATCACTAAATAAACTCGTTTTTACCTTAATTAGTGTAATTAATTTTAATTACTTTCACTAATCTATTTAGTAAAAAACTAAGTTGATCGTATTAGATATTATAAATTATGATGATTCTAAACATGGAATCTATTTTTCAAAATTCTAATCACATAAGTGGTATAAATTAATTTAAAATTAATCTCGCAGATGGGATGAGACGATGGGTTTTTAAAGTGAAAAAGTCCAAAGGTTTGAAATGTTTTATATACAATTTCAATGTGAAATTGGTTACAATTACCTAAATTGGGATAATTTATTTATAATTTATCTATTTATAATTTAAATACAACTTTAAATATAACTTTACTATGTAAATAATTTATATTAAAAAGCATTTTGAGTTAAAGTTCGGTGTTTTTCACTATTCATAAAAAATAAAACCTCTCAGAAAAATACCAAAACTTTACCCAAATTAACTTTTGATATTAAAAATTCTAAAATAAAAAATTCTTTTTCAAATAAAATTTATAAAAGTTTCAAAAATTGTATTTAAAATATGTTCTTTATTAAAAGGTGGTAAAATTACCTTTTAGAAAAATATATATCTTCATGTGTAAAATTGGTTTTATTCTTATCTCTTATCTAGAAAACACATAATTTAAAAATTAATTAATCCACTGAATATAATATATATATATATATATATATATATATATATATATATATATAATTCTATAAAATAGTTTATAAAAAGTGTTTTAATTAATTTTTTTAGGTAAAATGTGATTGATTGTGAAAATATAGTTTCCCAGCAAAATATTTCCTTTATTTTCAAATGGGATTTATTCCTATTTCAAGTTATTTGGTCATCAAATAATTCTTATTATGTACATGTGAAATACCTATTATCATAATTTAATTAATCTTATTCATAACCACTATTGCAATGTCTAGGTGGAAACTATAATAATATTTTAATTATAATCATAATAGCACATTTTAGGTTGGTAAAACTAGGTCTTCCATGTAGCACAAGCTATCGAATGAACTCGTAATTGTGTGTAACACAAGCCAAACATAGTGTTTCATGTACCTCAAGATAATATAAGTGTTTCATGTAGCACAATATTGACATTGTGTTGGGTAAAAAGCAAGAATAACTTTTTTTTATATAACACAACATATATTTAGTGTTTCATGAAATGTAAAATATCAAATAGTTTATATTAATTATATAAAATATATTTCACAAAATATTATGGTGTTATAGGGATAGTTTTATGTTCAAGTGAAATTATAAATTACCAACGATGTGATAAAATAAAATTTATTTTTTTATAAATATTATAATTTATTTGAACTCTGTTATGGGATGATGAGGAAAAAATGATTCCTCTTTAGTTATCATAATGATACAGAATGCTGAAAAAATGTTTATGGTTTCATAAAATGGTGTTTTAAATATTTATTAGATGTCTTTTTTTGAAATAGTAAAGTTTATGATGTTATATATGTGTGTGTGTGTTTGTGTGTTTGTTTTATTTTGATGTGTTTGAACTTTTGGACTGATCTTTTTATTTTTATTGGGATCCTGTGGTTAGAATTTTGAAATGTATTTTGATTAGGTTTATATTTTTTATTATTTAGAGTATGTCTCCAAGAATGGTCTTGGTGAAATTCATGATTTTTTTTAATGATATTATTTTTATAGTTCCCTCAACCTATGTTTTCTTTCCTTGTAAATTGAATCTACACAAACTCTAAACTTATTGGTAAATAAAAGTTATTTTCCACTCATAGACCATGCCCAATCCATCTTGAATTAGTGACCATACATCTATCATGGTGATCAAATCTCACTAGAAGAAATATAGTGGATAAAAAATATTGAAGGAATATTTCATCATTTGGAAACTCTAAAATCCTTAAAAGTAAAAAAAATTATAGAAATATTTCAAGGATTGAATTGAGAATACTGGAAAATTATCATTCCACTTCAAATGTGTAGTGACATATCTTTGGAATGCTTCAAGAAAATTATTTTCCATTGGTTTTATCCTATGGGTGTGAAAGTGGATAAAGTGATTAAATTCATGAATCTAAATCAGGGTTGTGAAAAGGAGAAGGATTATATTGATCAATTCTATAAACTATTGTATTTTTATCCTAATATATTCATTAAAAATACTTTGAAATCATGATTCATTGAAGGGGGTATTTTACCATACCTCATATTAGTTGTGTTTTCATATGAAACAATGTTCTATATAGAAGTAGTCAACAATGTCATGTTGATAGATATGAATTTGTAAAGGTGGTCTTTATTAAGTGAAATATATAATTCATCTAACATGATTATGGGTACCCAATACTATGAGAAGAAAAATAATGATAAGTTTTAGAAGTAAAGTTGGGATAGAGTGGTTCAATCTTCTTATACTCTAACCATTCCTTTTAAAAATACGACTAATTTTGTGTGATTTCAATGTGATAAGAATGTGCACTCTAATACCTTTTATTTAAAATCTATGAAGAATTATCTATGACGTATCCATTTTAGTTATCTTTAAAAATTATATAAATTGAATTATCATTAAAAAGAGAAGTCCCTAAAACAATCTGAAGTCTGTTAGAGTTACCACTTGGTGTAATGTTATTGATGTATATTTATTTTCTATTTTGTAATTAATTTTTAAATAATTTAATCTAATATTATATCCTTTTAGGTATTTTCTTATCTTATACATATTTTAGGATCATTTAAATGGATTCTTATGTGATTGTGTAAAAGGTATTGAAAATTTCATTAAACTTATTGAATTCTTTATTATTGATGGAATAGTGTTGTTAATTCTATCATTTTGTTCTGAACTCTAAATTGTGGTGAGACCTATCAAAGGTCCCAACCTTCTGAAGAGTACATAACATATATTGTCCCTCCATTTTTAAGGTTATTTATTTAAGTTTTTCATATGAATAATGTGATAATAGACATAAATCTTCAATTTTATTTTCATAATTTAGTTCATCCAAGTACATGCCAAGTATTATATACATGTCTACTCTATTTGATCTTTTCTAATATGGTCAAATGTATAGAATTATTTTTTCTTTGATTACAAAGTTAGTCATGGATTGAAGTTTCCTCAAAGTTATTGATCAGTTTTATAGATCCTCTAATAATCGTAATAAATTAAGTTGGTTCCATGATATATTGAAACTTTATATTTCATAGTTATTTAGAAAATCACTTGTAATTATGACTTTCATTTTAAATATAACTATTCATGTTTATTCTCTATCTATCTAATATAATGTGATTTATATCGAATATGTTGTTAAATTGATCAGTAATTTTTAAATGGTATAGTGTATTTCTTCCAGGATTGGGTTTATCCATATTTTTATCTATGGATTGACTCTTATAAAATAAAAATTAATCCATAAGTTGGATGACGTAGTTTCATCTATCCTAATTCATGAATCAGTGATAAATGTCTCTAGTAAAGTGAAATATTTGAGATAATTTGGACACCCCCATGTCACATTTTTCAAATATTTTATCCACTTATTAATTATTTTATGTTTTAGGATGGTTGGTTTTGAGATTTTTAAAATATTAAGAAAACATCATTGTCTCACTATTAGTGCATATTAAATATTAACCATGCATCTAAACCATACATAGTGTGAGTTTCTTTTCTATTTGTAACCACATTGATGATGTTTGGTTAGGGGAACTATGTGAGATAATCATATCAGTACTATATCCCAAATCTAGTGGTTCATGCATGGTTTGTGCATAATTTTTTAAACCATGAACAATAACCATAATTGATAATTTATGTTTCCAATTATATTCATGGTAAATTTACCCCCACCCCCTCCCTTACCTTTTCATTTTATCTTAAATAACTAGAAGGAGAAGACCTCTCTGAGTTCCCTTCCTTCCTATAAAACCCCTAGTTTTTAGGTATTTTATCATTTCATTATGTATTTTTAATGTATGAATAGTTTTGTGTTGGTTTTGATATATTTATGAGGATTTTTTGGGAAATTTATAGATTTATTGAAGGGTTAATAGTTAGATAAATCTTATGGGGAAAAATAAAAACTCCTTACGTAACTATGTAGAGGGAGGGGTTATTTGGGGAGGCGCACTGTTTGGGTAAATTGTGTGTTAACTGTGCATCATTGGAAAATTTGGGTTTTAGTGATTCATACAATTAGTGCAGGGTTTTAAAATTTGTGTTTCCAAACTATGAATCCCTAGGTTTCATGTCATACCAGCCATCTCTTTATCCCATGATTTCACAAACTATGTATCTAAACAATTAAAGACTTTTAAAAGGACTGTAAATTATTTATTAATCCAATTTTCCAACCTAAAACCTTCATTTCTCTACTATTTACTACGGATCTCAATCCTAGAGGATTATTTGGTCAATTTTAGTGGATCTTCATTATATATTACCCTTTCTTGGATTCTTGGAGTGGTTGACCTAAGAATTGATAGTTAAATTTTTAACTTTACTTATTATCTCTTCTCCTTTATCTTTTCTTTGGGTAGAAACCCATGTTCTGACTTCAATGCCCAAGAATTATGGTTAAGGTGTGTTTTTAATGAGGGTTTATTTATGAAACATCATAGGTGGGTTATAAAAGCTCATATCTATGAGGGTGTGGTGCAGTTTTATCATGGAGACCTTGTTTCTGGTAGGTGTCTTCTCTCTCACTCTCTTTTTGTCAAGAACTTAAAATATTGTTGTTTTAAAACGTTAAATTTTTATTTTTATCTCTTCCAAATGATGTTGGTAAACCTTGGTTAAACACTATCTTGGTGTAAAATGTTTTTAGACAAAATTTATGGGTGAAACCCATAACATGTTTGATAAAATGAATATTTGGTGATTTGGTTTTAAAAAAATGATGATTTTGGTATGTGAAAAATTTTCATTGGTCTCGCTTGATGTGTGTTCATGATGTATTTTTATGGGGATATATTGGCATGTACTTGGTTATTGGTGTTATTTCAGTGTGCATATGGTTTGTAATATTGGTAACTTATAATTTTCATAAGTTTGGTGTGAATTCAAGATTTATACTAAAAGTGGTATTATTAATTCCATGTTTTCCATCATGTTGAAATTGGGGAAAACTAGTAGGGGGAATTTATGATTTAGACATGTATTTCATGATGAAATTGGGGAACACTAGGTTTATCATCCAAGTGACAACTTTGGTATGAAGGGATGGGTTTCTACTCATGAGTTTTTCTATTTAGTTAGTCTCGATTTCATGGGGTATTCATTTGGTTTGGTCATTGCATGGCTTAGTGCTTTCATGGAATGGGTGTATGAGTTGTGTTGTGAGTTTTTTTGTGGATATAATGGGTTAAATGAAAGGGGTATTTTGGTGTAATTTATTTATGTGGTTTAATATTTCCTTGTATATTTATATTACTCTCCTCGCCTATTTTTTATAAATTTTAAGATAACATGTTCTTGTTTAAGTGGCGTGTATGGGACGTGTATAGGGGGTTGGCTACTAGTTTTATATACTCAACCCTTTATAAGTATCTTGGTTCAAATATTATCATTTGTTGACATGGTGTAGGTAAGGGGATATCTCTTACCTTTATAGTATAGTGTATTGATGTTGTGATCTTGGGTAATGGAGCTAGGATCGTAGAGGAAGTGGTTATATGGATTTTTGGAGAGTTCATTCTGTCACATTGTTCTTACTTTTTTCCCTTTTCACTTGTAGCCTTATTTTGGCCCATTTTTTCTTATTTGGACTTCGATTATTATTTATTTTCATGGTGTGTATTGAATTTTGGTCTTTTTTTATTCATTTATCATATTTACATATTTTCTAGTAGTTACCTGCTACTTGTTGTTTTATATGCAATGGGAAATCATTTCCCAATGATTTACTAAAGCCTTAATAATTTATTACTAACATTTGTTATCCAAGGGATGAACCTAATTATTGTTTCATTTTGATCATGTCCAAGTAAATGGGATAGGGTTGGGATGTTACAAATGGTATCAATTCGGTATGGTATGTCAATTGGGATGGTAAGTATGGTTATAGGATGTTCTGTGACATGAAGTTTGGGGTATAAAAAAGGCATATATATCCAATTTATAGTAAAATTAAAATTATTATGGTGTTCTGGGAATGATAAGTGTTTTTAAACACATTTAAGAGTGTTTTTACCTCATCATCACGATTTTATCTAATGAGAGTTTCATATCATTCATTATTAATGATATTTATCACTAGAATTGCATCCATTATATAATATTTTAACATTTATTATTTGGAAAATTATGACATGATGTTTTTGTTTTTTATGTTTTTTATTTGTTCTCATGGATGAAATTATAAATTTTTAAGAAACGGTTTTCATAACAAGGTAAAATATTTTTTTACTGTATGTTGTGTGTTGATACTTACTAGCATTGAATTGTGTTTATTCCAACTTTTTTCATTGGAATTATTATTTTATTAATGGGTTTATTTTTTCTACCTAATTTTTTAACGAAACATGAATCAGGTGTTGAATTGAAATATAAACAAGTAATTAATTTTATTGAAAATAATTGATCGAGTGATAAATTAAATCCCTATTATTCTAAAAACATTAAAAAATTTAATAATGATTACATAAATGTATTATTCAATGTTTACTATATTACATTCATAATGATTGGAGACATGTCTATGTCTTATAAAACCATTAGACGTGATGGATTAAATTATTTTGGCCTCATATTTTAATATTTTTATGACATGCAATGTACTGATTCAAATTTCTTGATTTAAAATTTGGCTGAATATTGACTATAACTGGACAAAAATCATTTTATAATTTTTAGTTAGTATTATTTGGATTAAATTCAAGATATTCTAAAGAACATTTTTTTTCATTCCATGATTTTCACATAATTAATAGAGTGTTTAATATAATGATTAAAATAGTAGGTAACATTCTTAATATATTAAATATGATAGCTTATCATAATGATTAATGTCTTTTGGAACTATTAAAGTTGTTAGTTCACTAGTCATGAGATAATGTGGAAATATATGATATGTTAACTAAAGTTGTTTAGTTTTTTATTATGTGGTCATGATTAATTGATAAAATAATTTTTTTCGGTAAAATGTTTAGCTTTGGAACATAATGGCCTGAAATATGGAAGTAGGTATTTTTTTTCTAGATGCTTGTTTTCTTTTTGGATGAAACTAAATTAATATACATAAGATTTTTGGAACATGATGTAACTAGTATTTGTATTATGATTAGTTATTAATCCTGAAATGATACTGAAATTTCAACACTTTTACTATTATGAATTGATGTTTATAAATTTTTTATGTTTTATTTATTGTATTTTACATGAATTGTTTGATAAGTACATGTTTTGTTAGTAATAAAAATCTGTTATTAAAAAATTCAATGGGAAGGATTTGATTTATTAAAAACAATATTATTTTTATTAAATAGGATTTGTAAAAAGTATTTCATGTGATATTTTATAAAGCTTATTTATTATGTTTAGAATCATTAAAATATTTTATGAGTTTTCTTTAATTGGATTTTGGGAAAGATGACACTTTAATGGGGACCCTGAAATTGTTTTGAACTCTATATCTTTGAATATTTTTTTTAAGAAATGTATATAATTGTGAATTGATGGGGTGGAAACCATATAATGGAATGCTAAAAGTTTTGGTAATAAGTTGTTGTTACCTTAGAAAGAGGTGGTAACAATATTTTATTATTGAATTTATTATCTCAGTTGCGATTATGGTATTTTTCCTGATTATGGTGCATGTCATGCTAGTTTTGGTTGGGTGAAGTAGTTATAATGTTGTAATGAACATAGGGGATTCATGTGAAAATGATATCTCATGTGATGAGAATGATTAATTCTCTCAGGAAACGAGATATATTGGGATTTAAATTGGTCACCATAATCAATTTATATTTATATGGTCTAGTTTTGTGGGAGTTCACATTGTTATAGATGGAAATCATTGATATAATTTTGGGAACATAGGGGTTATTGAATTCAATACACAAGTTGATTATTATTCCTAGAAAGTCACTCTCATATATCCTAGTGGATTTGGTTATATTTTCAAATGGTAATGGGAGATATATTCATGAGGATCATGGACTTCACTAAAATAGGTTTGAACAACCTTCTATTAGTAGAAAACTATAACATTTTGGGTTGTTTATGAAAACTATAATATTGATCTTCCTTGTATTTTAAAACAATACCCCAATGGGTGAACTCCTATTAAGTATCCTAGTGTATGTGTGTGTGTGTGTTTATGTTTTTTTGAGTGACAAATCACACTCAAAGAACATGTTTGTCCTTGATAAATAGGATTTTCATGAATCCCCACTCAGTATTTTCCACTTTTTTTAGGAATGCAATATAGTGAAATATCAAGGTTAATCTAATAAGTAGGAAACTCACACAAAATTGTTATTATATTATTACTATGTTATTATTAAAATATATATCAAAATAAAATACTAATTTTATAACCCACATACCCCAAAAATAACCCCTCATGGGCCTAGAGTGAAGATAAGAGTGACCACAAAATCACACCTCTAATAATTCTCAGATTTTGAATAACACTAGGAGTATAAAAAATGAATATGAGATATGTTTCCCTCATATTTCCTATGAATATATAAAAGGAAAAACCAAATAATTCATAAAATAAAATAACCACAATCCTTTATAATCACATAATGCATGAAAATGTTATAAAAATACAATTCCCAAATAAAATACCAAATAAAAATTCTAGGTAGAAACTCCAAATCCAAACCCAATATATAAGATTTAATATTTTTATAGGTCACCAAACATTCCTTATAATCCTAAAATATATATATAAGGGTTATATTAATATGTATACTCAGTAGGATCATACTCAATAACTCTCATGTAAATTCAGAAGGAATTCACTAATGCATCAGTAAATAAATAGCATAATCAATGAGAACCTACCATGTTAACTACCATACATCCACACTAGGGCTCACTCACCAAATATCAAATCCATTTATAGTAACATAATAGTGAACTAATATAATAAAATGGTACCCCGCAACATTTCCCTATTGATTTTTCACTCTCAGGCCCCGACGTCAAACAACCAGTGCTCAATCCCTTCAATAGTTATGCCACAGAACACCATACCTCTTATCATATAATCTTACATCCAATATAATGGGGTATCCTGAACATGAATGACTTAAACCTTGTTTTCTACTCCTACCATGCATGACCCCCACCATATATCATCACATCAATATCACCACATCACATCTCATCAATATTTCTAAGGGTCTTCTAGTGCACCTATAATATCATCTTTGTGATACCTCACAAGGTCCCCTAGCGCAACTCCAATATAATCATCATCAGAAACCTGTAGGGTCTATCAATACATCATATACTTATTTTCACACCAATAACCCATAGGGACTTATATTACACTATATACTATAGTGGTATAATCTTACCAACCTCAGGCCATCACAACTTGTGTTATACCTTGAAGGGGAGATGTGATTCATATATTTCCTAACCAACCTAGATGTTAGGGAAAAATACCTGATACCTAAATCATGTTGGGAATCGGTAAGGGTGTCTGACTTGGGTGGAGGTTGTGTAGAAATCATATGGGGAATACATGCATAGTCAAAACCATGCACAAGACTAGCATAAAAGGGTTACACCAAGATAGCATTGTCATGCTGCCATAACTACGACAGCATCACTGACTCACACTTCCATTTCTTTCATTTATTAAACCACTAAATTATCCCCAAATCTCATATAAAATAATCACATCAAATATGTAAAAAATCTAAATTAATTATACCATTATGTTATATCCAGATTTACCATGTACTAACCAATTTATGTTTATTAAGCCATTCAGTTCCATATTTAATGGAAAACTACTTCTAGATAATATTCACATTAATTACCCTTGTTAACCATTTCATTTCATCATTAATATTTCATTTACATTAATGAATTTATTTGGTTCTATCCACACCCATTTAAGATTCAATTATTACCATTCATTACATTTCAATACTACTGGGAAACTAATAACAAATCCACAAAAGTCAAATCATTCTCTCTATCCAACCATGGAAAGGAAACCACAACCCCACTGCATAATCAACAATCTCTACCACATTATACTTGGCCACCGGTAGAATCTACCATAGTAGCCACTAAAAATTCACATTAATAGCCCAACCAGCATCAACCATATACCAAAAAAGATCCCATAACACATCCCATTCCAACCATCACATATAAACTCATTCAATGAAAATTATAAAACACAAACCCCATAATAACCACATAATATAACTACAACAAAAAATTCAACATCACACGACATTATATTTTAGCATCCAAAAATTTCCATTCTTACTTATACAAATCATGCTTTCATGTCAATTAATTTCTATACGCAACTATTTTTTTACCATCTCTAAAATATTAGACTTATATAAAAGGTGGTTCAAATAGATAATTCATAGAACAAACACAAAAGGTTCAATAATAACATGTATTTCCAATAATAGTAGAAAATGCGCATTAAGTGAGAGTGCAATATCTTGAAAGTAGGTAAAGAAAAGTGAATCATTCAATTATCATTAATTTAATTAGAACATATTGATTTTATTTTTAAATCTAATTAATACTAATCACCCAAGGAAGATAAAATCATGAAACCTAATAATTTACATATAAACGAAGAGGGTTCTCGAATCCCCTATCTCAACTAATGCTTTGATGATCGCTATGCAAGAACCATGTGAAGAATAGATGACCTCAAGGCCTAAATCAGATGAAGGGAATATCAAAAATATAAAATATATTCATAACCATTAGCTACTCACCATGGATTCACCCAAAAAACTACCCCCATATTCACAACCTTCTCTATTAAAAACTGTGAGGAACTGGAATGGAAAAAAGGAAACAAATGACCTTGGATTGAAGGATTATCAATCTAAAAAATACAAGAATCAAATGTTGTAATATGGGTATTAAGATACTCAAAAACTGTACCTCAGGTCACTGGTATTTTGAGAGAAAGATAAAGGTAAAATTTAAAAAAAAAGGAATATAATTTATACCTAGTGTAGAAAAAACATAGTGTAGTAGTGTGACATGAATCACCATGCCATAACAATCCAGGAAAATACTTAATTGGAGCATGAAATGTTATAATAATTCCATTTTAGGTAACTATCCACTAGAGATATAAAATTCACACTAAATATTCCACAAATATCACTCATCTTAAACTCATTAAAAACCTCTACCCTGGTTGAACTAAAGAAGGATCACATCGTGATCCATAACACTATGCCAAGACATCACCTGGGATATAAGAACCCAAAGCCAGACATTAAGATATGAACCATGGTAAATGTAATCATGTTGTGAAGATCATATATGGAAAAAATTTACCATTTCCTAGAATGAATCATTCCATGAACTCATGTCACCACCCCATGACCAAGAATTACATAACTTCACATATACTATTATAGACCCTTCACACCATGACCCAAACAACCATGTTGTGTCCTAATGTTCCAAATTGAGATTTCTACAAAATATCTATTGATATATCATAAATCTACTTCTTGGAATCTCGAACCCCCAAAACATAATAATTAATAGGATAGGATGGTCTGAGATATTAAACTTGATATCGATCAAATTATTTTCTGCCTTGAGAATCAAAACTAAACTTGGAAGGAAATAATAACCATCGTAATTAAAAACATTACCATGGGAGATACCTCTCAAAAATACATCACCATCAACAAAACATAACAAAAAAGGAAATGAGAATCTCAATTAAATCATCACCAGTTTAATCATTAAATAATCAAAAAAATACAAATTCAAATAGCTTAGGATAATGAGAATGTATCTATGACTCATATTCCCACATACTCCCCACCATGAAACTTTTCCACTAGAGAACATGGTCTAAAATGATAACACATCCACCTAGCACATTCAACTACGAATCCCAGATCTCAACTGAATACTCCATTAATGTCACATCATCCTCAATATACAAATCTTACCAATTGATGATGGGGGATTCATTATAAATGAGTTGATGAAGCTGTGACATGTGAAACACACCATGGACCTAGTCTAGTTATGGAAGAAGAACCAAATTATCACCTCTTAATTTATTGAAACACCTTGAAAGAACTAATAACCCAAGAATAGAGCTTACTCCCCCAGCCAAACCTCCCCTACCCATAACCAGGGAAAAAATCGAAAACACTTATTCCCCCACGTCAAAATATAGAGTCCTATAACTCCAATAAAAATAAGACTTTTAACAGTCCTACATTATATTCATTCACTTAATAATCATTTAAACCTTATCTATCATACTCTACACCACATTTGGACCAAGGACTACTAACACCCCAACCTTAATCTATCACAATAAAGAGTGACAATGTCACTTATACACTTCCTTCAAAGGGGCCATTCCAACATAATAATAGAAGATTTTTTTATAAGAATACTCAAACATGGGAAATCTTTTTACCTAGAATGCCCTAAAATATAGAGTGCAATCATACAAGACATTATCTAGTTCCTAGATGGTCTACATAATCTTCCCATCTATCAATGGATGGAAAGTAGTGTTAAGGCACCACAAGGATCCAAAATTATGTTATAGTCCTCTATAGATTCATGAGATAAAATAATGATTCTTTTAAAAAATGATAGTTCTCTGTACCCAGTAATGTTTCACCACAACATACATAAATAAACTTTCCAAAACCTCCATAGCACCTAACTATTTAGTTTCCAAGAAGTTGACCGACTTCATCAACTAACCCATGATTACCTAAATAACATCACATCCTTGTTGGACTCATGGTAGACTAACGATGAAATCGATAAAAATTTCATCCCATTTCCTCTCAGGGTCATTCGATGGATGAGAAAAACTATCTGGAATATGATACTCCACCTTCACTTGCTGGAATACAAAACATAATGATATGAACTTCGCTACTGATGTCTTCATTACAGTTCACTAAATATAACCCCCCCCCAATCATGATACATATTTGATACATGAGGATTCATCATAAATGATAGATTCTGAATCCTCCATCTACTATACCAATGATGATTTCACTGTCACCTAAAATAAAAAAAACTATACCACTAGAATCCTCTTTATAAATATTTATTACTGAAATCCCCTCCATCCTTCTCCAAACATCTATAGATTCCCAAAAACATTTCCCTATGAATTTTTACTCAACCCATACTAAACTAAATTCTTCTTCCCTATGGTGTAGGGTATCTCAAAGTCACATTCTTAAATAAACTATACACACCTATGTTGTCATAGATTTAAATATTGTTGATAGAAAACCACACCCTAGGCTCTTGTGGTTTGTGAAGACTATAGATCACTCACTAATGAGGTGATGTCACCACAACTTTAGATAAAAACCCACCACAAAAAAATAAAGGTCATGGGTGTAATTGTTACCAAACTAGGGACATAAATATTGGGACCCATATGAGATCACTTCCCTTTGATGAATCAAGACACACCATAATATGAGATGATAAGTATCACTAAACACCTCAAATATCAATCCCTCCTCATGAAACTAGAGAACAAGAGCCAATATCAAACTCTACCTTAAGTTTTCAAAAGTTTCCATTCTCTAATCATTACACAATAAGGTATGTTCCTTAAAGTTCAAGGATATCAATGGGTTTATGAATCGAGATAAATTAGATACAAACCTCTGATAATAGCTCATGAGACTGGGGAATCTACATAACTATATGAAATTATTCAGTGATGTTTAAGAAATAACAGCCTCAATATTTTATAAATTTAATGAAACTCTTTCATAAATCACCACAAGACCAAGTAAGTTCACCTCCAACATTCAAAACATACACTTGGACATATTTAAATAAATATGATTGTGTTGGAGGATATATAAAATGGCATGATGGTTCTTCAATTCATCCTCTAATTCTGATTATATGAGGATGTTGTCATGAAAATGACCAAAAACTAATCCAAGAACTTAGGGAATATATATTTCATGTGTCCCATAACATATATAAGGAATTCAAAAAATCAAATGACATGAAAACAAACTCAAATATCGTATAAATATCCGTGAAATAAATATTTGTGATATTCTCCTCCTTCTACCTCATGTGATGATATCTAAACCAAAATTAAACCATTAAAAACTAGATTCATCTCTTCAAATGGTCACACAAATCATTGACCATTAAAAGAGGATGAAGACTCTAGATTATCAAAAAATTAAACTATCATTTTTCTATACATAATGGGATACCATCATTCCCATTATTATTGAACAAAAAAGAAGCACCCCATTGTGAAACGCTAGGTTTGATAAAGAAATTTTGTATCAAATCACTAATATGAATCCTCAATTTTGGTGCCTCATAATATGTCATCTGATAAGAAACCATTGAAACTGGAGAAGCATCCAGATGCAACTCTATCCTAAATTTGATGTCATTTGAAGGGGTAAAGTCAAAACCTCTTTGTTGAAAATTTAAAAGAAATCTTCCACAAATCTAGAAAACTTCACCATTTATGACACCACTGAATCCAAGGACATCACTTTTATCTATAATAATAATGGCTCCAAACATCTATGACCAATTTGATTATCTCACTCACTAATGAACACAACATTTTGGTCCCCCTCATCATAGAACAAATCTCTCCTCCAGAAGTAATCAATGACTATGCATAAAAATTAAAACTAATATATTTCGATAAATACATCGTATGATTATATCAAAAAAAGTATTAAATCCATAGATTACTGATGCTACCCCATAATCATCTCACAACCCTAAAAAACATCAAAAAAATCATCTGACCTCCAACCATCATAGTCAACATTAGGGGAACTAGAATACACTCCACCTAGAGTCCCAAGGTATGGACCAAGATGAGTGTAATAAAGAACGTGACCCTCAAAAATAAAACAAATTATAAACCATAGTAGAATATAAATATATGATGCATTAGATGATGTTTTCTCCCTTTATTGTTGGTTATAGAATGAAGTTGTCTGCATCCGGCTCCCCTACCTCACTAATAATGACCACCTCCAGGTCCATTCTCAGCTCGATACCCCTGAGGGTGGGGAATATCATGGGTCTATCCTCTATAAACTACATCTACTCATGGAGAGACATAAGACCATTTTTCATGCTGCTGATATGGCCTATGTGTAAATTTATAATTTTAAGACTGAAACTAAGATGAATCGCTTTCACTATACTGATTCTCAAGGTTATTCAAATACTAAAATCATTGATGTCCATGTCTTCTAAAAGTAAATAACACTAATACGGAGCCCCCAGTAGGCTCAAAATAACTACTAGTTCCCAAGAAATAAGAAGGAAAACATTGATTCTGGTGCCCTAATGGAATAAACCATGATGGTATGGAAACCTAAAGTCAACCACTAACCACCATAATCCTTGAGGAACCTTAATTTATCCCCTTAAAAGATATTATTGGATGAAAATTCATCCTCTAAATCACATTCAACTTCATCTACATCTCCAAGTATATAGGAAATGTAAATGGGTGACTTCATATTGAATCATCATGCATAACAGCTCCTCCAAACACTGAGCTATAGAATCCTCATCAGGAAATAGATCAAGATCAATGAAAAGGAGTTCTTTAAACCTAATACAAGGCTCTAAAACACTATGGGTACCCTACTAAATTGAGATACTATATTTACTTTTCACCACCTTCATCATCGATGAAAATAACTCTATATGGAACTACCACTAAAAATTTTCCTAAGAAAAATTTTCCTCCTTCCACTCATTGAGATACAAGATCCACCATGGTTGTACTACTCTTCACATCTAAATACCTACTACCAGAAACTGATAATCATTTATAGCTCAGATCATATTGGAATCAATCTCAAGATCCTCCAATAAGCACTATTTATCTAGATTATAGATTATCTAATCATATTTATCCATCCCCTGATGTTGGAACTCACATGTCTCTAGATTTCATCCTCCTCGGATGGGTTAACCCTCCTATGGTCAAATGAATCAGTCCATAAAACCTCACCAACCTAAAAAACATGTAAACAATGACCAACTATAATCTCTATAGATTGAATAACAATATGATTTTCATGGTATCATGAAATTTACTTAATCAATTCAGATGAATTCAAATTCATTTGATTTCCCTAAAAAAGCCCCCATTTAAAATAATGGAATAAATAAGCATGATACATGTACCATAACTAGGTATCAACCCTTTAAGAAACACCATTTCACTTGGTTTTTCAGTAAACTCAACATCCCTATATCCGATCACAGGGAGGATAAAATATCGTGTCCTAACTAGTATCCCAAGACTATATCATGCACTGATCTTAATTGATATTGTTTCCATACCAAGACATATAATAATCACCAATTTCTTTCTTCAAAATTAATCTTATCTCTCAACTAAAATCTCTAATACCACTATGTTATGACCTTCCCCCACTGTGAAACCCTCCTAGGAATAAAGTGAAGATGGGAGTGACCCCTGAAGCCTACCTCCAATAAGCCTCAAGTTTGAGACTAGAAATGAGCATATAAATCATACATATGGGATTTATTGCCCTCATATTTCCCAAAATTACATAGAAGGGACCATCAATAATCTCCAAGATATAAAATAATATACATCCTTGGTAATCTGATAATTCTTGAAAATGTTAGATAAATAAGATTCTTAAAATAAAATACCAAATAAAACCCCTAGGTAGTAACTACATAATTCATCCCAATATATAAGCTAGTACTATCAATACTAGTCACCAGACTCTCCATAGAAACCTGAGAATAGTTTATATATATACAAGGGTGATCATAACATATATACTTAGTAGGATCATAGTCAATACCTCTCATGAAAATTTGGAATGAGAATACAAATGCATTAATGAGTAAACAATAGAGCCAACAAGCACCTACTAGGTTAACTACCACCCAGACTTACCAAGTCTCACTCTCCAAATATCACATCCAAGTGTAGTAACATAATAATGAAATAATATAATGAAAATTTACCCCACACTACTTCTCCATTTATTTTTCACTATCACACCCTCACATCAAATGTCATGTGCTTAATCCCATTTAAAATTGTGTGGATGCATACCATACCTCATTCCATAAGCAACCCATATCTAGTATGGAAGGTTATGATGAACAATAAGGACATAAACCTTGTTCCCTCCCCTACCATCCATGACCCCCACTATATATCCTCACATCAGTGTCAGCACATCAAATCTCATTAATACCTCATAGGGACTATCAGTACACCTATAATATCACCACCATCATCAATACCCAGTAGGGTCTACACATCATGTACTTATCATCACAAAAATACCATGTAAGGTCTTATAGATTACCACATACTATTTTAGTATGATCGTAACTGCATTGATCCATCATATCTCATGCTACACTGGGAAGGGAGAATGGGGAATATAGAGAATTCATGTATCTGCTTCCTTTCCAACCTAGATGTTAGGGGAAAATACTCGATACCCAAATAATGTTGGGAATCAGTAAGGGTATCCAACTTAGGTGGTGTTTGAATAGAAATCAAAATTAAAATACAATTTTATTCATAAACACACACAAGAATAGCCTAAAAGGGTCACACTCATATAGTTATACCACACTACCATGGTGACTACACCATCAATGCCTCACACTTATGTTGCTTCCATTTACTAAACCACTAAACTAGCACCACATCCCTTGCAAAAAAACCATGCCAAATGTTTACAAACTTCCAGTTAATTATACAATTATTTCATTACATATTAACATTTAGCAACCAATTTATGTTTAATAATTCATTCAATTCCATATTTAATTAAAATCCACCTATGGCCAATAAACACATTAATTCTAGCTATTACCCATTTCATTTCATCATTAATATTTCATTTTCAACCATGAATTAATTCATTTCTATCCACTCCCATTTACCATTACATTATTTCAACTCAAAATATTATAATATTAATAAGAAAAATTTAACAATCCTACAAAAAAACCCACTCACTTCCTCCAGAAAACCATGAAATGGCATCCCCATCCCCACTACACAATCCACAACCTCAACCCTGTCATATTATGCCACTGGTGGCATCTACCATAGTAGTCATTTCACAACCCACACTATTATATCATCCAACATCAACCAAACATCAAAAACTAGCCAAAACTTTATCACATACCAACCATAACTTCTAAACTCATCTAAAGTAAACACCATACTACAACCCCCATAATAACCACAAAGTATAGCCACAACAAAAAATACAACATCACACAACAAATTATTCTAGCATCCAATGATTTCTATTATTCTTTCATCAAAACATGCTTTCATTACAATTTGTTTTTCCACACAACTAGTTCAATACCATCATTAACTTATTATACTTATATGAAAGGTAGTAAAACATATAATTATTAAAACAAAATTTATTTTAATAAATAACATTAAACGAGCATTAGGTATGATAGAAATATCATGAATGTAGGTAAAAAATGTGAATAATTTATTTCTCATCAATTTCATTAGGTATGGATCATTATCTTTATTAATCAGATTCAAATTATTCACTCATGTAAAGAAAAATAATGTAACCCCTAAAATTTATTCATAAAGGAAGAATGTTCTCGAACTCCTACCTCAAACGATGCTTTGATGATCACTGTGCAAGACACATGCAGAGAAGATATGACCTTCTGGACTGAATTTTATGAAGGTAATCTTGGAAATCTAGAACACAGTCATAACCACTAGTAACTCACCAAAACATCACCCAAACTAACTTCCCCCATAGCCCCAATCATCTCCGGGAAAAAATCTAAGAAACTAGAAAGAAAAAGGTAACCTTAGATGGAAAGATTCCTAATATCAAAAAACTAAAGATAAATGGTGTCTAAAGGGGGATCAAGATACACCAAAAATGAACCTAAATTCATCAGCAGTTTGATATAAAGATAATAGAAATTGGAAATTTTGAATGGGGTTATAATTTATACCCAAGATGGGAGAACATAGTGTAGTAGCACGGAATGTGTCTCCACATTGAGGTCTTCTAAGAAAATACTAAATTGAGGAATGATAAGTTTTTATAACTCCTCAATAGGATAATCTCCACAAAAGATCTAAAATCCACTATATAAGTCCACAAAATATTGCCCATATTAAACTTGTTCAAATATTCTAACCTGATTGAACTGAATATAGACTGTGTGGAAAACCATAACACCACACGACAATAGCTCTTGAGACCGAAGAACCCAGAACTAACCTTCAAGATATGATTCATGAAAAACATATTCACACCGTGAAGCGCGTTCAAAAAAATTCTACCACTACCCAGAATGAATTTTTCTGTGAACTCATGATAACCCATTGTGAATAATGACTATAGAACTGTATATAAATTATTATAGACCCTTTTCACCATGACCTGAATGGACATGTAGTGACCTATTGTTCCAAATTTAAATTTCAACTCAATCTCCACTTATCTCTCCTCAACCCTCCTCTTAACATCTCTAATACCCAAGAAATTTTAGGTAATGGGTTGGGAAGGTGTGGAACTTTATAAGTAATATAATGGGGGTTTTAAAAAATCATATGAATTAAATATAAATATAATATAAAAATGTTGAAAAATGAAAAAAAAAACTAATATTGTAATGGAGTTTTCAAATTCATATAATGTAAACATATATATGTGTGTCACATAAAAGTAAAAACAACAGATAAAAAACAAGATATAAAGAAGTTAGTAAGAAGAAAGAAGGTTTGTTTCCATATGGGATTCGTAGTGAAGCTATCATTATTCCTTAAAGTATTTTCAATATTTTAGTCAATGTAGTTATCAAGACTTGGCACACTACACCCACTATAAGAAAAAGATAATTTAGAAACAGTTTTGAAATCCCTTATTAAATGATTCATTTTTAATTTTTTGGAAGTGGTTTTTGAAAACTATAACTAATTCATGATGATTTATTAAAAATTGTCTCCATTTAGAAGTTTTTTAGTACCAGTTAAAATTGCCTCTAAATTTGAAATTTTATTTTTTAAATTATTTGATTAATTTTAGTAGTGGTTTTGTAAAAACTACCCCAAAATTAATGATAATAAATAAATAATTAAAATTTTAATTACTTGTTAATAATTAATATTTAGTAAATAATTATTATTTATTATTTATTATTTATAATCATTTATTATTTAATTTTTTAATTAATTATTATTTATAACTATTATCTAGAATTTATTTAAAAACTAAACAAATTATTAATTATTGACTATTTCTTAATTATTAATTAGAAATTATTTATTAGTAGTTATTTATATATGAATACATTTACTTAGAAACACACACACACATATACATAAATACATATATATATACATACATTAATATATATATATATACTTACATATTATATATATATATTTATATTTATATGTGTGTGTATGTATGTATTTATATAAATTTATTTAAACTTATTTATGTTTATAGATATTTATATATATTTATGTATGTTTATATGTATTTATACAGTTCATAGGAGGATATCATGATGCAACGATTCTTGGTAATGGCTTTCAAGATTGGTAACAGAGTGTGATAATTATTGACAGGGGAAGTGAGGCATAAGACTAGTGACATGACATGATGAAAAATGCTCATTCAGGGTAAACCATGTATTTGGCCTCGGGGCCACTAGGCCTTTGGGTCACCCATGTTCTAAGGTCTTTGTGTCACTAGGAAGTTGGGTCATATGTTTTAATAAAATACATCTAGATGGTTTTTATCATTCATTGTAGGAATGGATGAGGTTTGACCCACTATGGTGTATAGATGTGTGTGTTGTTTAGTTGCTTGTAATCCCTACTATCTTAATTAATAATATATATTTATGTATATTTATTCATGTTTATGTATATATTTATATATATATTATATTTATATATAATTATATTAAATTATATATGTGTGTGTGTTTATATATATTTATGTATATTTATTTATAGACATATATTTATATGTATTTATGTAAATTTATATATATTATGTGGATATATATATGTATATTTATATGTATTTTTATATAATATTATATTTAATCATAGATATGTGAATGTATGTATTTATATATATTTATTTATAATTATATTAATTTGTAAATATTTATATGTATTTATGGATATTTATTTCATTATTTATTTATATTTATGTTTTTATAAAATTATATTTAATTATATATATGTATTTATATGCATCTAAATATATAATGTGGATATATAAATACATGCATGCATGCATATATGTATGTGTGTGTGTGTGTGTTTATATATTTATATATAATTATGTTTATATAAAATTATATTTAATTATGTGTGTGTGTGTATATATGTGTGTATTTTCATATACTTATTTAAGTTTATTTATATTTACAGGCATGCAAATTTATTTATGTATATTTATATACATTTATATATATTTATATATATCATGTCGGTATATATATATATTTATTTAAATATATTTATATGTGTGTGTGTATAATTTTATATTTTTATATCCATATATAATTATATTTAATTATATGTGTGTGTATTTATATATATATATATATTTATTTATTTATTTATGTAAATTTATATATATTTATATAAATTTAATATATTTTTATATATTTTTTCATACATTTCTAAATTTATATATAAGTAAAATTATATAAATTTACATGTAATTGTATTTTTGTATGTATGAATTTATAAATTATGAATATGTGTGTGTGGTTGTGTGTGTGTGTGTGTGTGTTTGTGTGTGTGTCTGTGTGTGTCTGTATTTATATGTATTTATCTGTATATATAAGTATATTAAAGTCTACTTAGTCTCCATATAAAGGACTTGATGGAGTGGTAAAAACATTACTGAATAACCAATATGTACCTAGTTCAAATCTCACCGAACACATATTTATGAATAATTATGCAGTAATGATAAATAATATTTAAAAAAATAAAAAAACCCCTAATTGTTTTTTTTTGAAACTCTAAAAACCATCGTGAAATGATTCTTTGAGGTTTTTTAAAGTCATCTCAAAATTATTCATGACATTGTAATATGTGACTATTTTGAAAACCCATAAAGAATCATTTCATAGGGGTTTAAAATACCGCTAAATGACATTTTTGGCATAGTGAACCTCTTGTTTGAATTATTATTAACCCACCCCATAAACTTTTTATAAGGGATAATGCTCTTTTTAAAGTCAGATAGGATGACTCTTTAGAGACCAACACTACCTCATCCAAACTCCACCGTATGTATGACATAAATATTTAAGGGAAATAATATTGATAAACAAGGAAGAAAGATCATAACAGTAGATAAAATAGGGATACCACTCCCTATAATCGATTTAACCAATACCAAATTTCATAGAATAAAATAAAGGGAAATATTTTAGTGAAAACAAATAAAAGCATAACACCTCTCCCTCCCTAGGAATAACATCCAAAGTGAGTTACATATTTTCATGAAGATAAGAGTCAAAGAGAGATAAAATAAATGAGAAAATGAGAGATAAGAATAAGATAAATAGGAACTAATATATATAAAAAATGTAGAAGAGTATTAATACACCCCTCCTAGATTTTGAAATGGATGACTTTTTTAAAAGGCTCTGGAAGTGTGAATTTATAAGCATGAGGGGTAACCAATTTTCACTCTAATTATTTTCTTTAAAAGTATATGAATGTTTATCTCATTAAATGGATGAATTTCAAAAATTGTTCTTTTATGAAGTTTTCATACTTCTTCTATCTATCCATCTCAAAGAATTTATCTCCATTGGAAAAGTGTAGAAAATGATATTTTAACATTACTATAAGTTTATGGTATGAAAGACACTTTGATTTCTCATTCTCTAGATTCCCATGAATTTATGGATGTAAAAAATAGGTGAATATAAAATATAAATTTTTAATGAAAATTTTCCTAGAACTCTTCTCTATATTCAATTATAATTTTAACATTTTTTTATTTTCTAATTGTGAGATATGGGCCCAACATTAAAATTCATAAAAACTATGCACAAATTCTTGTTAGAGTTGGTGTCTTTAGAACCAACTGTCTGTACTTTGATTACATGAATGTACACTTATTATATATTGTTCATTATTCTATATGACTATAATATAATAATGTCCTGGAATATTTGTTGCATTAATAAGGTCATGGTAGATCCATGCTATGATGAGAACCTTGAAATTCTATAAAAATATTCCTAAATAAAGTTCTACGGTTGGATGACATACTATGATAGGACACATAATATACAGACTGTCATGTGAAAGTACTCGTAAGAAGATGAGACTCTCTCTCATGGAGTTCGCACTTGGTAATCACCAAGATGGGAGATTATGAGAACAGACCCACCAGTAGTAATTCCGCATGTTTTTGTGTCATCAGACATTACTATCTGCGAGAATGTTTAATGGTCCTTAGACTGGAAAATTATCATTAACTTATGTCATGACTCGCGCACTTAGATTTGCTGACAAAAACCGTCATGAAGACAGTTGGTGGGAATTAGGGTACGTTGTGTGCGTTATGAATGACATGTTGTAAATGTATAAGTCGAGGAAGGATTTTTCCCTTCCATATTTATAGAAGTAGATATCTCAGGCCCTTTGATTGAAACAGAACTGTAGAACAAATTACATGGCCATGGTGACATGATGATTTTATTTCTGTAAGTCAAAGAATGACAAATCAAGCATATAGGTTTATGAAACTGTCATGAAACCTGCTTAATGAGATATTGAGACAAAGGGATTAAATTACATAGTTAGAATTCATATGAGGTGAAACGTCAATGTGGTGTCAACTTCTTTCTCTTGGGTGCCTTGACCCGTTTTTAGACAGTAATCTTGGGCTTTAGGTAAGCTCGCCTAATGCCAATGAGAAATAGGCCTAGAGGGTCACACACTACGTGTATCCAAGTATCTCAAGTAGAATAAAGATTATTCCCATACATGGTTTAATAATTATTCTAGGAATCCTAAATCGTTTTAATGATGGAGGAATAAGGAAATGAAAAACAAGATATACACGCTATGTATTAATGATAACACGCCTTGTAGTTTTTCATGGAAAACAATTATATGTCGTGTATTAATAATTACACACTGTGTAGTTTTCATTTTGGAAAGAAATTGAAAAAAACAAGTACACTCCGTGTATTAATAATTACACGCCGTTTAGTTTAATGGAAAACAAGTACACACCGTGTATTAATGGTTACACATCGTGTAGTTTTCCAGTCGAGATTTTGAGGATATAATATTGTTTTATTAAAAGATATTTATTATAATTAGCGTGGTCACATGAAAGGAATTAATTATTCAACATGGGGGTTTTCAATAAGAGTCAATGAAATAAATAAAACACGTAATGCTTTTATTTATTGTCATAACTCTACAACCTCAAACCTGATTATAAATATCCTCACAACCCCAACTCTTTTCTGACAAGAGAATCGTTGTGCACAACAATTCTAGAGAATTCTTTCAAGTTCGAAAGAACCACTTCCTCCAAAAATGCTCTCAAGACCGAGAGAGATCCTCTTCCATTGGATCAAGATGATCTAAGGTGGACAATGCAAGAAAACGTTTCTCCACACTAGCACCAAGAGACTCGTTTGGCAATGTTCATAGATAAGAGGTGTATGTGTGGATCACCGCTAGAGGAAGTCTACACTTGGCTTCTACGATGCAACGACGAATCACATCGTAACATGATCAAGAATATCAATTAAGAAAGAACACCCAAAAGGTACTTCTTGTCAATTAATTAAATTAATTATAATCAACCAGTGATGATCCACTTTTCTGGTTCCAGGACCTTTCTTCTTCTTTGTCTATTTCTATAAATCGATCTGTGGAGACTGGCATTTATCGTCATATTGATCCCAGATTGATCATTGCTAATGACAAAAATCCAAGTGGGCACATCCACCCATGATCATCCACTGTTCCTGGAACATTCAATTGGTATCAGAGGGAGGTTACAACATTGATTATAGTTATTTAATTTTCGTTGATAATTTATGCATTTATATTTGATTCAGTTCAAGATAAAACGTTCTATAAAACTAAATGAACAAGATCTGTTCTTCCTCCTTCGTTTCTCGATTCACATCATAGAAATGAACATTTAATTTTAACTTTGATTAAATTAAAAATGAGGAACTCATCCAAAGGAGCCGCTCTTTCTGTCCTGTATAACACAAGAATACATGGAGTGTAGTAAAAAACTACAAGCTGTGTACTTAGGTTCAATGAACCGGTACTAGTCCACCAAACCATGCCGTGTGAATTGAGTATACCGGAGTTTTATTACACCGTGTTGTCCAGAATTGAACGGTGCCTGGAAACCGGATTACATGGAATGTATGTTGAATCAACATGCTATGTAGTCCGATCTGGTCTAGGTGAAATCATGTACAAGGAGAAGCCGTGTTCCGCGTACACGGGATTTTCAAGACGGTAACCGCGTCACAAGGAAGTACACGCTGTGTTAGATAAATCTACACACTGTGTACTCCAAAATTTCCAAAGTATAGAAAACACGCCAAAGCCCCCGGCATGTACTTTGGATAAAGGGTAAAAAATACACATCGTGTAATATATCCTACACACCATGTACTTTCCAGAAATGGGATTTCACCAGGATTCCTCCAAAAGTACAAATACATGTACAAGAAATATGGATGAGAAGAATATCAAGGAAATTCAGAAAGGGATTTAAGATAAATAATTGATTAATTATAAGATCATAATTAATTGAATTCAAGAATGACTTATCTTGAATAAATAGAATGATTAAAAGAATTTGAATGCTAAATATGCATAAATGTCGTTGCATGTTATGGATGATCATGAGCTAGACCAAAGACCCTTTGTATGTGTGTATGGTTTCATTTAAATTTTTTTAATTTAAATTCGTTGTCCTGTGAGCCTTCTTCTAATAAAATGTAGGGCATGCTTGCCCATGGTTTCTTTACTGTAAACCCCATGTAATGAAGGATCTCCCAAGCTAGAGTAGACGGTTCAAAACCCAAAGCCAAGGTGAAACCCACCCAAGAAGATATAAAGGTGGACAGGTGGGAGCTATAAAACATGAACCATCCATTCAATGTGTTTTCCCTATGTCAGGGTTAGCTTATCAAACCACTAGATAATCTAACCAATAGAATCTCATGATCATGACATCTTATTTTATTTTTGTCTAATTGAATGGTTTATTTATTATGTATGTGTTTTCGTGATCACATAATTAATGAAATAAACAAGCATGCATATATGGAATAAAATAAAAAATGGACTATGCGTAAACATTATCAAAACATGGTTAATCACCTAAGTAAGTATCACTTAATATTAACAGGCATGTGATAATGAAAAACTACACAAAAAGAATAAAATACCTCAAATACCATATTATGTCAGACCAAGCCTTTCGTTTCTTGATTAAGGGCAAGACTCAATAAAACTATGTGTTTGACAAACCCTTGTTGGGACACTTACTTTTGTAAAGGAAGATCTTATGAAAGTTTCAGGTTGACTTAAACATTTTACAAAAAGAGGAGTATCCCTTGCTAGACTTGTTGTAAAATGGAGGCAAGTGTTGAGGAAATCCATGTCAGGATTTCAGGATTGGGGAGTCCACTCAACAGATCAAGGAACTGTAATCACATAGTTGGAAAAGTCCTGCCAACCTAAATACCTTCAAATAGCTTGACCAACCCTTGTTGGGGTTATGCGAAGCAGAATATGGATCCTTTCCACTAGAATGTCAAATAAACTGTACATTTTGAGTTCAATGGTTAGGTACATTGGGACCTGATAAAATAGTGGGAGACTTAATAAAATTTATTATTTATCATAAAATGTAATCAAGAAAGTACTGATAAATTTGAACTTTTAATTTGTAGAATCAATATGACAAACTCATCAACCACATTTTCTCTGCAATCAATTCTGGAAAAAGACAACATCCTCACTGGTAGTAACTTTCAGGAATGGTTTAGGTTCCTTTGGGTTATCCTACGCCATGAATGAAAGTTTTACGTGCTGGAGTCCTCACTCCCTGATTCTCCTACCCCACGGGCGAGTGATGAATATTTCTTCGTCTATGATCAACATTTGAGTGATACACTCTATGTTCAATGTTTGATGTTGTCATCAATGTCTAGTGATCTCATGAAGTCTCATGAAGACATGGATGCCTACACCATGCTCGAGAACCTCCGTGGTCTATACTAGGAGAGATCAAGATAGGAAAGGTTTGAGATCTCCAAGGCTCTATTTTAGAGAAATCTTGGAAAAGGTTCCCCAGCTGAGCCCCATGTAGTCAATATCATTGGCTACATTGAGCGATCATAGGTTCTAGGGTTTAAACTCCATGAAGAAGTGGGTACTATCTCATTCTTGCATCACTCCCCCATATTTTCTCCAACATTGTTGTAAATTTCAACATGAACAACATTGAGAAGTCTCTATCTGATCTTCTTATCCTTATTCACCAAGTAGACAATGATATAGAGCATGAAAAGTCTTCTGTCCTTATGGTGAATAAAAGGAAAGGGAAGGAGAAGAGATTTAATCTCAAATATTCTTCAAGGCCTTCCAACAAAAGGAAGATCAAAGGGGAGGCAAGAGAACAAGATGTTATTTGTTTCGCATGTGGCAAGAAGGGCCACTGGAAGAAAAACTGCACCCAGGAAAGGAAGCAAGGGGAAGCTTCAGGTGTATTTGTCATCAAATACAATCTATCTGTTTCTACAAATTGGGTATTAGATACAGATTTTGGTGCTCACATATGTATCCAAATACACGAACAAAGTAGATTCAGGAAGAATGATTGAGGTGAGGTAGATCTACGAGCAGCCAACGGAGACAGACTTGTTGTTGTAGCTGTCGGGGACTACCACCTCACATTTCCAACTGGAATGATCTTGGTGTTAAAGGGTTCTTATTATGTTCCTTCTGTTACTAAAAAAATTATTTTAGTATCCAGATTAGATATTGATGGATTCATCTTCAGGTTTGGAAATGAATGCTGCTACTTTTATAAAGATAGCATTTGTTTTGGAAGAGCACATTTATATAACGGCCTTTATGTGTTAGACTACAAAAACAAAGTAATGGAAATTGATGACAAAGTTAATTCACATGACTCATACCACACCCAACTTTGGAATCACCGGATAGGTCATGTCAATGAGAAACATTTGACAAAATTACATCAAGATGGGTATTTAGGTTCTTTTGAACTAAAACCACTTGGTGTATGTCATGTGTGTCTACAAGGAAAAATTAACAAAGTCCCATTTAGTGGGAAAGGTGAAAGGGATAAATATATTCTAGAATTAGTTCGCACAGATGGGTGTGGACCATTTCCAGTTGAAGCAAGGGGTGGGTTCTCATACTTCATTACTTTTACTGATGATTTTAGTAGATATGGATATATTTACTTAATGAGGTATAAGTCAGATTCTTTTGATCGGTTTAAAGAATACTAGAATGAAGTTGAGAAATAGCTTGGTAAGAAGATTAAGAAACTCCACTCATACAGAGGTGGAGAATGTCTTAATCAGGACTTCATTTATTTCTTATGGGAGTTTGAGATTCTATCTCAACTCACTCCTCCTTACACACCTCAGGGGAATGGTGTAAGTGAAAGGAGGAACCGCACCCTGTTGGACATGGTGAGATCAATAATGAGTCATGTGAGTCTTCCATTATCCTTTTGGGAATATTCATTACAAACAATAGCACACATACTAAACCAAGTAGCAACTAAATCGATAAATGGTATTCTATAGGAGTTATGGAGTAGATGCAAAGCCATGTTATCGAATTTACATGTGTGGGGTAGCGAAGCATTTGTTAAGGCCTCTTTAGGTAACAAACTTGAACCCTGAGGAACTAAGTGTATCTTTATAGGATATCCCAAGGAAATAAAGGGATATTACCCATACAACCCCTCAGAAAAAAAAGGTTACAGTGGAAATACATTCTATATTCCTTGAGAGGGAGAACATCTCCAAAAGAGATAGTGGGAGCGAGAAAGACTTAAATGAAGTCAAGGCTCAAGATACATAGGAGTTCGTACAAGAATGGATTCCACAAATCCCTGTGGGAGAACAATCTATTCTAGAGACACAAGAACTAAGTAGGAGCACGAGAGAGGTTAGAGAACCAGAAAAATATGTTTTTCTTGTCATAGAGGATGGTGACTCATTATTGGTTGAAAATGATGATCCTCTTACCTACAAGGAAGCAGTTGAAGGCACAAACATTTCTAAGTGGTAGGAATCCATGAATTCTGAAATGGATTCCATGTACCAAAACCAAGTCTAGATTTTGGTATTTCCTTCAGTTGATGTAAAGACTATTGGTAATAAATGGGTATTCAAGAAGAAACTGAACATGGAGAGGCAAGTCAGCACCTGTAAGGCACGACCGATTGCCAAATGTTTTAGATAGCGTCAAGGAATTGAATATGATGAAACATTTTCACCGGTTGTGATGCTAAAATATATCAGAATCCTATTGGCCATTACCGCTTACCATGACTATAAAATTTAGAAAATGGATGTCAAAACATAATTCCATAACAGGAACCTCTAGGAAGATGTCTACATGACACAACCTAAAGGGTTTATGAATCCAAAGGATTCCCACAAGGTATGCAAGTTACAGAAATCCATTTATGGATTAAAGAAAGCATCAAGGTCATGGAACATTCAGTTTGATGAAGTCGTAACAGAATTTGTCTTTGTTAAGAATTAATGTGAGCCTTGTGTATACAAAAGTTTTAGTGTAAGTGTAGTTGTTTTCCAAATAGTATATGTTGATGACATATTACTAATTGGAAATGAAGTACCTATCTTACAGTCAGTTAAGTAATGGTTAGATAAATAATTATCTATGAAATACTTGGGCAAGGAAGCATATATTATTGGGATCAAGATCCATCGTGATTGATCCAAGAGAATGTTGGGCCTAAGTCAAAGTACATATATTGACAAGATACTGAAGAGATTCAGTATGGAACAGTCCAAGAGGGGATTGTTTTCAGTGTTACATGACATTCATCTTTCCAAGAAAATGTGTCCTCATACACATGAGGAAAGAGAGAAAATGGTAAGTATCCCTTATGCATCTACGATTAGGTCAGTCATGTATTTTATGTTATGTACAAGGCTAGATGTTTCTTACACATTAAGTGCGGTAGGAAGATATCAAGATGATCCAGGAGATATCCATTGGATGGCAGTCAAGACTATCCTTAAGTATCTGAAGCGTACTAAGAATATGTTCCTAGTTTATGGAGGAGATGAGGAACTAGTCATCATAGGACATGTAGATTCTACTTTCCAGACTGATCAAGATGACATTAAGTCACAGACTGGATACATCTTCAGCTTGAATGGAGGTGCAGTGAGCTAGAAGAGCTCAAAGAAAGGTGTGGTAGCTGATTCTACGGTAGAGTCTGAGTATATCACAGCTCTTTAGGCATCTAAAGAAGTAGTATGGATACAAATCTTCATCCAAGAGCTTTATATAGTACCTAGCAGTAAAGATCATATCACACTCTATTGTGATAATACTGCAGCAGTGGAACTTGCAAAAGAGCCAAGGTCACATCAGTGAGCAAAGCACATACTTCATAAGTATCATCTCTTAAGGGATTTTTCTCATAGAGTTGAAGTTGTAGTGAGCATTATTTCCACAGAAGACAACATGGTGGACCCCTTGACTAAAGTCCTGACTCAACAGAAACATGATCATCATGTGAGGTCTATAGGACTAAAAGTCATATGCAATTGGATCTAGTCTAAGTGGGAGTTTGTTAGATTTGGTGTCCTAAGAACCAACTGTTTGTACTTTGATTATATGAATGTACACTTATTATATATTGTTCATTTTTCTACATTACTATAATATAATAATGTCCTGGAATATTTTTTGCATTAATAAGGTCATGGCAGATCCTCGCTATGATGAGAACCTTGAAATTCTATAACAATATCCTTAAATAATGTTCTACTATTGGATGAAATACTATGATAGGACACATTGTATACAGACCATCATGTGTGAGTACTTGTAAGAAGATGAGACTCTCTATCATAGAGTATTCACTTGGTAATCTCGAAGATGGGAGATTATGAAAATAGACCCACCAGTAGTAATTCCGAATGTTTTGGTTTCATCAGACATTTCTATCTGTGAGTGTGTGTAATGGTCCTTAGACTATAATATTATCATTAAATCAAGTCATGACTCACCCACTTAGATTTTCTAATGAAAACTGTCACGAAGACAGTTGGCAGGAAGTAGGGTATGTTGGGTGCATCACAAATGACATGTTGTTAATGGATAAGTTGAGGAAGGATTTTCCCCTTCCATATTTATGGAAGTAGATATCTCAGGCCCATTCATTGAAGTAGAATAGTAGAACAAATTCCATTTCCATGGTGACACGACGAGTTTATTTCTGGAAGTCAAAGAATGACAGATCAAGCATATAGATTTATGACACTGCCATGAAACCTGCTTGATGAGATATTGAGACAAAGGGATTAAATTACACATTTAGTATTCGTATGAGGTGACACGTCAATTCAGCGTCAAATTCTTTCTCTTGGGTGCCTTGACCCGTTGCTAGACAGTAATCTTCGACTTTAGGCAAGCCCGCCTAATTCCAAAGAGAAAGAGGCCTAGAGAGTCCCACACTAAGTGTATCCAAGAATCTCAAGTAGAATAATGATTATTCCCATACGTGGTTTAATAATAATTCTAGGAAGCCTAAATCATTTTAATGATGGAGGAATAAGGAAATGAAAAACAAGATATACACACTATGTATTAATGATTACACGCTGTGTAGTTTTCATTTTGGAAAGGAAATGAAAAAAAAACACGTACATGCCATGTATTAATGATTACACGCCGTGTAGTTTTATGGAAAACAAGTACACACCTTGTATTAATGATGACACGACGTGTAGTTTTCCAGTCATAATTTTGAGGATATAATATTGATTTATTAAATGATATTTATTATAATCAGCGTGGGCGCATGTCAAGGAATTAATTATTCAACATGGTGGTTTTCAATAAGAGTCAATTAAATAAATAAAGTGTGTAATGCATTTATTTTTTGTCATAACTCTATAACCTCAAACCCGATTATAAATATCCTCATAACCCTAACTCTTTTATGATAATAGAATTGTTGTGCACAATAATTATGGGGAATTATTTCAAGACTAAAAGAACCTCTTCCTCCATGAACACTCTCAAGACCGAGAGAGATCATCTTCCAACATATCAAGACGATCTAAGGTGGACAACGCAAGCAAAGGTTTCTCCATTATAGTACCTGGAGACTCCTTTGGCGACATCCAGAGATACGTGGTGCACGTGTGGATCACCGCTAGAGGAATTCTATACTTGGCTTCTGTGATGCAACGACGAATCACATCGGAACGTGATCAAGAATATCAATGAATAAAAAACAATAAAAAGGTAATTCTTGACAATTAATTAAATTAATTATAATAAACCTGTGACGATCCACTTTTGTGGTTCCGGGACCTTTCTTCTTCTTTGTCTATTTCTGTGAATCGATCTGTGGAGATTGGAATTTATCGTCATATTGATCCTGGATTGATCATTGCTAATGACAAAAATCCAAGTGGTCACTTCCACCCACGAGCTTCCCCTGTGCCCAGAACCTTCAATTATAAGTCCCAACATGAGTGTTTCATTTGAGCCACCTTTGATTAGAATTAGCACTCTGTCCAATTGAATGAAATAAATACTGAAAACCGTGTAATACCTGCACAAAATTATTTTTTTCATTTTGGATCACTATGAAGAATGTTATGACAATAATAAAAACAAAAATATACATAATGAAATATTCTATTTTCATAATAAATTCCAAAATATCCTAAAACCAAACAATGTAATAGTTTCCCTTAAAATAAAAATTGGTTGGATTAAAACATTGAATTATATAATAAAATATATAAAAATATGAGATTTATTAATACCATATTCTTAAACATTTCACCCACTAGAAACCATCAATACTAAGGTAAAACAAACTTCATAATGTATAATTAGAAACACTACTCAACTAAAACAATTAAAGAATATTTGAAAATGGATTATGAACTTCTAGGGTTGAGTTAGATATTCATTTTGGACTGTACTAGTACAAATGAGTTTCATAATCTGTCAAACTTTCTAAAATGTGACAGGATCACTTTGGGATTACCACACTGATGGGGGTGAATAAATGTGGGGAAAATTTTCTCACATTGAAAATATTATCCCTTTTTATGCCTCTGAAATAAATTCAGTGAATGATTGTCATTAATTCTTTACCTCTAATAAGAAATCATGCACATAAAAAAATAAATAAAAAAGGACACTAAGATTTATAATGTGATTCACCTTCAGTTTGGATGACTACATCCTTAGTGTATGGTAATTATTATCCAACATGCACACAACTTCCATTTTATTATCAAAGAAAAAATGAAAAATGGTATCACCGTGTATTCATTTTCTTGGCACCGATTGGGTATAATACAAGATTTATCTTTGAAGCACAAGAAACATGATGCTAGCCAGTACATTCCGAAGTGATCATGGGTGTAGTCCAAGTATTATTCAATATAATAAAATAATTATGACTAGCTTCCTAATAATGTAAGAATAAAGTGGTTGTCTTTATTTCACATCAATAAGTGGGTTGTCTCATATTTTTCAGTCAATGGGCATAAAAAATTATACAAAAATCTAGAGGGATGCCTCCTCTTCCTCTCCAATCCTAATAATATGAAGATGTTATAGATTGACTATCTTAAAAATTTTCTTCAGCCCAAATAATAATTAGCAGATGATATATTGGTCATCACTTCTTATTATTCTTTTGGTCTTCGATAAACAATATGAGATATTGAATTTTTGATGATGTATTATCAATTAAATTACCTCAATTATATTTCATGCATGTGTTTTATGGGATTCTAAGGTTTTTTTACCTTATAAAAATATTATTCTTTTATTATTTTTTGTGCATCTCAAGTTCCCAAATCTTTCATATGATTTTCTTGCACTCATTCATGCATGCACTTCCTTCCTCATGAAAACTCGAGTAGGTATACGATATTAATTGTAAAATTAATTCTTATCCTTTATCTTAATAAATCTCATGGTATATTATCCTTTGTATAAACAAAGTGTGGAAAAACCTTTATGGAAGTAAGAGATGCTTCAAGGAACTGGGATATAATAATATTTTTTGTAATAGTTTCAATACACTAAGACAATATTATACTCTTTTTTATGTAACCCTCATGTGTCCTTTGAACAGAAGAGTTTACATGGTTCTTCTTCATACAAGATGTGAAAAAATGATACTCTTTTTGTATCCAAGTGTCTCACAGAACTTCTTCATGCTATATATGAGCACACAAATTCTTTGAGAAATATTAAGTTTTTCATATTATTTGTTTCTAAGAAATAAAGTGGGATCTCTCAAAATAATTATCATGTTTCTCTTGGCTTGATACCTTGGTGTTAATATACAAGGTAAACTGCTCCATACCTGATAAAAATTCTATTTTAAGGTCTGATATAACTTCACGCAAAATATTTCTAGTCATGATATTACTGAAGTTGTTTGTGTTAATAAAATTTGTGCATGCTTTCATCATATGACATAAAAAATATTGCAATCCTCACTTAAATGGATTCACATGATCTTCCTCTTCTTTTTTTATTAATCCACACATGCATGTGTACATAACTACATACACCATCTCCAAACATACACACTCATCATATGAAACTTCATTTTACTCTAGTTACATCATAGTGGAACATTCTCGAATAGTCATTTTCATGAATGATATATCATGAATGCATGGAGTATTTTTCATTCAAGCTGGTATCAATCACTAGGACTGCTTCACCTGTGTGGCATGTTTACTTGAGATGGTTGATCAAATAAATATTGATGTCTAATATGAATGATTTGAGGGTGGTTGAAGACAATGCTGCTTATACAACTAGATGGTTGAAATCAATTCGATTGAGCGGCCATGATTATTTTAGTGTGTTTTATTATGGTTGATTAGTACCCAATTTTAGGTTTCCTACATTGTACTAGTTCTTGGTCGACCCCTTCTTAATAAATCAATTTTTGGATCCCACTTTTTTAGCCATTGCTAATGTCAGCACCCAGAACACTACACACATGCCAGAATTTTTTTATTTTTTTTTTATTTTTTTTTAAATGTGTGTAGGTACAAAAATAAAAATAAAACTATGCAAGAAAGATGTAAGTCTCACTACCATATTTTGTTTAACTTAAAATGTGGCAGTGGACCTTCCGTGTATCAGAAAAAAAATAAAAAAAATTAATTATATATGTTATTATATTTATAAATATAAATTTGTATATTATGATATATATATATTGGGTTTGTTTTATATTGTTTTTAATTATGTCATTAACATTTGAAAGTGAAAATTTTATGTTTTTAAATAATATATTTTGTGGCACTCACGTTTGTATCAAATACAAAAACCAAGTAGATTTTGAAATATTTCATGAGAAGAGATGTATTTACATGCTTCTAATGGAAAGAGGTTGGTTGTTGTAGCCATTAGATCCAACCACTTCATATTTCAACCATGACTTCTTTAGGTTTTAAATAACTATTATTATATTCACATTTTAATCAAGAACACCATATTCGTTTCTTTCCATGAGATAGATAAATTTATTAAGTTTTTAAATAAATATTTCTATTTTTATATCAATAACTTTTGTGTTCGTATATTACAACCCAATAAATGGTGTCTATATACTAAATTATGAAAAACAAGTATTGGAAATTGATAATGAATTAAGTTTTCATGACTCATTTCATACCTAGTTAGGGCATCACCATATTGGTTATATAAAAAATAAGCATTTGACAAAGTTTTATGAAGATGGTTACTTAGAATTTTTTGAGAAAAACTACAGGAAAAAATTCACAATTGTTTATAAGGAAAAACAATTGAGCTACTATTTGGTGGACAAGGTAAAAGGGTTATAGAGATTCTAGAATTGGTAAAAATTGATGTCGATGATGAGTCATGCAAGTATTTCATTATCCTTTTACAGATATTCATTAAACATTTCAACATACACACTAAACATTATTCCAACTGAAGTTCCAAATGGTATCCCATACTAGTTATATATGGATTGGGAAGGAATCTATTTTTTCAAACATGCATGCATGGGGATTTGAGATATTTTTTTTAGGATTTAACATGAAACAAAATTAGTTCCCCAAGGCATGAAGTGTATCTTTATAGGATATACTAAGAAAACTAAAATATATTACATATAAAACCCTTTAGATAAAATAATTGTGGTCACCAAATATGGTGACTTGTTATTGGTTGAAAATAATGACCCTCTTTCCTGTAAGGATGAAATAGAGAGATCAGAAGCTACAAGATATAAAAACCCATGAATTGAAAAATACATTCCATGAATCAAAACAAAGTATAGGTTCTGGTTTATCTTTAAGTTGATATAAATATCATTGGGTGAAAATGGGTCTTTAAGAGAAAAATGGTCATAGAAGTTAAAGTGAATAGATATAAATAAAGGCTAGTGACTAAAGGGTATAAAAAATAATAAGGCATTTGATATAATGAAAACTTTTCTCCAGTTTCCATGTTTAAATCCCTCAAAATTCTATTTTCCATAGAAAGTATTCATGTCAATAGGGTTTAATATATAGGGTTAGTTTGAATCTATAATGTTCCAAATTCATCAATATTTTATTAAAAATAAATTTTGATATTTTTTTAAACCATTAGAATAGTATTTATAATATTTTTTACATTCCTTTCATTTTAATTTATTTATTATATTTATTAAATTCATTTTATTTTCAACAACTTTATATATGTTTAGGATTTTTAAAAAAATTACTTTGATTGTTTTTATAATGTATATTTTATAATATTTGAATGTTTCCTACTTGAAATTTATTAAGTTTTTCTATGTTTCAATTAGTAGACTTTGAAATCCTATAAAATATATATTGTGAATAAAATATAAATAAAAATTGAAACACTGCATAAATATGTAAAAAAGACAGATACTAAAAAAATCATTTCAATAGACATAAAACAAATACTTGAATGAGTATAGTCAATGTATATGGGGATACTTTACCCCACATGGAGGTCTGTGAATGGTAAACTTGTATTGAGATCATCGATCACCATATTAGGGTGGAATCTAATGGCTTAGAGATGGTTGAACCTTGGGCACTGAAGCATCAATCATCACATACTATGCCTATGTCTCGTAGGAGGAGGTTCCAACTGGATGTCACCCTACACACCTGATCCTTCTTCCACCAGTTTCGTTAAAGGACCTACCATCATCACTAGGCAGAACCATATAGGTTTCGAAGGGTCAATACCCAAATTTGGAGAAAATTATGGTTATCCTATAAAGAAATATGGATCTCATGCTGCCTGATGCACATCCACAATCGGCTAAGGCTGGAATGCTAGAGGGCCAACGTCTGATAGTGGAATAGGTGATACTTCACGTGTAAGATGATGTGGTCTATTTCATCGTTTTTGTGGACCCTAAGCATAAAAAGATGTTAGAGGTGGTTCTTGAGTAGGAACATCCACTCCTTGGTTAGAAACCTCCACTCTCTAGGGTGGACTCTTGAAGATGATCTCATGAATCGAACGATAAGATGGCATCAACTCTAGTGATGCAGCATGGATCGATGTCCAGCTAGAGACCCCCTTCTCCTTTAGATCACTCATGTGAATAATCTTCTCTGATCTAGTATTCTATAAAGAGATTCCAAATAAATTATAAAATAGTTTAATAAACATGCTAATTGAAATTTATTGACTTAGCATATCATGAATCCCTCTGTTGTGTCGGGTTAGATACGGTTTAGACATCAGTCTATACCGTGGATCATACTTGACCTGCTCTGAAAGATAGAATTACATTTTAGGTACACCCTTTATATGAATCATTGTTTATCTGCCTCAGATTTTGAGATACTCGGCATGTCATCGTCGCCATTCCTCATCCTGCATCCCTATGAGCTTCGAGTGATGAAGCTCTCATGTCTGTCTTGTTTGTAATGGAATCAACTGAACATGACCAAACTGGTGCATGACTCTATGAGGATACCACCACTCAATAATATATAAGTGAATGAGAGGAACTATATCCATAACATCATGAAGTCTGGTAGTGTAGTATGTTGGGAAATGGTCTAGTAGATCCCAACATGGCATCTATGAAATCAGAAATGGCATGTGACCTTTTATAAAAAATCTCCTTACTAAAAACCAAAATTGATGTTATTATTAAATTTCTTATGCAATGATAGATTCTAAATACTTACTTCTTCAGGTAGGATATTGTCCAACATGAGGTGGCATGCACCCAAATGGTGTGTTGTAACCCTGATGATTTTTGGTCTCAAACTCCACCTATAAAATAAAACATCGAAAGTAATAAATAATAAGAAATTAAATTCAATAACCCCAATTTGCATTATAAACCAATAGAGTTGAGTGATCATTACAGTATCCACACGGAGCATCATGTATCACCTCTATAGGTAGTGTTGGACCAGCATGATTAGGGAAAAATGAGGGGATTTTCTCTAATTCTCACATCTGAACAGGGATGATGTGTCACGAACCTACTCGGGTCGACCTCGAGCTAGTCGCCCGAGCTGATCTGCGATAACGCCCGAAGGGAGTTCACATTCCCCATAGGCTATAAACTAGTGTCAGGCATCAAAATAAGACATTTGTGAATGGTTTATACCATAAAAAAGACAAATAAATTAATAAAAACTGAACATAATAAATAAACACTAGCATAGGAAACAAAATAAATTTTCACAACTAAACATACCTCCATGTGAACTTGTGGGTCACCACCAAATAGATAAACACACTCTCTCCAAGATTGATCCAAAACTAGAAGAAACTGAAACTAAAATATTGAGTAAGTGTGAGAACCAAGATGCTCAGTAGAAATGCCAAGGAATAAAAACACCCCATTCTCTTACCTTTAAAAAGAATCCCAAATCATACTAGTTTGAAAATAAGACATAATAAAATAATGTTCTTCATTATTTTCAAATTCAGGTAACAAATTTTCATTTTCAAGAAAATAATTTGTCTTCCACATGATTTTAAAAATATATTCTAAGAATGCATTTAACATTTAAAAATGAAAGGAAAGATATTTGGATTAAATTATGGTTTTCATAAAATAGTGGAAAAGCATAAAAAACTAAAATGGAAATCATATCACAAGCACCATGGGTGGTCCCTAAGCAGCTAGTGTTAGTGGGGACCTAGGATCATCATACCTCAGTGAAACATGGTATAGAAACCACAACTAATAGTGTTATCATGAATAATCTACTAGGAGGGGAAACCCCATGGTCCTAGTGGTCTCCAATCATCAAAAAATTTTAGTTAGTGTTGTATCATCAATCCTGCTAGACAAAACTGGTACAAACAACTTCTGAATCATCTAGCAGACTATTCCGAGTCTTTCCACCTAGGTACTCAGGGTTACCCATGTTCTCTATTCCAAATGGTGGTAAGATTTTATCAATAAAACATATATGAACATTTCACCTTCTTTATCGAAAAACCCATTAATCATCCCACCATTGATCTACCTCTCTAAGAGAATTTTCCTTTTTACGTCACACAACAATGAAAAAACATCTACTCTAGGCGCATAACCCAAATCACACATTAACACTTGCATCAAATTTATCAACTAGGAGAAATGCCTCAATAGGTGTTTACCACTTTCACAAAACATTCTTAAAGTTCCAAACATGCCTCATTACTTTACAAGGAATATTTTCATTTTAGAAAATAATAATCACCCAAAACATTCCAAAAATCCTTTTAAAATCCCAATTAAACAACCAAGGCACCACATTTTTAAAAACTAGCTTGAAACCATGCTTAAAACCAATAAAAACTTTTAAGAAAGGAAAATTACCAATTAACTTAAAATTCATCCCAAAATCTATGCATTTTTTCAAAATAAGGTCGAGAACACATATTAGAAAGAATAAAACCCATTATAAACTTAGATAAATTGTACAGAACCATTTATAATAATAACAACTAGATTTCATAGCTTACACATATACTACATAAATATAAAACATATTTTAAAAAACAATCAATCAATTATGGAATTCAAATTAAAGGGTTAGGTATATGGAACCTACCTCAAACATGCCACTCTTTGATGGTGACCACCCTAACTGACACTTCACACTTACACACACATCAGGTTATACATACATAAATACATATATATATATATATATACCCTAGTTGTGTTGCACATATTCCATGTGTCATGAGGTAATATGAATAAAGAGGGTATATATATATATATATATGCCTTACCCTATGCATGTACATGTAGGAACTCTTGACTCCTATAGCCCAAAATCATCGCAGTAAGGTCCAATGCACTCTATAAATATTAATAACAAATCAAAAATCATAAAACCCCTAAATTAAAATTAATCCAAAATTAAGAAATTGAAATCCCTTACTGTAAAACCATGGAGAGCCCACTGTCATTTCCAACCACAGCTAGAACGATCATCAACAGGGCGAAAAAACCATATTCATCAAGAATCAACCAAAATAAAGAACCCAAAAATGAATTAGGGTTTGGCCAAGGCATATGCACCACCCAAAAGAGAATAAAACCAACAAAATAGGGGTAGAATATGGGAGAGGAGACTCAATAGAGGGATTCGTACCCAAAATCGATAGGCAGAGAGGTCGTCGAAGGGAGGGAGCAGCAGGATGAAGCTCTCTCAATCGGTCGAGTCATGAAAGAAAGAGGGAGGCTATCCACATGAGAGAGGAGGAGAGGAGCTATGTGAGGTGATTAATGAGGGATGGATTCTAGAGGGGAGGTGGTGCGCCTTAGGGTTCTAACTGAGTGGGTTGTGTGTGAGCAGAGAGGAGAGTTGTGTGTGTTCCATGCAAGAGAGGGAAGGTGAGGAAGAGGGATACCACTCTATGGTTTCCAATAAAATTATAATAATAAAAATAATAACTTAATAATAATAATAAAACTAGTAATAGTAATAATAATAATATTATTATTATTATCATCATCATTATTATAAAAACATTCTTTTAATGTTATTTCGTGTTTATTATTTTATTTTATTTTTCATTTTATTTTATTTTATTTTATTTTAAAACATAGGAAGGTCGCATGGTTTGGACACACAATCTTCCATACCGTACACCAACTTTGTTCAACCTACTGGAGAGAAGAGTCGCACGCATGGGCTGGCCGCACGGTTAACAAACCTTGTGCCAACTGTGTTGAGTGACTCTATCTGGTTCAGAACTGAATTGCACGGTTTATGCACGGTTTCCCAAATTGTGCACAACTCGTACGCCTCACCACCGGATTCCCAACATAGGTCACATGGTTACCTGGGAAAAGCCGCACGGTTTCTCCAAACTGTGCTCCACCTGTGCACGAGATGCTTCCAAACCCATAACATTTGTTTCCTAATAAAAACTAAAAAATTCAAACTAGGACTCAACCCAAACCTCAACAAGAATATCCAAAGCCATGAAAATAATAAAATTCAATAATTTCAAAGGTTGGGGTGTGACAATTCCCCTAACCACAAACACTTTCCACCCCCATAAAGTCACCCAACTAAAAGATGAACAAAACTCGACCAAGAATGGAACAAAGCCAGATAAAAAAATGAACCTCAGGGTGACCTTTCAACTCCGAAAATCACACCTGATCTCCTCTAAGAACATAAACAAGAGGAACTTCATAGAAAAATTGGAGGGTTCTCTCCACCATGAGAACTCGACTAGCACGACCCACATTAAGACTCTCAGTACGGGCTAACTCTAAAACTAGAAACATGAACCAAAGCAGAAAACCCCAACACAAACCAAAATTTACTACACAAACCAACTCTCAAATAAACCATAACAATAAACATGGTGGCCTCTTAACCATTTAAGAATTTTCCATCTTAGGCCAATCAGCACAGACCGACATGGGAACTTCCAAACCATACCATAAAACCCCGACACACGGGAAAAACTCACGAAACGAGCTCAAACCAAAAAACTAACTGAACCAAGATTCAACATTTTTGTAAGACACTGGTATCTCTAAGATGAACATGTCAGAAAATAAGAATGATCCACCAAAACTTCTAACCACACAAGAGATACAACCATTCAAATACTCACATTTGAGGAGGCACATCCATTGAAATTACAAGAAAAAAAGATCCTCATGCCTTCTAATAACCAAAGTGGGGTATTCAAATAATAGAGACCACAATGGGTGAATGATACCTATATGAATCTTACAAAAAATAGAACCTTTAAAGATAAGGAATCTAAAATATAGAAATTTAAACCATCCCCATCCCAGCACTGGAGAAAAAATCCATACCATGGTCATCTACAACCAATAATTTCCTGACTGCATGAAAAGATTCACTTCAAGACCTATGGATGGTGTAACACCCCAACCTCAGATCACCTAAATTCAGTTCATTATTACATTTCATTGGAATTTTTATGTGGAAAAAAATCCTGAAGGACTGTAGAGTTTAGCTATCTTGGAAATCCATATTATATACATGATACCCATAATACATTGGGAAGACAAAATAAAACATGCTGCAAAATAATTGAAAGGAACTACATCCATGAAAGCATAATCAATGTTCTATTCTTCATTACCTAAGAAGAGAAACATAATAACGGTGGGATCAAATGCTCAGTAAGGGTATATATAATGGAAGAAATAATCAATCTATATGGAAAGGTAAATATCTGAGAACACTTACCATTTACAAAACTAGATAAGGCCCAAATAATATGACAAGTAAGGAAATAAAAAATATGTCATAAATCAATAAACTAAGAATGAACTACTTCCATAGATATGTCGATGAAAAATATCATGGATAAATAATAACTAAAATTAAATTATGGAAATACATTATTTAAGGATGTCATGTCTTAGGCACATAAAAAACCTATTACCATCGAGACCTTTCACAAGACGGTTTATAATTAAGGGTAAAAACCCATTTGGCCAACTTATTCATCTCATGAAAAACTTTTGATGCATCAAGGAGCTATATAATGTCTGGTCTCCACCCTTCGTTGTCATTACAAAGTATTTTTCATATTGAATAATCAAAATAAATAATATTACTTATCAAATAACCATGTTGAATGAGAAATATGGATCTATCAATAATTCTTACGAAGGAAATAATATAATATCATGAAAAAAAGTAGATTCATGATATAATTAAAAAGGTATAATATACATTGTATAAAATTAACTAGGTGCATAACATTACAATATGCCTCTGTGAAATGAAATTGAGACAAAATCCCTTACCTTAAGACTGATACTCTTTGTATTTGTCCGAAACTCATGTATGATGGTATTATTAAATTTTATTAGAATCATAATAATATTTATGATATCATATATGATTCTTTTATGACTTTTTATTACCCATTTATTATAAATTCCATGTCAATGCAACATTTTGGGTAACAATTGCTACATTTTGTCGTACGTGTTTTGACTTGTTATTCTTGATCATATTACTTAGATCATGATTTACTTACTTCTAAATTTTATAATATGATATATATATATATATATAGTCATATTATAAATATATATATATATATATAATAGATATTAATACATTGTTCATGGAGATGGTAGGTCGTACGTACGCATCAACAATGTTTCCGTTTTCTTATCGAATGAATGAAAGTAAGTGAATGAAGTATATGTACATACATACATATATATATATATATATTATTCCAGTAGCATTATTATGTCCCATATTTCATAATTATTCATAATATATATATTTATAATCATTCTTGGATGGTGAACGTAGAAGATAAGTCTCATCGCGTCTTAGAGACCGTAAGCCATACGTACGCACGAGCGACGATATCATTTCCCTAATGCGTTAATGGTATGGATATGGATTGAATATGAATTATAATGAATTAATATCAAGTTATATTTATTATTTAAGTAATTTATATTCATCATTATACCCATTTAAATAAAGTATATATGAAAAACAGCTTACACCACGGTGTGGTGACGGTAATCCGTACGTACGCACGCATGGTGATATTGTTTTTTATAGGATGAGTAAAAGAATAATATGGTTGCACCATAATCATAAAAAAAATACCATCATAATCAGTGTTTTTATTTTAGTATGTTAAAAACTTATTAAGAGGAAGTAGAAGAATAAATGAACTTTGCAAGAAGGGATAAAACAATTACCTCTTCTTCAGGTGTCTCCTTTTGATTTGCACAACTCTCTTTCATTGGGTTACCCTTATTTAACCCCATTTTTAATATTTATATTTATTAAATATCATTTATTCATCATTATATTACCTTTTCTAGGATATACATGTTTTCTACTTGAGTTTATGACAAACACAATGTTTTCCAAAAGAACTCTTCTTTCAAAAAACACACCTTTTACTTCTCGAGATTGTTTCTTCTTCACCCAAGGTTGATGATTCTTATATCAAGTATGTTATTACCTATTTCATTTGGGAAACTAATGTTTATGAATGTATGATTTATGAAATGAACCCATTACTTTCTATGGGTTACTTTATGTTAAATATTGATATATTTTTATGTGGCATGCATGATAATGTAAATGTTATGATGTGATGGGTGTGTTTGGAATTATATAGTGCTCCAATTCATTGGGTAATGTGATTTATCTCATGATAAAAAGTGAAATATTCATGAAACTGATGTTATCTTTGTTCACAACTATTTGAGGTATTTGACCACTAAGACACGATGTTTCATTTTTATGCATTGCCACATTCTAAACCCTATCTTAACTCTTCCTATCATTATTATGTTACTATGCATATGTTATAATGATGAGGTTATGATTATTCTCACCCCATGTTATATTGTTTCATGTTATTATCTATCCTCTTATTGGAATTTTATATCACCCCTTGCTTTGATGTATATCCTCGTGTTATTACATGTACTAAGAAAAATTAAAGGTCCAATAAGAAACTAGAGAAGAAGAAATTAAATAAATGTTTGTGTTTTATTTTGTAAATTTTATGTATGGTCATAATTTTCTCGAGACACTAAACCTTTTTATCTTGGTCATGTAATGATTTTATGTTGTTTATCATTAAAATTATATAATATTAATGTAAGAAAAGTTAGGGTTTCTATAGTTGATATTAGAGTATAGTTTAGTTAATTTGGGAATTAGGATTAGAGAACCTTAGTGAAAACCCATAGTATAAGACTAAGTATATGTAAGCACATAGAAGATTTTCTAAACATATGGATCCCATAATATATGCCATTAAAGTTAATTTCACAATGGATAAATTATTGATGACTTTTTGACTTATGTTTTGTTCTAACATTTTATATTTTATAAAATAGTGGGAACCAGGATAAACCAGGTCAATAACCCATTTGAGGGACAATGCAATGATTTCTGGAATGAAATCCCCAATGCTTTGGTAGGTGGAGTTCAAAATTTCATGGTGATATTTAACCATCTATCTCAGGTTATGAATAATAACCTGAATAATGTGGAATTTCCACCTTCACTTAAGTGGGATAAAATGGTTGTCGGTTATTTTATACGCCAATGACCACCGATATTTAGTGGATCTTTCAATCCACTATTTTTGGTAAAGTGGTTAAAATAGATGGAGAAGATCTTTTCTATCATTCATTTTTTTGAGATTGAGAAGGTGACTCTAGCCATTTACCATCTAAATATAGAGGTTGACCAATGGTGGTCTTTGTTTAAGAACACCAAGCCGAATGATGAAATTAAAGAGATGGAGTGGGAAGAATTTAAGATAATGTTTCTTAAAAATTATTTCCCTCAAAATCTCCATAAAAATATGAGAAATAATTAATAAAGATAAAGCAAAGAGAAGTATAATCTTTCATGGCCTATGAAGAAAATTTCACAAGGCTTGCAATGTATGCTTTTGGTTTTTATCAACAATGATAGACAAATCGATATATTATTTAGTGGTTTAAAACCAATCCTTCAAAAGTCTCTAGAAATTAAAGACTTCGAGAGTTATGAAGAAGTTTTTTGATGTTCTATTAAAGTGGATATAAAGTTTGGAGAATGATCCTATGACAATGTTGATATGAAATGAAAGATATAGTTTCAAGTTTTATGATCTAATGAGAAAGGTGGAAAGAAAAATCAACCACCCACATGTCAAAAATTTGGGAAGAAGCCTCATGGGAACTTCCTCAAAGGGGTGGGGAAAAGCTTAAAGTGAGGGAGAGAAGTCCACCAAGATCAGGAATGTTAAAAAGACATGATGAAGCAGGACAATGTAGTGGAGGAAAGGATAGCACCACCCATGGTTTAATTCTACCACTAGTAGAATAAAGACTTTTAGTGACCGCCAAAAGCCGTCACTAAAGGTCTATAGTGGCCCCCTCGCTTCCACCAAACGGTGGACAGTTTAGGCCCATCAGTGTTGAAAATAGTGTTTTTTATTTGGCGATGTCTACAGGTGCTTCCAAAATTACCTATAGCGATCACCAAATGGAGGTCGCTATAAGCTTTTTTATTTTTATTTTTTTAAAACATGCAAGCAATACAATAAAAACCCCTATATTTTAAAATCACAAAAAAAATTCTAAAATATATAAACTCATACGCAAGTAAATCTCTTCATCTAGTCATCTTCCAAGTTCCACATCCATCATCGAATATAAATACGTGATAAAATTTAATAAAATAATTAGTAATGAAAAAAACATTCAAACAAATAATTGAAATGCAATAACATATTTCAATTCAAGATTATTGTAACATATCGAAAGTATTTGATTTTGAAAATATATTAATAATTTTGAAGAAATTTTTAAAAATTTAAAATCGATAATTATATGGTTCTAATCAGACCACATTTTTTATTGATGTTTCATATGCTCACACACCTCACCAATAATAATAAGTCAGTTGTCCTGTGATTTCAAGTCATTTAGATGTTGTTCTCTATGCATTTGACTGATAAACGCGTGTTTTGGTCTTTTATGACACGAGAAGTTCATTTTTGGTCACCGTGGTCACACAACACCTCTGATTGACGTGTTGTCTACCCGACCATTTCACAATTCACTCATCAGTTGTCATTGTTTGATTTAATGGCATTCTGAGGTCATTTGTTCAGTTTTGACCACCCCACACATGTTTTTCATGAGCGTCAAACACTTAAAAAAACACATATTTAGTCATACTGAGAAAAACAAATGTCTAATTGATGTATCGTCTCCTTGTACACATCAAGAACATTTATTAGATAGTTGTTCTATGATTTCAATTCATTCCAATCATGTTCGCTATGCATTTGATTATTAAATGCTCATTTTGGTGTTTTATGGCACCAGATTTTTGTTTTTGGTCACCGCAGTCACACGATATATCCGATTGACGTTCCATCTACCAAACTATTTCAAAATTTCTTCAGTGATTGTTTTTTTCTGATTTCATGGCATTCCAAGGTCATTCGACCAGTTTTGACTACCCCACGCATGCTTTTCAAGCGCGCCAAACACTTTAAAAACACATATTTAGTCGTACCACGCAAACCACATGTTTGATTGATGTTTCATATCCTCGTACATGTCACGAATAATAATTATATATTTTTTGTTTTATTTCAAGTCATTATGATCAATTTATCTTTGAATTACATCGTTAAACGCTCGTTTTGGTCTTTTATGACACTAGATTTGTGTTTTCAGTCATCGCGGTCATGCAACAGCTCTGATTGATGTGTTCTCTGCCCAACCATTTCAAAATTCACTCACTAGTTGTTTTTGTCTAATTTCATGGAATTCTGAGGTCGTTCGACTGGTTTTGACCACCCCATGCATGTTTTTCAAGTGCGTCAAACACTTAAAAAATACATATTCAGTCGTACCATAAAAACCACATGTCTGATTGATGTTCTCCCTCCTCATATACATCACGACTAATAATTAGATTTTTTTTCCTGTTATTTAATGTCATTACGAGCACGTTATCTATGAATTTGATAGTTAAACGATTGTTTTGGTGTTTTATGGAACCAAATTTCTGTTTTTGGTCATCATAGTCACATGACACCCCCGGTTGATGTGTCCTCTACCTAACCATTTCAAAATTCATTCATTGGTTGTTGTTGTATGATTTCATGGCATTCCAAGGTCGTTTTTCTGGTTTTGACCACCCCACGCGTGTTTTTTAAGTGCACCAAAAACTTAAAAACCCATATTCAGTGGTATCGCTCAAACTGCACGTTCGATTGACGTGTCATATCCTCATACACATTACGAATAATAATTAGATTGTTTTCTTCTGATTTCAAGTCATTCTGATGTTATTCTCTATGAATTTGATAGTTAAATGCATGTTTTTGTCTTTTTTGACATGAGAAATGCGTTTTCAGTCACCACAGACACAAGAAACCACTGATTAACATGTCGTCTACCCAACCATTTCACAATTCATTCAACAGTTTTTTTCGTCTGATTTAATGGAATTCTGAGGTCATTTATCCAGTTTTAAACAACCCATGCATGTTTTTCAAGCGCGTCAAACACTTAAAAACATATATTCAGTCATACCACACAAACCGCACATCTGATTAATGTGGTGTCTCCTCATACACATTATTAATAATAATTAGATTGTTTTCATCTGATTTCAAGTCATTCTGATGTCGTTCTCTATACATTTGACAGTTAACCAGATGTTATGGTCTTTATGACATGAGAAGTGTGTTTTCAATCATCACGGTCCCACAAAACCTCTAATTGACATTCCTTCTACCCAAAAAATTTACAATTCACTCACCAGTTGTTTTTGTCTAATTTCATGGCATTCTAAGGTAGTTTGGCTAGTTTTGACCACCCCACGCATGTTTTTCAAGCGCGTCAAACACTTAAAAACACATATTCAGTCATATCGCACAAACCACATGTCTGATTGATGTTTCATCTCCTCATACACGTAGATAATAATAATTATATCATTCTCCTATGATTTCAAGTCATTCAGAGCATGTTCTTTATGCATTTGACAGTTAAACACTCGTTTTGGTGTTGTATGGCATCATATTTTCATTTTCGGTCACCGCGGTCACACGACACCTATGACTGACGTGTCATCTACCCACCCATTTTACAATTCATTCACCAGTTGTTGTCGTTTGATTACATGAAATTATGAGGTCGTTTAGATGGTTTTGACCACCCCACACATGTTTTTCAAGCACGCTAAATACTTAAAAACACATATTCATCCATACCATGAAAACCACACGTCTGACTGACGTGTTGTATTCTCGTACACATCACGAATAATAATTAGATGGTTTTCATATTATTTAAAGTTATTCCGAGCATGTTGTCTATGAATTTGACCATTAAATGCTCATTTTGGTCTCTTATGGCACCAGATTTATGTTTTCGGTCATTGCAGTCACACGGCACCTCTTATTAACGTGTCGTCTGCCCAAACATTTCACAATTCACTCACTAGTTTTTTTCGTCTGATTTCATGGAATTCTGAGGTTTTTTCGGCCAGTTTTGACCCCCCACACACGTTTTTTAAGCACACCAGACACATTAAAAACACATATTCTGTCATACCACACAGACTGCATGTCCGATTGATGTTCTGTATCCTCATACATATCACAAATAATAATTATATTGTTTTTATCTTATTTCAAGTCATTCCGATATCATTCGATATGCATTTAATAGTTAAACGCATGTTTTGGTCTTTTATGACACGAGAAGTTCATTTTCGGTCATCGCGGTCACATGACATATCCGATTTACATGTCTTCTACTTGAACATTTTGAAATTCATTCACTAGTTGTTGTATTCTTATTTCATGGTATTCCAAGGTTGTTCGACTGGTTTTGACCACACCACACACGTTTTTCAAATGCGCCAAACACTTAAAAACACATATTCAGTCATACCACACAAACCACACCTATTGATATGTCATCTCCTCATACATTTCAAGAATAATAATTATATTTTTTTCTAATTTCAAGTCAGTCAGATGTCATTCTCTATGAATTTGATAGTTAAACGAATGTTATGGTCTTTTATGACACCAAAAGTGCATTTTCAGTTACCGCAGTCACACAACACCTCCGATTGACATGTCGTCTTCATGACCATCTCACGATTCACTCACCGTTTATTTTCGTCTGATTTCATGGAATTCTGAGGTCGTTTGGCCAGTTTTGACCACCCCACACACATTTTTTAAGCACGCCAAACACTTAAAAACACATATTCATACGTACTGTGAAAAATACACATCTGATTGATGTTCTGTCTCCTCGTACATGTCATGAATAATAATTAGATTGTTTTCCTATGATTTTAAGTCATTATGAGTGAATTCCTTATGCATTTTACCGTTAAATGCTTGTTTTGGTGTTTTATGGCACTAGATTTTTTTTTCGATCACTGCGGTCACATGACACCTCTAATTGACGTTCTGTCTATCCAACCATTTTAAAATTCATTCACCAGTTGTTATCGTCTGATTTAATGGCATTCTGAGGTTGTTTGACCAGTTTTGACCACCCCATGCATGTTTTTCAAGCGCGTCAAACACTTAAAAAACACATATTCTTTTGTACCACGCAAAATGTACATGTGATTGATGTGACGTCTCCTCGTACACATCAAAAATAATAATTAGATTCTTTTCTTCTGATTTCAGATCATTCCAAGCACATTATCTATGCATTGGACCGTTAAACGCTCGTTTTGGTCTTTTATGGCACCCGATTTGCATTTTCGGTCACCATAGTCACACGACACCACTGATTGACATGTCTTCTACCCAACAATTTCAAAATTTACTCACTGGTTGTTTCCTTCTGATTTTATGGAATTATGAGGTCGTTCGGCTGGTTTTGATCACCCCACGCACATTTTTCAAGCGCGCCAAACACTTAAAAATACATATTCAGTTGTATCGTGAAAATTGCACGTCTGATTGATGCGACGTCTCCTAATACACATAAAAAATAATAATTATATTGTTTTCATGTGATTTCAAGTCATTCTAATCATGTTTTCTATGCATTTTACTGTTAAACTCTCATTTTGGTGTTTTATGGCACCATATTTGCATTTTCGATCACCACGGTCACACAACACCTCCAATTGAAGTGTTGTCTTCCCAATCATTTCAAAATTAACTCACCGGTTGTTTTCATCTGATTTCATGGAATTATGAGGTCATTCATTCAGTTTTGACCACTCCACACATGTTTTCAAGAGCACCAAACACTTAAAAAACACATATTCAGACGGATCGTGCAAATTGTATGTCTGACTGGCGTATCTTCCCCTATTACACATCAAGAATAATAATTATATTGCATTATTCTGATTTGAATTCATTCTTAGCATGTTAGCTATGTATTTGACTCTTAAATGCTCATTTTGGTCTTTTATGGCTCCAGATTTTCATTTTCGGTCATCGCAGTCACACGACACCTTCGATTGGAATGTCATCTATCCAACCATTTTAAAATTCATTAACTGGTTGTTTTTATCTGATTTCATGGAATTCTGAGGTCGTTTGGCTGGTTTTGACAACCCCACGCATGTTTTTCAAGCGCGCCAAACACTTAAAAATGCATATTCAGACGTACTGCGCAAATCGCACGTCGGATTGACATGTCGTCTCCTCATACACATAAATAGTAATAATTATATTGTTTTCCAATTATTTAAAGTCTTTCTGAGCACTTTCTCTTTTCATTTGACCATTAAATGCTCGTTTTGGTCTTTTATGGCACCAAATTTGTGTTTTCGGTCACCGCGGTCACACGACACCTTAGATTGACATGTCGTCTACCTGCCATTTCAAAATTCACTCACCAATTTTTCTCGTCTGATTTCAGGGCATTCCAAGGTCATTAGACCAATTTGGACCACACCACACATGTTTTTCAAGTGCACCAAACACTTAAAAAGCACATATTCAGCTGTTCCGCACACACCGCATGTCCTAAATCCCATTCTTAATTTATTCCTGGTAATTAATATTATACCAATAAGAAATGTATGTGTGTCTACCTGAGTGTGTTTCTCATCGAAAGGGTCTACCCCAAAGACCAGCTAATTAAAGTTAAAATAATGTTAAATATTAATAAATTGAAGTGTTATGTAATATATCATAATTAACAATCAAGTAAACGTTAAAGAATGAATTAAATCGAAAGAATTAAAATAATAAAACACAGAGGTTTAAATAAAACTAAAGGTTTAAAAATAATTATTAATTCCTAATTCATGTATGATATTGAAATGGTAATGTAAATTACCCCATGAATGGGTTTCATCATCATCTAGATCACCAATATCACTACGGTGTCCACCAGCTATATCCAGAGACTTCAATATATATCAATAAAAGTAAATATGAGAATTATTTGTTTTATTGTTTTCCTATGGCACCACTTTTGTACCATCAATAGGACATTGTGTCGTCACTTCATCGCTGACATCTGTGATAAACTGTCCTCATACTCTGCACGTAATTGCTAAAATTGTGCATCCATATTTTGTTGCACATCCTGCATGGAATCATCTATCTCAGTCTGTGTTCACATCCCTACATCTCGGTATGCACCGATCGCCTCTTCTCTAACAACTGCACGTTGTGGGACACCACCACCAAAAGTCAAAGAATAACCACCATGCACCACGAAACACTGGAATATCTCATCTCTAGACACACTACTACGACGTTCATCCTCTGTAAACTCTACTAACTGAGCGTCAAATTGAGCATATAGCATATACATAATGAATTAATGAATAAATATGAATAATTTATATAAAATATAAATACATTTATTAGTAAATAATTTGATTACTATAACACTGACAACATCGGGATCACCCACCCTATGAGTCCTCAACCATTTGGACATCCGATCGATCGACTCACCTTGTTGGTGTAACTATAATAAAGGTTTTCACCATGTTATGCTACAATATTTTAAATATATGAATGAATAGTGAATTATAAAGTTACATCATGTCTGAGCTATGACACGTGTTGAGTACCAAGTATGGAAGGCCTGATTACGTGAATGGGGAGAACACTCGGTCTACATTCAACATATTCAGTTAATAGACATATTAAAAATTATTCATTTTTAGATTGAAAGCAATAAATATTACCATCTTCACCTCACTTGACCAAAACACAACCAAATCCTGCCACTACATGTGAATAATTCTTGGAGGTACTCACTGTAGAATGTTTGGAACACCTACAAATGGTATCTAGTGATCTCTCTTCACCATTCCATTGTAACCCTTCAATAATTTTGAGCATTTTTCAATATATATGGCCCGAAACTCATCTATATAGGATGTAAAATTATCCTGTTAAAAAAATATTCATTAGATGCGACAATATTAAAAACAATATCATGAAAAATTAAACATTGAATTTACCTAAACCTCCCCCCATAATATATCAATCATATCTTGGGGGAAAAAGTACAATCATGAGTCATTTGAGGGAATCTATGTGGGTCTCATATCATATGCCCAAACTAACGAATCAATACAGTTGCACCTTCTCCGACTGGATGAAATGTGTCATCAAATAACACATCCAATCGGGCTTCAGAGTTCCAGGATTGAACCCCTCTACCCGGACCCCTGCGTCTACTGGAAGACGCACTAGATCCTGATAAACATAAATTCATAATTCAATTATAATATAACTTAATTTTTAATTAAAAATTATAAATAGTTAGGGAAATATACACAAAAAATTACAATCAATTAATTTAGAAAAAAGAAAACATATATACCAATAGCATTAGGTAAACCACTCTGACCACCCTATGACATACCTACATTAATATAATTATAGTTAAATCAAGAAATTTTTATACATATATAACTCATAAATATTTTTACAAAGATTAACTGGGGAAATAATTAAAAAAATTACTAATCATGTAAGTCTATCGTATTTCCTTCAATTGTCTCTCTAGCCCATTTTATATCTTCATCTCGTACAACTACTATTGTTTGGTCAAGTCTTTGCTCAGGAAATGCAACAAAATCAGGTTTCTCTTGGTCAATTAGAAAAATCCTTCTTCTAGACATTTTCACCACTACATTCTAATCATAATCAATATCGACAAAGTAAAATTTCTCTACCTATGATGACAGTATAACGGGCTCATTTCTTACTAGTTCATCTTTATATAGCATATTGTAAAATTTTACTGAAATAAATTGGAAGTTATCAAATTTCATTCCATGAACTAGATCAACCCAATCACACATTAATAATATGTGTTTTAAGCCATGACCATAAATAACCTCAATAATATCCCTCAGCAATCCATAATAATAACCCACACTAAAAAAAGAAAAACCAACGCCACTATTTTTGTGGGGCTTGGTTCATGTCAACATCGCTAATATGAAATTAGAATCTGCTAGCATCCAAATACTTGTAGTGATGAGCTGTAATAAATGTTCCATCTGCTAGTTGGTTGATTTATTTTCTCACAGTATGAGTACTAAAATCACGTATCTTTTGAATCTTCAAATTTCACATAGTTAAATGGATAAAGGATTGTGAAAATACAACTAAGTTGCACTATAAAAAAAATTTAATCAATTATTTATATGTACATGAGTCTTGAACCACTCTTGAAATGTGTTGAAATGATGTTTTTGGATTTGATAGCCAGTTGCACAGGGCCTTTCACATTTCAACTCAGCGATATGCATCCTAAATCACAACACAATAAAAGGTAAGTAATAAAATAAATATAGAAACAGAAGACACACCAACTATAAAACTTACTGAATAAATGGAATAACTGATGGTGTGTTGAACAGCACATATCGATGAGCTTGAACCCACTCATCATTGTGAATATCAAATGTTATTCCTTCTCCAATTGGACCATTTTCATTCTGGGAGGGTTTATCTATCTTTGTTTCAACCTCATCAATATATGAAGCATAGAAATATGTACACTCATCCATTAAATATCCCTTGGAAATTGAAGCTTCTGAACAAGCTTTGTTGTGCACGTACTATTTCAATGTATTTAAGTGTCTCTATATTGGATACATCCACCTGTATTGCACGAGACCACCAGAAATTACTTCACTAGATAAATTCACTTTCAAGTGAATTGTGACATCAAAAAAAGATGGTGGAAATAGTTTCTATAGGAGACATAGTGCAAGTAAAATCTTATTCTTCTTCTTTTTAAAATCACTAATTTGGTGATTCCTTGAACAGAGCTATCAGAAAAAATTAGAATCTTCAATCAATGGATTAACAACCTTGGTAGGTAAGCAATCATGAATTTCTATAAGAATTAACTATTGGAGTAGAATATGATTCTCATTAATTTTCAAACCTTGTAATGTCATTCTCATCATATTGACATGCTTAGAAATATTAGATCAATAACCATATGGCACCTTGAAGGTCTTCAAAATTGATAGAAATGTTTGTTTCTATTTTTTACTCATTGTCCATTATGCAGTAGGAATGTATGCCTGATTACCTTCACCAAGTTGTAAATGTAAAGGTTTTCTCAATCCAATTTCTTGAAAATCATGTCGATCATTAGCACTATCCTTTTATTTCCCCTTGATTCTAAAAATGGTGCATAATATATTATCACATATATTTTTTTCAATGAACATCACATACAAATTATGTCTTAAAATATTATATTTCTAATAAGGAAATTCAAAAAAAATTACTCTATTTCTTTCAATCATGATTTTGCTATCTATTTGCAGTAGGAATAGAAGGAAATTAAGGAGCCAATAAATCTTGAAAATTATACATTGTATGAATGTTTTCTTGATCAAGTTGTGCACAAATTTTAACCCTAGATAGTATTTGTGGTAATGGGTCATGCTCTCTATTCCCATAAAATGACACACATTCTTTTTTAAACCTGTATAATGGAGGAAAAAAGCGTCTGTGACCAAGATATTCCAACTTTCTACAGTTATTAAGCCATATAGATTTCTTACTCTTATTACAAAAAAGGTAGGAAAATTATCCTTTTATACACCAACCTGATAAGTTATCATACACTAGGAAATAATTGATTGTCCATAACAAAGTAGCCTAGAGTCTAAACATTTCATTAGCTGCCGAGTCAAAAGTATTTACACCATTAGGCCAAAATTCTTGTAACTCATCAATCAAAGGTTGAATATAAACATTGATTTTTTTTCTAGGTCCTCTAAGTCCATCAATTAAAATAAACAATATAAATGGTTGCTTCATACATACCCATGGGGGAGGGTTGTATAGAACCAACACCACTGGACACATACTATGTGTCACACCAACCATGGACCTAAATGGGTTAAAACCATCGGCTTTCTAACCCAGTCGAACATTACGATCATCCCAGGAAAAGTCTGGATGTCTTTGATCAAACTCATTCCATGCCAAAGAATCTGTTGGGTGAGTTAATTTATCAACCTCTTTGTTTCTTTCTAAATTCCAAGTCATGAATTTAGCAATTTTAGTTGACATAAATAATATCTTCAGTCTCAGTTTCAGTGGGAAATAATGTATCTACTTAGAGGCAACTTGTTTCCCTTGATTCAAGACTCTTACAGGAATAATATGAATACCTTGATTAATCTCATTAGCCTTCCACCTGGATGTATAGAAAACATTACAAATATTTAATTGTGAATTCTCTTTTCTGAAAAACAAAAAATTATTGGGTCACACATCAATGGTATCATATGTAAAACCAAGATCATCGATCAACTTGCAAGCATGATAGAATGACTTTGGAATCTTCTCTCCAGTAGGGAGTACTTTCTTCAAAAACACTAACAACATGTTGAATGAGGTGTCTGACCACTGGGTCATGGCCTTCAAGTGTAACAATTCAACTATGAATAAAAATTTACTAAATTTAGTGCATCTTTGATACAATTCAGTACATGAATCATCAATAATTTCAATTAATTTCAACGCTTCTCCATATATAGAAGAAAGTGGATTACTCGATCTGACGTTGTTATTTACGAAATTATTGTCTTCAGGTTAAAACATATGCATCATATCATTGAGCATTATGTTCATTGGATCAACTGTTCTCGAATAAACATCTATATGAATACTTTCTGATTGATGACATCAAATATACTCTTCTCCATGATGTGTCAATGTCTTATAGTTTTTCAAAAATCCATTAAAAAAGTTGTTCTCTAACACTATCTCATCTGAAGAGATGTCTATTTTTACATTTTCTGCATGGACAACTAATAAAATTGCTTGGAAATACATTGGTGAAATACATAAATTTCTTAATCCCCTCATAATATTCAGAAGAAAACCTATCTTTCATATCAATCCAACTCTTATCCATATCTGTATTTAACAGAAAGAAAATAATTGAAATATCTTATTTAAATTCTAAAAAAACTCATATCATTGAAAATTAAAAACCAATGAGTCCAAAGATATTTGTAAGGATAAATAAATGATTTGGATTGGTTTTGGTGATATTGTGACATCTATATATATATATATATTGATCTACTTCAATAAGGAGAAATTATGATTCCAACATGGGAGGTGGATATTGGAGTGAATTTTCTCATGATTTCTAGACACTTCGAACTGAAAACTAAGGCAGGGTATGTGATGCACTACAAGGACTCATGGGATTTGCATGTTCGGTCATGAATCAAAAAATATTTCCTCTGAGAGATCTCTCTGGACAATACAATTCTCATAAATAACCTACATAATGGATTGCAGAAGTCAAACAATGACTTACATGCAGAGGACTTGACCGCGGGTAATGGGGTGTGACTCGATTGTGGATCTATGACGGAATAGCGACTTGACGATTGGGTTACGATGGCCGGACTCGATAGGGGTGGAATGTTTTGATAGGAGTTGAACCACTAGATGAATCGCGGGAGGGTTCTACACGGCGGGGCACGATGGGCCGGGAGTGTTCAGTGGAGGCGGGATGTGAGGAATTTCTGGAGGGCTGTAGTGGGGCTAGGAGGTAACAATAGCAACAAGGCTATCCGAAGGTGCAGTACGGAGGTGAGGGGAGGGGGTATCCGGGTTGTGGGGGTGTCGGGGTCACGGGGGGAGTGGTTCCAAGGCAAGGGGTGGGGGTTATCGGGATCACGATGGTCTCTCAGGGTCACGGGGGGTGCAGGGTGGAGGAAAGGAGGTCAGGGTCAGACGGGGTCGCTGGGGTTGCCTGGTGTATTAGGGTCGCCAGGAGGGTGAACAGGTGAGAGGGTTGTGGGTCAGGGAGGGAAATGCAGGGGAGAGGGGAATTGTGTTGCAGGGTCGGGGAGGGTAAATGAGGGGGAGAGGAAAAATTAGTGCAGGCTATAAAAAAATACAGCATCTTCCATTTATTGGTCACTAATAATATTGATAGTGACCTCCAAATGGAGGTCTCTCTAATTGAACCTCCTCAAAAGCTAAAAAATCTACTAGTGTACAACTATAAAGAGCAAGGGAACTATGAAATCCAATGTAATAAACATCAAATCCTTGAGGGTAATCAGCATCAATATCCACCAAAGCCAAAGGATCAAGGAAAGGATTATTCCATCACTACTGCTCAAGTAGAGCAATAAAATGAAGTCAAACAAGGCACAATTCCTATTCACTCAAGAATGAAAAAAGTATTATTTCATTCTGGTTCTATGTATTTCTTTATATCTTGCATGTTTTCTATAAATATTGAATCAAATCCCTGAAACATTGAAATAGATATGTCTCTAAAAATACCAGGTGGTGAAAGCATTACAACCTAAGTTTGGGACTCTTCTCCTATTAGAATTTGTGGGAATATTCTTCTAGCGAATCTCATGATACTTCCCTTGGTGGAATTTGACATTATAATGGGAATGTATTGGATCTTGTTATATATAGAACATATAAAATATCGGGAAAAGGAAATATCTTTTCATATTCTGAACCATCCCATGATTCTCTACAAATTAAAGTAAGATCATGAATCTCCTTTGTAAAATACTTTAACGGTGTGGGTGTTGATTCCTTGTGAAGAATCATACCTCACTCAAATGATTGATTCAAATGAAGGTATCAACTTAGGGTAAATTCCCATTGTGAGGGAATATGGTGATGTATTTCCTAATGAGTTTCCCAAACTTCCCCTGGATTGTGGGGTAGATTTCTTAATAGAACTCAAAGTTAGAGCTACTCTTATCTCAAAGTGTCCCTATAGGATAGATCCTATCGAACTAGGGAAGCTAAAGAAATAGTTGTAAGATAATTTTGATAAAGGGTTCATATACCCTAGTGCATCACCATGGGGTTCTCTAGTGCTCTTTTTAAATAAGAAGGATGTTACAATGAGGTTGTGTATCGATTATCGAGAACTCAACAAGATCTCCATAAAAAAGAAGTAGCATCTTCTAAGGATTGATGACTTGTTTGATCAGCTTTGAGGAGATTAGCACTTCTCAATGGTGGATCTTCATTCTGGATATCATCAGTTAAAGGTGAAGAATGAAGATATTTATAAGATTAACTTCCTTGCAATGTATAAGAACTATGAGTTTTTGGTGATACACATTGGACTTAATAATGTCCCTGCAATCTTCTTGGATTTGATGAATAGATTCTATATACATTACCTAGAAAAAATTTTGGTTGTGTTTATTGATGATATTATCATCTACTCCAAGATAAAGGAAGAACATAAAGAATATATAAGGCTTGTGTTTGGAATATTAATATAGGATACGTTTTATTCCAAGTTCAGTAAATGTGACTTTTGGATGCAACAAGTCATATTATTTGGACATTTGATCACAAGTGAGGGAATTATATGGACCCTTTAAAAACAAATACAGTTGATGAATGGACCAGACCCTCTAGTGTTGCAGAAAATTTTAGTTTTCATAGCATGGAGAGTACTATACATGTTTTGTGATAAATTTCTCATGATTGTAAAGCCCGCTAACTATGTTAACAAGGAAAGGGGTAAAATATGTCTGGATGGAAGAATGTGATTAAATCTTCAAGGAGCTAAAGGGAAGGCTGATCACTTCACCTGTACTCACATTAATGAAAAGTGAAGAAAATTTTGGGATATAAAGTGATAATTCCAAGAAAGGATTGGGTTGTGTACTCATGAAAAATGAAAATGTGATATCTTACACCTCATAATTGTTGAATATCCATGAGATAAACTACCCAACATATTATATAGATCTAGTAGATATGATTTTTTCTTTGAATTCTGGCGTTACTACCTATACAGTGAGAAGTGTGAAATATATACATATCACAAGAGCCTAAAGTATATATTCTCACAAAAGGATATCAACATGTTTCAAGGAGATGATTAGAGACAATCAAAGACTATGATTGCTCTATTCACTATAATCCTGGCAAGGAAAACAGGGTAGCTGATGCTCTTAGCAGAAAATAACCTACTACTCAATCCATGTTACAGATTGAGGAATACCCTATCTTCATACAAATGAAATTCATGGATTTGGAAATCATAATGGAAGGGAATACATCCTAACTTTCACAAATGATTTCCCAACCATCTATCTAATAGAAGATTAATGAGACATAAATGGATGATCTGGAGTTACAAAATAAGGTGAATGCAGTAAAGGAAGGCAAACTGCAAGAGTTTTATATTGATGATGATGGTGTGATTCGGTTTGGAATAAGGATTTGTGTGCCTTGATCAGTTAGGATAGATAAGGAGATATATTATAATGCAAATAGATCAACTTTCTTTATCCATCCTGGGGGTACCAAGATGTACCATGATCTCCAAGAACACATCTGATGGGACAACATGAAGAAGTATATCTCTGAGTATATCTCAAGGTTCTTTATATATCAGTAAGTTAAAGCAAAGTGAAAGAATTCGAAAGGGATTATGCAATCATTGCCTATACCCATGTGGAAATGGTAGAATTTAACTATGTACTTTATCACGGGTCTTCCAAAGATATCCAAAGAAAATAATGTGATGTGGTTTGTGGTGGACCAACTCATCAAGACTTCCCACTTTATTTCTATTCAAGAATACATATCTCTTGAACAACCTAAAAAGATATCAGTGAAGGAAGTGATGAGATTGCATGGGGGTCCACTATCGATTGTCTCTGATTGTGATCATGGTTTCACACATAAATTTTGGAGGATTCTTCAACATTCTTTGAGTACTAAATTAAATTTTTGTAGGTCCTATCACCCCCAAACTAATGGACAATTTGAAAAGACTATTCAGACGCTTGAATATATGATAAGAGCTTGCTCATTAGAATTCAAAGGTGGATGAGATCAGAATATCCCATTGGTTGAGTTCTCATATAACAATAGCTTCCACTTGAGTATTCAGATGGCTCCATATGAAGCTTTGTTTGGAAAGTGAAGTAGAACTCCAACCAGTTTGGATGAAGTTAGTGAAAGAAAGCTACTTGGACCTGATCTTGTGCAAGAGATAATAGAAAAGTTTCAATCCATCTAGTAACATATCAAAGCTACTTAGAGTCAGTAAAAGATAAATTTTGAAAACTGTCAAAGGGATTTGAAGTTTGATGTTAGAGATAAATTCTTCCTTCTAATATCACCATGGAAGAGAGTTATGTGGTTTGGAAAGAAAGGGAATCTAATCCCAACGTACATTGTCCCCTTTGAAATATTTGATCGGAGAGGAGTTTTGGCCTATCGGCTTTCACTTCCACTGAATATGGATCAAGTTCATGATGTGTTCCATGTATCACTCCTGAGGAAGTACATACTTGATCCCTAATATGTACTAAGCTCAATGGTGGAACAAATTGAGGATGACATCTTATATAAGGAGAAACCAGTAAAGATTTTGGACCGGAGAGATAAGTTTCTACACAACAAGACAACCCACCTTGTCAAAGTGTTGTGGAGGAACCATAAGTATGAAGAAAAAAATTGGGAACCATATGAGGTGATGAAGGATAAGTACCCTTGGTTGTTTAGGTAAAATGAAATTTTCAAGGAGAAATTTCTAAAGGGGGGAAGAATGTAATGACCCAAAATTTTATCAATGGAATTTCTCTCTTCTAATAGTAATGTAATATAGTATAAATCACCTAAAATAACTTATAGAAAATAATAAAAACTTTATAAATTAATAATTAATGAAATAATAAGTATTTATAGAAGTTATGGAACCAATACTAATGAAATAGTAACTTGACCTTAGGAATAGTAATATGACCCTTATGAATAGTAAACTGACCAAATGAATATTAACATCACCCATGAAAGTATAAATAAAATTTAGGGATACTATAAATTAAATAATTGTATAATTATACCATAGTTTGAGTAAATAAATGTTATAAAATTTATTAATTAAGTGTTGGTATTTTGTAAGTCATAATTATTTAATTAAAATTTTATAATTAATTTAATAATTTAAAAGAAAATTCCTTTTCATAAAATATATTCATAAATTTATATTATGATTTCTTGTGATTTTAATATAATTTTATGAGACCTTAACTAATTTTTCAAAGTGTTATAAAATCAGTTATAAATTTAAAATTTGTATTTTTTAAGTAAATGATGATTTTAATTACAAATTAAATTACTAATATTTAGAAAATTATTTTCATAAAATTGAGTTTATTTTTGAATTATACACGTTGAAAAAAAATTGGGTTATTTTTTGGGAATTTTCTAAAATACTTGCATTTTTGTGAATAGTAAAATACTATAATTTACGGTATATATACATTATAAGTTAAATACACTATTAATTGAGTCATCACTGATTTAAGAACCATAATATAGAACTTACATTCTTTATTTTAATATTTTTTGTGATAATTCTCAAACTATTAATTATCTTGAGCCAAAATATTAAACTAATGAATAAAATAATGAGAAAACACCCCTCTCCTCCACAATAAATACCACCCCTCGCCTCCTCTTTTCATCACACCTCTAAAGCTTTTAGACTTGAAATTTTTTTACCCAAACCACTCCCTAAGACCCTAACCCATATCCAATATCTCTCTGTATCACCAAAATACTAAAACCATTCCATAAGGAGGTTCTCAAGGAGGATAAATCTAAGAGGTAAAATCCTCTTCCTTTTAAATTTAATTTCATTTTTTTCATTTTTTTATTCTATTATCCTAACCTTATCTTATCCAAATGTAATGATAAATTAATTATGTTTGATATAATTTAATTCTATCATGTCAATGTAATACCCATCATTAAACTAATCCCTCTATCTCTTTTATTCTAAAAATGAAATAATCGTATGTGATGTGTCAATTTACCAACATCATTAGTGATGCACATTCATTTTACATTAACGCATTAAATTATGTTAATAAAACAATTATAATGGTTGAAACATAATTTAAAATTTATTTTACAACCCAATTTATGTTTTGTGATTAACATATATACACAATACTAAATGATAAAACAAAATGAGTTTGTCAAAAAACCACCAAAATTAACCTAAAATGATCTTCATTAACTTTTATCTAATGATTCATCCACATAACATATGAAAAAATTATTTATAAGATAATTTATAATTATATAATATAATTAATAACATATAACAAAAATTCTATATATTTTTTCAAATTTAACAAGAACTTCCATTCATGTATACAAGTGAATTGATCATGAAAATTAAGAAAATGAACACTCCCAAACGATAAAATTAAACTCTATAACTCATAGAAAATACCATAAATGAACTTATTAAAACCCTAATTAATAAAATTCATTTGTTAAAAGGTTATTTATTTGTTAATTAATGAATATAATGTGATTATACAGGATATTAAAGTAAATAATGCATTCAGACATAAGGTAAGAGGAATTCAGGAACCCAACTCTCTTTCTTTGGGTTTTACCTATTTCAACACATTTTCAGTATGGATATTCCTTAAATATAATTTATTCATCATTATATTACCTTTTTTGGATATACATGTTTTCTTCTTGATTTTATGAAAAAATGCAATGTTTTCCAAAAGAAATCTTCTTTCAAAAAACACACCTTTTACTTCTCGATATTGTTTCTTCTTCACTCAAGGTTGATGATTATTTTATCAAGTTGTTATTCCCTATTTCATTTGGGAACCTATAGTTTATGAATTTATGATTTATGAAATAAACCCATTCCTTTCCATGGGTTATTTTATATTCAATATTGATATATGTTCTATGTGTCATGAATGATAACGTAAATGTTATGATGAGATGTGTGTGCTCAGAATTATATAGCACAATGTAAATGTTATGATGAGACGAGTGAACCCTGAATTATGTAGCTCTCTAATTCATTGGTTAATGTGATGTATCTCATGAAAAAAATTTAAATATGTATGAAAATGTTTTTGTATTTGTTCACAACTATGTGTGGTAGTTCACCACCAAGACATGATGTTTCATTTTTATGTATTTCCACATTCCATGCCTTATCTTAAAGCTTTCTATCATGATTATGATCCTATGATTATGTTATAAAGATGATGTTAGGATTATAATCACCACATTTTATATTGTTTCATGTTCTTATCTATCCTCTTATTGGTATTTTAGATCACCCTTTTCTTTGATGTATATCCATAGGTGATTACATGTACAAAGGAGATTAAAGGGAAAATAAGAAGCTAGAGAAGAAATAATTAAATAAATGTTTATGTTTTATTTTGAAAATGCTATGTATGGTCATAATTTTACCGAGACACTAAACATTTTGATCCTGGTCATGTAATGATTTTCTGTTCTTTATCATTAAAATAATGTAATAGTAATGTGAGAAAAAGTAGAGTCACTATAATCTCATTTTATTTTCAATGAGGGAAGCACGGATAAAATTGTTTCTCATTCATGAAACTCCCTTATTTTTTTCTCCATGTGAGGGTAAACTCTTCACTATGAATTTGTTGAATTTCTTGGTAGTTTTGGGAAACATAGAATTTTCAATTTTTTTGAGAAAAAAATTAATGGAATTTTCATTTTCACACTATCCATCAATGCACATTTATCACCAAGTGATTTATGAATATTTTTATACATCTCTTCTTGAGTTGGAGTTATGAATAAGAAATCATCTAAAATGTGTCTAGAATTTTTTCACCTTCCACAAAGTTCTTTTAAGATTTTATGGTCATCATTTGTTGAAAATATCTCATAAAATTCAATTTATTCTTGTGGAATATTCTTTTTTCCCTTTAGAATTTTTCTTCATGTGCACTTATTCTTATTTCATTTCTCTTTCCAAATCAAATCAGAAAATTATGATTATGTCATTTGGAATATGCACAAATATCTTATTAGATGTACATAGCCTCTTCAGTGAAATTTTTACAACTTCAATTCATTTACTTTGTTCTGGGAATGGACTTCCCTTTTTTCTTAAGTTTTCTTCCATTAATTTTGATACACATAGCTTGTTTACATTGATCCATGGTGTGGCCTCTTTCTGTACAAAAGTAGTCGCTTATTCTCTTTTGCGCAGTGATATTTTTGAACTTCTTGGGTTTATTTTGAATATCATTATTCATTTTTTTATTACCCAGGATAGAATTATCTACATTCTCCAGCTTATATTATCTTTTCTTATTAATTTTTTAATGGAATTCATGAATGATTTATACTTACATACCTCTTCACTGTAACCACTACCATTAAAAATACCATAGAGGTTCTTCAAACATTCAACTATATTTATAAAATATATATTATTTTATTTAATTTTTTTTCTTTTCTTGTTTACTTATTTTCACCCCATTGATATAGACATATTTTGATTTTTAGATAATATCATATTATATAAATAGTCAGATTATTTATGCCTAAATATTTCACAACACCAATAGTAGCCAACAAATATTGATCTTTTCTTTTGAGTAGCAGTCTGGATAGATTGTCATGCTTGATTTTTTTTCCTTCATTCTTATTCTTGGATTATTTAGGGGAATAGTCCCTTCTAATTTTATCTTTCTTCACTACATATGTAGTTTGAAGAACTTAATTTCCTTTCTTAGTCCACTTTTTCATAGGTTTTGATTTTGAATCTGCACTAAGCATAGAAATAAAATTATCACAAACTTTATTATCAAATATAGATGATGTCTTCTGCTTATAGGTATATTGATAATAAACATTAAGTGATTTAAATATGTTATTTCCACCAGATAGAGGACTTTTTGGATAATATCCCTCTTTAGAAGATTGTATGGATGTAGATCCTATAGTAATATCTCTTCTTTTAGTTTATTGTGAAGACTCAACTTGAGTTTTTGTATAATTTACCAATTTTACATCAATGTCAATCCATTTAATATTTAAAATGTTTTTTACATACTCTATTGACTTTAATTGTTCTTTATATACTTTTTTGATCTTTATAACTTCATCATCATGAATTTTTTTCTTCTCTTTTATCAAAGTGTCAATATCTATGATCTTCATTTATTTGATTTCAAGATAATAATTCTTAATAACAATGACTTTATTATGACTTTATTCTAATTAATGGATCTTTTATTCAATTAAATTAGTGGAAACTTATTTCTCATGAATTTTATTTATCCACTGATATTCAAAAATAGAGTACCATTCTTCAAGTTTAACATTCTCTATTTCTTTGGCTCCAATTTTATTAGAGAGGTTAATATTAGATTGCGTTATTTTTTAAAATTATTTATCCAAGTTCTCCATTAATTCTTGAAGCTCCCGAAATCTAGAACTATTTTCCATACATTTTTTATTGAGATAAATAAAGTCATCACCCTTTGTACCAAGGAACTCAATATTTTCTAAGCTTCTTCTTCTAGATAAGTGATCGCTTCTTTCAAAGTCTTCCTCCAAACTGTTTAACTATCATTTTTTTAGGAATGATCTTCACCACTTATGGTAGGTTATTTTGTTGGAAAATTTTGTAAAAACGTATTTAATACATATTCATTAGCATCTAAGGTAGAAATAGTTTCTATCTCTTTTCTAGTTGAATAAACTACTATATCATTGACTCTCATACATGAAATGTCTTGTTTATGAATAGTGCATTCGTAAATTGAATCATCATCCTATTTTCACAAGAGGTATGTCTTATTCATCTTTCTCAATTATTTCTTTTGTCTATTATTTAATGTATTGGATAAGATATAATTATGGTATATAGTAGATATAGCTCCACCAAGTTTGAACTCCATTCTGAATTGAGAAGAGTTATATCAAATCTTCAATAAGATTAAAATAAGTGAATCTAATCAGAGGTGTGACATCCCCCTGATTCTAATTGATAAGATCACATTGGGATGACCACATTGAGAGGGGTGAATCAATGTGCAGAAAAGTTTTCTCACTTTAAAACTTTTATCCCTTTTTATGTCTCTATCACTTATTCAGTGAATTATTCACTTTTTTTATTCACCTGTAGTTTGAAAACATCCACATCGAATAAAAAATAACAAATAAAACCATGATTTTTAATAATTTTTTCCTCTGGTGTGGATAACTATGTCCTTGGTGTATAGTGATTTAGTGAGGGTTTCCACTAAACCCCCTAAAATTTTCACTTTTTAGAAAATAATAAATAAAAATTATTAGTTTATGGTGGTTATTATCTCACTTTCACATAAATTCCTTTTTAATATCAAAGGAAGCATGAGAAAGGGTGTGAACTTATACTAATTTTCCTAGAAATAACCAGGTATAATGTAAGATTTATCTTTAAATATGATAAAATATGTCTATATATCCCTTATAAAGTGATCAGTAGTGTAGTTAAAGTATTATTTAATACAAAATACTAACACTACCTCAAAAACGACTTTACGCAGTGCCACCCTTTAATAGTGCTAAAAAGAGCACTGATAAAGGGTACCTTTAACAGTGCTAAAAAATTTCTGTTAAAATTACCCCTTTATTAGTGATTTTTTAGTGCTAATAAATATACCCCATTTCTCAGTGCTTTTTAGCACTATTAAAGGGACCCCCTTTATGAGTGCTTTTTTATAAGCATTGATAAAGACTCCACTTTATCATTACTTTTTTACTAGCAATGATAAAGGGTATATTTAGTAATATATATATATCATTAAAAATATTATATTAATATATAAATATAATTATATTGATATAAATATAATATATATTTTTTAAATATGTTTTAGATAAGGCTAAAGAGGCATTTAAAGTTAATATATACTATAATTAATGAAAATGGATTATAAAATAATTAAATATATTTTTTAAATTAAAATTTTTTTAGTTATTATCATGTAATAGTCATTTAATAATAATTTTAACATAAAGAAAATCAAAAAATTAATAAAAGATCGAAAATAATTTGAAAACATAACTCAAACTGAAAACGATATTAAATTGTTATCCGGGTGTCCATTTTGGCTCTACCACATATCAAATTGAACCCTAGGATAAGATATACACATTGGTGATAGAGGAAAACCCTCTATCACAATTTTTTAGTCCAAAAATGGCCCAAAAGGCCTCTAAAATTTAGTTTTTAGTCGGGGTACCCCAATTTTTTAACATTCGATCGAATTTCAACCTCTTTTAAGGAGGTATTTTTGCCTATTTTCAGTGGGGAATAAATTTATTCCTATGGTTTAAATTCATATTAATATTATAGTTTTGAAATTTTATCATTTTTCACAATGTACTATTATTTATATTCAAATATATAACAATATATACATATTTTTTATATATTCACCCATAAAAAATTAATTTTATAAATAAATAATTAAACATATTTACATATAAAATATATTTCTCAATATATCAACCGTATCTAAATAAAAAATAATGTCTATTTTATTTAAAATACAAATGTATGAATATTTATATACATATACATATACATATACAATTTATGTATATATAATGCTTATATATATATATATATCTTTGTGTTTATTGATAAACATATATATTACATTAGGTGATTGGGGGTACAAATACATTAAACACACATCGCACCCATGCAGGCCTGAAATTCAGGTCATAGCCCCCCCCCCCAAGGGATAACCCACCCAACCAACTACTTTATTATAATATATGGATATAAATATTAATATATAATATATGTAAAGAAAAATAAATATATATAATTATATTTATAGATGCACACACATATATAAATATATATATATGTATTTATGTATTTATAAACACACACACAACATATTTTAAATATGTATTTAAATATATATATATATATGGATAAAAATGTAATGAAACATATATAATTATATAGATATATCATAAAATGAAAAAAAAATAATGTAGGAGAGTGGAAGAGGCAGAGGTAAACAAGGGGAGGACCAAGGTTTGAAACCCAGCAACATCAAGGGCACGCGTGGATGGGTGAAATAGTCCCTAGCACTGTTAAATAAGGGGGATTCCAAGCACTATTAAAGGGGTGGTTTGGGGGTAAAGGTGTGGTTTGGGGGTTCTTGTCACTATTGAAAGGGGGATCGATCATTGTTGAAAGGGTGGTGGGTCTGCCCTTCGATTTGAAAAAAAATTTTAAAAAATGACTTTTATCAGTTCTAAAAAAAGAGCTGATAAAATGGGTCTATATCCAAAAATTTTTTAGCATTGATAAAAGGCACCCCTATTTTAATAGTACTTTGATTATCAGTGATTTTTTAGAACTGATATAAGGTTTTTTTAGTGATGATAAAACCCTATTTTTTAGTAGTGTAATTCTGATCAACTTCCTCTAAATGAAAAAAATGGTTGTCTCTATTTCAAAGAATTTAGTGGGTTGTATCAGATCCAAGAATCTAAGTTCTACCACAAATTATGTATAAATTTAGAGTTTTCACTCTTCTTCTTCTTCAGTATTAATAATATCAAGATGTTATGGACTATATATCTCAAAAATCTTCTTCGTCCTAAATAATAATTAGCAGATATTAACTTAGTCACTGATTATTATTCTTCTTTTGGTATTCAAAAAAAATATAAGATATTAAATTTCATTGATGAATTATCATTTTTATTATCTCAAATGTATTGTATTCATGTGTTTCATGGGATTCTAAATTTTTTTTAACATAGCAGAAAAATATTATTATTTATTATTTTATATGATTCTCAAGTTCTCAAATCATGCATATGAGTTGCATTCACTACTACAAAATCGCCCATTAGCGACCATTTTTAGCAGTCACTAATGGGTTTTAGAGACCACCAATGGGCCGCCTTTAGCAGTCACAGTTGACCCGATACTAAATTCCATTAGATAATGAAAAAAGTAGTTTCTATATACCCTTTCAATGATTGTTGAGCAATCGCTTTGGTGGTAGTTATATTTAGGGTGCAGCAACCTCCAAAGGTGGTCAATATTACTCTCCAAATTTTTAGAGCATTTGCGACCACCAATGGTGGTCTCTAGCCTATAGAATATTTAAATAAAAACTTTCAGTTTGATCGCACCAAATAGAAAGAAAAACAAATAGGCAGTAGAAATCAAAAAAAGAAATAAAAAGAAATATGAGTAATGTTGGAAGAAGAACTTGTTAACTACACTACTTCAAAAGAAATATGGGTAAAGTTGGAATATATGTATAATAAAGAATCTATATTTAAGGATAAGTATAAGTATACTAAATATCTAGTTTGGAAGTCTCTTGAAGAGGAGTTTCACATGTCTAAGAAACTAAAAAAATAAGAACAAGAAGAAGTCCAATAAATTGGGTTCACCTATTCAAGTGAACAAAAATTACTCATTGTGCATATTAGAGTCTAACCCAAAAAATACATCTCTTTTAAATATGAAGATATAGATTTTATATCAACTAAATGTGTTGAGAATATAGAAACCAGATAATAAGGTAAATCTAGAAATTGTTGGTGAATCCAATAAGAGGAGACTCAAGCCTTGAGAGATGAAGTTCAACACTTCAAGGTTGAAGGTAAAAATAATTTCTACTCAAATAAAAAATTTAGAGGAAATAATTACACAAATGGATAATAAATTAATAGAGAAAAGTGATGTGATTGATGAACTGATTCATGAGTTGAAGGTTAGAATGGAAAAGAAAAAGCACCATGAAGTATCCATGGATATCCTAAGGGAATAACATAAAGAATGAATAAAGACTATATTTAGTGAAAGATATTACCAGATTGAGAATTTAGAGGTTCAATTGAAGGACAAGAATGTATTGATTATGAATCTTAAAGGGAGGTTCACATTATGAGGAAGATGTAAAATACTAAGGTGTATCATGTGGAGACTACAACTAGCAGTGAGAATTTCATCAATCAGGATTCAATAATTACATTAGGGGGGGTTAAAATCCCCATACCTACTAAAACTAATGAGAGAATTTATCAAAAATTGGTGGCAATTCAGTGCTATTTTGTGGAAATATTGGACACATTGTGGGTGTATGTAACATGAAAAGCATTATGCATGCATGGAAGCTATCATATGCTTTAATAGTTGTGCATAGGTGACAAACCTTCTAAACTAAGTATTTTTTGAAGGATTAATTTAGTATAGTGAGGTTGGTGTGAATATAAAAGGGAAATCACATACTTATAGTTATTTGATGGAAAAAACATGTGGTGTATTCAATGTTAAATAAGTTTTAGTGTTTGGAAGAAGTAGACTTTGAGTAGTGCACATTGGTTTTATTGCATGAAGAAGATGAAATATTGTTACCAGGCATGGTAGATTTTTTGAATATTGAAAATTATTCTATAATTTCAAATTCTATTATCATTGAGTGAACAGCTATAGTTCCCCTTGCTATTGGTTAGCTACCATCAGTGAAGAGAAGAAATCGGCTACTATTATCTTATCTTATACTGTGAAAATGAGGAATTTTCTACCATTCACCTGACATTATATCATTTTATTGTGATTATTACAAGATACACCTACTCAAATGAAGCTTTAATATTATCAAATCATCCACCGTATAACAGGTCAAATCTAGGTATCAATGAGAAGTTGAAACTGACTAATAAACATCGAGTGAATAAATCCAATATCCTCTTGTGTCTGGATTTGTAATCATGAGTGTTGATTGAAGACATTGAATCTAAGGATATGTTGGTGTCAATGAAACTATAAATCTAAGCTTCATTCATAGTGGAGAACCCAAAATCAAGAAGACAACTTTGACTTGTGACTGAAGACAATATTGAGTTTCATAAGTGGTGTGACAGACGCCCTAAGACCCAAGTTGATGTTGGTCTTTTAATTTATCTATTTTCATATTAATGAAAGAGATTATGGGCCTCTGTGTGCTCAAATTTTTTGGATCTGGGGTTGCATTTGGATGCACACAGGGTGTTTTATGTTTTGTGCCAAAATAATTTGAGTGTGTATTTTATTGAGGTTTTACTTTAACCTACCGTATGTGTGTGCATTAAGTGAGCAATTTCATGAAGAGATTTATGATTGAATGATGTATTGAATAGATGTTCATATATATTTTTAAGGTTTAAGTAAAATAATAAACACATTTACATTCATACATACCTTGATCCTCAGACACAGATGGCTCTATATAATGATATAAATCTTATTCCTATTCCCCTAAAATGTCTATCGTCATAGAAATCATTAGTAAGGAAAAGAATAAATGCCTATTATAGTTTCATATAATATGAACTACAAATGAATCATGTAATTTTTATTTATTTCACACATATTTCATCAAATATAAAGGTTTGTTTAATTTTAATGATGTTATTTCTAGTTGTAAATAATTTCTATAGACACATCAAATTAAAGAGTTCTTGGTGTCATAAGTGGGTATCATAAACAACATAAACACCTAGTAGCACATGATACCAATCACCATCATGGGTTCCAATATACAACCAAAAAATTGAAGTGGATAAAAAATAAGGAATGAACATTATAAAACAAAAAAAGGTGAATAGTTTTATGAAAGGAATATACAGACAAACTAAATGTAACAGTTACTAAAAATAAAAATGAAAAAATAACCAATATTTTTTAGGTGAGGAGACTAAAATTATTAGATCATATCAAGAGTATAAACATATGGATTAGAATAATAGTGAAAATAGTTTATTAATAGTTAATTGGAAGACATATATAGGGTGATCAAAAAATATATAGTGAAAAAATATAATAGTAGTGAATAGATACACAAATATATTATTCTAACCAAATATTTACTATTTCATGATAGAATTTTTTACATAGTTACAACATGATATCAACATGTATAGAAAATTTAGTGAATAAAATATAATAACATTGAATTAATATAAATCAGTATGTTATTATCAAGTATTTAGATTGATAAATATTTGTAGGGCATTTTTCAGCATAATTTTATTCATTTCTCCCTTCAGATAGGCAATCTAATAGGGTATGCATAAAAAACCAGAAGATATATAGTATGCCTTGTGAATAATATTATGAAAAACAATTTGTTAAGAAGCTAAATTTGGAAACAAAATATTAGTGAGATTTCATGAGATATTTTATAAATTCTGAATGTGAATCATTAGTCCTGGATTGGATGAATTAAAACAATATATTTATATATTGATAGAGTGAGAGAATTTCCCTGAGTATTATTTGGAATATAAAAAGGAGAGTCTAGTCTTTGATGTGGGGTATTATGTAACCAAAGGAGGGAAAAGCTTACACTTTCACCTGTATGTAGAACCTACTATTATGGCTAAATTGGGATCATGTTACTGCATTATTAATTTAGTATTGTATTTTAATAATTCATAATCAATAACATGAACAGATAAGTATCTCTAGTGTTATGTGATGTAATATGAGGGGTATTGAGTTAGTATAAATTATTTTTTAATTTATCCCAATTTTAGGTTGGTTATTTCAAGTCTATGTCTTAACTTCTCTACATTATAAGGGTTTTCTAAAGAAAAGTAAATGAAAAAAAAAAGAAATTTAATTAAATTAGAACTGTCAAATTTAAACTGAAAAAAAATTAATGACAACATAAGTTAATTCATTCCAAATCTATATAGATGGGTCTTTTTTTCATAGTTAACTTCTGTTATAGCCTCACTTCTTTACAGAACACCTTTTGATGGGTAGACATTTATGAAATCTTTTTCATGTAATGATAAGAAGTATGTAAAGATATGTTGTTCACAAAAGTTATGGTTTTTTATTATAAAAGAAAGTAAAGTATATGAAATAGAATACATTGAGGTGGAATTAAAATAAGTAATGAGATAAACATTGAAACAAACTACGTTTACTAATTTAAGCCTTCATAGTAATCATAAATTATAGGAAAACATAATATGTTAAAGTCAATTAAAACACAATCATTACCTTTTAAGCACATGAAATCCATCTTTCATTCTCATGCTCAACAAAATCATGCCCACATGATGAACCTACCACTAAAAAAATCATAAAAACATCGGTTTGAAAATACAAAAAGCATAACATGCATAAAATTTCGTGAAATTACAATGGAAAATGCCAAAAGAATAAAAATTAGTACCCAAGTGATGCATCTATCACTACAAATAGATAAAACATCAGTTTGAAAATTTATAAAGTATTACATAATTAATAGGTGTAAAAATGATTATAAAATATTAAAAGACAAAAAATAGTAAACGTGTCTCGATAATCAAATGTTATTCATTGTGCTATATTTTCTCATATCCTGCAAGAAAAAAAACACATGTTTTACAAACTTGAAATCTTTTGGTAAAGGAAGTAAATGAGAATTTGTTTTTGAAAACTTTTAAATACCATGAAATTTTGAAGTAACTGTAGACACTCTATCTACAAAGAAAACAACAGGTTCAAAATCGGAGTAAGAAGAAAAACTTATAGGTGTGCTTCGTATAGTTGAACATGACCATGACCCTGAGTGAAGGCTAGCGGAGGTAGTTCCCCTCCACTACAAGCCATGCCAAAAAATCCACAACACCACCAAATTTGTTGTTCACACCTATTGTCTATGATTATTATGGATTTAAAACCAATATAATGGGTTGAATATCCAAAGTATAATATTTATTGTAGTTATTCAATTCTAGGAAATCATGAGATACAATCGCTGGTGTTAAATGGAGATTGGTGGTTCTAAGACAAAACGATGAACAATCTTTATTTGAGGTCTCATTTGTCACAAAATATGTCACACTACATTTATTTTTTCTACCTATATGACAAGATTTATCTAAAAATAACTCGTGGGGGTTTCTTTTCAATCTGAGGTGAATTAATGTTGTGTTATTGTTTTTCTTTTACTACATCAGTGTTTGGTTGATCAAATATAAAATCAGTTATAAATTGTTGTACTAAATTATCATTAGCATAAGACATCTTTTCACTTCCAAACATCATCCATTATTGATGTCTCCATAAAGGTGGATACACCATCCATTCAATAAGAAAGTGATAATCTAGGACACAAAATGACTCACCTGAAACATGAAATAAAGATCTTCCACACTCCATCTTCTCTACCCATGTCATCCATTTCCTTCTTTCTCTCCCCAACCATGGAGAAATTGTTTACCATTAGCCCATTCCATTCAACTGTCACAACTACCATATCCCTCCCCACATCAGCATAAACTTCCTCAATATCTCTCAAATGCTATTTCAGTGCCTCTAATTAAGGAATTAGCCTTAATTAGATAAAAAAATCTGTAAAAACATGAATGGGAAGCAGTGAAATAATGATCACTTGGAACCCCACATATCTATAGAACGGTGACACTGAAGGTGTAGGCGAGTACGGAGGAAGAGTCAAGGTGATATGAGAGGGAGGCGTGGTGGTGAGGGTGGATGGGCACTGGCAGTGGCTATAGCGGCGACGAGCGAGGCGTGAGGGAGAGGGATCTGGGAAGGTATGGAGGTGGAGGAAGGGAGAGGCACAAGGGTGGGGTGGTGGTGAGGGAGGATGGGTGCCGGCAGTAGCTACAATGGTGATAGATCTGGGTGGTTTTAGGGGAGGAGGCAGGGCGGGCTGTGAGGGAGGGGCAGCGGTGAGGTCGGATGGGTGCCAGCAACAGCTATGGCGGTGACATGAAAGGAATGAGGGAGAGAGGTCTGGGGTGAGGGAGGCTATGGGGGGAAAATTTCTCCTTTTTCTTGTAGTGATGTATGTACTGTTATATTTTAATTCAAAAAAAATATTAATTAAAAGGAGTGTTTTGATTGGTCAAAACACTCTTCACATGGACTGATGAGGTGGATTTAAAGGGGGAATCCCACATTGGAAACTGTGGATAGAATCACATGGATCATCTATTGTAAAAGGAGATTTGTGATTTGGTCTATCAATAAAATATATATTTGTCAAAATTCTATTAAAGTATTTTAAAAAAAACGTATATTTAGTAAATTTTTTATATATATACCAAAAAAACAAAAAAAATATATTTTATTTTATTTTATTAAAAGAAATGAATAATGACTCTATTAGTCATAACCATAGGGATTCTTTTATTCAAAAACCGAACGGGGACCTCTCTTATGAAACAGTTAGACTGAAACAGTGTAACTACCACCATTTTGGGTTTATAAATAAGAGATGTCGAGATCTCTTAGGGGTTACCATTAATTCAATCCAAGAATCTTTCCAAAATCCTCCCATAATTAGTGCAGCGGGGAAATAAGGAATTGGTGTCCAATTTCCCCCAAACCTTGGTGAAACCCTCAAGGTTTACTTCCATTGATAACCCTACACCATCAAAGTGGGGGTGGATCAAAATCTTTTGGACAGTGAATACAATTCATGCATCAAACTTCTATCTGTTTTCATCTTCTGCCTACATATTTCCTAACAATCAAAAGGGTTTGAAACCAAAGGTTGAACCTAGAATACGGATATCAACTCTCTTAAATTCATGAAAAATGACACGGAAAAACTTGACCATTTCAAGGGAAATATAACTTCTCCCAGTGGGAATATAAGATGAAGTTTCTTCTCACGGTATTGAAGATTTCTTAAATTCTAGAACCTAATCTTCCTCCCATTCCTGAGGAGCCCGCTTCAAATCCTGACGGTGCAACTATTGATGTGATTCAAGTTGAGAACATTTAGTCAATTAGGAAGAAACATTAATATAATTAATTATTGTGTCGAGGACATATTCTTAACACATTATTAAATTCTCTTTATGAATATTTCAACCAAATGAAGAACGCTTAAGAGATTTTAAATGAACTTGAATTCAAATAAAAAGTAGAGGAAGAAGGTACTGATAAGTTTCTTATTACAAAGTATCTAAACTAAAAGATGGTTAATAACGAGCCATTTTTTGAGAGAGTTCATGAACTTCATGTTTTGTAAAATAAACTCCTTTCCCTTAAAATTAATATACCAAAAAATTAATTAGGTTAAATTATTGCTAAATTTCCACCTATATGGAAAGATTTTGGTAAATCACTCATCAAAAAGAGTGATGATATTTCCTTGGATCAATTGAAAAATATTATTAATATTAAAGAATAATCTGTGTTGAGAGACGTGGGTATGGATTCGCAATTCGATATCAAGGTTAATATAATTGAGGTAAAGACACACCCAAACTTCTCCTTAAATGTCAAGAAGAAAATTAAATGATTCAAGAAGAAAGGAAATCCTTCCAAGAATAAAGGAGAATGTTTTGTCTGTGGAAAATGATGTAATTTTGCAAGGGAATTTCACTATTGAATGAAAGTTGAAAAACCCACTGCAAATATGATGAATGAAGAAAATATAGTCGCAATGATATCCAAAGTTAATATGAATTTAATTAATATGGGATGGTAGCTAGATTCTGGAGAAATAATCATGTGTGCAAGGATCATTTGATGTTCAAAACATTTGACAGTATTACTATCATGAAGGAAGTACATCTTGGAAACAATACATGAATCAATGTTAGTGGACAAGGAAGTTTGGAGATAGATTTTACTTATGGGAAGAAGTTGACACATCTAAATGTGTTGTATGTCCCTAAAATTCTAAATAACTTAGTTTATGTCGGTCTTCTGTGTAAGAAGGGATTTCAAGTTTCATTCAAATCTAACAAGGTTATCTTGTAAAAGGGAGGCATGTTTGTGGTGAAAGGGTTCTCTAATGACGGCACATATAAACATTCTATTAATAAGATGGTTGAATCTTCTACTTACTTGATTGAATCTTCTAATTTGTGGCATGATTGTTTAGCACATTTTAATTATAATTCATTAAAAGTAATGAAGAATTTAAACTTGATTAACTTTTGAAATGATATTAATAAATGTGAAATATGTGTAGAATCTAAAATAATTAAGAATTATTTTCAAATTGTTGATAGAAATACTCATTTATTAGATTTAATGCATTCTAATATTTGTGAATTAAATATATTATTAACTCATGGAGGAAAAAGATATTTTATTACTTTTTTATGACTGTAGTAGATATTTACATGTTTATATTCTTAAAACAAAGGATGAATCCTTTAATATGTTTAATAAGTATAAATAAGAATTCAAAAACCAATTAAACAAAAAGATTCATGTATTACACTTAGATAGAGGTGCTGAATACTTTATGAATGAGTTTAATGAGTTCTACAGAGAAAATGGTATAATTCACCAAAGAACTGCTCCTTACACACCACATAAAATGGATTACCTAATAGAAAAAATCTCTCTTTAGTTGAAATGGTAAATTTCATGATTAATATATCTAAACTACCATTAAATTTATGGGGCAAAACTTTATTGACTGCATGTCAAATTCATAATAGGATTGCCTCTAGGAAAACTAAGTTATCCCCTTATGAAATTTGGAGAGGTAGAAGACCTAATCTTTCTTATTTCAAATTATGGGGGTGTTTAGATTACTATAGAGTTCTTGATCCTAAAATAACTAAAATTGGTCCTAAAGTAATTAAAGGTGTTTTTTTAGATATGCAGAAAATAGAAAAGCATATAGAATTATGGATTTTAGAGCCAACATAATTATTGAATTAAGGGATGTAGAGATTTTTTGAAAAACGGTTTTATAAAGATGATGTAGAGGAAGTTATTCCCCATAACCCTAACTCATGTATTCCATCTATTTCAAATAAAATAGTAGATAATAACAATGATTCTAGATTTGAACCTAAATGGAGTATAAGAATTATGAAGGAGAAACATCTACATCCATATTTTATTTCTCATGATTCCATAATTTTACTTGTTGAAGAAGATCAAAATAATCATCTTTTGAATAAGTATCCTATGGTATTAACTTTATAATATGACCCAAAGACTTATAAATAGGCTATGACTTCTAAAGATTTTGCTTTCTAGAAAGAAACAATTAATGATGAAATGGATTCCATTATGGGGAATAATACTTGGGTCATTATTGATTTAACAAGAGGTTCAAAACCTATTAGTAGTAAATGGGTTTTCAAGAAGAAATATGATTCCAATGGTAGCATTCAATATTTTAAAGCTAGATTGGTTGCCAAAGGTTTTAGACAACAGGAAGGGATTGATTATTTTAATATGTATACCCCTATAGCTCGAATATCTTCAATAAGGATATTATTTTCTTTATCTTCAATTAATCATTTGTTTGTTCATCAAATGAATGTGAAAACATCTTTTTTAAATGGATAATTAAAAGAAGATATTTACATGGAACAACTAGAAGAGTTTTTTTAATCGGTAATGAAAACAAAGTATGTAAACTAGTTAAATCTCTTTATGGTCCTAAACAAGTTCTGAAGCAATGGAATGAGAAATTTGATTCTATTATTTTATCTAATGGATTTTCTCATAATAATGCGGATAAATGTGTTAATTAAAAGTTTAAAAAAGAATATGAAGTTATTGTGTGTCTATATGTGGATGATATGTTAATTTTTGGAACCAATATGATTGGTGTAATTGAGAGAAAGAATTACTTATCTTCTATGTTTAAAATGAAGAATCTTGGAATAGTTGTCACTATTATAAGTATTAAAGTTCAAAAACATGGTGGGGGTTATTCTTTAAGTCAGTCTCATTACATAGAAAAAATGTTAAATAAGTTTCAAGGATACCAATACTCATTTTTATTCCAGTTTTAAAATTTTTATAAATACGGGTAGAGCAATATCACAACTTTAGTATGCTAGTGTAGTTGGTTCTTTAATGTATGTAATGAATTTCACTAGACCTGATATTTCTTTTTCAGTACGTAAAATTAGTAGATATACTAGTAATCCTAGTGTGGATCTTTGGAGGTGTATAATAAGAATTTTTGGAAATTTGAGAAAGACCAATTATTTAAGTTTATACTACAATGATTATCTGACTGTATTAAAAGGATACACTGATACAAGTTGGATTACCAGTATTGGTGATAACCAATCTACTTCTGGATGGTTATTTACTCTTGAAGGTTGTGTTGTTTCTTGGGTGAGCAAGAAACAAACATGTATTTCAAATTAGACCATGTAGCCAGAGTTTATCACCTTAGTGGCATGTGGAAAGGAAGCTGAATAGATTAAGAATCTATTATTGGATATTAGATTATAGCCTAGTCCAATGCCTCATATCTCTATCAGTTGTGATAGTGAAGCAACGTTATCAAGGGTATATAGTTGCTTGTATAATGGAAAGTCTATACATATAATTTTGAGACATGATTATGTGAGAAAATTGTTACAAGGTGGTACCATAACAATTGTTTATGTGAGATCGTGTAAAAACCTTGTGGATTCGTTTACAAAATCTCTTTTAAGGGAGATTATTCATGCAACTAACAAATATATGGGGTTAAATCCCATAGAATAAATCGTTTCAATAATGGAAACCCAACACTTCATTTAGGTAGATCCTAATCAAAGTGTTTAATGGGTAAAAGAAAGCTCTGAAGATGATTGTTGATACTGACAATTATAGCCCCAATTTTGGTGTCAATATCGTTTGTTATGACTAGAGGTTCAGTTATAAACTCTTAACAAAATATTAAGACTTAATGAGTTATGTGATCTAAATAATGTAATCACATTGTAATATTTTGCCTATTTGAACTTAGAAGTGGTTACACTTCTTACAGGAGTTAATGGGTTTACTCCATAGAGAGTTCATGAAAAGGACATAAGCACATGGCCATAAAAGTTCTACAAAATGAGATGTTGGATGAAATTTTATTATATGTATGATTTATTCGGTTTATCTTAAAGGTTAATAAGTTTAATTTTTCAAAAACATATAAATATGATAAACATTGAGATATTGATACTAAGTAAAGGTTTAATTAGAAAGACACCTTTATTATGTATAATGACACACTTGTGGTCTAGAAAATTAATATTTATGAATAAAAGTGCGGGATTGTTGTATTTTTATTCAACAAAATATTAATTAAATGGAGGAGTGTTTTGATTGGTCAAAACACTCTTCACTTGGGTTGATGAGGTGGCTTTAAAAAATGGGGGAATCTCATATTAGAAAGTGTGGATAGAATGTCATAGCTCATCTCTTATAAAAGGAGCTTTGGGATTTGGTCTATCAATAAAATATATATTTTTCAAAATGCTATTAATGTGTTTTTAAAAAATATATATTTATTAAAATGTTTATATATATATATACATATATATATATAACAAGACAAAACAAAAATAAAATAAAATATTTTATTAAAAAATGACTAATGACTCGATTAGTCATAACCGTAGGGATTCGTTTATTGAAAACCCGAACGGGAACCTCTATTCCGAAATGGTTAGACCGAACCGGTGTAACTTCCACTGTTTTGGGTTTATAAATAAGTGATGTTGAGATATCTTAAGGGTTTCCATTTTTTTCAATCCAATAAACTTTCCAAAATCCTCTGAACATCGATGCAGCGGGGCAATCGGAAATTGGTCTCCGATTTCCCCCAAACCTTGGTGAAATCCTTGAGGGATACTTCTACCGAGAACCGTACACCATCAACATGGGGGCAGATCCAAACCTTTTAGACAGTGAATAGAATTCACACATCAAGGTTCTATATGTTTTCATCTTCTGCCTACATATTTCCTAACATACACTTCATTCCTCATGAAAACTCGAACAGGTATATAATTTTAATTACATGATTTTTTCTTCTCCTTCATTTTAATAAAGAACACTGGATATTCAGCTTTATGCTAACCTAGTGTGGAATAACCTTCATGGTAGCAAGATATACATTGTGAAACTTATAATACTATCTGTGTAACAGTGTCAATACGTTGAGTCAGTATTATCTTCTTCTTCATATAACTCTCACGTGTCCTTTGAATAAACAAGGGCCCACAGTTTTTCTTGACACAAGATGTGTGTGGAACTCTCCACTTCATGTAGCATAGTGGATTGTGGGACTTATTCACTTTATGGATGAGCACGGAACCTCTTTGTGAAACAATGAGTTTTTTGGATGCTCTATTTCAATAATGGAAAGAGAGGGATCTCAATAGAATCAGTGGCCTTCTCTCAGATCAATCACACATGCTTCCATTATATGATGCCGAAAAATATGGAGTACTTCTGTAAATGTCTTCACATGATCTTCCTTATACTTTTGTGATGAAACCACACGTTCATGTGTAAAGAATCGCATGCATCATCTCTAAAAATACATACTCATCATCTGGAGCTTCAATTTATTCTGGTTTCATGGAAGTAGATAATTCTTGGATGATCATTTGCATGAAATATATATCATGCATCCATGGCATCTTCATCATCTGATCTGGTATTGATCACCGGGACTGCTTCACCAGTGTGGCATGCTTACTCGATATGGTCAATTAAATAAATATAAAAATTTAATTAGACCAAGCAGCTAATCTTATTTTAGTGTGTTTTAATATGGATAATTAGTACCCGCTCTAAGGTGTCCCACATCAGATTGGTTCTTGATGGGCCTTTGCTTCATAAATCAATACGTGGATTCAAATCATACACTATACAAATGCCTCCCATTGGTCATGCCACACCTACATAATCTATCTATGCCAAAATTTTGGTTAATCCCCACATATATACTTGGTAATTACTAATACTACCACAAAATCGGATTTACACAACCACATTTATCAATGCTAAAAAAATATTGTTAAAATGTGCTTTCATCAATGCTAAAAAAACACCGATAAACATACCTTTTTATCAGTGTTTTTTTAGAACTAATAAATGGGTACCCTTATCAGCGTTTTTTTATTAGCACTGATAAATGGTATCATTCATGAAAAAATATTTATCATTAAAAGGCATATATTAATATATAAATATATTTATGTTCATATAAATATAATATATTTTATAAAATATGATTTATAAAAAGTTAAATACACATTTACACTTAATATATAAGATATTTAGTGAAAATGGATTATAAAACAATTAAAAAATATTAATTTATAATTTTAAATAATTATTTTTTGAGTAATTTTTATTTAGTAACAATTTGAAGATAGAAAAAATAAAAAAAAATTAAACAATCTAAAAGAATTTGAAAATGCAACTCAAACTTCAAACGACCATAACTTTTAATTCGAGTGTCTGTTTGGGCTTCATCATATATCAAATTGAATCATACGATGATCTCTACACCATCATGACTTGGAGGGACCTCGATCACTATTCTCTTGATGCCAAAAATACCCATAAGGCCTCCAAAACTATGTTTTTAGTTGGGATACCCTAATTTTTTAAATTCTGACGAAATTTTAGGATCATTTAAGGGGGTCTTCTTATCTTCTTTTGGGGGAGACTCAATTTATATTCAATGCATACACTTATAAGGATATTATGAAGTTCAAATTTTGTTATTTTTTTATAATGTACTATGTTGGTCGGAGTAGGACACTTAAGAGGGGGTGAATTGAATTCCTATAAAAAATTCTGTTAAAAAGTCTACTTAAAAGCTTCCCCCAATTAAAATAAAATTGTCTAGTTAATCAAGGTCGTAAAATTATAATAGCTTGACTATTCAAATAGTTTCTCAGAAGATTGATTAATTATCAATTATAACAATATGAGATATTGATACAACTTTTAAAACTACTCTAATAAGGAAAAACATTTATAACTACTATCCAAGACTAACTATAAAAGTAAATTTTAGTTTTCTGAATTATGAGTTAAAATAGAGAAAGACTAAATTTAATGACACAATGGATAAAAAAACTCATTCAATCTCAAGCTGAGACCTAATCCACTCCACTTGGTGATCACCTACCACCAAGAAATATATATAAACATCTTTGATTCATACCCTGAATCAAGGTTAAAAATAGTACACAAGATTGTCCAAGTCACAAGACCTCTACCACTATTCTACATGGAAAAACTAATAGTCAGATCATACAGGACCTCTTCCATAGTTATATGTGGGAGAAACAATGTATAAAAAGATATTTGAGTGAGGATATCTTGTATCCTCTAGTTTAGTGTAGGAGATAGTGTGTGTTTAAAATATAGACACACACACACTTCACAAAAATTAATAAATCCATACCCAACATAGAAAAATGTAATGAGATAGAGTTTAGAAGGCTCTGGGTGTCATGAAATGTGGCTCTGGTCTCTTTGGATACAACATATGCAATGTTTCAATCCTCTTCTGGAAATAGAGCGTCGTGAGTTGAGTGTTTTGGTTTTCAGTGTACTGAGATGCTCTACTTATTCTTTCAGTTGATGCAAGGATGTTTTCAAGATGGTTCACAGTAGGTTATTATTTGTTTATAGCTATCATAAATTGAAAGTTCTTTCTTCAGTGTATTCTTTCTTGTATGTGTGTTCTTTTCTTTTGCATGCATTCAAATGCTACACTTATATTCTGCTCGAGTGCCACGCTTTATTTTATTTTATATGCTTGTGTTGGAGCCGATAAAGTACATGATCTCCACACCTCGTACCTTGTACTATTTGCTGAAATGAGTGAAAAAGATCATTAATTATATTAGTTTCATGAATTGAATCAAATATGAACATTATAAACAACTTTTAAATTTAATTAGAAAATACCAAAAAAATGGTTAAGTATGGAATGATGTCATGGTTGAAGTGAGACAATCATGAAGCCACAATCACGGTGAGAAAGTTAAGATGACACAGTCACTGTGAGATCTGGAATAGGTAGCAAAGATACAATTTCTGGTTCTTTTTGAATTCTGGAACTAGTATCACGGTTAAGATGTCTTGTCCTTTGCGAATTATGGAACTGGTAGCATGGTTAAGATGTCTGGTCCTTTACAAATTATGGAACCGGTATCACTGTTACGATGTCTGGTCCTTTATGAATTATGGAACCGGTAGCACAGTTATAGTGTCTAGTCCTTTGCAAATTATGGAACTGGTAGCAAGCTTACGGTGTCACAGACTTTGTGAAAATATGGAACCGGTAGCAAGCTTATGGTGTCGCAGACTTAGTCAAATATATGTAGGCTATCTTAAGAATCAATCTTCATGAGATGGATTAAGATTAAACATAATCATACTAAAACATAATAGAAAAATATTAAACATAGTTCACAAGATTTAAACATAATTTGTGATATTTTGAATATGATCTTATAAGACTTTAAAACCATGAGTTATATGAGTGTAAAACATGATTTTTGAACATTAAAATATGAGGAGTCCAACAATCTCCAAACATGATTTATGAGTATTAAAACATGAGAAGTCAAACAATATCCTCCTTTTTGATGATCAAAAATCATGGCATTTACAAGTCAAATATTTTGGAAATAAATAAATAGATTACTTATCATATTAAGATATTAAATCATATATGTAATAAATAGCATAAAGGGTAGTTCTTTTCTCATTTATTATTTTTCCTTATTGTTTTCCCCCTTTGTATTTCTCCCCCTTAAAATGAAAGTTATGATTTTTTATCCCCATTAAATACCTTTTTATTATTTATCCCCCTTTTGGGATTATCAAAAAGAGAAGAGAGAGAAAGATAAAAACAAATACTAAAAGAAACTAACAAGTGAAGAAAAAACATCAGGCCACATTTCATTGAATAAAAATAAGGTCCAGTGCAATCAAGAAAGAAAAATACAATAGATCCCTATCAAAATCAGAATTCACTTCTCGGTAGAGTCATCATACTTGGCTTTACCTTTGTGAGAGACATCAGATGGAGAAGCAAGAGGTGCAGAAGTAGAGGAGGTAGAAGTAGTGTCTAGGGAAGGCAGTGGCACTCCTTTAATGATATATGGTGAAAGGGTAGGTATGGTGGAAGACCAAGGAAAAGGTTGTTCAATAATGATAGGTCTGATCTTCCTCAGATGCTAAGCAAAAAACATGGTCACTGGTGCAAAAGTGGTAGAAGAAGAAGGATAGGTAGAAGAAGGTAGACCATGCCCCAAAGGAGCATATGCAGGTGCCACAACTGTAGTACTCTGAACATGGAGATAAGGTTTCAAGAGGTTGGTAAAGTTCATGGTGATCTCTATGCCACACTACATAGCCTTCTCAAAGTCATCCTTATTTTCTAGAAACTTATCTAGAGTGGGTGTGAATTCCTTGATCTTCTAAACTTGATCCTTGAAGGCTTGAGTGACTGGAGGTATCTTTAAATTCTCCACAGGATAGTTGAAGTGATTGTTCAAATCATGCTTAGAATAAATTCTCATAAAGTAGAAGTCCATGTTCTTAGATATTTATTCTTTAGTATCAGAGGCAATATTTGAATGGATCCTCACCAAATCAAGCACATGGTCACTATTCTTGATGACAGTAGAGAGACTTTCCTTATCAACACCACTCAACACTGACTGAAGATATTCTTTGAAAACTGATCTAATCAAGTCACATTCCATAGGTTGAGATGTTTGTTGAGAGGCATATGAAGTTTAAACAACTGATTTGAGAGTCTTAATATGATTTAGAATAGTTTATAAGCAAACTTTATATTCATTGGTCAGCTTATTGAGTCCAGAGATAAGCCCTTGCATCTCATTGGCTATCTTGGTGTTGTTCTCAACCACCTTTTCATACATAGTAATCAAGTTTGGTTGAATTAAAGATACAACATTCTTTTAAATCTTATCTTCATCATCCTCACTAAGATGAGAAATAAGAGATTGAATAGCTTTCAAGTATTTCTTTAATTCTTCAGCCCTATATTTTAGAGATTTAACCCCATCACTCAGTGGTCTGTTCTCAATACGAACTTCCTGAATTTCATGAAGCATCTTTGGTTGGATCTACCATATAGTCTTCTCTAATAGCCGTGCAACATCCCTTTCACTAATATTTGTCCCAGGTTCAGGTTGAGACTGTAGCAACTTCCCAAATCTAGACAAAAATTTGTCTCCAAAAACTTTTAGATCATTATGACTTAAAAAATCGGAAAATTCTTGAGTAGGTTTAGAAATAATAATTGAAATAGGTTAAAATTCCTTAGTAGGGGTTACATATTCAAAAAATATATGTTTCAACTGAAACACCATTAAAAGATCTATCCCTTTTACCGAGGCCTCTTAGGTATCATCCCATCAAAATAACTATGAAACTTATACCAGGTATCCACAGGACTTGGGTCAATAGGATTTGGAACTTGAACACTTTCTAATCTGGGGTGTGGTCCCCCTCAACTAGTGCATCTATTCTAGGAATGAGAGACTCAATATTTTGACCCATTCCCATAATTTCAGTTCTTTAAGTCTTACCCACATCTCTAGCCAGCTGAAAGTATTGTTCCATCCTTTCCTCGGAAGATAAGATTAGTTTAGTTTCAACCTATTCTTCAGATTGTTTCATAGCATCAGGCTCTTCCTTTATAACAACGCTTCCTTTAATAGAAGCTTCATCCTTTAAAATTACATCAATAACTCCTTTAGAGAGAGGTGGTATATTAGGAGATACACTCACAAAAACTTCACTAACATCATCATCTGTTTCTTGATCTGAATAGTCTAAAATCTCATCAGATTCTAATCTAAGATCAGTTATATCTTTAGGTATTGAGATATTTTCAACAATATTCTCCTTCAAGTATCCTTAGAGATACATAAATCATATTCCTCGAACACTTCCTCATCCTGTCCAACCACTCCTTGGGATAGAATAGTAGTAGAAATAACCCTTGAATAGAAAAGGGAGGTGGACTTTGGTGTTGTTTTGATCATATCACACATGTGAATTATAATATACTTACATAAGCTGATTTTATGTCCATTCTTTAGAAGACGAATCAAAAACACATCCTGGTACTTAAGAGTGGAAAAAACCCCTTTCCTTGGAAAAATGAGATGTTGAATGAACTTGAACAACAACCTTGATTCCCCATCTAGCTTAAAAGAAATATGCCTTCTTTTATTATTTTTTCCAGTCAAACTTATGAGATATTCTTCTAGGATAAACACATCACTAGGTGGAGTAGGAACTCTCTCATAGTCCTCAAAAATCCCTTCATGAGGTACAACTAAGCAGGCATCCCAAAACCTCAAAAAAAAGTGCATATTTGACTATTTACCCAGCTCCTAACCACAAAATCATCCTTGAAATTGAAGGTAAGTTGGACATACTGATAAAAATCAAAAACAAGCTTCAGATAAATGTGTCACTTCTCTTTGGTAAACCAGTCCAACCAACCCTATTCTTTCATAACTCTTAGAACAAGAGACACTTCGCACATATTTCCTTCTCTAACACTACTTTTTGATCCTCAAGACATGGATTTAGTGGCTTCTTGGGCATTAAAAAAGGACCCTTCTTCTATTTCTTCAAAGAATCGTTCTTCTCAGGAGTCGATAAGGATGGATGCTTCATCCTGGTAATTCAGTGTGGGATCAAGAAAGATGAGAAGGTGTAAAATTGGTTTGAGATAGAAAGAGGGTTTTGGTTTCGAGAGAAGTGAGATTGAGAGAAGTGAAGCGATAGGTATTTATCATTTAGGGAGTTCAAACATCACAAACAAAAAACGCGGTAAAAATAAATAAATCAATTGTTAAAAAAGAAATATTTAAAAAGAAATTATGAATAATACAATGAGACCGATACATGAATTCACAATGTCAATATTACGGTGTGACTCTAAATGGTGTGACCATAACTTGTGATACATCGAACATAAGATAGAAATTTTTGAGATAGTAATCTAAGAAAATAATCCTGAGATAGTAAACTAATACAGTAGTCTATTCACTCAAGATTAATCATTCCTAATTCATTTATGATGTAATTCATCCTTTTAAAATTTAATGGATTAGTGAATATGTCAGCAAAATGATGTTCAGTGCCAATGAATTCTAAAGTGATATCACCTTTTTGATAATGGTCTATCAAAAAGTGATGTCTTACATCAATATTCTTTATTCTAGAATTATAAATAGGATTATATAATATGTTAATTTCACTTGTGTTGACAAAATTTATAGTGACATGCCTAAATTGATATTTATAGTCTATAAGAGTGAGTTTCGTCTACAAAATTTGATCACAATAACCACAAGAAGCTATGTATTCAACTTCAATAGTAGATAATGAAATGGAATTTTTCTTTTTACTACACCATGAAACTAGTGACTTGCCCAAAATGCGATATGTTCTAGAGGTTCTTTTTCTATCTAACTTACAACCACCAAAATCAGCATCTGAATATCTAACTAAGTAAAATGATTGTCCTATAGGATATAATAGTCTTATGTTGGTAGTATGTTTGAGGTATTTTAAAATCCTTTTAATATCAATAAGATTCAACTCTTTAATATTTTCTTGAAAATGAGCACACATACACACACTAAACATAATATTAGGCTTACTAGTTGTCAAGTAGAGTAAACTCTCAATCATTTCTCTGTATGTTGTTTGATCAATAGATTTCCCATTATCATAATGATCCAGCTTATATGTGGTACTCATTGGAGTATCAATACTTTTAGTACTAGCTAAACCAAAACTTTTATGAAGATATTTACTATATTTAATTTGATTCAAAATAATACCTTCCTTATTTTGAAAGATTTGAAATCCAAAAAAAAATTTAGTTCACCCATCAAACTCATTTCAAATTCATTTTGCATCATCTTTGAAAAATAAATACATAAAGAATTGTTTGAAGATCCAAAAATAATATCATCAACATTGATTTGAACAAATAAAACATATTTAGAAATTATTTTCATAAAGAGAGTAAGATCATCTATACCTTTTGTAAAACCTTTAGTAATAAGAAAACTAATTAGTCTATCATACCAATCTTCGGAAACTTGATTTAAACCATATAAATCTTTTGTTAATTTGAAAACATAATTTTGAAAATGAGGGTTTGTAAAACCAAGGGTTGTTCAAAAAAATCCTCAACTATATACCCATTTAATAATTCACTTTTGGCATCCATTTGATGAAGTTTGAAATTAAGATGTGCTGCATTAGCTAATAGTGTTCTGGTGGATTCAAGTCTAGAAACCAGTGAAAATGTTTCTTCATAATCTATCCCTTCTTCTTAAATATAACCATGTACAACTAATCTAGATTTTTTTATTACTATGGTACCATATTCATCTACTTTATTTATAAACACCCATTTAGTGTCTATGTTCAAAATTTATTTGGGTCTATCTATAAGTTTCCAGACTTTATTTCTTTCAAAAATATTCAATTCTTCTTGCATAGACATTACCCAAAATTCATCATTGATTTCCTCATTGATGTTCTTAGGTTTAAGCTATGAAGAAAAGACTTGATGTTCAACCTGATTTCTTAGAGAAGCGCCAGTATGTGTTCCTTTATATAAATCTACAACAACAACATCTAAAGGATGGTTCTTAAGGGTTATAACCGATCTAGAAAAAGAAGGATTGGTAATTTCAAGTTATTTATCAAGTTTGATTTCATCATGGATCGAATCTAGATAATTTCTAGAACTGTAAGTTTTAATAGATTACTTCATAGGATGGTCATAATATTTTTCATTGATGTCCAGATTTGACATATCTTACTCAATATTTTCTAGAGAGGTCTTTGGATCATGTGGATCTGTCTCATAAAACTTGACATGTACATATTCTTCCACATATTTGGTTCTCTTATTGAAGACTCTATAGACTTTACTAGAAATTTAATAACCTAGTAAAATTCCTTCATCACTCTTGGAGGCACATTTTGTCAGATTATCCTTAGGGTTAATAATATAGACATCACAACCAAAAACTTTGAAGTAGTTAACCTTCAGTTTTATATTGTTCCAAAAATCATAAGGAGTTATTTTACTGATAGTTCTAATCAAGACTCTATTGATTATATAGCATGATGTATTGATAGCTTCTTCCCAAAAGTATATAGGTAGATCATATTCATTAATCATTGTTCTACAAATTTTTTTAATGTTCTATTTCTTCTTTCTACAAAACCTTTTTGTTGAGGTGTCCTAGGGGTAGAGAAGTTATGAATATATCTATTTTGTGAGACAAAATATTCAAACACTTGGTTTTCAAACTCACAACCATGGTCACTTCTTAAGGATTTAATTCTATGACCACTTAGGTTCTCCACTATTCTAGAATACTTGATAAAGTGAGAGTAATCTTCACTTTTTTGAGCTAAGAAAAAGATCCAATTCTATCTAGAATAGGCATCTACAATAACATAGACATAGTGATTCCCATTAAGACTTGAAACTCTATAAGGAACAAACCAATCTATGTGAACCAACTCGAGAGTTTGAGAATTTGAAACTTATTTCTTTGGTTTGAAATAGATTTTCTATTGTTTTCCCTTTTGACAAGGATTACATATTTTTCATTTGGAAACTCACGTTTGGGTAGATCATTGAAAAATACTTTTCTAGTAATCTTTCTAAGGGATTGTATATTGTAGTGTCCTAGTCTTATATGCCAAAGCCAAGACTCTTTATGAAAGGAAATCAAACAAGAAACATTTTGAGAAACTAATAATCTAATCTAACAACATAAACATTTTCATTCCTAAAAGTAGAAAATACTTACTCATTTTTTGAATTGAAAACATTGCAAGAATAATTATCAAATTTAACATGAATTCCATAGTCACATAATTGTGACATCAACAAAAGGTAATTTATAAATTAAAACTGAGTTAGAGTAACCAATCTGGTTGAGGCCAATGATTTCCCCTTTTCATTATCACCAAAGTGACATGCACACCATCAATCTTTACCAGATTCTTGAAACATGAGTAATATCCTATCATGTGTCTTTAAAATCCACTTTCCAAGTGCCATAGACTTTTACAGGAGCTCTTTAAATAGATTTCCTACATAAGGATCAAACAAAAGAATATTTTGGTACCCATATTTTCCTGGGTCTAGAAACATTAGTAATAAGTGATTTGGGAACCCATACTTGATTTATGGTTTTCCTATAAGAAAATTTTAAATAATTTTAAAAATAAACTCTATTCACTCTTGATAAACTAGAAGAAATAAAACAGTTCCCGGTAGTAGAACTTACAAAATATTTATCACTTTTAGGCACAAAAACAGTTTTTCAATATTTTACAGCAAAGTTTCTTTTTCCAAGTTGATATCTTATACTAGTAGTATACTCAGGATCAACTTGTTTACCAATAATTTTTGTTAGAGTATTCTTACCGTTAGTAAGATTTTTTAAGTCCTTTTTTAATTTCTCAATAGATAATGTAAGTTCATAGTTATCTTTAAGTAATTGATCATTATTCTCCTTTTCTATTGTAAACTCAGACTTAACCATAGAAGTAAGAGCATGGTATTTCTTTAAAGATTAATATTTATCTTTTAATTCAGTACAGGTGTCCTCAATCTTTCTACAATACTCAAAAATTTAATCATTGGTCATTTTTTCAAAATCACTTTCATCTCTATAATAGTAAGCATTATGTTTAGGAGAGTTTGGTGTTACCTCAGATGTGTTTGTCATAAAAAAATATTTACTTTATTATTATTTTCATCATGTGAAGAATCTGAATCACTTCAACTATCCTCAAAAGCATTATATGATTCTTTCATTTCCTTTTTGTACTTTCTAGCTTTGTCCTCATATTTCTTCATATATTTTTTCTTAGGATAGTCAGCCTTTACATGTCCTCTTCTCTTACATTCATAATAGACTAGTTCACTAAAAGTATCACATTTCTTCCAATCCTTTTTCTAGTTACCATTATGATCATACTTTCCATTGTAGTTGAGATTTCTAATGAATTTCTTCTTTCTATAAAATTTCTAAAACCTTATGGCTATTTGAGACATCTCTTCATCACTGTCTACTAAATATTTTCCATCATTTGAACTTTTAATTTCATTTTGAGATTTTTCCTTCTGCTTGAAGGTAGTAGATTTGAAAGAAACAAATTTTCTTTTGGGTTCATCGTCCTCTTTTTTGTTTAATTTTAGTTCTTTCTCATACATCATTAGCTTCCCTATAAATTCCATTACTGGAAACTTACTGATGTCATATAATTCTCTAATTGATACAGAAGTCCCTCTCCATCTATTTGGTAAGCATCATAGTATTTTCATGATTTGATCTGTGGCTATAACATCCCTTCCTAGAGAGATCATAGTATTCACAATTTCATTAAACCCAAGATACGTGTCATAAATAGTCTCATCATGCTTCATTTTAAAGTTATCATATTTAATAGTATATATGTTAAGTCTCATTTCCCTAACACGAGGCGTTCCTTCATGTGAAATAGATAGTGTTTCCCAAATTTCATGGTTGTTTTACATGAAGAAATTCTATTAAACTATTTATATCCTAAAGAAAATTATATTTCATTCATTGATTTGAAAATATTGTATAAGTACCCTTATTTGGGTCATCCCAAGTATTCCTAGCAGTATAAGGAGTCTTATATTCATCTATAATGGAATACCAAATCTCAAAACCTGTACTTTATAGGTGCATTTTCATTTTAATTTTCCATTATGCATTATTTGTTACATTAATGAATGGAGGTATGTTGGTAGCAGCACCTTAAAATATATTATCCATGATAAATAAATAGGCTTTTAAAGAAATATTAAATTAGAACTAATTAAAATTTAATCATCTTTAAAACACAACTAAAATCACAGTTGAAAGATATTTTAAAAAAATATGTTTTGAAAGCAACAACTCGAAAACAACCTTTGATACCAAATGTTTGTCGAAGTAGGACACTCAACAGGGGAGTCAATTGAGTTCCTATAAAAAATTCTATTAAAGAGACTATTTAAAATATTCCCCCAATTAAAATAAATCTATCCAATAAATCAATTAAGTAAAATTATAATAGCTCGATTGTTCAAATAGTTTCTCAAAAGATTGATTAATTCTCAATTATAATAATATGAGATATTGATACAAATTTTGAAACTACTATAATAAGGAAAAATATTTATAGTTACTATACAGGACTAATTATCAAAGTAAAATTTAGTTTTCTGAAATATGAGTTAAAATAGAGAAAGACTAAATTGAAAGACATGGTGGATAAAACAAGTGGTTCAGCCTTACGTCGATACCTAATCCACTTCACTTGGTTCTCACCTGTCACTAAGAAATATATATAAATAGCTTTTATAAACACCCTAGATCGGGGTTAATTACAGTACATAAGACTGTCCAGGTCACAAGACCTCCACCACTATTCTATATGGTAAAACTAAGCACCAGGTCACATAGGACCTCTTCTACAGTTATACGTGGGAGAAACAAGGTGTAAAAAGTTATTTGAGTGAGGATATCTTGTATCCTCATGTTCAGTGTAGGAGACAATGTGTGTTTTAAATATAGATACACACACTTCTCAAAGAGTAAAAAATCAGTACACAATAGAGAAAAATATAATGAGATAATGTTTAGAAGGCTCTGTGTGTTGTGAAATGTAACTCTGGTCTCTTTGGATGCAGCAAATGCAATGTTTCAGTCCTCTTCTGAAAACAGAGTATTGTGAGTCGAGTGTTCTTGTTTTCAATGCACTAATATGTTCTTCTTATTATTTAAGTTGTTGTAAGGATGTTTTTAAGATGGTTCACAACAGTTTCTTCTTTGTTTACAACCAGTAATAACTAAAATATCTTCTTTCGTTGTATTCTTTCATGTATGTGTGTTCTTTTATTTTTCATGAATTCAACTACTACACTTATATTCTGCTCGATTGTCATGTTTTAAATTATTTTGGGTGCTTGTGTTGGAGCCGAAAAGGTGCACGATCTCCACACCCCATACCTCATATTATATGATCACAGGACTAGTAGGTGAGATAGTTAGGGTTCCACAATCATGGTGAGATAGTCATGGTGCCACAGTCACGGTGAGACAGTCATGGTGAGACAGTCACGGTGAGACAGTCACGGTGCCACATTCACAGTGACATCTGGAACTAGTAGCAAAGTTACGGTGTTTGGTCCTTTCCGAATTCTGGAACTAGTAGCACAGTTATGGTGTCTTTTTTCCTTTTTGAATTCTAGAACTGGTAGCATAGTTATGTTGTCTGGTCTTTTGCGAATTCTGGAACTGGTAGCATAGTTATGGTGTCTAGTCCTTTACAAATTCTTGAATAGGTAGCACTGTTACAATTTATGGTCATTTGAAAATTCTGGAACCGATAGTACGATTAAGGTTTCAGGTCCTTTGCGAATTCTAGAACCGGTAGAAAACTTACAATGTCCTAGACTTTGTAAAAATCTGGAATCGACAGCAATATTACAGTGGCATGGACTTTGTGAAAATCTAAACTGGTAGCAAGCTTACGGTGTCACAGACTATGTCAAATATCTGTAATCTATCTTACGAAGAAATCTTCATAGAATGAATTAAGATTAAACATAATCATTCTAAAACATAATAGAACAAGATTAAACATATTTCACAAGATTAAAATATAATTTGTGAGATTTTGAACATGTTCTTGTGAGAGTTTAAAAACATGAGTTATAAGAGTGTAAAACATGATTTGTGAGCATTAAAACATGATGAGTCCAACAATATCCAAACATGATTTGTGAGCATTAAAACATGATGAGTCCAACAATATCCAAACATGATTTGTGAGCATTAAAACATGAGGAGTACAACATACTATTATTTATAATTAAGTAGGCACACATATATACATATTTGTATATATTTACACATAAAAATTTAATTTTATAAATAAATATGAAAACATATTTACATATAAAATATATTTATAAATATATAAACCATATCTAAATAAAAAATAATATTCATTTTATTTAAAAAATATATATATGAATATTTATAAACCTATATAGTGTGTGTCTGTATTAAAAAACTGATATATTTTATCTATATATTCTAATATATGTATATAAATATTAATATATAATATATGTAAATAAATAAAAACATGTATAAATATATTTATAGATAACATATAATACACATATTTATATATATATGTATGTATGTATGTATGTATGTTGTAGATTTTTTTATATTTATTTTTTTATTTTTAAACAGACACATACGAAACATATTTTATAAATGTATTTAAAAATGATCATATAAATATATATTAATATATGAATAAATATAAAGATAAAAATAGAACTATATATATATATATCATAAAATGGAGAACCAATCAACATGGAAGAGTGGTAAGGGTCCAAGCATGCAAGGGAGAGGTCTCCGGTTCGAATCCAGTGGAGGAAGGGGCGTGCGTGGGGGTGGGTGAAGGGGGTGCCAAATGTTGTTAAATGGGGGTGGAATGCCTAGCACTATTAAAGAGAGGGCAGCGCTGTTAATGTGAGATTTGAGTGCTGAAAGGGGGTGGTCACATCTAATTCTTATTTTTTTGTTTCAAATTTAAAAACAAAAATTAACTTTTATCAGTGCTAAAGAAACACTGAAAAATGTCCCTTTTATTAGAACTTTTTTAGTGCTGATAAACGGGGCCTTTATTTGTGTTTTTTTAGGGCTGATAAAAGGCATCCCCTTTTAATAGTGCATTGATTATAAATATCACAAACCGACCCAATGGGCCTCGAGTCATGACTCCCCAAGCCTGCCTCCAATAGGATATGGGTTGGAAAATAGCACCGTGTAGACTATCACACACATGGTAGGCCTTAGCCTAAGGTACTTGTACGCATTCACCCACATACACCTCCATGAAATAGTGCATAAATATATATAAAAAATGAAAACTAAAATGTATGCATACAACTATCCCAAACTAGAGTCCAGTATGCGTACAAAAAAGAAAAATACAGGGACCACTAAACAAAAAACTACAAAAGTGTCCAAACTTCTTAGATGGAGGGGATCATTGTGAAACACCCACTGGTAAGCTCCTTGGTACAGATTCAGAAAAAACCATGGTCAGTCCAACTTCCACGTTGTACCTGCTCTGGGTCTGACTGGGGCTCTGTCGAAGGACATGTGGTCTTTACCAGATGCAACATGTGCAGGAAAATCCCATGCAGGGGTGAGTATAAAAATACTCAGTAGGTACCCCAAAATCCCAAACCAAAAAGGGAGAAATGAACAAGTATCAATTAACTTGACCTAGCCAAAGGGAACCCTGATGATAGAGAAACTCTATATCAAACCATCCTCATCTAAACATAACTAGTCATCTCAATGTCCCTGGCATGTCAATGAAATGACACACAACATAGGGATTCCCAAAAAAACCCAAATATACTCGCAACAGACTCTCAAGTCTCATGGTCCTGACCATGGACTGCTCCCAAAAACCAAATCAAGAATCCAACGCAACACTCACAATGGTCTCATGAGGTTATGACCTCATAGACATCAGTAGGATCCTACTCAAGTCTCGAAGGTAGAATTTCTACCTCGGAGTACTCACACCAAGATCCCAGCCATCCCTAACGGCATGCGAAATGAGAGGGGACATGAATCGACAAATCACAGTCGATGAGTCAACCTCTCCATTCTAGATGGAACTCAACCAAGAGATGCCACTCTATCAGGAAAATAAAATAATGGCACAACCCATCCAACCCTCATGGTACCTATCTGGGAGGGCATGCTCGATAGAGAGGCCATAGAAGAAGTCACCCAACGAATATCTAAACCTCAGGTAGGGGATCCCACCCAGGGTCTGCTGGGGGACACTAAGAACACGAGCTAGAACACTGGTCACATAAAAGGTTATCACCCAAAAACCCAACTGTGGAACAAATCACCTAATAGAGGATCAACTCCCTTGTAGAGTTGGTCATGCTGATTTTGACTATGTTTGAGGAAAAAGTCATGATAGATCATAGAAGGAATAATCACATTTCAATACACAGATAGAGGGTCTGTTCCTAGGGATCACTGGGGGATCTATCCCCCATAGGATTATCCTAGGTAGAGGATCGATGCCCAGGTAAGTATTGGTCACACAGATTCCATGAACCCTACTAGGGAAACGAAAGGATGTGAATATCATGTCAGGCCTCTTGGGGTAAAACATGCTCCAAATCCATTGATTCTGTTATCAAAGCATATTGAGACAACTCACTCTTGAAAGTGGGAAGTTCCACACTACATGTATGCAAGAAGCCAAGAGGGGTCACAATGAAACAAAGAGGATGTGCTACCGAAAAATCTCAAAGTGAAGGACCATGGGGACCCACTCAACCCTACTGGTTTGACCATCTCTAATCGAGACTAGGGGGACCCACTCAAGCCTACAAGTATAAACGTCATGAATAAGGACTAGGGGGACCCACTTGACCCTGCCAGTCTAAACATCATGAACAAGGACTAGGGGAACCGACTCAACCCTTCCATCCAAGGCATTGTTAACTCAAATGACCCATAAAACCATGCCTACACACAACACATCCTAGGACCAAACTGTGGCCACCACCGCATTCTATTCCAAAAACTACTCACGATAGGCTATTTGTGGTTCTGAATTCGAGCTACGAAGGAGGAGATATGGGAGGTAGAATATCTCATGAAGATCCTCAAGGAATACAAAATGTGTAAAGGGGTGCACAAAGTGTGTGGATCCACCTGAACACCTGGTCATTTATCCTTTCTACACAGTTTTCCAACCCATGTAGTCATAAATGGTGTGTAGAGATGGTACATGTCATGTCCCATTTCTCCCGACCCCTGGTCGTGTTTCTCCTTCACATGACCCAACCAGTCGTGTCCCTTACACGTTGTGCATCCCATACAACAAGGAATGTTCTGGTTATATGACCATCTGGTTGTGTGGTTTTCCTGAACACATGTATCGAGCCACGTGTCCATGTACTTTGGTCATGTTCTTTTACACGACCTTGTACAATTACACAACTACCATGGTCGTTTACCCCTGACCACATGATGAGGGCCACTACATGACGTGTAACCCTAGATACATGACATGTAGATCCTAAAACTTCATCTTCCTTGAATGGGAAGAACACACAGTGTGTGGAACTAGTTTACACACCATGTTGATAGGAAAAAATCTAATGGGAAATTCCTACTAACAACCCAAAACGCCCCCATTCACCCCGAAACACATAGATCAACCCACAAGGGGGTCCCTAGCAGTTTTCTATGGGCTTTAAAACCTTGGAACAATGCATAAAAAGAGGGATTGAGACTAAAATTAAAAACAGCCTACCGCACAGGTGAAACACCAAAGATTCGGTTGCAAAATGATGCTCGGGACATGATGATTCTCAATCTGGCAATGATTGATGTCAAAAAGGGGACCAGATGGAACCTCTTCTCCTTTGTTTCATCCGTCAATCGAAGGGAGAGGAAGTGGGGAATAGGGGGATTCGATCTCCTGCATGTGTGCCAACATGAGAAGGGGAGGGGATATTTGTTTTGATTTTTATAAAAAAAATATCCCCTGACACGCCAACCTAACTCGCCTCTGACCCGACACCCAACGCCAACAAAATTTATGTCACGCCTAGGGTAAACGTGATGTTCTAAACTCAACTTTGGTATTAGAAATACTATCTGAGACTCCAATCGGTAGTTAAACACATTTCAAATGAAACTGCGCATGAGTGATAAAATATATTTAATATTTTTAACATCACCATGTCGAGGATCATCATCCCTCAGATTCCTGCACTGACTTGACACCTAGCTTCATAAATATTGATAGAAATATTCCAAATTATAACATGGAAAATCTTGGGTCGCTACATCCTCCCTACCTTAAGAATTTTCATCCCCAAAATTTGAAATACTAGGAACATGGGAAAGGACCTGAGCTCTCCACTAGGACTCCCATGCCAGTGATCTCATTAGAGGTTCCTGTGCTGCAAAAAACATGCACCAATAAGAATCACAACACCAAAATACCACCACAAGGCCACAAAGGGTTCTTGTGCTTCTCACAATCACACAATCAGGGGAACCTTCTTTCGCACCCACATACCACCCAACTACCACTAGTTTAACATTGTGTAACAAGAAACATGTGTTTCCTCAGCTGCGACAGGTTAAAAAAACCAAATGACCACAATGAAGAAGACGGTTTACACGCCTCAGATATAGCTTGTCACCACAGCTAACACTATGAACCCATGAAGAGATCCAACTGAACACAAGACCTCATCGTAGAACTCCCAGGGCCACCTTCGTCAGTCTACAACTCCCTCGAACAAGTCCCAATATACCTCAACCAGCTCCAAACGGTCTGTTCCAACACCAAAATGCTGCTAAGGGAAAGATACCACCTCATCACCCTATCTCACCATGTCACTGGGGTTAGCGAAAAACCTCATAAGGTTGACGCACTCCCCACATTAAGGAAAATCCATCAAGAACAAGCCCACTAGATATCCCATCACACAAGACCTCACAACAAACCCTCAATAAGAATGACTCTACCACCTGGAGAACAAATAGGGTTTCCTAAGTGTACACACTGGGACTTAATAGCCCTAAAAACTATGTAAAACACTTGAAAATGACCTCAAACTCATAGTTTTAAAGAACTCATCCACCACACCTTGACGCTATCTACTTTTGGTGGCACCGACTCGCCCACATAGTTTTAGATCACATCTCAAGGATGGGTCTTGGTTGTAAAATTTTCAATTCTGCCTATGAATATAAATCCATGTCAAACCACACCACAACCTCCTTGAGCATCCCATGAACAAGTTGACGTCGATCATGCAAGGGTACTCATGAACAACAAATGTCTGGCCATATTCTCACACTAGGTCTTATTGAGACCTCTGGCTACCAACCTCCCTCACACAAATGATCCGAGCACACAAGTCTAAGGGACTCATCCACCGCACCTCAATGCTATCTGATTTGGGAATCATTGAATCACCCACATAGTTTTTATTGCATCATATAAATGAATCTTGGTATGGGAAGGATCCATCTTCCTCATGTATTTGAGGCGATAAACAGAAACAATGACATAGGGCTCCACCAACACCCTATGTCTTCCAAAAAAAACCCACAAGAAAGAAACAAAAAGGAAAGAGTACCTCCTAACAGTGTATAACAATCCTACTATAGAAAGTATAAAGGACACAGAGTGTACCTATATTCATTTTAAGCCACTAGGTAAACACCCTCTAGTGTCAGCAACCACCCAAGTCCCTATCCACCAGCTCCCTAAACCTAGCCTGGACCACCTAGGGGTGGTGGTGGGAGAAACATATCAAATTTAAAATCCCTTATTGACACTCCAACTCTAAAAATTCGTCCTATTTTCAATGAACCTCACTAAAACTGATGTCACTTCTAAGGTGGTCCATCAACAGAACCTTCCTCAGTAGCACAGTGGGTCAAAAAATCTCTCACAATATGTCCCTAGCCATCACAAGAATAGTAGCACCTCTACCACTGCAGAAAAACCCCCTAGAATGGATCCTATACAATAAACACATGTTCCTGTGACTGGGCATTGGTATGCCTACAAAAACGACGGTGCCTCCTACATTGCATGGGTGCTAACTATGGGTCATGCTCGACCTGAACCTTAGGTGAACCCAGTCTCGAAGCTAGTGGTATGTGTGAAACCACAGTGCATCACCGTCCAACACAAAAAGATCCATCCATGGCTCAGTCTGATAGAACACATTCACCTAAACTCTTAGAGGTGGATCTACACGTTACTCGATGGGTGGTGGCTCCACCAGTTGCACAACTAAAGAAGAACCTAACTCATGATCTGGCCCCTACAAGGAAACCTCGTCACACATCTAGTTGTACTCTAAACCCATCGGTGGAAGCCTCAAAGGTTTTCATCATGGAATAATCTTGAAACAAATTAAATATGCACCATGGTCAAAGCGTATATCTGGGGAGCTGACTCAAGAAGGAAAAGAAAAACCCAAAACCCAATTCTATATGATTCATGTACCATTATTTTCCCCACAACCAGTTTCTTAATGTACTGATTTGAAAGGTGGGTTATCAGAGTCCTAGGGAATGGATACGTCAACCTCCCATATCAACACTAGACTCTCTATATTTAAATCTAAACTCAAAATCCTAACACTATCTCTATGCAACCCAAACCAAGATCATGACACTACGGTCCCAAATTGGAACCGACCACATCTGATACCACTATCTCACAACCCGACCCAACAGGGCTTGAGACGAGACTCCCCAAGACCACCTCCAATAGGACAAGGGTTGGAGACTAGTGCCAAGTAGACTATCACACACATGGGAGGCCTTAGCCTAAGGTACCTATACACACACTCCCACATACACCTCCATCCAATAGTGTAGAGATATATATAAAAACAAAAAACTAAAATGCATGCATGAAACTATCCCAAACCAGATTAGAGTATAATTACAGAAATGGAAAATAAAGGTCCCACCAAATGAACAACTACAAAAGTGTCCAACCTTCTCAGATGGAGGGGATCACTATGAAACACCCACTGGTAATATTCGTGGTATGTCTCTAGCAAAAACCTTGTTCAGTCCAGCTACCATGCTCTACCTACTCTAGGCCCGACAAGAGCTGCATCGAAGGACCTTTGATTTTCACAGGACACAACATGTTTGGGAAAATCCCGTGCAGGGGTGAGTATAAAAATACTCAATAGGCACCGCAAAATTCCAAAACAAAAAAGGGATAAACTGGTAGGCATCAATGAACTCAACCCAGCCAGAGGGAACACAAACAAGATAGAAACTACATCTTGAGACCATCCTCAACTAAACACAACTAGTCATATCAACACTACTGACATATAAAAAATACACAGAACAGGGATTCCCATAACAAACCTAGATATACTCGCAACAGACACCCAAGTCTCATGGTCCCGACCATGGACTACTCGCAACAACCAACTTGAGATTCTAACAGAACACTCGCAATGGTCTCATAAGGTTCCGACCTCATAGACATCAGAAGGCTCCTACTTGAGGCTTGAAGGTAGAATTATGGCCTTGGATCACTCACACCGAGAGCTTGTCCATCCCTGATGCCACATAGAATAATAGGGGACAAGCATAGACAACTTGAAGTCAATGAGTCAACCTCACCATCCCAGATGGAACTCAACAAAGAGATGACACTCTATCGGGAACACGATTGAACGCCACAACCCGAACAACCCTCTTGGTACCTATCCATGAGTAATCTCTTAATATACATGCCACAAAAGTAGTCGCCCAGTGACTATCTAAACCTCATGTAGGGGATCCCACCCAGGGTCCGCTACGGGACACTAAGAACCCTAGTTGGAACACTGATCATAGAAAAAGGGTATCGCACAACAACCCAACTCTGGAACAACTTTCCTATCATAGGATCAATGCCCATGTAGATTTGGTCATGAATATTCCAACTTCGCATGAGAAAAAATTCACAATAGATCGAAGAAGGAAGAATTTCATCTCGATACACAGATAGAGGGTCTGTGCCCAGGGCTCACTAGGAGATCTGTCCCCTACTAGATCATCCTGGGTAGAGGATCAATACCCGAGTAAATATTGGTCACACCGATTCCAAGAACCCTCCTTGGGAAATGAAAGGATGGGAGAATTTCTTCGGGCCTCTCAGGGTCATAGTCTAGAGAAGAGGATGTGATACAAAAAATTCTCAAAGCGAAGGACTAGGGGGACCCACTCAACCCTACCGGTATGACCATCGCTAACTGAGGCTAGGGGGACCCACTCAACCCTATGAGTCTAAACATCACGAACAAGGACCAGGGGTCCCACTCAACCCTATCAGTCTAAACATCATGAACAAGGACCAGGGGGACCCACTCAACCCTGCCAGATAAGGTGTCATTAACCCAAACGACCCACAAAACCACACCTACACACCGAACCTATTAGGCCCGAACTATGGCCACCACCGCATTCTATGAAGAAAACTACTCATGATAGGCTACTCACAGGACTAAATCTGAGCTATGAAGGATGAGATACGTGAGTCAGAAGATCTCACAAATATCCTAAAGGAATAAACAACATTTAAAGGGATACACATGGAATTTGTACCTACACAAACATTTATACATGTATCCTTTATAAATGGTTTTCCAATCCATGTAGACATACACGATGTGTAGAGATGGTACATGTCATGTACCATTTCTCTCTGCCCCTAACCATGTTTCTCCTTCACACGACCCAACGAGTCGTGTCTCTTACACACCATGCATCCCATACTACATGGTGTGTTTGGGTTATACGACCACCTGGCCGTGTGGTTTTCCCAAACCCATGTAATGGAACCTGTGGTATGTACTTTTTTCATTCTCTTTTACATGGTCATATACTATTACACAACTACCATGGCAGTTTACCACCGATCACACGATAAGGGTTACTACACGGCGTGTAACCCCAGATACACAGTGTGTAGACCTTGAAACTCAGTCTTCCCCAAATTCATCAAAAGGTGGATCAAGGAAAAATTAAAAACCACCCACCTCATGGGAAAAACACTGAAGCTTCAGATGAAAAATGATGACCGAGACGTGCTGATTCTTGATCTGGTGGAAATCTGTGTCAAAAATGAGACCTAGTGGAACCTCTTCCCCTTTGGTTCATTTGTTGATCAAAGTGAGAGGAAGAGGGGAAGAGGGGGCTTCAGCCTCCTACGTTTGCATCAAAGGGAGAAGGGGGAGGGGATATTTTTTTTAATTTTTATTAAAACAATATCCTCTTAACACCCTAACCAGACTCGCATACAACTCAACACCTGATGCTGAAAAAATTTATGTCACACCCAGGGTAAAGGTGACATTTTGAACTCAACCACGGTCTCAGAAATATGATCTGAGAATCTACTCGGGAGTTAAAAACGTTTCAAACAAAACTTTGTACAGGTGATAAAATATATTTAATATTTTTAACATCACCATGTCGAGGCTCACTGAAACTTGGATTCCTACACTGACTCAAAGCCTAGATTTAGAATATTCCAAAGTCTAACAGGGAAAAATCTGGGTTGCTATATCCTCCCCACCTTAAGGCTTTTCATCCCCAAAAAGGGAAATCCTAGGAACATGGGAAAGTACATGAGCTCTCTATTGGGACTCCCATTCTAGTGAGCTCACCAGAGGTTTTTGTGCTGCAAAAAACATGTACCAAGAGGATCCAAAACACCTAAATACCAACACAAAGCCACCAAGGGTTCTCATGCTGCCCACAAGCACACAGTCAAGGGAACCTTTAAGTGCAACCACACACTGCCCTACTACCACCAAGTTAACATCGTGAAACAAGTGACACATGTTTCCTCAGATACGAAAGGTTTAAAACACAAATCTCTCACAACAAAGAAGTGGTTTTATGAGCCTCATAGATATATTGTCACCCCAGATAACACTCTGAACTCTTGATGAGATCCAACAAAAAAACAAGACCTCGTCGTAGAACACCCAGGGCCACATTCATTGGTCAAAAAATACACTAAACAAGCCCCAACATAACTTAACTGTCTCTAAATGGTCTGTTCCAACACCAGCATGGTGCTAAGGTGAAGAGATGAACTCATCGCCCCAACCCTCCATGTGACTGGTATCAATGCCAAACCTCAGAAGGTTGATGCACTCCCCACCTTATAGAAAATCCATCGAGAACACACCCACTGGATATCCTATCATGTGATACCTCACAAAAAAACCTCAAAAAGAACGCCTCTGCCACCTAGAGAACAAACCGGGTTTCCTGAGTATACACACTAGGACTTACTAACCCTTATTAAACTACAAACAACACTCAAAACAGACCTCAAACTCATAGGTCTAAGTAACTCATCAACCACACCTCTATACTATCTACTTTATGAAGCACTAACTCACCCTCACGGTTTTAGATCGTGTCTCAAGGACTCGTCTTAGAGGGGGAAGTCTTCTACCTTCCTATGAATCTGAAGCCACATCGAACCACACTACAACCACCTTGATCATCTCGCGAACAAACTGACACTGCGCACATAAGGGTACTCACAAACAACAAAGGTCTGCCCATACACTCCTACTAGGTCTTATCAGGCCCTCCGGCTACCAACATCCCTCACACAAATGATCTAAACACACAAGTCTATGGGAATCATCCACCACACCTCAATAATTTCCTCTTTGGGTGACACTGACTCACCTACACAATTTTTATCGCATCACAAAAATGCATCTTAGTGGTGGAAGTATATCTCTTCCTCGGGTATTCAAATTGAAAAAGAACAACACCAACATAGGGCTTCACTGATGCCCTGCATCTTCCCAAAAAACCTATCATGAACCAACCCTGGTATACCCTGAATTAGTCACCCAATCCGGCCCATGACAAGGCCCTAGAGGAATTCTTGATCCTCCTGGGCTGGTGACAAGCGCTAAGAAAATTAATAGAGTGATGATGGGAATGATTTAACCTGATATAAATAAACAAAAGCATTGGAATAATAAAATAGAAATCCAAAATAATTAAACAAAATAGAAATATTAAGAAATAAATGAAAAATAAAACTAACTGAACCTGATGACCATTAAAACTCCATGTGACCTCATGGGTCACACTCTGATTACAAGACTCAACATCAAGCACAGAGATTGAGATTAAGCTGAAACCTACACCTGGGACTAAAAATAAGAACAAAGTATCAATGTTAGTATTAAAACTCAGTAGGCATGCCCAAGTAATCTATTACCAATTAATTTCCTTTTAAATAAAGAAAAATCAATTTTAGGTTTGAGCTATAATGTATAAAAGTATGTTTTTCACACATTTTCCCATAAAAGAAAATCACAGTCCATTGAACTTTTTATTTAAACCAATTTCTTTTCCAAGAAGGAATATTTAACCTTTTAATGAAAGAGGGATGGAGAAGAAAAAAGTGTAAGGATTTTTTAAAACCATTTTCTACAAAAATTTAAAAATATTTAATCAATTTTGGCATGTAAATCCACACTACTCAGAAAGTAAGGACAATTGTCCTACATAAAATACAATGGAAGGATATCACACAAGAGTGACCAACCAAACAATGCACCACAGTTATACACCATAGATAACTAAGTGTCAGAATACATGGAAGAACCTTGGAGATCGTGAGTAATCTAGAACGTACTATACATGTGACTCATCCCAAAGGAATGCCCTACCTGATTACATCATAATGCCCAAATGCTCGATCATCACCCTTCCAGGCCTGACCGAGGGACCCAATCCCATAGCAATAATAACAAAATATATCTATACTATGGTCCACTAGCTAGTGAAATAACCTAGACTAGTGCGGCAATTGTTCACTGAGAATTTTCTCACTATGCTAGGTTACCATGTTCATACTAAAAACGGGGCGAGCTAATAATTTCAAACAAGTATCCAGTCACAAGTACATTCATCACACACCGTCAACACACACCACAAGGTCACCCCCGAGTCACCCCAAGGAACAAGTCCCTTGCCTTTAAACCATCATTTCACAAGGGAAGTCCCTAACCAAGGAAACTCCCATATTTTTTCCAACCAACAAGGAAGTGACCCGTGCCAAGTAGAGTTTTTTTAGGTTACCAATTTTACAAAAATTCAAACCAGGCCTTGCATGATTTTCTCATGCCAAACCGTTTCTTAAAGAATAACAAACACACCACTTTGAAAATAATAAATTCACTTGGAAACCCATTTTAGAAACCCAATTCACCACTTTAAATCTGAAGCACATTTATGAGGGCTAAAGGGTAATTTCATAAAACACTTAGTAAGAATATTTAAGAAACAATTCCATGAAATTAAAATACATATTTGAAATAACTCTATTTCAAAACAAGAATTTATTCTAAAAGCCTTACATTACTAATTAACATTAAATAAAGGTGAGAAAAGAAAGAAACAAATAACTCTTTAATTTAAAGGACAATGAAAAGGGATCAAACCTCAAAAGGAGAGAACTAAGATGAATAATTTGGCACTCAACATCTCTGACGAACATCACTCCATTATTGCGCACACATACACTCTAATATATATATGCACCCCTTAATCAAATCCACATATTCCCTACGCCATGAGGGAATATGTACAAGGAGTGTATATATATATATATATATATATACCTATGTATGTGTGTGAAACCATTCAAGGATCCACTGATCAATCTAATTAACCTATTGGGAACCAAAAACCATCAATTTCATGAACAAACCACTTTTCATTGTACTCATGTCAAAACCCTTTCTCAAAAAAAAATTCAATTCATAAAACTCCAATTTGTATTACACTAGAAAGGCACACAATTGATCACTCAAAACCATGGGCTAAGACCCCATGTTTGAATCCACAGATAAACAAGTTCATTTCCAAAATAAGCCTCCCAATATTTAAACAATTCACAACTCATACTAAAAAGTGCAAAAAAAGGCCTACATGCCAATACTAATACATTTTCCATTTTACTCACACAAAAAACCCATTTCAAATTCTTTTACCATCACCTAAAAAATTCATAAAATTTCACTTTTTCAAACCACAAGAAGAAAACACCATTTCTCAACCAATTCCACGATGATCCCCTTTTTATAAATCCATACACAACCCAAAATCATTTCCAAAACATGTCTTTTTATGACTAAATGATTTACAATTCATACTTAAAAATACACAACAAGGCCTATATGCCAACACTAGTCCATTATTCAATAAAAACTCATTATGAAAAAAATACACACCTCAATTTCCTTTGAAATTATAATTCACCCATTCCTAAATAGGCATAAAACCATTTTCAAGAAACATTATAATACAATATTCACAACACATAACCATTTATTTTTCAAAAAACTCATTTCTAAAGCATGTTGAAACATTACCAAAGAACAATTTTCACCACCCAAATAAAATGTAGAACACATTAAAATTAACTACACAAAAAAATAAAATATTATAAAAATGCTAAGGTGTGGAATCATAAACCTCAAACAATGAAAAATGAATCAGAATAAACTAAGGTGCTTGGACTTTAGCGGTGAATTCTGAAACACACATGAGAAATTCCAAGATACCCAACACACACCCTAAAAATGGAATAAAATAAAAAACTCAGTCAATCCATGACCTTAGGTTTTGGATAAATGGGACAGGGTGATGGGAGAGAAGAAAAATCACCGAAAAACATGAGAAGAGGGGAGTAGAGACCGTACCTTGAAAAATTGGGTGAGAAACACAGAGAAATAGGGTGAAACTTGTGAATAAATAGGGTCTCACCAGGGGGTTCGTGCGCGTGGTTAGAGGGGATTGGGGTGTGGGGGTGGGGGTGGGTCTTCGTTACGTGATATTAGGAATAGGGGGAGACACACGAGACAAAGGGGGGAGGAAGAGAGTATATTAGGTTTTTTATTTTTATTTTATTTTAATTTTGATTTTGATTTAATTCATTTAATTTAAAAAAATGCTTGGTGGTACACACTTTGGGTCGGGGTGTGAAAAATCTCCCCACCATGAGACTTTCTTCCCCCAGAAATCCCCAAGAGGTTTGTTTGATCGAGACTAAAGAAAGGATGAACTACAACCCATGGAAAAACTTATAAACTCAAAGTCCAAAGAACCAACACTCGCTTCCATTAGAAAACAAGAACTATGAAATCCCAAAAGAAACTACAAGACCATCCTCAAAAGAATCCATACACCCATGAAATATATCTCACATGATCGAAGATCTTGAACAAATAACACAAATATTACAAAGAAGAGACCCTTTTCTAAACACAAACCAACAAGGAACACCCTAACCCATAACATAGAAACCATCAAAGAAACTCATTTTGTTCTTTTCATGATCTCCACAAGTAGTCATTACATGACCCATGATCCAAGCCTACCAACTACAATGATCAGGATCAAGCGGAGTGAAAACAAGAAAGTGCTCCATCAAGAACCCATGGAAGTTGAGTTCAACACAAGCTCATCCCAAGTTGGTGTCCCCACCATATTAGGACTCTAGACAAACATTGATTTCTCAAGATGGAATAACTCTCAAATCTTAATGAAGGCCATAAAAACCTAAAGAAACGAATCATGGGACAACAAACACCAACACTCTACATCAACAACATTAAAAAAATTACAAATACATTTCCATTAAAATAAAGTTCAAAAAAACCTACAATATCTCTCTCCATAACCAAAAGAATACAGTCCCACAGATTACAATAATTACAAAAAAAATAGAATTTACAATAAAAGATGCTTTTTATTGATCTTATTCCAGTGCTACATTCATCCAACTAAGCAGGAAGGTTCTCCAAGTGAGTGGATTTAGATCCATGTCACTTCTTGGATCCACCTTGGAAAAACCTTTGCAAATTACCTAAAAAGACACAGGTATGACAGATCTTCGGTGCTTTGCAACATGAAAATATCATATATCCAGGATTCTAATGATGAAAACATATCCAGAACTTCCTCTCGGTTGAATCATGTGAGGCGGAAAATAACAGCAATTTTGTACCTCTTCTCAACTGAATAGACACTGCTAAATCAGCTTCTACCTGAACAGACTGCCTCATGACTTCTTTATAATCATCAGGGAATGCAGACAATTCCTGGTGGAATTCTTATCGGAGACCCTTTTAAAATAACTGGGCTTTCAAAAATTCATCCCAGGACAGGTCTTGGAGATACGACAGCAACTCAGCGAATTTCTTAGCATACCCCAACACATTTGAATTGACCTTATTTAGACCATAAAACCTTGAACTCATAAGTATCCTCACATCATTGGGGAAGTACTGATGGATAAACAACTATTTGAAGCATTCCCCTGATAAATTCCTTTGTGGTTCGGCCAGAAGAACATATTTACACCATTCCAAAATTAGGCCTTCCAACATGGAGGTGGCATGGTCAAGCTTGAGAGGTTTAGGAGGTTCAATATGAACAAATATCTCCTAAAAATTTCACATCCATTCCTCATCTTTCCCCAGTTTCAGCTACCCAAAAAAATGAGGATGGTTCGACTCTCAGAACCTCTATACAAACTCCTGATATTGAGAACCACCATGATCTATATCCAAAAATGGATAAAACAAACATCTAAAGCACGACTTGATCAACTAAAATACACATGATGAAATAACCAATTGTCGATACTTTTTTAAAATACCTTATAACTCAGTGGGGATGTGACCTGAAAATAGGGATCATGAAACCAAATCAAAACATATCATATATCAAAATTCCATGTCTCATTTCCAAATCAATAACCCGAAATCAAAATATCATTTCAATCACACCCCAACACATCAAATCCAAATCCAAAAAATGGAAACTATGAACATAAAAAGGAATCATCACAAACTCCCACTTTTTAAAACATTGAAAGCCCCCTTTTTGAAGATCATTTTTAGAAAACACAATAAGCCTTATGAACCAAACACCCACCATTGGTATTCCATTTATCCTCAAAGATATACATTCTCATGCTAACTCAAGCACCCACCCATACATACTAATAACCATTTACTCACTATATAAATACATTCATATAAATATATGTGAGAACTCATAGGAATACCAAGATCCGAATAAAAGAATCATTGTCACTTTCCAAACCACTTTTCAAAACACCCTACCAATTTTAAAACCTCATCTTATCATCAATGAAAAACATTTTCAAATTCCACATTCATTTTTCCCATTTCACATTTTAGAAAAAAAATTCAAAAACCCCCAAAACATTTTCCAAAATGAATTTTATTTTCAAAACAACCCATTTCACTCCAAAAAGGATTCAAGGTTTTGGTTTTGAAAATATATTTTTTAACAAACCTATAATGATTTTTTCAAATCAAGGATCATTTTGAAATATAAATAAGAACACCATATAACCATCCTAGCCAACATTAAGGAAAAATAAAAGAAACTAACTATTCAATGAGTCAAAAATCTCAAAATCTCAAAAGGACCCAAAAACAACACTCTAGGGGAAACTAGTGTTGATGGGTGACTTATCCATATGGTTGGTGGCCATATGCCAATAAAATCACCGTCGTAGAGAATCTTCCTGGACCATTCCCCAAGCTCCACATGGCTTACAAGACCTGTGAGATCATAGAGACAACCATATTGAATATTGTTTCATTTAACTATATACTAATCAACCAAAAAAGAATGAAATAAACCAAGAAAAAACAGAATTCCCATGGAAACTCAAGGTTCGATCAAGAAAGTGTTGGCCAGACACTCCCCCAGACCTACACCCCAAGCCCCGATAGTCTTACTTCATCTAATTTGACAACCAAAATAATAAAGGGTTCTCTGAAATCCAGGTCATCTAAAGAACCTAGGCTTTGATGCCATTTTTTCATGAACCAACCCAGTTCGACCTTGAACCAGTGACTTGATCTGGCCTGCAACAAGGTCTGAGAGGTATTATCGATCCTCCCGGGCTGGTGATAAGTGCCAAGGTAATCAATAGAGTGATGATGAGAACAATTTTTCCAAATTTAAATAAACAAAAGTAGTGGAATAATAAAATATTATCCCAAAATAATTAAATAAAATAGAAATATTAATCATTAAATGAAATATAAAACTAACCAAACCTAATGACCATTAAAACTCCACATGACCTCATGGGTCACACTCCGATCACAAGATTCAACATCACCCATGGAGATCGAGATTAACTTGAAAACTACACCTGAGACTAAAAATAAGAAAAAAGTATAAGCGTGAGTATTAAAACTCATTAGGTGTTCCTAAGTAATCAATTCCCAATTCATTTCCATTTAAATAAAGAAAAATCAATTTTAGCTTCGAGATACAGTGTATAAAAGTAATTTTTTCACACATTTTCCCATAAAAGGAAATCACAGTCCATTTCCCTTTTTATTTAAACCAGTTTTTTTTCAAAGAAGTAAGATTTAACTGTTTAAAGAAAGAGGGATAGAGAAGAAGAAAGTGTAAGGAATTTTGAAAACCATCTTCCATAAATATTTAAAAACATTTATTCAATTTTGGCATGTAAAACCACACTACTCAGAAAGTAAGAACAAGATTCATATAACAAGGAAAATGGAAAGATATCACTCAAGAGTGACCAACCAAATGATGCACCAAAGTCATCCTCCACATATAACTAAGTGTCGAAATACATGGGAGAACCTAGGAGATTGTAAATAATCTAGAACATATTATACATGTGGTTCATCCTGAAGGAATTACCTACCCAATGATGTCATAACACCCAAACTCCATATCGTCTCCCTACCTATCCTGGCCAAGGGCCCAATCCCATAGAAATAATAACAAAATATCCCTCTACTATGAGCCACTATCTTGTGTAATAACCTAGACTAGTGCAGAAATAATTTATAGATAATTCACTCACTATGCTAGGTTCTCATGTTCATACTAAAAAGGGGGCGAGCCAATAATTTCAAACAAGTATCCAGTCACATGTACATTCATCAGACACTGTCAACACATACCACAAGGCCACCCCCCGAGTCACCCCAAGGAACAAGTCCCTCGCATTTAAACCATAATTTCACTAGGGAAGTCCCAAACCAAGGAAACTACCATATTTCATCAATCATTAAGGCGGGGACCCATTCTACTGAGAGTTTTTTTAGATAACCAGTTTTACAAAAAATCTAATCGGGCCTCACATATTTTTCTCATGCAAAACCATTATTAAAGAATCACATGCACACCAATTTGAAAACCAGAAATGCACTTGCAAACCCATTTTAGAAACCCACTTAACAATTTTCAGTCTGAAGAACATTTATAAGGTCCAAATGGGTATATCATCAAACACTTAGTAAGCACATTTAACAAACAAGTCCATGAAATTCAAATACATAGAGTAAATCACTCTATTTCACAACAAGCATTTATTCTAAAATTCTTACATTACTAATTACAATTAAATAAAGGTTAGAAAAGTAAAAAACCAATAATTAAGTAATTTAAAGTACAATTCAAAGGGATCCTACCTCAAAAGGAGGGAACCAAGATGAAAAATTTGACACTCAATGCCTCTGATGAAGATCTCTCCACAATTGCACACAAAAACACTTCTATATATATATATATACCCTTTAATACAATACACATATTCCCCACACTATGAGGTAATTTTTTAAAGGAGGATATATATATAGAGAGAGAGATATATATATAGAGAGAGAGAGATAGAGAGAGAGATTTGCATACCTATTTATGTGTTTTAAACCCTTCAAGGAGCCACTGATCAATCTAATTAACCTATTGGGAACCAAAAATCATCAATTTCATGAACAAAACACTTTTCATTATACACATGAAAAAACCATTTATAAAAAACATTTTAAATTAATAAAACTCTATTTATAAAGACACAATAAAGGCACACAATTTCTCACTCAAAACCATGGGATAAGACCCCACGTTTGAATCCACACATAAAATAAGTTCATTTCCAAAACTAGCTTCCCATTATTTAAACAATTCACAACTCATACTAAAAAGTGCCCTGAAATTCCTACATGCCAATACTAATCCATTTTCCATTTTAATCACACTAAAAAACCCATTTCAAATGCTTTTACTGTCACCTACAAAATTCATAAAATTCCACTTTTTAAAACCACAAGAAGAACACACCATTTCTCAACTAATTCCATGGTAATCCCATTTTTATAAATCCATACATGACACAAAATAATTTCCAAAACATGCCTTTTATTATTAAACAATTTACAATTCATACATCAAAATACACAATGAGGCCTATATTTCAACACTACTCCATTATTCAATAAAAATTCATTATGAAAAAAATAAAAACCTCAAGTGGCTTTGAAATTACAATTAACCCTTTTAAAGAAACATTACAATACAATATGAAAAATACATAGCCATTTATTTTGAAAAAAACTCATTTCTAGGCCCATAATCATGTTAAAACATTACCAAAGCACACTTTTCACCACCCAAATAAAATTTAGATCACGTTAAAATTAACTACACAAAAAAACAAATATTCTAAATATGATAAGGTGTGGAATCACCAACCTCAAACAACAGTGAATGGACCAGAATAAACTGAATTTCTTGGACTTTTGTGGAGAATTCTAAAACACACATGAGGAATTCTAGTAGACCCACCACATGCCCTAAAATGTAATAAAATAAAAAACCCAGTCAATCCATGACCTTGGTTTTTGGATGAATGGTCCAGGGTGATGGGGGATAAGAAAAATCATCAAAAAACTTGAGAAGAGGGGAGTTGAGACCATACCTTGACAAATCGAGTGAGAAACCCAGAGAAATAAATTGAAACCGATGGAGAAAGAGGGGCTCACCAGAGGGGTTCATGCATGCGGCTAGAGGGGATCAGGGTGTGGGGTTGGGGTGGGTCTTCATCACATGGTATGAGGAATCAGGGGCGATACACATGGTAAATGGTGGAGGGGGATAGTAGATTAGTTTTTTTTAATTTAATTTATTTAATTTAAAAAAATACTTGGTGGAACATGGCTTGGGTCGAGCTGTGACAAATCTAACCACCATGAGACTTTGTTCCCCCAGAAATCCCCAAGAGGTTCAGTTGATCAGGACTAAAGAAAGGATGAACTAAAACCGATGAAAACCCTATAAACTCAAAGAACAAATAACCAATACACACATCCATTCAAAACCCGAAACAATGAAATCCCAAAAGAAACTACGATACCATCCTCAAAAGAAGACATACACCCACAAAAGTTATCTCACATGATCCAAGAGCTTGAACAAACAACAAAGAGATTACAAAGAAGAGACCCTTTTCTAACCACAACCCAATAAGGAACACCCTGACACCTAACATGGAAACCATCAAAGAAAATCATCATGGTATTTTCGGGATCTCCACAAGTAGTCATTACACGACCCATGATCCAAGATAACTAACTACATTGATCAGGGTCAGGCGGATAAAAAACAAGAAAGTGCTCCATCAAGAACACCATGAAGTTTGGTTCATCACAAGATCATCCCAAGGTGGTCTCCCCACCATATTAGGACTCCAGCCAAACATTTATTTATCAAGATAGAATAACTCTCGAAGCCTAATGAAGGCCACAAAAACCTAAAGAAAAGAAGCATGGAACAACAAACACCAACATTCTACATCAAAAATATTAAAAACATTACAAAGAAATTTCCATTAAAAAATGTTCTAAAAATATCTACAACATCATTATTCATACCCAAAATAAGACAACCCCACAAATTACATTAATTACAACAAAAAGATAATTTACAATAAAAGATACTTTTTATTGATCTTGTGCCAGTGCTACTTTCATCCAACTGAGCTATAAGGTTATCCAAGATATTGGATCTAGATCCATGCCACTTCCTGGAGACACCCTGGAAAAACCTTTGCAAATGACCTAAACAAACATAAGTACAAAATACCTTAGGTGCTTCATGACATGAAAACATCCTTTGTCCATGATTCCCATACTGAAAACACAGCTGAAACATCCTCTTGGATGAATCATGTGAGGTGGAAAATAACTACATTTTTGTACCTCTTCTCAACTGACCGGACACTACTAAATCATCTTCTACCTGAACATCCTACCTCATGACTACTTTATAATCATCAAGGAATGAAGACACTGTCTGAAGGAATTCTGATCAGAGACCCTTTTCAAATAATAGAACATTCAAAAAATCAACCCAGGAAAGGTTTTGGAGATACGACACCAACTCGGAAAATTTCTTAGCATACTCCAACACTGTTGAGTTTCCCTGATCGAGAATGTAAAACCTTGAACCCATCAGTATCCTCACATCATTGGGAAATTACTGACGGATAACCAAATATTTGAAGCATTACCACAAGAAATTCCTCTATGGTTCGGCCAGAAGAACGTATTTCCACCATTCCCAACTCAGGTCATCCAACATGGAGGTGGAATGCTCAAGATTGAGAGGTTCAGGAGGTTCAAGCTAAACAAATATCTCCTCAAAATTTCACAATCATTCCTCATCCTTCCCCAGTTCCAGCTAACCAAATAAATGAGGATGGTTCCACTATTGGAACCTCTGAATGAACTCCTAATATTTAGAACCACCAGGCTCTATATCCGAAATGGATAAACCAATCATCTAAAGCACAACTTTATCAAATAAAAAACACATGATGAAATAACCACCTGTAGATACATTTCAAAATCCCTTATAACTTAGTGGGGATGTGACCTGAAAATAGAGAGAATGAAACCAAATCAAAACATATCATAAATCTAAATTCCATGACTCATTTCTAAATAAACAACCAGAACTCAAAATATCATTTCAATCACACCCCCAAATCATTAAATCCAAAGCCCAAAAAGGAAAACTCCAAACAAAAAAAAGGCATCATCACACACTCCCACTTTTTAAAACATTGAAATCCCCCTTTTTGAAGAACATTTTCAGAAAGCATAATTATACTTATGAACCAAACACCCACCATTGATATTCCATTTATCCTCAAAGATATACATTATCATGCTAACTCAAGCACCCAAACATACATACTAATAACCATTAAATTACCATATACATACATCCATATAAATATTTGTGAGCACTCATAGGAATACCAAGATTTAAATAAAAGAAACATTATCACTTTCCAAACCACTTTTAAAAACACCCAAACTAATTTTAAAACCTCATCTTATCATCAATGAAAAACATTTTCAAATTCCAATTTCATTTTTCCCATTTCACTTTTCACAAAACCTTTCAAAAACCCCTAAAACATTTTCCAAAATGACACTTATTTTCAAAACAACCCATCTCACTCTCAAAAGTATTCAAGGTTTTGGTTTAAGAAATATCATTTTTAACAAACCAATCATCATTTTTTCAAACCAAACATCATCTTAAAATCTAAATAAGAACACCATAAAAAAATCCCAGCTAACATTAAGTACAAACAAAATCAACCTACTATTCAAGAGAAAAAATTCTCAAAATCACAAAAGGTACCAAAAATAACACACTAGGGGAAACTAGTGTTGATGGGTGACTTAGCCATATTGTTGGTGGCCATATGCCAATCAAAAAACCATCACATAGAAACTTCCCGGACCATGCCCCTAGATCAACATGGATTTTTGGCCCTATTAGCTCACGGAGACAACCATACCAACTATTTTTTCTTTTCCCCATATAATAAGTGACACAAAAGAATGAAATAAACCAATAAAAAACAGAATTCCCATGGAAACTCAAGGTTCATCCCAGAAAGTGTTGTCCAGACACTCCCCCAGACCTACACCCTGAGCCCTGACAGTCCTACTCCATCTACCTTGACAACCCAAACAATAAAGGGTGCTTTGAAATCTAGGTCCTCTAAAGAACCTATGCTCTAATACCATTTTGTCATGAACCAACCTGGGTCGACCCTAAATCGGTCTCTCGAGCCATCCCATAACAATATCCGAGAGGTATTCATGATCCTCCCAAGTTGGAGACAAGTGCCAAGGGAATAAATAGAGTGATTATGAGAACAATTTTTTCCAATTTAAATAAACAAAAGTAGTGAAATAATAAAAGATTATCCCAAAATAATTAAACAAAATAGAAATATTAATCATGAAATGAAAGATAAACTAACTGAACCTAACGACCATTAAAACTCCACATGACCCTGTGGGTCAAACTCCAATCATAAGACTCAACATCGCCCATGGTGATCGAGATTAACCTAAAACCTACACCTGAGACTAAAAATAAGAAAAAAGTAAAGGTGTGAGTATTAAAACTCAGTAGGTGTTCCCAAGTAATCTATTCCCAATGCATTTCCTTTTAAATAAAAATCAATTTCAGGTTTGAGCTACATGTATAAAAGTAGTTTTTCATACATTTTCCCATAAAAGAAAATCACGGTCCATTTCCCTTTTTGTTTAAATTAGTTTCTTTTTGAAGAAGTATGATTTTACCTTTTAAAGAAAGAGTTACAAAGAATAAGAAAGTGTAAGGCATTTTGAAAACCATTTTCCAAAAACATTTAAAAACATTTAAAGAATTTTGGAGTGTAAAACCACACTACTCAGAAAGTAAGAACTAGAGTCATACAACAAGGAAATGGAAATATATAACTCAAGAGTGGCCAACCAAATGATGCACCACTGTCATCCGCCACAGATAACTAAGTGTCAAAATACATGAGAGAACCCAGGAGATCATGAATAATCTAGAACGTATTACACATATGGTGAATCCTGAAGGCATGCCCTACCTAATGAAGTCATAATGCCCAAACTCATGATCATATCCCTACCTATCCTAACTAAGGGGACCAATCCCATAGAAATAATAACAAAATATCCCTCTGTTATGGTCTGCTAGATTATGTAATAACCTAGACTAGTGCAGCAATCATCCACCGATAATTCCTTGACTATGCTAGGTTCCCATGTTCATACTAAAATGGGGGTGAGACAATAATGTCAAACAAGTATCTAGTCACAAGTATATTCATTACACTCCATTGAAACACACTACAAGGTCACCCCCCCCCCCCCCCCGAGTCCCCCCAAGTAACAAGTTCCTCACCTTTAAACCATCATTTCACAAGGGAATTCCCAAACCAAGTAAAATCCCATATTTCATCTACTAACAAGGTGAGGACCCATTCTACGAAGATTTTTTTTAAGATAACCAATTTTACAAAAATCCCAACCGGGCCTCACTTGATTTTATCATGCCAAAACATTTCATAAAGAATCACATGCACACCACTTTGAAAACCAAAAACGCACTTGGAAACCCATTTTAGAAACCCAATTAACCACTTTAAATCTAAAAAAATTTTATAAGGGCTAAAGGGGCATTTCATCAAACACTTAGTAAACACATTTAAAAAACAATTCCACGAAATTAAAATACATAGAGTAAATCACTCTATTTCACAACAAGCATTTATTATAAAAGCCTTACATTACTAATTAGAATTAATTAAAGGTGAGAAAAGTAAGAAACCAATAATTCGTTAATTTAAAGTACAATTAAAAGGGATCCTACCTCAAAAGGAGAGAACTAAGTTGAACAATTTGACACTCAATTCCTCTGATGAAGATCTCTCCACTATTTCATGCACATACACTTCTATATATATAACCCTTAATCCAATACAAATATTCCCCAAACTATGAGGTAATTTGTGCAAGGAGGATTTATATATATATACATACATATTTATGTGTGTGAAACCCTTTGAGGATCCACCAATCAATCTAATTAACCAATTGGGAACAAAAAATTTTCAATTTAAAGAACAAACCACTTTTCATTTTACACACACCAAAACCCTTTATCAAATACATTTTCAATTCATAATACTCCATTTATAAATACACTATAGAGGCACACAATTTCTCACTCAAAACCATGGGCTAAGACCCCATGTTTGAATCCACACATAAAACAAGTTTCCCGTTATTTAAACAATTCACAACTCATACTAAAAAGTGCTTGGAAAGACCTATATGACAATACTAATCCATTTTACATTTTATTCACACCAAAAACCCATTTCAAATTCTTTTAAAATCACCTAAAAAATTCATAAAATTTCACTTTTTAAAACCACAAGAAGAACACACCATTTCTCAACCAATTCAATGATAATTCCCTTTTTAAAAATACATACACAACCCAAAATCATTTACAAAACATGTATTTTTATGATTAAGAAATTTCCAATTCATACATAAAAATACACAACAAGGCCTATATGCCAACACTAATCCATTATTCAATAAAAAATCATTATGAAAAAATAAACACCTCAAGTGCCTTTGAAATTACAATTTTCCCTTTCCAAACAAGGAATAAAACCATTTTAAAGAAACATTAAAATACAATATAAAAAACACATAGCCATTTATTTTAAAAAAAACTAATTTCTAACCCATAAGTATGTTAAATCATTAAGAAATAACACTTTGTACCACCCAAATAAAATTTAGAAAACATTAAAATTAACTACAGAAATAAATAAAATCTTTTAAAAATGCTAAGGTGTGTAATCACCTACCTCAAACAATGGAAAATGAACCAAAATAAACTAAATTGCTTGGATTTTAGCATAGAATTATAAAACACACACGAGGAAGTCTAGGAGACCCACCACACTTTCTAAAAATGGAATACAATTTAAAAAAATCAGTCAATTCATGACCTTGAGTTTCAGATGAATGGGATAGGGTGATAGGGGATAGGAAAAATCACTGGAAAAACTTGAGAAGAGGGGATCAGAGATCGTAACTCAAAAAATTGGGTGAGAAACCCAGAGAAATCAGGTGAAACTAGTGCAGAAATATGGGCTCACCAGAGGGGTTCATGCGCGCAGCTAGAGGGGATCGGGGTGTGGGGGTGGGTCTCTATCGCGTGATATGAGGAATGGGGGTGACACAAGAGGTAAAGGGGCAAGGGGGGAGTATATTAGGATTTTTATTTTTATCTTATTTTGATTTTGATTTTAATTTAATTTGTTCAATTTAAAAAAAAAGACTTTGCATCACAAGGTTTGGGTCAAGGTGTGAAAAATCTCCCCACCGTGAGACTTTCTTCCCCCATAAATCCCCAAGAGGTTTGGTTGATTAATATTGAATCAAGAATTATGTACATGCCATGGAAAAACCTATAAACTCAAAGACAAAATAACCAACACTCACATTCATTTGAAACATATAACTACGAAATCCCAAAAGAAACTATGATACCATCCTCAAAAGAATCAATACACCCATGAAATATTTCACACATGATCTAAGAGATCAAACAAATTACACAGTGATTACAAAGAATAGAACCTTTTCTAAACACAACCCAACAAGGAACACCCTAACCCCTAACATATAAACCATCAAAGAAAATCATCGTGGTCTTTTTAGGATCTCCAAAAGCATTCTTTACATGACCCACGATCCAAGCCGACCAACTACAATGATCGGGGTCAGGCGGAGTGAAAACAATAAAGTGCTCCATCAAGAACACCTGGAAGTTGGGTTCATCACAATATTATCCCAAGGTGGTCTCCCAGCATATTAGGACTCTAAAAAAACATTGATTTCTCAAGATAGAATAACTCTTGAATCCTAACAAAGGCCATTAAAACCTAAATAAATTAAGCATGGAACAAAAAACAGCAACATTATATGTCAAAAACATTAAAAACATTACAAAGACATTTCCATTAAAAAAGAGTTCCAAAAATACCCGCAACATCATTCGCCATACCCAAAAGTAGACAGCCCCACAAATTACATTAATTACAATAAAAAGATAATTTACAATAAAAGATTCTTTTTATTGATCTTGTTCTAGTGTTATGTTCATCCAACTGAGTTGGAAGGTTCTCCAAGTTAGTGAATCTAGCACCATGTCACTTCTAGAGCCACCCTAGAAAAAAAATTACAAATGAACTAAATAGAAATAGTTATGATAGATCTTAGGTGCTTCGTTACAAGAAAACATCATATGTCCAGGCTTCCCACACTAAAAACACAGCCAAAACTTCCTCTTGGATGAATCATGTGAGGTGGAAAATAACAGCATTTTTATACCTCTTATCAACTGACTAGACATTTCTAAATTAGCTTCTACCTGAATAGTTGGCCTCACGACTTATTTATAATAATTAGAGATTGAATACACTTCCTAAAGTAATTCTGATTGGAGACCCTTTTCAAAGAATCGAGCTTTCAAAAATTTATCCCAGGCATGGTTTTGGAGATACGACACTAACTCTGAAAATTTATTAACATACTCCAAAACTGTTGAATTGCCCTGATCGAGACCGTAAAACCTTAAATCCATCAGTATCCTCACTTCATTGGGGAATTACTAATGGATAAACAAATATTTGAAGCATTCCCGTGAGAAATTCATCTGTGGTTCAGCCAGAAGAATGGATTTCCACCATTCCCAACTTAGGCCTTACAACATAGAGGTGGCACACCCAATCTTGAAAGGTTTGGGAGGTTTAAGATGAACAAATAGCTACTCAAAACTTCACATTCATTCCTTATATTTCCCTAGTTATGGTTACCAAAATAAATGAGGATGGTTCGACTCTTAGAACCTCAAGACGATCTCCTAATATTGAGAACCACTAGGCTCCATATCTAAAATGGATAAACCAAACATATAAATCATGACTTGATAAAATAAAATAGACATGATGGAATAACCACCTATAGATACTTTTTAAAATCCCTTAGAACTTAGTGGGGATATGACCTGAAAATAGGGAGCATGAAACCAAATCAAAACAAATCATAAATCAAAATTCCATGTGTTATTTCCAAATCAACAACCCTAACTCACAATATCATTTCAATCACACCCCCAACATGAGGTAAAAGATAAATTATCACTTTCCAAACCACTTTTAAAAATACCCCAACCATTTTTAAAACTACATCTTATCCTCAATGAAAAACATTTTCAAATTCCACATTTATTTTTCCCATTTCACATTTCCCAAAACCTTTCAAAAAACCCCAAAACATTTTCCAAAATGACGCTGTTTTTTAAAACAACCCATTTCTCTCTCAAAAGTATTCAAGGTTTTGGTTTTGGAAATATCATTTTAACAAACCAATCCTCATTTTTTAAACCAAACATGATTTTAAAATCTAAATAAGAGCACCATAAAACCATCCCATCCAACATTAAGTTCAAAAAAAGCAACCTACTATTCAACGGGTCAAAAATATCAAAATCTCAAAAGTAACCAAAAACAACACACTAGGGGAAACTAGTGTCAATGAGTGACTAAGACATATAGTTGGTGGCCATATGACAATCAAACCACCATCACATAGAATCTTCCAGAACCATGCCCCCAGCTCCACATGGCTTGCAGGCCCTGTGATCTCATTGAGACAACTGGACTGACTATTGTTTCATTTCTCCACATACTAAGTAACACACAAGAATGAAATAAACCAAGAATAATAGAATTCCCATTGAAACTCAAGGTTTGGTCCAAAAAGTGTTGTCCCAACACTCCCCCAAACCTACACCCCAAGCCCTGAAAGTCCTACTCTATATACCTTGATAACCCAAATAATAAAGGGTGTTATGAAATCTAGGTCCTCTAAAGAACCTATGCTCTAATACCCTTTTCTCATGAACCATCCCAGGTCAACCTTGACCCGGTCACTCAAGACAGACCGCAACAAGGTCTGAGAAATATTCCTGATCCTCTCAGGCTGGCGACAAGTGCCAAGGGAATCAATATAGTGATGATGAGAAAAATTTACCAGAATTTAAATAAACCAAAGTAGTGGAATAATAAAATATTAGCCCAAAATAATTACAAAATAGAAATATTAATCATGAAATGAAAGAAAAATCTAACCAGACCTAATGACCATTAAAACTCTACATGACCTCATGGGTCACACTCCGATCACAAGACTCAACATCTCCCATGGTTATCGAGATTAACGTGAAACCTACACCTGAGACTAAAAATAAGAAAAAATTATAGGCGTGAGTATTAAAACTCAGTAGGCATTCCCAAGTAATATATTCTTAATTCATTTCCTTTTAAATAAAGAACCATCAATTTCAAGTTTGAGATACCATGTATAAAAGTATGTTTTTCACACATTTTCCCATAAAATAAAATCACAGTCCATTTCCCTTTCTATTTAAACTAGTTTTTTCTAAAGAAGTAATATTTAACCTTTTAAATAAAGAGGGATAGAGAATAATAAAGTGTAAGGAATTTTGAAAACCATTTTCCGCTAACATTTAATAACATTTAATCAATTTTTTCATGTAAAACCACACTACTCAAAACGTAAGAAGAAGTGTTATACAACCAGGACAACGAAAAGATATCACCCAAGAGTGACCAACCAAATGACACACCAAAGCCATCCACCACAGATAAATAAGTTTCTAAATACATGGTAGAACCTAAGAGATTGTGAATAATAAAAAACATATTATACATGTGGATCAACCCGAAGTCATTCCCTAATCGATGATTTCATAACTCCCAAACCCCCGATCATCTCCCTACCTATCCTGAATAGGGGGACTAATCCCATAGCAATAATAACAAAATATCCCTCTGTTATGGGCCACTAGCTTGTGTAATAACCTAGAATAGTGCATCAATCATTCACTGAGAATTCACTCACTATGCTAGGTTCCCATGTTCATACTAAAAAGGGGGTGAGCCAAAAATGTAAATCAAGTATCCAATCACAAGTACATTCATCACACACCGTCAACACACACCACAAGGTCACCCCCCCCCCAAGGCACCCCAAAGAACAAGTCCCATGCCTTTAAACCATCATTTCACAAGGGAATTCCCAAGAAAATAAAACTCCCATATTTCATCAACCAATAAGGATTGGACTCATTATATAGAGAGTTTTTTAGATAAATATTTTAAAAAAAAATCCAACTGTGCCTCACATGATTTTCGCATGCCAAACCATTCCTTAAAGAATCACATTCACACCACTTTGAAAGCTAGAAACACATGTGGAAAGCCATTTTAGAAAGCCAATTAACCTCTTCAAATCCAAAGAACATTTATAAGGGACAAAGGGGAATTTCATCTAACACTTAGAAAGCACATTTAATAAACAATTCCATGCAATTCAAAAACATAGAAGAAATAACTCTATTTCTCAACAAGAATTTATTCTCAAAGCCTTGCATTGCTAATTAGAATTAAATAAAGGTGAGAAAAGTAAGAAACCAATAATTCATTAATTTAAAGTACAATTCAAAGGGATCCTACCTCAAAAGGAGAGAACCAAGCTGAACAATTTGATACTCAATGACTCTGATGAAGATCTCTCTACAATTTCACACACATACACTTATATATATATACCCCTTAATCCAATGCACATATTCCCTGCGCTATGAGGTATTTGTGCAATGAGGATTTATATATAGATATAGATATAGATATTAGTACCTATGTATGTGAGTGAAACCCTTCAAGTAGCCACTGATCAATCTAATTAACCTATTGGGAACCAAAAAGATCAATTTCATGAACAAACCACTTTTCATTGTAAACATGCCAAAACCCTTTCTCAAAAACATTTTCAATTCATAAAACTTCATTTAGAAAGACACTAGAAAGGCACACAATTGATCACTAAAAACCATAGGCTAAGACCACATGTTTGAACCACACATAAAACAAGTTCATTTCCAAAACAATCTTCCCATTATTTAAATAATTCACAACTCATACTAAAAAGTGCTTGGAAATGCCTAAATTTCAATACTAATCCATTTTACTCACACCAAAACCCATTTCAATTTATTTTACCATCACATAAACAATTCATAAAATTCCCCTTTTTACAACCACAAGAAGAACACACCATTTTTCAACCAATTCCATGACAATCCTCTTTTTATAAATCCATACACAGCCCAAAATAATTTCCAAAACATGCCTTATTATGATAAAAAAAATTACAATTCATACTTAAAAATACACGACAAGGCCTATATTCCAACACTACCCCATTCTTCAATAAAAACTCCTTACGAATAAATACACACCATAAGTGCCTTTAAAATTACAATTCTCCCTTTCCAAACAAGGCATAAAACCCTTTTCAAGAAAAATTATAATACAATATGCACAAAACAAAGCCATTTATTTTTCAAAAACTCACTTATATTCTATAATATTTTTAAAACATTTCCAAAGTATAATTTTCACCACCCAAATTAAATTTAGAACGCAATAAAATTAACTACACAAACAAAACAAATCTTAAAAATATACAAAGGCATAGAATCACCTACATCAAATGATGGAAGATGAACCAGAATAAACCGAAGCACTTTGTATTTAGCAGTGAATGTTGAAACACACATAAAGAATTATATGAGACCCACTTCACACCCTAAAAACATAATAAAATCAAACACCTGGTCAATCCATGACCTAGGGTTCCATACAAATAGGACAGTGTAATGGGGGAGAAGGAAAATCCCCAAAAAAACTTAATAAGAGAGGAGAAGAGATTGTACCTCGATGAATTGGGTGAAAAACCTAGAGAAATTAGGTGAAACCAGTGGAGAAAGAAGGTCTCGCCTAAGTGGGTTGTGTGCAAGACTCGAGGGGATGGGGGGTCTACATTGCACGATAGGAGGGGGAGGGAGACATGTGAGGTAAAGGGGGGAGGGGGAGAGTAGATTAATTTTTTAATTTTTATTTAATTTTGATTTTCATGTAATTGATTTTATTTTAAGAAAAGACTTGGAAGTGCACTGTTTGGGTCAGGGTTTGACAAAACCCACAAGTAAGTGATGTAAAGGAGATATTACCTCCTAAAAGTGTCTAAAAATCATATTATAGAATGTATAAAGGACATAGCACTTACATCTATCCATCTGAGTCCTTTGGGTCAACACCCTCCAGTGTCAGTAACCGCCCAAGTCCCTATCCACCAGCTCCCCGATCCTTGCCTAGACCACCTGGGGGTGGTGGTGGTGGTAACATATGAAAACTACAACCAGCTACTAACACTCTGTCTTAGAATTCTCATCTGCTACTCGAAGAACCTCACTGAAACTGCTGCCACTACCAAGGCAGTCTTTCGACCAGACCTCCCTCAGCAGCATGACAGATCAAACAATCTCTTGCAAGATGTCCCCGACCATCAAAAGAATAGTAGGGCCTATCCCATAACTAAAAATAACCTTTCCACAGATCCTACCCGAGAAACCCATGTTCTTGTGACCAGGCATGTGTATGCCTCCAAAAACGATTATGCCTCCATTGTTGCATGAGTGCTAACTGCAGGTCCTGCTTGACCTGGACCTTAGGTAAACCCTATCTATGAAGCTTTCAGTATGTGTGTGACCTTGGAGCCTCACTATCCAACACCAATAGATCCATCCATGGCTCAGTCTGATAAGACACATCCATCGGAACTCTCGAAGGTGGGTCTACATGCTGCTTGATGAGTAGTGGCTCCACCAACTGCACAACTAGAGAAGAACCTAACTCATGATCAGACCCCTACAAGGCGACCTTGTCACTCATCAGTTCGTACTCCAAAACCACTGGTGGAAACATCAAAGGTTATTGTCATGGAAACATCCTGAAACAAATTCATGATGCACCATGGTCATAGAGTATATCTGTGGAGATGGATCAATAGGAAAAACCCAAAACCCAGTCCTATATAACACATGTACCATTATTTTTCCCACGACTAGTGTTCTAATGTACCAAGTTGAAAGGAATGTTATCAATATCCTAGTGAATGGATATGTCGACCACCTGTACCAACAATGGAGTCCCTGAATTGAAAGTATAACTAGAAACATTAATACTGTCATTATGAAACCCAAACCAATATCATGAAAATACGGTCCAAAAGTGGAACTAACCACCTCTGATACCACTCTACCACGACCCGACCCAACTAGGATAAAGTCGTGACTCCCCAAACCCACCTCCAATAGTCCAAGGGTTGGCAACAATCGTCGAGCATGCTATTGCACACATGAGAGGCCTTACCCTAATGTACATGTATGCACGCACCCACATACACCTCCATAAAAGAATGTAGAGATATATATAAAAACTGAAAACTAAAATGCATGCATACAACTATCCCAAACCAGAGTACATCATAATTAAAAATAGGGAAAATATAGGGCCCATAAAATAAAAATCTACAAAAGAATCTAACCTACTAAGATGGAGTGGATCGCTGTGAAACACCCACTGGTAAACTTTGTGGTGTGTCTTCAGAAAAAAACTTAGTCAGTATAGCAACTACACCCTTCTTTCTTCAAGTCTGAATAGGACTCCATCAAAGGACTTGTGGTATACACAAGAAACAACATGTCCAAGAAAATATCATGCCAAGGTGAGTATAAAAATACTCATTGGGCTCTCCAAAATCCCAAACCAAAAAGGGAGAAACTGATAGGCATCAGTTAACTCCACCCAACCATAGGGAACCTAAATAAAAGAGAATATTCATGTTGAGACCATCCTCAACTAAACACAACTAGTCATATCAACTCCCACATCATGTCAATGAAGCAACACACACCATGAGGATTCAAAAAATCCCAGATATACCCGCAAGAGAATTCCATGTCTCATGGATATGACAATGGACTGCTCACAACAACCAACTAGAGATTCCAACACAACAATCACAATGGTATCATGAGGTTTTGACATCATAGACATTAGGAAGCTCCTACACAAGGCTCAAAGCTAAACTTCCTACCTCAAAGAACTCACACCAAGAGCCTAGACACCCCTGATGGCATACAGAATGAGAGGGTAAAAGAATCAACAACTCATAGTCAATGAGTCAACCTATCCATCCCAGATGGAACTCAACCAAGAGATGCCACTCTATCAGAAAAACAAACTAACAGCACAACCTGAACAACCCTCATGTCACCTATCCGTAAGGTAATGATCAATGGAGAGTTCATGGAATAAGTTTCCCAGTTACTATCTATACCTCAGGTAGGGAATCCCACCCAGGGTCCAGTGGGGGACACTAAGAACCCTAGCTAAAACACCATTCACAAAAACGGATATCGCGCAAAAACCCAACTCTAGAATAACTCACCTAGAAGAGGACCAATTCCCAAGTAGAGTTAGTGATGCAGATTCCAACTCTGCCCAAGGAAAAATTCATGATAGATCATAAAATGAAGAATTGAATCTCAATACACAGATAGAGAGTCTACACCTAGGGCTCACTAGGGTCTTCGTCCCCTACTGAATCATCCTGGGTAGAGGAATGATGCCCAGGTAAATATTTGGTCACACTGATTCTAAGAACCCTACTAGGGAAATGAAAGGACATGAGGATTGTGTTGGGCCTCTCAGGGTGACACATGCTCTAAATCCACTGAGTCTTCTGTTGAAGCGGATTGAGAAAACTCACTCTAGAAAGTGGGAAGCTCCCATGCTACATGTACACAAGTATCCAAAGAGGGTTCATAGTTCATCTAAGGGGAAGTGATACCAAAAACCATAAAAAAGAACTAGGGGACCCACTCAACCCTTCTGGTATGACCATCTCTAATCAATACCATGGGGACCCACTTAACCCTATTGGTCTAAAAGTCATGAATAAAGACCAGGGGGCCCACTCAACCCTACCATCCAGGACATCGTTAACCCAAACGACCCAAAAAACCACATCTGCACACCAAAACTCCTATGCCCAAACTATGGAGACCACTACATTCTACGCAAAAAAACTACTCAGGATAGGCTACTTGCAGGATTGAATCTGAGCTGCGAAGGAGGATATAAGGGAGGTAAAATATCTCACTAATATCCTCAATGAATACACAACATGTAAAGGGGTACACATGGTGTGTGGACGCACCTAAACACCTAGTTGTGTATCCTTTCTACGTAGTTTTCCAACCCATGTAGACATACACAATGTATAGAGATGGTACACGTTGTGTCCCATTTCTCTCGGCCCCTGGCCATGTTTCTCCTTCACATGTCCTGACCAAACATGTCCCTTATAGGCCTTGCATCCCATACTGCATGGCATGTTTTAGTTATATGACCAACTGGCTATGTGGTTTTCCCAAACCCGTGTAATGGACCCTGTGTCAGTGTACTTTGGTCATGTTCTTTTATACGATCATGTACATTTACACAAATACCATGGTCATTTTCCCCCGACCACGTGATGAGGATCACTATATGGCGTGAAACCCTAGATTCACATCATGTAGACTCTAAAAATTTGTCTTCCCTAAAAAGGAAGAACACACGGTGTGTAGCACTAGTTTACACGCCGTGTTTATGGGGGAAATCCAATGAGAAATCCCTACTAATAGCCCAAAACGCCCCTTTCACCTTGAAACGCACAGATCGACCCATGAGGGGTCCCTAGAAGTTGTCTATGTGCTATAAAACATTAAAACAATGCATTAAAGTGGAATCCGGATAAAAATGAAAAACTGCCTACCACGTGGCTAGAACGCCAAAGCTTCGGGTGGAAAATGATGCCTGGGACATGCCGATTCTTGATCTGGTGACGATAAACATCAAAAACAGGACCTAGTGGCACCTCTTTGCCTTCGGTTTATCCATTGATCAAAGGTAGGGGAAGAGGGGAAGATAGGTCTTCATCCTTCTATGTGTCCACCAAAGGGAAAAGGGAGAGGGGATATTTGTTTTAATTTTTATTAAAACAATATCCTCATAACACCCCAACTCAAATCACCTCTGACCTAACACCCAACGTTGATAATGTTTATGTCAAGCCTAGGGTAAACATGACATTCTGAACTTAAAGACGATCTTAGAAATACTACTCGAGACTATACTCAGGAGTTAAACATGCTTTAAATTAAAATGATCACTGGTTATAAAATAGTTTTAATATTTTTAACATCACCACACTGAGGCTCACCGACCCTCAGATTCCTATACTAACTTAGCTCCTTGCTTTAGAAATATTTTTATAAATATTACAAAGTCTGATAGGGAAAACCTGGGTCATAACAAAAAATGACTTTTTAGCACTGATAAAGGCTTTTTTAGCGTTGTTAAAACCCAATTCTATAGTAGTGTAAGTATAAAATTTTCAATCTATCACTTATTCCAAAATATTAATCATACAAATATATATATATATATATATATATATATATATTTCATGGCCTTAAAATATTTTCAGGCAATTAATTTCATTTTTCTTGTTTTAAATCTTTTCATGCAATTATTTTCTTTTTTCATGATCTTAATATATTATTCCAACTTCTATTCTTTTAAATTATTATTTACGTGGTGTTTAATCAATTCCTCATGAAAAAAGATATTTTTAGGGTCTTATTCCCTTTCACTGGTGTAGACAATGTGATACCCACTGGCACATGTTCTTTAAACATGTAGACTATTCATTAATCATCTGATTTAAATTCCCTTCATCTAAAATATAAAATGTGATATTTGAAGTTCTCCCAGATTAATCTTCTTCAAAACTACAACTAATTCCAAGCCTTTTTAAAAATTATTAAAAACTTCAAGCTTCACACATTACCAGGCCTGAGAACACCAAAACAAACTTCTAGGATATTTTTCTTCTTCAATACGTATTGACATTAATGTTTTCATCACTCACTGACAAATTGGTAACAAGTGCAACACAAACACAAAGTAGGTTCATCAAAATTAATATATTAGAAATTAGGGAAGAAAAATTCATATTAGAAGTCATTTAATCCCTTAAATGTTCAAATCAAGTATTGTGTCAAAAATAAAAAGATGATTTAAATTTTTTAAAGCATTCAATTTAGCTTAAGAATCCTAAAAAAATTCAAAAAAATTAAATAGAAAACAAACATGTAGAAATGTAGATTTTAAAACCATAAAAAGAAAAAAACGAATAAAATAAAAATTTCTAAAAATAAGTTGACATCCTCCCAAAATTAGGATTTAAATACCCTTAATTTAGTTTCAAATAGGATTTAAAAAAATATGGTAGCAAAACCAAAGAGAATAGATGACACAACCTGAGTTTTTTTAGGTAGTGGTAGCCTTAAGTTAAGCTCCTAGATGATTCCACTTTAAAACTAAATAAATAAAGAACAAAACATAATAAATTTATTGAAAGAAAAATAAATAAAAATAATGGTAATGAGATGGGATAAAATGGATAAAGCATGGTATAACCCACAAGTGAAATCTAGTTTTTTACTAGCTCTAGTTGGCAGTTCTAATGGGTTATCTCCAATTTAATGGTGGGTGTGGTTTGTGTGATTTGAACCACCACATTTTTTTCCTTCTGGTGTATAATCCACGCTAATTTTAAAGGACTCTATAGATATATTACTACAACTACATCCTATTAGTAGTGATATATATATTATATTGTATGGTAAGGAGAAAGAAGGTATCCTATTCCTTTTCAGCCACTACTTAATTTCCTGCCTCTTTAACATCTAGGGTGTACTATATGTGTGTTATATCAGGAATTTTAGTAGTAGTGAAGTTAGTGAAAATATAATTTTTAATAGAATTAAAAAAATATGAATCAATTAAGGAATCTTTCTATTCAAGTAGATCATATTGAAATATTATTTCCTCAATACAGGACACTGTGAATTCAGTATCAGTAGGTACATCTTTTTCTTATTCATCATACTCTATAGAAATCCATGTGTTATCTAAATATAAATATTTGAAATAGTGGGAGGTGATACTCAATTAATTTTTAAAAAACAGATAAAAATGAGTTCAAGAAAAGATTATATTACTAAATTAGCTATGTCTTCAAATCATCTCCTTTTATCAGTGCCACTTGGAGTTGGTTTGTTAAAGTTAGGTGGGTAGTCAATCTTCTCCATTTTTTCTTAAATTTTAACCACTTCATTGGTGTATTCCTCCAAAGAAACATAGAGTTAGAAATGTTATTATTTTTCATTTTCAAATATAGAAGAATCTCATGATATTTTAGTAATTAAAAAAACATACCAATATTCATTCAAACCATTGTGATTTCCCACATATTCATCAACTGAAACATACTATTTAGGAATATATTTAAGAAATTTTTGATAAATATTGAATTTTATCTCTTCAAGTTGATTTCTATAATACTCCTTGGGTTATTCAACTAGTAACATGGGTGGAAAAATATTTACTTCTACTAATTCTTCTTCTTCTTAATTTTTTAATTCCAACCCCAAATTGTTGATTTCCTATAAGTAATTGTAAAGAATCATCATTTGGTTTCTCACTACTTGAAGTGTTTTATAATTTTTTTCCACTTGAATCCTTAAGGACTCTTACCTATTAAGATCATAAAATTGGTTAACTAGCTAATAATATGAAAAATCACTATGAAAGTCCATATTAACCTAAGAAATAAAAGATATGCATTGAAATTTTATTTTTTTAGTTTATGAAATTTATGATTTTTTTGTTTTTTTTAAACAATGAGTGAAAGCTATTATATTCCCCAATAATGGTTCCAAATTGATAGGAGATGATTTTTCAGGAATTCCAACTCAATATTTTCTTATTTTTTCTATAAATGTAATATAGTGAAATCCTAGGGTTGATATCACAAGGAGGCCACTCACACAACAATATTATTCTATGGTCACTATTTATTTATTAAAATGTACAACAAGATTAAATACTAATATAATGGGGGTTTTAAAAATGAATATGATATTAATATAAATATTATATAAAAATATAGAAAAATGAAAAAGATATATTAATATAGAGGGGTGTTTACAATTGAATATAATATATATATATATGATATAAAATTATAAAAAATAAATAATAAAACAAGATTAAAGGAAGTTCTTAAGAAGAAATAAGATTTTATATCCTAGGGAGTTCACAATGAAGTTGTTAATGTTCTTTAAAATATTCTCAGTATTCTATTTAATGTGATTATAGAGACCTATCACACTATAACATCCCATTTTAATAGTTATTACCATACAAACAGACCTCTATTTGTGAGATAATACTCTTCTAAAAGTCTTCTAGTTAACCACTTTTCTAATCAACACTACCTAAATCAAGCTCCATTGTATGAATGACTTAAATAGTTAAAGGAAAGAACATTTATGAATGAGAAAGAAGAATCACAACAATAGAGAAAATATGGTGAAATATCACTAAAATAAATTTAACCACTACTAAAATTCATAGAATAAAATAAATAGAAATGTTTAAGCATAAATAACTCAAAGCATAAAACTTCTCTCTCCCTTCAAACTATAGTCGAAGTTAGTTCTCTATTTTCATGGAGATGTGAATCAAAGAGGTAGAAAAAAAGGTAAAATGAGGGAAAAGAATAATATTAAGAGAAACTAATATATATATATATATATATATATATATGTATATGAGTATTAAAAAACTCCCCTTCATATCTTTTATAATGGATAACTTTTTTTAATGGATGTGGGGGAATAAATTTATAAGAAATCAGGGTAAAACTTTTCACTCCAATTCTGTACTAAAAAAATTTCAGGAATATAGATAAATCTATAAAATTATTCTTATATAAAAAGATTTATATATATATATATATTATATGTCTATATAGAAAATATCATATCCATTGGACATGTGTAAGAAAATAAATTTCTACATTACTAAACTAAACTTTTCTATCCTAGAAGACTCTTTGATTTCCCGTACTTTGGTTTCCCATACACTAGCCTTGAAATAGATATATCTTGAGAATACATAGTTAATCAAAATTTTCTTGACCTCTTTTATATCATAATTTATAAGTTCACATCATTTTGACTTTCCATTTGAGAGATATGGGTCTAATATTAAAATTCATCAAAACTATGCATATATTATAAGATCTAACTTGAGTGATTAATTTGGGCCTCCTATGATTAGATTTAGCACTTGATAATGTTGAATTAAATTAATTTAAATAACCACATTATCATACAAAGAATAAAATTTTGAATTTAGATCGTTTTAGATACTATTATTATAAAAATAAAACACATAATAAAAATTTATAATTGGACTTATTTTAAGGTTATGTCCAAAATATTCCTAAAACATTACAATTTGAAAATTTCACTAAAAATAAGAAATTTGTGGGATTAAAAAATTGGGTTATAAAGTAAAATTTATGAAAATATTAGCTTTATTAGGCCTCTAACTTGGATTCCACTAACTCTGGTTAAAAATTTCCCTTATTCCAAAGATAACATCATGAGGTTATTATAGTCACTATGAATACCTGGTCATTCCCTTTGGTATTAATGATGATTAAGTTTCCTTCTTCGAACTGATAAATGGAATAATTTAGAGAAATATCAAGGACCGTTATCTTATATGATTAGTGGGATATTTATAGTGCTTTTTGTGATATCTCATGTCCAGTATCACTAGTCACTGTATTGGTAGGGAACAACATTTATGATCAATCGGGTGGTGGATTAATTAACTAAAAAAAATCTATGAATGATTAGTTAATAAAGTTTTGGATCAATGATAATTCTTGGTTCAAATTGTTAACATGAACTTATGTATAATAGACCAAGAGGGTGTCATGGTTTTCTATCGGGCGACTCTCATTCCTGATTTGGTTGACCAAATCCAAGAAAGATGTGTAGTTGAACACTAATGTATTATAATTGGGATAAAACTTAATTTTGGGGAGATAATCATTGAATGGACATAGGATAAAAAAAATTTCTCATGTTTGGGGATCCAATTCTAGTTCCTCCTTTATTTTAGAACAATCACTCCAGACCTATCATTGCCGAAGTGGATTATTCATGCAGATATTGGAAAAATATACATGATAATGAATGACCAATTTTGGTAGTTAGATACAAATGAGAAAGTAGTAGATCTTTGGGATATGTGACTTACATATTAAATAGTTAAATTTGAAACCAATGACCAGTGGAAATGTTGTGACTATTACCTATACCTATAGTAAAGTCAGATAAAGTTGTTATAATATATGACGCCAACTTGTCCAAGATGATTTAAAAGAATAATTTTATCAAGGTGATAGTTGAATGACTTTCCAATTTGTTGTATTTTATTCCAACCTAGGAGATTAATTTTTTAAAATATTTGGAAAATTTATATGTTCATGAATTATTGAGGTTTTATGGTGTATTGATTTCCATCATCTCTAACAGAGACCTTAGTTTTCCTTTACAGTTTTGGTGGTCATTGCATAGACACTTGGGAAACCAGTAACCATGAGTAGTACATGTCATCCTATAATGAATGAGAAGTAAGAATTATCAATTCAATAAAGATGGAAGACATTCTTAGAGCATCTATGGAAAACTTTGGTGTTTGCTAGGAGTATTTTTTTATTTTATTGGGGTTTTCATATAAACATATTCATCTAGAAATGATTCTTTTGATCCTATTTAGAACAGTGTATGTTAATTCATGTCAGTCTCTATTTTTCTAGGTGGAGATTGAGAAAAAAAAATTCTTGGACCAAGTATTGTGTTTAAGGATGATATTTCACTAATAATGAAATAATATATATGTATTTGAATGGTAAAATATCTTATTCAAATTATCATTATTTTAATTAATTTTAGAGTTTAGGAATAATGTATTATTTAAAGTTATTTCCTAGGTTTGGGAACTATCTCCTAGTTTAAAAAGGGTAGTTAGTACCTCGATATATTGTTCACTTTGATGTTTTCGAAAGTATTAGTGATTTTTTTGTCATTTAGACTTAAATCCCTGATTTAATATAACATAATAATTTTTTTACAAATATTATGAGTATAATTATGAGTCCAACCATGTCCACATGATTAGTTTTTAAGTTCCCATTGGATTATGATTTTTTTTTTTTAATTAAGGATGTCAATATGTATTTATTGAATAATGGGTGATGGAGTGAGTATCCCACCATTGAATGTGAAGATGTTTCTCATCTAATTGGATAATACTAATCTAGTTACTAAATTAATTTCCCTATACATCATATTATTGTTTGAGTTTATTTTTATATAAATATGATAAGTGCTTATGGAATATTTCTAGTGTTGACTATGATATTTTGGAGGATTTATAAGACACTAGATTCTAAACTGGATTATTGAAGGACAACTTGTACATATATAATTTAAAATGGTTAAACCATATTGAATGTTTAATGAAAATATGGTTGGGTTATTAAGAAAACATCCTATAATTATTATATATTTTTGGTTGATAAAATTGGGAATTAATATCACTAAGATGAAGGTTTATGAAGGATAAAATGTAAGCTAAAATTATAAGGCAGTGAGGTTTTTTTAAATACTCGGAATTGGGTATTTACATTCTACAAAGGACCTTAGAAATAAGTTTTTTCAGTTTGAAATTATTCTAATAATTCACATAATTATTTGAAGCTAGACTAAGGTGATTTTAAGTGATTAAGAAGGCCTAAAATGATTTTAAGTGACACTAATCCTATATGAAGAATTTTGGAATTTTTAATATGCCTCTGAATTTAAGAAATTCATATAAAATTTCATATTATTTCTTTATCTGTACTATATATAATTCATTTTTCATAATTTATATGTGTCATTATTAGTAGACATGAGAATTCAATAAAGGAAATATTTTTTTATAAGTCATTCTGACCCTCCATAAATGTCATATCTGAGTTAATGTATCTATGAATGACGCATTTCCCTATATTGTGTATGATTGATTCATTTATATGTTGATATTACTGAAAAAAATAAATTTAATTCTCAAATAACATATGATTCATTATGAAAAACATATGATCCATCTGGACTTTTATATGAGTTTTTGGCATTCAATTTATGAGTCATTAGAATCAACATACAAGTAATTCAACTTGTGTATGTGTCATTTCCAAAAACAATAAAAGATAAATTCACTAATATGGTGACTTTTGTATGATTCATTTGATTTTTTGTATGAGTCATGTGATGTTTCATAAGATACATGTGTTGCTGTATATGAGTGATCAAGATCTATGTATGAGTCAACACTTAGTAAAAATATGAAATTTCAGTCGAATGAAAATATGATTTTTAAGAATTAATTTCCTAATAGGAAATTATTTTAGATTATTCCAAAGATATTATTTTATGTTTTAAACATCATAATTCTATATAAATCTATAATTAAATCTTGGATTTAAATGAGATGAGATGAGAAGATCATTATTCCTTTTTATTGTAAAATTTATTATTGGTGCTCATAATGGATGACTAAATAGGATTATGATGGTACTATTATTCATATAATAAAATATTATAAGGTGATTTTTGATTCAATCTAAAATTATGAAGAAACTTATCTTCAACATGAGATAAAATAGAACAAATCTAAGATTAATTTATGATAATTTAAGTGAAGCGGAGACAAATAAGTTCCAAATAACATAAATCTATAAATAAAAAGTGATGATGCATATATTGATCTTCATTATTTAAATATCAAAAATGGATTTTTTATTCTTTCTTAATGAGAAGAAGATGAGGCTGAGTTTCTAACAGAAGTGTATGGACTTAAGCTGAAGTCTGTATATGTTTTCATTAAAGCACTCATGTCATGAAGATTGATCTATACTGCAACCCTTAATTCTATATATTTATGTATTTGTGATTAATATATTTTTTTATTATTTTAGAGATATTTTTTATAATAATAAATGGACCAATGTAAGAATAGATATGTGATTATATGAGAGGAAAATGAGAAATGAAAAGAATTAGGTATATTTTTTGTATTTTGTTGGAGACAACATTTGAGAAAAGAATATGGAGTGTCATGGAGTGACTAGTTTATTTACAAATAACTCCTTAAATTTTAAAATTTATATAAATATAAAAAGGCCTTAAAAATAAAGTTTTACTTCTTGTTTAGAAAAAAAAAATCATGTATAGGAAACGAGTTTGAGCCTCTCGACACAATTAGATAAATATATAAAGGGATATCCTGAGAGTTTTTTATAAATAAATATAATAATATGAGATAAAAAAACTCTCGAGGATGAAGAAGAAGAACCTGATCCTAGATAGAAGAATATATACTATCTAGGTATCAAATAATAATATGATAGAATAATAATAAATTGGTTTTCACACTAGTTCCTATGATTTTTATTATCACGAATGCAATGAGAAACAAAGAAAAATGAGAGTGAAAGAAAAGTCAATGTACAGAAGTTTCTAATGAATATTATTTGGTTGTCGAAGACCCAAAATCATGAGTGAGTGAAACCTATGAATTTTTTTTTAATATGATCTAGAAGTAGTGAAATTTATAGAGACCAAGTTGCATGATTTGTTTTTAAAGAATTAGAAGACATTTGAAGAATTTTTAATAAGGAAGCAGATCAGTTGGTTGGATATAGTGACACCAATGGACTGATTGGTGATCAACTTTAAAAGGTTTGAAGTTATTAAAGACCAGTGGGATGCTAATATAAAGAACCCACAGGATCATTAATAGCTTACTTATGTAATACAGTGAACATTAACTCATGTGATATTGTGATAGGGTATATGATGATCCATTCCCAAATCCACCAGTAATTGATGACATGATTATATAGTGGAGAATCTATGACTCTTTGAAACTCAATCATAGTAAGGAGTTGGTTTCCTACATAAGGTTCAAACCTTGTGAAAATAACATTGTAAATACTTTACTAATTTTTTTAATTGTATTTGATAAATTTGAAAGGGTAAGATAAACATATCCATTGTTTTCTTAAATAAAAACAGGTATTAAAAATCCAAATGGGGTTAAAATATATAATAATATTTAGAATTTGGTAAAAGATTTTGTAACACCTAATTCACCCAACCTCTTATGTTTCTACATTAGTCCATAGGGAATTTTTAATTGGTATCATAGAAAATGGTGGGATGTATTATACGTGGGAACTCCCACATGTGATTGGGAGGTGAGGAATGGATCTCCACCCAAGGGATTCATGTTTATATGAAATATGTTTAGAATGATACCTTCCCATGATTCCCCTAGGTAGGTGGATTATACCTTCTATACGGTTTCCTATAAATTAAAAATATATCCATCATAGAGTTCTCTAATTGGTATTATATATTGCCTCTCGCAACAAAAAATGTTGCATCAGAGCATAAGATTACCTTTGATTAGATCTAAACTTTTTCATACCCTATTGTTTTTATTTTAATGGTATGAAGTTCATATTTGAAATATTTTTCTAAGAGCCTCAAATTGATAGTTATATATTCATCCCTGTTAATGAAGAATTTTATGTTTCGTTCATGACATAGAGAAATGGGAAGAACAAAGGGGAAAATAATCTCATAAACATTTCAAAGATAAAAGACGGTCAACCACTATCTATAGTAATTAAGAATTATAAGAGTATTGATAAATATATTTAATATTATTCCTCTAATGAATCAATCTCAATTTATGATTAAGAGGTATTTAATGAATCACTAACTGATTTTTATTTTGAATTCAAATATTTCATGAAGAAAGTTATTATTGAGTTTTTCACACATATATTTATTTATATCAAAGGAATATTATGTGAAAATACATAACTATATTTAGAGGATTATATAATGGAAGATGAATTTTCCAAAAAGATAAGAGGTTATAGAACACTTGTGTAACTGATTAAATCTAAGGAAGAATCAATTTTACTTTTCATTGAAATAATTTATCTTATTGACAAAGAACCAAAAGGATATGTATGTGAGAAAGAAGTGTTTGAAAAAAGTTTCAAATAACCTGTCCATGCATTGGATAAATTACATAAATTCTCCATGAATATGAAGGATGTTCAACTAGAATTTAAAATTAAGATAATAAAATAGATAGAATGTTCTCTTCAAGACATAGGTAAGAAACCTGATTATAAAATTCAAAATAAGAAGAGGGAATGTTAAGAAATGGTGAAAAAACTTGAATACCAAAAGTTCATGTTTAATATCAAATGTCTAGAGTTGTATGTTAAGCTTATAAATCTAAATATAATCTAAGGAAAATATTTTCAAGATTATAGACAAAGAAATGATACCACACAATTTTATAATAAGATTCTAAATTATAATAACACTCAAAATTATATCAAGAATACATTGAAATATTCTCACAATCAACCTACTATAATAAAATGAAAAGTGGTACCTAATAGATACAATAAATATGGTTACACTAATTCTATTTTGAAAAATAGTGTATGATAAAATTAAAAATTTTAACCAATGTGGATTGAGAAAAAATTTATGAAACCCTCCAATGTATCAAGGGTGGGTGTAATATGTCTAGGAAAATTATTTCCCCTAGTTGAGCCTAAAATAAAAATAAAGGTGATAAAAAATAGTAGGCACAACAATCTGTTCGGAAAGTTGTTAAAGTTAAAATAAGATTTGTAGAGCACTATTGGTGTTGTAGGAGGTTTATATATAAGTAAATCGATTATTGGATTAATATTTCAACTTATGGAAGTTGTATAAGTCCTTATCTTAGATAAAACTAAGCTATAACTCATAATAAATCTATTGTATTGATAAAAAATCATAGAAGTAGAAGAATATATTATTGAAAACATGTTTAAATAATTGAATAATTTGTGTGAGTATTATAATATAAATTTAAGTTCCAAATATTGGGTTACCATGCATATGGGGGATGAATTAGAAGTGAAAATTTTCTTATAATTTATTCAAAAATAAATCAACCTTAGTGTGATTCACCCAAATATGAATTCTCAGCCTCACCAGAATATGCTGAAAATGGAAGTGAATGGAACATGATAATTTTTAAAAGTGTTTTCACCTTCTTAGGAAACCTACACCTTATAATGATTGGTTATTAAACCAAATCATGTATTATTAATTATAATCATAAGTGAGTAAAATATTAAATTCATGAGCATAAGATCACACTATGCTGATCCAAAGTCATAGTGAACTATACAGTTTTACATTACAACACAAAGTTGTTGAATAAAAATGAGGAATATATTTTCAGAGATTCAATTGATTTAGTAACAATAGATATGATCTTCCACCATGATCCTTCAAGATTATAAAGAACAATATACTCAATCCATGAAAAATATCAACTATATCTTCTTCTCGAATATCAAACACATATTTAATTCACTGATAACTCAAGATCAAATGGATATAGATGATTTCAACGGAACTTTTGGCACTAGAATCTCCTTATATATTTATATTTTTTCTTTTGAATAATTATATCTTCACCCACTTCTTAGTAATTACACCTTTAATCTTTTTATTAACTCCTTATATTCAGAATCCCTAGAAATCCCATTATTTATATAATTTAGGGAATATAATTTCTAGATCAGCACTCTTGAGACTCTTCTCAATAGAATCATAAAAACTGATCCCTTCCATTTCCTCATTTGGTTAGCCTCAAAATCATACACCACAATCTCAAAATATTCTCAACTTTAATAACATCTATGTCTTAAAGACAATTCCTCAAATACCACTCTATTCTTCCTTTTAATTAACTTTAAATACAATGATTTAGGAAAATTATTTAGCTAAAATATCATAAATAATTCACAAATAAATTATTTTTGAATTCTATAAATACTCATAACCTCCATAACACTAACACCTTCAAAATAATATTCTTTAACATGTAAGAATCCTGAACTATACTTCATAGTAAAACTCATGAAAATTAGAAATCTTGAATATACATACTGGAAAAATCTCAATAAGAATCATTGTATTAATATATGAAAGTGATTATATAAATTACAAACCAACATAGAGTCATAAAATTAAAAAAATTGAATGATTTTCTAGTGCCACATCTTCAAAATATTCGAATTGAAACTCTGATTCTATATTAAATCATCCTATATTTCCAAAAATATATAATCAGTGAACACCCATTTTGATTTCTCACTTGAATAAAATTTGAAAATATTTTGTTTGTAATATTTAATACTTTATAAAATGACTCAATCATCACCTAAATTAATTATTTAGAATATTAATTTTTTAAAACTTAAAATTAACCCTTATGTAGATTTTTTTAACTTAGTTTACCCTTATGTAGCTTAATTATGGCCCTTACACAGGTATATGATGCATAGTGCACCCTTACATAGATGGATAATAACTTTATATGGAGTCAAATTACTCTTATAGAACTTATTCACTTTAGTATTACCCTTACAAAGGTTGATTATTACCATTACATAGATTCAAATCCACCATTACAATGACATTTACATACAAGTAATTCATGATTACACAGTTATATAACCCATACATAGAAGAAAAATGACCCGTACATAGCTTAAACTTCAATTTTACCCTTATTTGAATGAATTATGACCTTAATATAAATTTAATGTATACATTATGTAGGTGTCTTCATGATTTACCTTATTCAAGTTATAGTCTAGAAATTATGACCCTTACCTAGCATATAGGTACATTTATGCATCCAGGAATGACTCATTTGAAATCCCCATTTCTCTTTCAAACATTCCTTTTTTTAGATATGACTCTTCCGATGTTTACAATTACTCATGTGAAACTATGAAATGACTCATATGAAGTCCCTAAAAACTATTCTGAAGTAAAGAGACACTCATATGAATCCATACTAGGTAAAAATTCAACTTTAAATATAATTATAGATTTAATCAAATAATCATAGAATTTCTTCAAAACATCTTGTTACTTTTCTTCCATTGTTGACCAAATTCTCCACCAACTCTCCTTGTGGGAATGTAAATCTCTCTCTATAGATGACAGGATCTATCTAGTTAAGTATATGATTGTTTCTAAAATGTTCTATTCCATGATGGTTTATAAATGGTCTTCTTGTCTCTTAAATAGAATAAATTTCACCATCAAAAACTTTGTGTGGAATGGGAGAACTCTTGAAAGGAAGCTGGTCAACATTCCCTGGTCTACTTGTTTCAAGCCTTTAGATAAAGATGGACTCGACATCAAAAATCTCAAATTTTTCAATGATGCCTTACAAGCCAGACTTACATATAATCTCCTTCATAATAAATATTCCTCCATTGACTTCCTCAAAAATCAGTTTCTTGATAAATTAAATAAAGGAAAGATAAATTATATGATCTCATCCATCTGGCCTTCCATTAGGAATGATTTTTCTAACATCATGTCTAACTCTAGATGGATGGTGAGCAAAGAAAATACCTTAAACTTCTATCTTTCCAACTGGACTGGTTCCCCTCTCATTTCTATGGTATCCCCCACTCAATCTCCTAGACACCCAAATAATACCATTAAAGATATGTTAAGCTCTCAAAACTCTAACTTACCTGACAATATTAATAAGGTCATTAACAATTATCCCTTTGCCTCCATTGATGATTTTTTAATTTGGGAACATGCTCATAATGGCATGCTTGACTCAAAAAAACTTTTATGATCATCATTTTAACAACTATGACAATAATTTCAGTTAGCTAATTTTTTTTAATAAATTGTGGTTAAATCCCCAGATATTCACTCTTGTTTGGAATCTTGTGCACAAAAGGGTCCCGACCGACACTTTCCTTCAATATTTTAGGATTCAACTTTTCTTTAAATGTCATTTTTTGTCACAAAAATCTAGAATACATTAATCGCATGTTTCTTTCTTGTGTTATGGTTACTACCCTTTGGAATTATTTCCTTGATCTTTTTTAGAGAAGATGTTTATGTTATGACTCTATCAACTCTCAACTACAACATTGTGTGGATATGAATAACTCCCAGAAAATCAATACTCTTTTCATAACATCTATAGTCTAGCTTATCCATGTGATCTAGTATGATATAAATTCTTATATTCATAACAATTAATCATTTGGTCTTAATGCAGGTAAAATGAGATTCATAATTTCCATTCAAGAAGCCCCCTCAATTCAAAAAGGATATTTACCGCAAAACTAGTATAGACCTTGGGATTCTCCTATATCTTGGGGTACAATAAATTTATCCCTAGACTGGACACACTTTTGAACTATTAGGTAAATTTCAATATCTGGGCTGGATCATAGTTAATGTTGATGGGGCTTCTAAATGCAACCTAGGACCCTCTGGTTGTGGTGTTATCTACATAAATCACTATGAGTAGACTCTAGGCTGATTCTATGGTAAATGTGGTGTCTCTTCTTCCATGGATGCCGAAATGATGAGTTTGTTTCACACAATCTATTTTTCAAATAATCTTGGCTAGAACAATATCTAGATCAAAAGTGATATGACAACCATTGTGCAAGCTATTTGGAATGGTGTAATACACCTTGCATGGACACATACTTTACATTGGATGGATTTCCTACATTCTCTCAAGGACACCAACTATATTTTCACTCATACCTATCATGAACTGAACAAGTTTGTATATGTACTTGTTAATATGGGAGTCGACCATGACATTACATGGCTGAATAATCTCCATTTTGACTTACTTTCTCTTTATGATAGAGACTAAAAAATATCGTCTTTTAGACTCGTGTAATTTTTTTCAATAAAATTAGTTTTTTGACCTTTGACCAGAACACCACCATTTAAAAAAATATTCACATCTTCAATTGATATCTCAGAAACCTCCAATGATTCTCAACCAAGATTGATAAATTATAAATAATAAATAACTCAAAAGCACTTCAATATCACCCTTTTGTATTTTTTTGAAAACATTACTAAACTCTTATAAATAAACTCAGATATGTTCACAATTCCCCAAATTTCATGAGAATCCTCAAATAAAATCCTTCCTCTAATGAGAAATTTCTTGCATCACACTACCAGATAAAGTAATCTTTTTATGAAAATTTTATTCATTTGTGTCAAGTAATTATGTCTATGTAACATAAATGAACTCCCACTTGATTTATAAATCCTTTTATCATTTCCATATGTCTCCCCCATATATAAATATCTATATTTTTAGATGTATAGGTAGTGTACACACCCCTTTTAACAAAGATTCACACCCCCCCCCTGGTAAAGAGTGGTGTCACTATTTCTCCCCCTTTGTTAATAAAATAAAAATACTAGTGGGGGAAAGACATGTGATAGTAATGGGGTGTGAAAAAAATAAATATTTTATAAGTTAAAATGTATAAATGTGGTTAACCTAGGTTATATTCATAGAAGAGCGCACAACAATAAAATAGTCACATTAAAATTTAAATAAAGAAATGAGATTTTTTTAAAATTGTTTGTTTTTTAAAATAAAGAAAGCAATTAAAATAATGTTTGAAAAATAAGGATGAAGAGAGTTATGGGGTTAGGGTAGGATCACCTTTTTCAATTTCATCATATTCATAAAGATCATCCCCCCTCTATTCCTATTGAATGATAAATGAAAGACTCTTTGATCGAGTTATCAATCACCCTTGGTTGAAGAAAGCAATGAAACCCACTCCTATGTGCATGGAAGTTCATAAACAACTACCAAGAAACTAAGTAAAGTCCTGATGAGGAATTTTTTATCCTTAGAAATATATAAATTATTCACTAGTTCCACACACGTACCAATGATTTCTAGATATCACCACCTAACACAATTTGCTCGATCAAGACAAATTGCACTAGGAGGAGGGAGTTTAAAGTTATTCAACCAAATATATAAAAAATTAATGAAAGAAAAACCCTAAATAAAATCACATTAAGAGTATTGGAAATCATTTAAAATATAAATCATTTAATAGAAAAAGATAGTTTTATATTTAATCACAAGACTCCGAAATTAGAAAAGTGACACTCTCCCTTCCCTAATCACTCAAAGGCTTTATCCCTCCATGTGAAGGGTAAGAGGGTTGAAATGGGAGGAAGATAGAATAATGAATCTAAGAAAAAATAAAAGAGAAAATACACATCAATTCAAGACTCTAATCCTCCAACACATCCCCCATTTACCTTCTTCAACAATCTTGAATGAAAGTGAACACACATATTTATAGGATTGGGGGTGGAAAAATTTCCCTCCATATTCAATCCTACAAAAGTTTGATTTAAATTATCATAGTAAATGGATGAATCTTGATAGGTTGTATCCATAAAAAATTTTCCACAATATATTTTTCATGTAGACACAAAATACCAGTGGATTCTGAAAAGTTTCTAAAATTTTATGCTTTAATTACTAATTAATACTTTTTCTTACAGAGGTGACTGGTCAACTACTTGCACTTTGGTGCATGAAATAGATGCATTAATGACCTAATTTATTCATGAAATTTATAGGTATGATGAGGATATATGTACTCTTTCCAATAAATCTATAATAACTTCATTTGGAGTTATTTAGGAAGATATATTCTTCAATAATTGATGTGGGGTTCATTCTATCAGCCAGAAAACTTTGTCCACTTTATTTATTTTCATGGGACATTGTGATTAGAATTAGATCTAGGTCCAGAATAAAATCATGAATATCACAGATAAATAAATCCTAAAAAACAATCACTCAAATCAAAATTGTAAAAGATATTCCCAACATATTAAATATTTATAAAACTGCTAAATTTCCAGAACTATACAATTTTCACAATTAAGCCAAAAATTTACCAAAAATACTAAAATGGTGCAAATAAGCTCATATTTATTAATTTATAGGGATTAAGTAATTGAAACACAAATTATAAATAATGAAAATATTAACTCTATCAATTCCCCCACACTTAGAACTTAGACTCATGGACAAGTAAACATCAAAATCAAATCAACCCAAATTCAAAACACATGCTCAAGATATCCACCAATTCCATACCAAGAAACAAAATATATAATGGCTCATAAAAAACCATTATTTCAATTTCTTTATTCATATCATTCAATATATTTCCCCTTAATGTTTCCTCACTTGCACACAAGATACCGAACTCACATGAATTTTCTATAATCTCAAAAATGTCAATTTTCAACAATGATTTTCTCATCCAAGACAATCTAAGTGTCACCATAAGCTTGATAAATTTCTACATATCCAAACAATTTGAGTTAAGGACATGTGTTTATCATGATGAATTTTTAATTTTATTCTGTGTATTTTGTTTGGTAGGATTTTTATGTGAAAAATTCCAAGGCTGAATGAGGAGGGATTGGCTCTTTTTGAAGCAAAATTGAAAGATTCTAATTTTCACTCAAGTATAGCATCCTCATCACTCCCTTTATTATAAAATAACCTCCATCATCATGAAAAATCAAGGAATGTTCATATAATTCATCATTTAAGTTGAAAAAAAATTTAATCATCTCAAACATATTTTTTCTTGAAAGCTCAAAATAGCCATAACTTTCTTTTTCCATTGGAAGCTACAGAAAGGGACAACTTCTTTTATCATGAAAGCTCCCATAAAAGGAAAAAAATTCAAAAAAAAATATTTTTTCATTTGAAAACACATTTCTTCAGCGTTTTATTTTCTACCCAAAGCATCACCAAATGTGGTAGCACAAAACAAAATAGCTTCCTCCCAAACTAAAGTTCAACTATATCATGAAATTTCACTACAAGATCAGGTTGGATAGGGAAAATTATCTTGTAATGTGTATAACCTAACAAGAATTTTATAGATTATAAGGGCTAAAAGGATTAAATTAATAAGGAAGTCCATAATGAAAAAGGATTATATTAGAATAGGAATATTTAAAACCAAATAAATGCCTCAATAATTTTAAAAAAGTAACTCAAACCCTCAAGTTTTAACAGGAATAAATCAAATTATAGTTAAAGATAGTATGGATTGGTCCTCTCAAGAAATGAGGTGAATTAAAATAATATGATATAAATGGTTGAGAAGCCTCATAATAAAGTGATTTCAAAGATAAAGACAATGAAATGTGGCATGTGATTAAAAAAATAGAGTAATTTTCATGAATTTCCCAAATATTTGAACTTTAAAAAAAGTCATTTTCAGAATTCATTTAAGCTCAGTTTCATAGGATAAATTGTTTCACTCATAGGCATGGGCTTCAAAAATGGAAATGATAATCATTTCAACTCAAAAGTTTCCAAAGAACACAAAAAATAAAAAAGAAACACACAAAAATTTAGTAAAAACCCAATTTTTTAAAAAAAAATAGAAAAAAAAATTAAAATCTTAAAATACAAAGTTTCCCTCCCCCAAACTTAAATGATTAAATTTACTCAATGAATTAAAATGTATTTAACATATAAGAGAATTTTAAAATTAATTACAATAAGAAAGAAAGTATAAATGATAGGTACAACCATATTGATTTTTTTGATAGACAGGTTAGAGGAGTGTGATATCTACCACTGGATCTAATGGGATGGTCCTATGAAATTTCTTCAGCATATGTCCATTAGTAGTGGATGGATCATACTCTCCATCCTTCACAATCTTCACAACACCAAAAGGATATACATGAGTAATTATAAATGGACCCTCCCATCTAGAATGAAGCTTATGTAATATCATATTGAGTCTTAAGTTGAATAAAAACACTTTGTTTCTAGGATATAATGATTTCAGTTGGATAAACTTTTCACAAGCCACTCTTGTTTTCTATTTTTAAATCTTATAATTTTTAAAAGAAACCCTTCTAATTTACTCCATCTCCTGTAACTAAAATATTCTATATTTCTTAGAACATTCATGATCCAAACTCATCTTCCTCATAGCCCAATACACCTTATCCTCTAATTCCACTAGTAGGTGATAAATTTTCCCATAAGTCAGCCTCTATGGACTCATTATAATCAGGGTCCTATAGGATGTCATGTAATCCTGTATTGTTTCTTCTAACCTTTGGCTATAATATTTCCTATTTGGTTTAATAGAATTCTCCAAAATTCCTTTGATTTCCCTATTGGACACTTCATATTGACCATTTATCTGTGGGTGATATGGATTTGATGTTTTATGATGCACCCCATACTTCTTCAGTTGATACTCCATTCTCATATTGATAAAATGAGTCCCTTGATCACTAATGATGGCTTTAGGCACTCTAAACCTACAAAATATGTTAGCCCTGACAAAACCACAAACAACTTTATCATATTTAGTACTAATGGATTTTGCTTCCACCCATTTTGAAATATAATCAACTACAATAAATATATAAGAATTTCCAAATAATATTGGGAAAGGTCTCATAAAATCAATCCCCCAAACATCAAAAATCTCAAAAAAATTAAGTGGTTTTTGGGGAATTTATTTTCTCTTTGAAATATTCCTAGAAAAATAGAATTTTTTACCCCTTTTTCAAAATTCCTGAGAATATTTCAAAAGGTGGTCATTTGTTGTCTCTTTGAAATGCTTCTAGAAAACTGGAATTTTTAGCACCTTTTTTAAAATTCATGAGAATATTTAAAAGGGGTGGGCTAATAAAGTCTAGATTATAAAACATTACTTAAAATCATTTAAGGTCTAAAGTTTCCTCCATAAGCTAAAGTGTTAAAAAATCAAAGAAATAACCAATTTAAGTCTCTGGAAAATATCTTCTCATCACATGGTCATTACAAATCTTCCAAATAAGTGAATCATCCCAAATTTAATATCTAGATTCTGCTCTCAATTTTTAAATTTAGTGAGAATTGAAATGATATGGGACTTGATATGTTACCAGATAATTGACCATGTTAGCATAACAAAGAACTTATTCTTTAATCAACAACAACTGCTCTTCTAGAAGGTGATCATTCAATGGTTCTTTTTCTATAATTTCAGCTAAAGCGGTGTTGTGAATCTTCTTAAATGATCAACCACTTGGTTATCAGATCCCTTTTTGTACTTGATTTCTTTGTTGAACTCCTATAGCAGTAACATCCATCTCACTAACCTTAGTTTTTCTTTATACTTATTTAAAAAGTACCTAAGAGAAACATTATTATAAAACACAGTGACTATAGTTCTAAGAAGATATGATCTCAATCTTTCTAAAGAAAAAAATTTCTAAGAAAATATTTTTCTGTTGTAGTGTAATTGAATTAGGCCACATCTAAGGTTCTTGAGGCATAGGAAATGGCTGGTGTCCTTCCCTCAGTTCCCTGAGGAAGAACTGCTCCATCTTCTTAGTTAGAAGCATCACAAAGTAGCTTGAATGGGTCTTCTAAATTTAGTGGTTGTGTCACGGGTGGTGTAATCAATATCCTCTTCAACTCATAAAAGGATTCCCTACATGCACCATTGAAATCAAAATCATATTCTTTAAAAAGAAATATAGATAGAGGCAGAGAAATCTTATTGAAATCTTTGATAAACCTCCTATATAATCATGCATGTCATAAAAATGATATAACATGTTTCATACATGTTGGGTAAGGAAATGAATTTATCACATCAATTTTTTTATTTATCCACTTCAATTCATTTTTTGAAAATATATTTCCAAGCAAAATTCTTATCTCAATTATGAAAGGAAATTTTTTAAATTTTTTAAAAAAATCTTTTCAATATAAGTTTTCAAAAAAATTCTAGATTTTTCAAACAATGGTCAAAGGAATTTTTAAAAAACATTAAATAATTTAAGAATGCCTCCAAGAAATATTAAATGTGATTAGAAAAATACTTACCATGCACCTATAGATTTACTTTGAGCATTAAATAATCCAAATTACATCCTTTTATATTCAAAATTACCAAAGGGAAAAGTAAAGGTTGTCTTCTCTTGATCATCAGGAGCAATGGGTACTTGAAAATAAATTCAAAATCCATCCAAAAAGAAATAATGAGTTCTACCTAAAAATCTCTCTAACATCTAGTAAATGAAGGGGATGGGGAAATCATCTTTATGAGTGACCTAATTAAAATTCCTAAAATCAATACACACTCTCTAGTCATTCTAAATTCTCATAGGGATTAATTCATTTTTTCATTCCTCGTAGTGTTTAGGCCAGTATTCTTTGGAACTACATGAATTGGGCTAACCCATTGTGAATTTTTGATGGGATAGATGATCCCATCTTCAAATATATTCTTGATCTCCTTCTTCACAACCTCCATCAATGTGGGATTCAACCTCCTTTTGGGGTGTCTGGAAGGTTTGGAATCTCCCTCTAGAAAAATTCTATGTGAGAATATTTTTGGGTTTATTCCAGGTATATCCCCTAAGCTTCACCCTATTTATTGTAAATTCTATCCCAAAAAATTAATCAGTTATTTTTCTTGATTTTTAGAAATATTATTCGCAATTATCATTGGTAATATCTCTCCCTCTCTAAGGTACACATATTTCAAATCAATAGGAAGTGGTTTTAATTCCATATTTGGGGGTTTCTCAAGGGATGAAACTAAACTAATGTTCCCCAATTCCAAATATTGGACCTCTTCGACACAATAAACCAAATATTCTTCCCCATCATTTAAAAAACCACCAAATAAATTATATTTTACCTCTTCTTACCACATGGAATCATAATTTCCATCATTTGTGGTATCCACATGTTCAATGATATTTTTAATGGAATAAGTCTCTAATAAAGATAAAAATTCATGGAACATACCTAATTATTCAATGGGTTCAGTACCAACTTCATGGTAGAGTTCAAAGAGTAATTGATCATCTGATGGGTTCCTCATGGACTCAAAAATATTGAAGTGTATTGTGCTATCTCTGAACTCCATGGTGAGTGTCTCCTCTTGAACATTAATGATGGTTTTGGGCATATTAAGAAAGGTCTACCCAAAATTATGTGTGGGTGTTATGGGATCCTATCTTATTCCATATTCAAAACATAGAAGTCATATAAGAATAAAATAACTTTTAATTTCACCAGGATATCATCCATAACTCCTATTAGAAAGAATGTAGATCTATTTTCAATTTGGACCACCACTCTTTTGGTATTCATGTCTCCTATCTAAAAAGAATTTTATATTGAGTGAGGAAAAACATTAATTGAAGCACCTAGATCACATAAAGCATTATATAAATATAAAAAACCAATGGTGGAAGGAATGGAAAACAACCCTAGATCTTGACATTTGGTTGGAAATTATGGTGTGATAAGGGTTGAGACACTTCTTCCCAAGTTGATCCTATCATTCCTTTGAATTATCCTCTTCTTATTGAAATTATCCTTCAAAAAATTAGCATAATTTGGAATTCATTTGAGTGATTCAAGAAGGGGTATATTAATTTCCACTTTCTAGAAGGTACCCATAATTTCTTTTTGAAGTAATTCTTCCTACAATCTCTTTGATTCAATTATCCTTAATAGAAATAGTGGGGTTAAGCCTTTATTCTCACTTTTTTCCTTTGAAAAAGTATTTATTGTCTCTTCCTCCTCTCCCTATCCTTATACTCATCCTCTTTCTTATCCTCTTCTTGGTGAATTTTTTTTGAATTCCCAATTTCATTCTCCCTTAGCCTAGGTGTTCTTGTTTCAGGATCTTGGTGGTTGGTGGTGAGTGTTATTTTTTAATTCTTGTTATTATCATTCTAAAATTCTCTTTTGGTCTTGGTATTTTTTGGTAAGGGAGTTTCCTTGGTTTTTTGGTTAGTATATCCATGAGCTATTTTATCTTTTTTGAAAAATATTTTGTTGTGTCTTGCATCCCCTTAATCTTAGATATCTATTATTAGTTCTGAATTGGGGGTTGTGAACTAGTGGATGTATGCATATAGGGTATTTGGAAAGTGGGTGGTTGATATTAATAATGGTGGTTAAAGGATTGATTTTCTTGAAATGATGGTGGGTTTTTAAATTTTTTCTGGAATGGGGTTTGGTTTTGGAATTGATTTTGGTATGGGGGTCTAACATAATTCTATTGATTTCCATATCCATATTGAGCTTGGTTAGGCTCTCTCCATCCTTAATTTTGTTGGAACTTCCTCGGCAGAAATTTCACCACACGAATTTCCATTCCCTATATTTCATGACATTGGTAAATGAAATGATCAGGTGATAAGCATGTACCATATACCTTAACTGGTGATTTTTGGCCACTCACTTGCTTTAGGGATATCTGTCTCACCATAATGGTTAACTCATCAATATTATTTTCCCATAAAGGCGATGGATAAGAAGTTTGTACCTCATGAATTAATCTTGTTCCAGTACCACTTGTACCAAACTATTGTGAGTTCTAAGAGATCTTCTCAATCAAGTCATTATCTTCTTTGGGTGAATTTTCAATCAATGTGCCTCCAAATGATACATCCATAAGGTTTCTATCATTATCTAGTAATACTTGAAAAAATGAGACAGGAAAGTGATGGTCCTCAATTTCTTTATGTGGGAAGCCGCACATAAATTTTTAAATCTTTCCTAGTGCTCATAAATGGTTTCTCCAGATGATTATCTAATGTCATATATCTCATTTCTAATGGATATGATTCTGAAAGTGGGGAAGAATCATTGCATAAATCATCTTACCAAGTAATTTTAATAATTAAAATATTCGGGTTATAGACCATACAACCATTCTTTGGCAGCTTCTTCCAATGAAAATGGAAAATCCTTCCACTTTACATATTACTCAGCTACTCCATGGGGTTTGAAAGTAGAGTAGACATGTTTGAAATATTTAATATGTTTGTTTGGATATTCACATTCCAAGCCATGAAACTTTGAAAGAAATATAATCTTATTAGGTTTCATCTCAAAATAATTTTTTAACACTTTCATGGAAATTTGATTGTTTTCATTAAAGAATTATGGTGCACAAATGTCTCTAAGTGTTGGGTTTTGATTTTAAACCATGATAACAAGATTATAGTAAACAGTTTATGTTTCACTCAGGTATTCAAGAGAAATTTCCTCAAATTCAGATTTAAAATTAAGGTTTCTAAGTCTATTCAACAAGGTTCTTTCACAGGTTATAGTCATCCAATTTTTAATAAAAAAATAAGAAAATAGAGAAAAAATAGAGAAAACAATGTTGGCACTACCTCCTTAGAAACGGTGCCAATTTTTTACATGTTCTTGTCATGGGGTATGAAAAAAACAAATATTTACTAATCTAAAATGTAGTAAAATGGGTAAGTTAGGTTTTCTATAGAGATGAGCACACAAAAATCAAGTTGTCACCTTAAAATTTTGGAAAGAACTAAGATTTTTTTTTTTAAATTGTTTGTTTTTGAAAATAAAGAAAGCAATTAAAATAATGTTTAACCACTAATGGATGATTTGAGTTATGGGGTTAGGTTAGGATGACCTTTTTCAAATTAATCATAGTCATAAAGATCATTCTACCTCTCTTATTATTGAATGATAAATAAAATACTCCATGATCGAGTTATCAATCACCCTTGGTTGAAGAAAGAAATGGAACCCACTCCTATGTGTATAGAATTTCCTAAAAAATTAACAAACCACTAAGGATTGTCTCAATAGGGAACTATTTATCCATATAAATATATAAATGATTCACTAGTTCTACACACATTTCAATAATCACTATACACTCACCACTTAACATAATTTTCTCGATCAAGACAAATTGTACTAGGCGGAGGGAGTTTAAGGTTCTTTAACCAAGGCTATAAACAATGAATGAAACCATAACCCTAAATAAAATCTCATTAATAGAATTTTTCATAACTAAAAATGTAAATAATTCAATATAAAAAATAGTTTTACATTTAAGAACAAGATTATAACATTACAAAAGTGAAAATCCCCCTTCCCTGATCACTCAAAGGCTATACCCTCCATATGAAGGGTAAGGGAGCTGAAAGGGGAAGAAGAGAGAAAAATAAAACTAAGAAAATATAAAAGAAAAAATACATAGAAATTCAATACTATAATCCTCCATCACATCCCCTCTTTAACCTTCTTTAACAACCTTTAATGAAATTAAACACTCATATTTATAAGCTTGAGGGGTGGAACATTTTCCCTCCATATTTAATAGTCAGAAATTTTGAGTTCAATTCACAAAATAAATGGATAAATATCAGTAAGTTGTATTCATAAAGTTTTTTCCATATCTCTTTTTCATTCCCCCAAACAAATATCAGAATATTTGGACAAGTTTACAAAAAGTTATTCTTTAATTACAAATGAATACTTTTTCTACCCGAGGAGACTTCTCAACTATATCCACTTTGGTGCATGCAATGGTTGCATTAATGACTAAATTTATTCATGATGTTTACTTTGAAGATGTGTCTCATAGTACTATTTCCAATACAGATGGAATAAATTTATTTGGAGTTATTTAGTAAAAGATATTCTTTAATAAATGATATGGGGTCCATTCTGTTATCTATAAAACTTTGTCCACTTTATTTATTTTTCTACGTCATTGTGTGTCAAATTGGGTTTAGGTCTAGAAGAAAAAATTGAATACAATGAAAAAATAAATCTTAAAAAAATTAATCAATCAATTTTGATTAAAATTGTAAAACATATTCCCAAAATACAGAATATCCATAAAACTTCTAAATTTCCAGAATTAAACAATTTTCACATTTAAGCCCAAAATTTACCAAATATGTTAAAATGGTTAAAATCAGATCATATTGATTAACTGGAAGGTGTTAAGTAATTTCAACACACATTAAAATAATTAAAATATTAACACTATCATGGAATATGTTCCACGTATCTTCTAGTGTTAGGAGATGGATAAACATGGAGGTTCGACCTCAACTCTATAAATATTTCTCTTTCAATAGATTTTGCGGAGATATTTTCAAGATGATTTTTTATTGAAATGTATTATAACCATGTATCTCCATTGAAAACTATTTCCTTGATTAAATTATATTTAATGTATACATTCTTCAATTTGGAAGGTTACACATGGTTCTTGGATAGATCAATAGCACTTTGGTTATCACAAAGTACCCTCAAAAGCCTTTTAGTATCAACCTTCAAATAAATAAGTAGTACATGAATCCATAAAACCTATGTACATGAATGGGTATATTCCATATACTCTTATTTAGTTGTTCTAAGTTTCACTAAGTTATACTTCTTACTATACCATCTCACACAACCTTCACCAATGAATAAGGTATCATCTTATGTGGATCTTTAGTCAGTATAATCACCTTCCCAAACTGCATCAACAAAGCTAAGAAATTTCAAATAAGTACCAAATCTATATAATAACTCATAGTTAATTATTCCCTTCACAAATATATAAAATATTTTTACTACAATAATTCATTACATCCTTGGGTCACTTTAAAATCTCTCACAAAGGATTATTGCATAGGCTATGTTAGGTCCTGAAACTGTTAAAAACAACAAGCATCTGATGAATCTTCTAAAAAATTATTAACATTTATTCCATTCTAATCATTACATAGTTTTTTTCAACTGAAAGGGGTGTTGAATCTTTTTTTGACTCTTCCATGACAAACCATTTCAATAACACCCAAGCATATTTTTGGGACAAAAATATATAATCTTATTTTTTCTCAATCTAAAATCCTATTGGTCATAGTAGACAACTCAAAGCGGGGGGTAAATTGAGTTTCTAATAAAATTTCTATTGAAAAAAATATTTTAAATTATAAATCTCTAAATTTAAAAAAATCAACCAGTTAATCAAGATTTTAGAAATATATAATTTTATTTTTCAAATAAATTCTCAAAATTGGTATCAAGGCTTAGTTAAAATAACTTTTAAATTACATCAACTTTTGAAACTAATTTACTTAAACAAACACAATATATAAAACACAAATTAAGATTAAATATCAAACTAAAATTTATTAGATGTTTATAAATATGGAACTAGATTGATTTAAAACAAATAAAACAAAACAGGTAAAGGGTAGTAAACAAGTTACAAAAAATATAGAAAAACTAAATTTAACAAGGGGTTCTGTCTCTAAATGAGACTTAATCCCATACAATTGGAAATAAATTGATTCCATGTAGTTTATTAAAAATTAAACTAATCCAAAAAATGGATTGGGTTTTACAAACAATAGTGCACAAGGATGCCTAGGCATAATGCCTCTTCCACACTTATATGTGGGATGAAAAAGTTGTCAGGTCGCACAAGACCTCTTCCAAAAACTTTCATGGGAATACAATTAAAATATTTAATAGAGAGTATAAATTAGTATCCAATTTATTGTAGGATACTTTTTTTACAAATAAATTTAGTAATAAAAAATACAACTTGAAATAAAAGCCTAAATGAAAGGGAAATATATATAAGATAAAAAACATGTGCTGCAACTCAATCCAAAAGGCTTCTCTTATATAGTTTCCTTGAATTTGTCTTCAAATTAAGCTCGAATAAGTTTCATATAATTTGTAGAAAAATAGAGTGTTTTAGAGTCTTCTCTATTGTATATGTGAATTTATATGATCCTTAGTTATTTTATAAGGGCATATGTTCTCTGGCTCACACTATCCTTCTTATGATTAGATTATCCCCATAAAAAATCTTCTTCCAAAAGTATCTATAAGAGAATAATAAATAAAATATTAAATGAAAAAATGCTTCATTTAATGCTTCAAAAACTATCCATTTGTGATTTGAAAAATCTCAACTTCTATGTTTTACATGACAATTTTGCTTCACTTAAAGCATGATTAGTTGATCTCATGGAAACTTGACATGGTCGGTTAATGTGGTAAGGTGTCATGGTTGGTTGATCACTTCACATGGTTAGTTCATTTTCACATTTTTTTAGGTTCATGAATTTATGTGGTAAGTTATTTCATTATACAATCACTACAATAATAGACATAGTTAGTATATTACTTTATAAAAATTATACATACCGTTAAAGAGTAACTTGATTTATTCATTCAGTATGTTGTTTCTTTCATACAATCACTTCACTGATTCGAATGGTCAGGTTCACAGTAAGTACATATCCATCTCATGAAAGGTTTATTATACATGAAGTAAGCTGATATTAAACATATGGTAAGCTCAATCATCAATGTTCGGTCAGAATTAGAAACAAATTTCTTATCTGACTAATGGTAAACAGTTTGAACATATGACCAAATGAAATATAATGTGTTTTAAGGTGAAATGGTAACTTCACCTTAAAAGTAATTTCAAACTTATCATACAATAATGTGGAATAGTAAGCTCCATACTTATCTATTTTTAAATTTTTTTCTATAAAATTATTTACTAACAAAAAACATGAAATTTATCTGTAACATTATAAACATGATTCTGGATCATTAAAATAAGGAGTTTCTAGTATAAGATAATAATATCCATCTTTTTTATAATAAAAATCATGAAATTTAAATTTAAATGAATTTAATACAACAAAATTATATTTATATAGGATTGAATAAAAGTGTTTAACAAGTTCATAAAATCATTTAAAGTTTTCTAATGAATTCAATTTAATGAAAATATTTTCTCCCCATTTTGGGATTTTAAAAAAGTCAAGGAAGGGAAAATTAAAATTAATAGTAGTAACAATAAAGAAAAATGATAATAAAAGTGATTATTTCATTAATATATCAAAAGATAGTACAAGAAGGTTACACAAAGGTTAAAAAAGTCCCTATCAAAGATACTAATATAAATATAAATGTGGGAAATATCTATTATCCATAGGAAGAAGAGGTTATTTTCCATTGGATATAGATGTATGCAAATAGGTACTCTTAGGATCATATGAGGAAGCAGGATCTCCAAGAACTATACATCTAAAAATAGGTCTGAGTTTCAAAAATTCTAGGGGAGGAGACCGACCAAAATAATTAATGGTAGAAGAGGTAGTAAGTAGGGATAAAGTAATAGATGAAGGAGGTAGAATATTTTTTTGAGAAGTATATATATAGGGTTCTATAAATCGGTTGAAATCACTAATTTCCCAATAACCATGAACCAAAGCCTGAAGAAAATCATCCCTATTTTCTATGAATGATTCTAAAATTGGATTCATAGCTTTGATCTTCTCAACTTGGGATTTAAAATCTTGATTCAAAGGTGGAACCTTCAAGTCCAAAGTAAGATTTATATAAATATCTTTTAGGTATAACTTTATGAATATCCAACTCGGGTAATAATAACTTTATCTTTTTATGGATTCTCTATCTTGACCAACTTGTTTGGTATCCTCTTAAACTACTACCAAGGTTTTGGTAGCATGGGTTTGAAACCCAACAAACATAACTTATATATTGATTATAAACTCATATAAAAAAAACCTTTAACCCATATATAATGTGTTGTCTAATATTTTATTCATCAAAAAATGACTGACCATAAGGAGTAGGAGGAGGTACAGGGGCATGTTAAAACATATAATTCATAAACTGTTGGTCTAAATAAATATTCATGTCATATAGATTGGCCTTAAGAGCACCTAATTGAGATATCAAATCTATAATCTCTACATAATATCAATTATGAAATTAAATATTGAATAAAGACGATTTATGACCAATTTAACAGCTTCAGAAATATCAAATTTGATCATTTTATTGTAAATAATTGTAAAAATTAACAAATAACTAATTGAAAATATCCATTAACTATGACTTGAACATTTAATTCATCCTTAGTGACATATTAATTATAATTAATAGATATTGAATGAGTATAGGGAGATGGATAACTATCCTGATGCCTACCATCAATCTATGGTGTATCCTCTGCTAATTTTTCTCACATAATCTAATCATAAACTCGGTTAACATCTTTAACATCATCTTTATCATAATATTAAATTATATCCTCATAATTTAAAATTTTATATTCTTCACCTCATTTTTTAGGAGTAGGAAAAAATATTTCATGAATGGTCTGATCTTAAGAAGGTCTTAAAAGAGACACCTCAATTCTCTTTTCAATATCAACCTCAATAATCAAGGATCCTTCAATAATTATTTGAATAGAGAGAATGGAATGTCCACCAAGTATAAGAGGATTGTCTCTTTGATCATCATCATTAGAATTAGGATATTCTAAACCTAACATAAGAGATCTAGTGGAATTCACCACCTTATAAGATGAACTAGGTATAGGTTGTCTAAAAGTACTCCTAATAATAGGAGATCCTTTTGAGTTATCCCCAACTTCATCATATTCTGAAAACTTATCCCATTCCAACTCATCCTCATGAGCTACTATAACTTCTTCATCAAGGTTTACATATTCCCTTTATTCTTCTATTTCCCATTCTTCAATTTCAACTTCTTATTCTACATCATTATAAGGAGAAACATCATCATCTGGATATTCCACCACCACATCAGGTTCAAGACCTGGATCCACCAGATTCCTAGGTCTAGCAGGGTACTTCACTGGATTAAACATTTCATACATATTTTCTGAGTCAACTAACCATTTTTCCATGGGTTTTAGTTAACTCTCATTTTCTTTAAAATTTTTGAGTAATACGGAATCCATTAGACAAAGTTATTCTTTACTCCCATTGAATAAATAATCATTTATACTCTATCAAGGTCCAAATGAGATTAGGATAAGGTAAATATCATAACTTTGAATATTTATTAAACAAATCAACAATATTTCTCATGAGATATCTACACATACTGATCTGAATATCATTCTTCATAAAAAATAATAAAAATAGATCCAGATGACATAAGATGCTAAAATATACTTTTCTTGGACATATTAGGTTCTGGATAAAGTTGAACATAAGTCTAAATTCTTTATTCAACTCAAAATCTAATGGTCTTTTGGGAGTTCCATTCCTAGTTACTACATCCAAATCACTCTGAAATTTGAAGTGAGAATGATTAACAGGATAATATCTTTAGTAATCCTCATATTCTCATTTGTGTGTAACATCTAATAACTTTTCCAAATATTTTAAGGAAAATCTATAACATCACCACTGACCATTATTCTAAAGATATATCTTTTTTCATGAAGTAAAAACTCTAGATTTTCATAAACCCCATTCACAATTTTTAGGTAAAAAGGCCTACCATTTTCTTTAAACTAAGATGCTCATCCATGATTTTGAATGAAATTCCATACCAATGATATACTTGGTTTAAACCACTGAGCAATGAATTATTTTTCTATATAGATAGGATGGTCACCAAGATGTGGATTATTCAACTTTACTGATGTACTTATGATCTGTTTTGATTTCCTTGATTTCTTAGCAAGAGATAAACTAATCAGAGGCATTACATCAGCAACACGTTACATGTTTGGAATTTTTGGATTAATTTGAGATATCTATAGGTTAAATATATGGGATAAAATATAGAGAGGTTTGAGTTGGAGTTATTTATAGTTTTGAGATATGATAAATCAATTTTCTCATAATATCTCAAAAAGGATATAGGAGATCTATGGGAAAATATAGGTGTTGATTTAGATTAAAATTCTAATTCTAATTTAAATAATTTAGGGATAAAAATAATAATAACCATAAATAAAATCCCAAAAAAATCATGAAAAATTCCATGTAAATTAACATGATAGTTATGTTAGTTGTGGATCTGTTATAACATGATCATGTAAGGCATGCTAACTGTGACCTTATGGTAAGTATTATAACTTCACAAAGTAATTTTTTATGGTATGAATAGTTACTATTTGAGTAAATAATTATGGTAAGTGTGGTGACTATATGATTAAGTTTTCATGGTTGGCATACTAACTGTATGACAAAAAACTCACGGTGGGACTACTGATCATCTGGAGCATACTTCCCAGTTACTTCCAAAAAATATCGAAAAATTAAAGATAAATTGAACTTAAATAACTTCAAAGATTGAAATTTAATTAATTTTATTTGCATAATTTATAATACCCAATTCATGTCTGATATAATTGATTCTCTTAAAATTCAAGAGTTATATAAATATATTAGTAAGTTGATGTTCACTACCAATGAATCCAAGAGTTATATCACCCTTTTGAAAATGATCTCTCAAAAATTGATATCTTATAACAATGTTATTTGTTCTATAATATGATATATGATTCTTAGAAATATTTATCACACTTGTATTATCACAATTTATAGGTACATGCCGAAATTGATATCCATGGTCTAGTAATATATGTTTTATCCACAAAATTTGTGCACAACGACTACCTACAGCTATGTACTTAGCTTTACTAGTATATAATGCAATGGAATTATATTTATTACTAAACCATGATACTAAATAATTTCCTAAAAGTGATATGTTCTAGATTCACTCTTTTTTATGTAACTTATAACCACTAATTTCAGCATCTAAGTAACTCACTAAGTCAAATTCTTTTTATCTAGAGTAAAACCATCCCAAGTTGGTTTTATTTTTGCAGAATTTGAAAATTCTTTTCACAGCTAATAAATATGAATCTTTTGGGTTTTCTTAAAAATTAGAATACATACACATACTAAATATTAAATCAGATCAACTAGTAATTAAGCATAGTATGCTTCTAATCATACCTCTGGAAGTGGTTTGATCAACTTGTTTCCTAGTTTCATCAAGATCCAAAAAGCTACTAGTACTCATAGGAGTATCACAACCATTATTATTATCCATCCCAAATTTTTTTACAATATATTTATTATACATGATTTTATTTAAAATAATTATTTCTTTATTTTGAAAAATCTAGAAAATGAGAAATAATTTAATATAAACAATCAAACTCATTTTAAATTCATTTTTCATCATTTTTGAAAACTCACTACACAAATAATTTGTTGAAGATCCAAATATGATATCATCAATCTAATGTGTACAACTAAAACATATTTTTAAATTGATTTTATAAATAAATTAATGTCATCTATACCTTTTGAAAAACCTTTTGAAAAAAGAAGAGTTGATCATATCATTCCAAGATCTATGAGATTATTTTAAACCATATAAATATTTTGTTAATTTAATGAACATGATTTAGAATGTGAGGTTTTTAATCTATGGGGTTGTTCTAAAAAATATCATCAACTATATAATCATTTAATAATGAACTCTTGACACCCATTTGATATAATTTTAAATTAAAATGTGATTTATAGGAAATAAAAATTCTTTTGGATTCAATTCAAGATACTTGATAAAAGGATTCCTCATAGTCAATACCTTATTCTTGACTATATCCCTACGAAACTAATCTATCTTTGTTTCTAACTATTTTTCCTGTCAAATAAAACTTGTTTCTAAACACACATTTAGTGCTAATAGTTAGGTAGTCTTTGGGTCTTTCAACTAATTCCCATATTTTTTTTCTTTCAAACTGATTTAACTGTTATTAATTTCCATTTACCATAATTAAACATTAATTTCACCATGTATTTTCTTAGTTTCAATCTATGATAAGAAATATTTATGTTCAAATTGGTTTCTAAGAGAATCACTAGTATGAGTTCCTTTGTCTAGGTCACTTACAACTGCATCTAAGTGATGATATTTATGAGTCCTAAAATATCTAGTAATATAATTGTTTGAAACCTCATTCTCATATATAGGTTGAGGTTCTGGATATTCATATGAACTATGAGAGTTATTTATAGGAGGACTTAAAGAATTATTTTCCAGATCAGAAGGATCATCTTCCAGATTTTATAAATAGGTCTTAGGCTCATGTGGACCTATCTAATCAAACATAACATGTAAATATTCTTCCAAAATCTTAGTCCTTTTATTAAACACCCTATATGATTTACTTTTTGTATAATATCTAAGTAAAATTCATTCATCTCTCTTGGAAGAAAACTTGTCTAAATTCTATTTTGAGTTGAGTATAAAAACATTACAACCAAAAACTCTAAAGTAATTAACCCATTGTTTTATCCAGTTCCATAATTCATTAGGGGTCTTATTTAAAAGAGGTATAATTAGAACTCTATTAATTATATAACAAGTTATGGTTACAAATTATAACAAAAAAATATATAGGTAAATCATACTCATTGAGCATGGTTTAGGAAATTTATTTAAGGGTTCTATTTCTTCTCTCTACTACACCATTTTACTATGGAGTCTTAGGAGCATAAAATTTATTGTTATAGTCATGTTTTGAGTATAATGATTTAAACTCTTTATTTTCAAACTCACAACCATGATCACTTCTTAAGGTCTTAATTCTATTTCCACAAAGATTCTCTTAAGATCTAGTATATTTAGAAAAACGAGATATAGATTCAATTTTATGAGAAAGGAAAAACACCTATGTATATCTTGAATAATCATCCACTATGACATACCCACAATGTTTTCATGATAATATAGAAACTCTAAAAAGTCCAAAAAAATCCATGTGAACCAACTCTAAAGGTTGAGAGGTTGAAACTTCATTTATTTATTATAAAAATATTTTTTGATGCTTCCCCTTTTGACAGGGATTATAAACATTGTCTATTTGGAATTCGAGTTTCGGTAGATCCCAGACTAATACTTTCCTAGGAAATTTTCTAATTGAGTTTATATTTCAATGTCCCAGTCTCCTATTAAAAATCCAATATTCCTTGTAAAATAAACTCAAATAAGAAACATTATAAGGAAATAAATAACATAAATATACAACATAATAATTTTTAATTCTTATAATAGTAAAAACAAAATCATGTTTGGAATAGAAAACATTACAATATTTCTTTTCAAACATAACAAAAAAATCATCACAAAATAACTGTTAACTAATTATAATATTATATTTCAATCTGTCTAGAAATAAATCTTTAGAAATTAAAATTGTATTATAGTTACCGATTTGACTGAATCTAATTATCTTACCTTTGGCATTGTCACAAAAAGTGGCATTTCTAGTATCCACTTTAATCAATTTCTTGAATCTTGAGTAGTCTCTAGTCATATTTCTGTAACATTCACTATCTAGATACCATATTTCTTTACTGGAACTCTTCAAGTTCTATTACTACAAGATTTAAACCAAAAATTATTTTGGTATATTTTCTTAGGTCCAAAAATGTTTGTAATAAGTTCTTTAGGAATACAAAATTGGGGTATTGGTTTCCTATAAAAAATCTTATACATTCAAAAAAAGACTTGATTGGGTCTAGTATAATAAGAACTAATAACAGAATTAGAAAACTAGAACTTAAGATAAATTTATTTTTATTTATTTTCTTTTTCCTAGGTTGGTATCTAATTCTAGTGGTATACTTAGGTGAAGTTTTTTTTTCAAGCATCTGGGTTAATGTTTCCCTTATATTGGTGAACCACTCTATATCTTTCTTTAATTCCACATTTGATAATTTCAGATCATTATTATCTTTAATCAATTGAGTATTTTTATCCCTTTTTATCAAAATATCAATTTTAAAGTTAGAATACAATGCATGATACTTCTTTAAAACTTTATATTTATATTTTAATTCATTAAATGTGCCTTCCAACATGTTAAAATATTCAAATAAGTCATCACTGGACATATTATTAGCATCCTTTCAAGTCTTAGGATGATTTGAAATATGAGAAAGATATTTAGGATTAACATTTAACACCACAGATGTGTCTATTATAAAACACACATTAGATTTATAATTTCTTTCTCCTCTACTAGAATCTAGGTCACCTGAACTATCCTCATATGCACTCTAAGTTTATTTTATATCCTTTTATACTTTTTTTACATAAAATTATTCTTATATTTCAACTTAGGTTAGTCTTCTTTGATATATCCTTTCATATTATATTCATAGAAAATTACTTCATTGGTAGAATCATATATTTTATACTATTTTTTCCAATTCCATTTGTTGTCATACATTCCTATATAATTGGATTTCTTGAAGAAATTATTCTTTTAATGGAACTTATTAAGTGTTCTGGCTAAATGGTCCATTTATTCATCATTGTCTGATGGTGATTATTAATCACTTGAGATTTCATCTTTGATCTTCTCATTTTTTTGAGATTTAGATATTATAAAAGCTAAAAACTTTTTTTGGGTCCATCCACTTCTTCTTTTTTAACTTTCAATTATTCATTATACATAAAGAGATTTAGAATTTTCTCCTATACTGGTAGCATACTAATGTCGCAATACTCTCTTATAGACACATATGTTCCTCTATATATATTTGGAAGGAATTTGATAAGTTGCATGACTTGATCCTTGTTAGTAATTGTATTTCTCAATGTGTGAATCATGTTAACAATATCAATGAACTAGAGATACATGTTAGAGATAGATTCATCATGATTCATCCTAAAAGGATTATATTTAATAGTATAAGTGTTTAAATTCATTTCTTTAACATTATAAGTTTCTTCATGAGATATGAAAAGAGTATCCCATATTTCAAAATTAGTAGCACAAACAAAAATTCTATTAAATTCAACTTCTCCTAATTCACAATACAAAGCATTTATAGCTTTGTAATTACATTCATATGTTTCTTTAGTAGTATCAATCCAAGTAGCTCTACAAGCTTCAAGTTTTTAATATTTATCTTCAATGAAAGTCCAGATATCAAATCCCATATTTTCTATGTTAATTTTTTTATTTTATATTGAGAGTAATTATTTCCATTAAAATAATGTGTCTATTTAGTGGTTGTTATTTTTGGTCTATTATTACCCATAAATAATTAAATTGATATAAAACATAAATTTATGATCATTAAATACAACTATATCATAGTAAAATAGATATATTTAGATCCTATGATACCAAATATTAGTCAGAGTAGACAACTTGAGTGGGGTGAATTGAGTTTCTAATAAAATTTATATTTAAAAAATAATTTTAAAACTAAATCCCCAATTTAATAAAATTTAAAAGTTAATAAAAAATTTAGAAATATATAATTTGTTTTTTAGAATATCTTCTCAAAATAAAGATCAAAGAGTTGTAAAAACAAATTTTAAGTACTTCAACTTTTGAAACTAATTTATTAAAGAAAACACTATATACAAGACTAAAATTAAGATTAACTATCAAAGTACAATGTTTTTGGAGTTTTGAAATATGAAGCTAGTTATATTTAAAAAAAATAAACCAAAATAGGTAAAGAGAATTAAAAAAGTTATATAAAATATAGCACAGTGGAATTTAATAAGGGGTTTGGTCTCAAGTGAATAGTTAATCCCCACCAATTGTAAATCACCCACTGCCAAATAGTTTATTAAAAAATAAATTGATCCATAACCTGAATCATGTTTTACAAAAAATAGTGCATAATGATTTCCAAGAATAGATCCTCTTCCACACTTATATGTAGGATGAAAATGAAACCAAGTCACACATGACCTATTACAGAGTATTTTTTGGGAATAAAAGTAAATGATTTGAGAGATATTATCATATACTCTCCAATTTAGCATGAGAGATTATGTTTTACAAATAAACTTATCAATACAAAAACACAGCTCGAAAGAAAAGAATAAAAAAATATTAAAAGATATAATATAATAAATGTGATGCAACATGATCCAAAAATATTCTATTATTCGAAGTCCTTGAATTTTTATTTAAAATAGGATCAAACAAGTATCACAACAAGTTCATGAAAATATGGTATCATAGAGTCTACTCTATGGAACAGGTGAATGCATATGATCCTTTGTTATTCTATAAGTAATAGCATATGTTCTATGCCTCACATTATCCTTTTTATGATGTTATTTTATTCTTAAAATGTTCTTTTTCCAAAATTATTAATTGGAGACCAATCAATGCAATATTAATTGCACTAATGCTTTATTTAATGCATCAAAAACTGAACATTAGATATTTAAAAAATCTCCACTGCTAAGTTAGGAATGTGAAGATTCTTTCACCTAAATCATGGTAATTTGATGTCATGGGAACTTGACAATATCATTCGATGCATCAAGGTTTCATAGTTGGTTCATCGCTTCATGCGTTCAATTCATTTTCACATATGTTAGGTTCATGACTTTATGCGTTAAGATGTTTCTTCATGTAATCACTATAATAATAGACATATTTAGTATATTAATTTATAAAAATTATACATACCTTAGCATGGTAACTTTATTTCATTATGTGGTAGTTTGTTTCTTTCATATGATCACTTCACTAATTTAAATGGTCAGGTAAATGGTAAGTACATCTCCATCTCATTGTAGGGTGATTGTATATGTGGTAATGTGATTTTCAACATACTGTATACTTAATATTCAATGTGTGGTAAGTTCATGACATTGAAAAAAAATCATCTGAATCATGGTAAGTATTTTCTACATATAGTCAGGTGAAATATAATGTGTGGTAAGGTGAAATGATCACTTAAACTTTAGGGTATGTTCAATGTTTCCATGTGGTAAGGTGGAAGAGTAAGCTCCAAACTTAGCTACTTTTTCATGTTTTTTCCAAAAAAGTATTTACTAATAGAAAACATGAAATTCATTAGTACAAATGTAAACATGATTTGGGATCATTAAAATAAGGATGTGATGTTTTAATCCAATATATCCAAAAAAGTTTCTCAATTCACTCAAAGGATTTATTTCATAATGTTTTTTCATCTGATCAAGAAACTCCTCACAAAGATAAATGTTTTTACTGGAAAAAATTATATCATAAATATGCACGATGATAATCAAATTACCTCTAGATAGATTTTTTACATACAAACTATTGTCAGATTTTCCTTTTTAAAACATCATTTGTCTTAGATTTCCATCATGTTTTTAATATTAGTCTATTGGAGCCTATTTAAAACCATATAATTATTTATTGATATTGAAAACTACTCTGCGGTTAATATCTAGAATAAAACCCTTAGTTTTCTCAATAAAAACTTATTCCTCATAGTAACCATTTAGAATGGCAGAGTTTATATCCATTTGGTAAACTTTATAATTTTTATGTATAGAAATTTATAAAAACATCCATAAAGTTTTCATTATTACCACTAGATAAAAGTTTTCTTAAAAATAAATTCCTTCCAATTGAGTTTATCTCTTTCAAACCAACCTAAACTTATTTCTTATCACTTCACCTTTCTCATTCATTATTTTCTAAGAACGCACTTGGTTATAATGAAATTTTTATCATTTTCTATTTAGGTAATATCATATGTATAGTTTTTTTCAATTTAATTTATCTCATAATTAATTTCATGTACCCATTTTTCATTATCAATAGCTTTAGACATAGTTCTCGATTCAACCTATTATATAAGATCAATTTGATTTTCAATTCTTAGTCTTCTTCTTATTTTTACAAGAGATTATTGACTACCAATGATATTTTATATTTTAATGTTTTTTTAAACCTCTAAAAATATCTCTTTCACTCTTAGTAAACATATATTAATCACTGGTATGTTCCAAAACAATATCAATAATATTTGTTTTAATTTCAGCTTCTTTTTAAACATGTTGATTAGAAATATATAAGCTGTTTTATTTGAAAAATTGTAAATCTTATATACCTAACCATAATGATATATACTTATTTCCAATAATTTTAGCATAAAAATAGTCCAAAACTTTGTGAAACCTTTTATTTCATCACTTTTACCTACTACCACTAGATAAGTAACCCATACAGATCCATTCTTTTATTTTCTCTTAAAATTACTAGTTTGTTGTCTTTGGTCTTTATAAAACATGAAATATCAAATACCTTGAAGTAATTTATAGTTGGATTCATCTAATACCACATCTGATAAGGATTAAAATTTTCATTGAGTATCAAAAGGAATATATTATGAATGTGTACAATATCACACACAACTTCTCTTCAAAAATATTTTTTCGGCTTTGTTTTCAGCTAGCATTATCCTCCTAATCTAAAAAATGATTTTTCCTTCCCCTCTACCACACCATTATATTGGGGAGTATATGGTTTTCTTAATTTTTGTTTTATTCCATGTTTACCAAGAAAAAATTCAAATTCATCAGCCTTATATTACCTACCATTTTTAGATCTTGATTTCTTGATGTAGAGTACCAACTCTTTTTTCAACTTGCCTCATAATTTTTTTGAACATATTAATAACTTATTAATTATTCATTATGAACATAACATTGTACATTTGAGTATAATAATCAATAAATGGAATGAAATAAAAATAACCACTAGTGTAATGTTTTATCATGGGACTATATAAATTAGTTTTAATGAGTTATGTTGGTCTGGTAGAATGAATGTATACCTTTTTATGAGATTTCTTAGGTATCTTTCCCCTTTCATAGGTTAATAAAAAAATTTAACTTTTCATTTTCATCTTGTTCTAATCTCTTATAACCACATAATTCTAAATTTTTCTCATGATTCTTTGGACAAGATGACTCATACTTTTATATTATTGTATATTATCAACTTTTTCACTCAAATAGCAGGAATTGGTTGGATCACTAACTAAAAATATATTTCCATTTCATTTTTCTACTTATGATATGATCCTTTTATCCTTTAGTATTTTAATGATATGTATTTACTTATTGAAAATAATATTATTCTCATCATCATAGTGTTTATTGGAACTCAAATTATTATGCTTCAGTCCTTCCATATACAATACATCATTTGATTTCAAATTTTGAGATTCAATTTCAATCAAGATAGCACCCGTAATTTTTAGAGAATAATCATTACCAAAGGTAATTTATCCCCCTTTAAGATTATTATTTTTCTTTAGAATCAATTTATCAATTATTATATGGTAAGAGTTCCCATTATCAAGAATCCATGACATTATTCTCCTATTATTCTTCAATTCAACCTTGTCTAGACATGTTATTGCTTCCTTGGGTTTCAAAATTACAATATTTTTATCAGTATATAGATTTTTTCCTAGAATTATTTTCATATACTTTACTACATTATAACTCTAATGATTACAAAATCTACAAACTACTTCAAGAAACTAAAATTTATTACAACTTCTAAAATTTGAAATATTTTTTCTTCATAGACAACCTTCGTTCAGAATATAATTTCATATATTCTGAATAAATCCCCTTGACTTCATGCCTTTTTTTAGGTAGTGGCATATTATACCAACATGTGTAATATATATACCCCAATACTCCACAACACCAGTAATAGCCTTGAAATAAAAATCTTATAGAATAATCAAAATTTCATCTGAAAAGCTGTTGTCTAGAATTCTGATCTTCCTGTTATAATAGAACTAATTTTTTTATTTTTTTAATTGATGTGATTCATGAATTCTAAATTTATTCTATTGAAATGGGATAATGTTTATCCCCATTTTTATTGGTCCATACTTTACTATATGTAACACTTTAACTAAAACTATTAGTAAAATCATAATTACAAGTAGATTTATCAGGTACAAATTTAAAATGATATTTTCATCAAGTACCCTTGACAACATTAGAGGATTCATCCCTATATTAAATAGATTTTTTGAATTCATATTTGATCTTATTTAATTTATTATCAGTTGTAAGAATCTTAGATTGAATCTATGTTAATTATTTTTCTTTTAAAAAAAATGTATTCAAGGACCTTCATAATTATTCATGTTTAGCAGTTTTAAACATGAAATTATTGATTTATTCCATGCATACCAATTATTTCTTGAAAAATTCATTCTTCTCATCTATCATATTATTATATTATTTCATAAACTATTTTTTTATTTCTTGAGATTATTATTTTGTTCAATAAATCTTCAAGTTCATAATTTAAAATGTTTTATAGCTCATTTGGTTTATATTTATCTTCTCTACTTCTTGAAGTTTCAAATCCTTTTTCAACCTCATCCATGAAATTAGTAAATTTATCACTAGATTAACTTTCATATTCACTGATAGATTAATGGTCATCTTCTTCATCTTTACTCATTAGATTCATTATCTTTATTCTAGAAAACATCTTCTTGCTTCTTATGACTTTTTATTATTTTTTTATCTTTTATCCCACTTATTTATGTGAGGTTTCTCATCTTCTTCTAATTCAAAATCTTTACCATTATTATTTGGATAGTTTGTGGAGAAAATCCCAATTCCATTACATTTGTAGATTTTAGGTGGAAATTTTCCTTTGTTCTTACTCTTTATCTTCTATAACATATTTTAAATGAGACTAATGATTATTTAGTAGTCTCCATCATCCTATTTATTTTTAAAGACACTTGAATATGCATTGTTAGCATTTTATTTGATTTCTAACTTTCTCATGGATTAAAAATACATTTCATATTTAATCATCTTCTTGAAGGTTGGTATTTTTTCACCTACAAGGATATGAGAATATTATATATCTCATATATTTATAAGTCTTTACTATCTTAAAGAGTTAATATAATGTGGTTAAACTACTCCAAAAATTTTCTTATATGTTTTTTGAAAACGATAGAAACTAAAATCTTTTCACAAAACCCTAATATATTGATTAAACTTACATTGACCCTTATAAAATAATCATAAATGTTCTCTTCATAAATCACCTTGATGTATTAAAATTGGATTCTCCAAATATATAATTTGCCATCTTTTAAATTCACATTTCCTTCATAGTTTATTTCTAGCTTGTCCTTGATTTCTTTGGTTGATTGAGGTCCCATTAGATTTTTATAAAAAAAATTAGAAAAATACATTATAATAGTATTTTTTTCATTACCATAAACCTTTATATTTTTTTTATTAGTGAATAGAATTGGTGAATCCTTCTCAATCAGTTGAAAACAAACAACTACGACATATCTAATCTCCAATCTAAGAGATAGAAGATTTGGAAACATCTTATTCTTCTAACCATGGTAGTTATTTACATAAAACGTAGTAACTCCCCTAATATTAAAATAATTCATATTATTCATTCCTAGAACCTAATTGAATCTAAAAAGGGTACCTTTCTCTAATACCAGTTCAAGTGCCTAATTTTGTGTTGCTCCATTAAGAAGGGGGCGAATTAGTAGAGACATGTTTTTTTAATGTATTTAAATTGAAATCAACCTTTATGTCCTATTAAAGTATGATTCACTCAAATATAAATTCTCATCCTCATCCATACAAGATGAAAATAAAATACTAAAGAACATGATAATTTTTACGAAGTTGGGCCCCATTATGGGAAACCTACTCCTTTTCATGATTTGTTATTTACCCCAATCATGTATTTTTTACTATAAGAAAAAGTCAGTGTAAGATTAAATGTATGATCATAGAATCACAAAATTCTAATCATGATTCACATAAGAAATTGTGGATTTTAACCATAATACCAAGATGTAGAATTTTAATGAGAAATATCTCTTCAAATATTCATTTTATTCAGAAATTATATATATAATCTTCCACCATGAGCATTCAAGATGATCAAGAAAATGTGATCACTGCATGAAAAATATCATGCAGATATGCTTCTTTAATCTTAAAAATTGATTTGATTCACTGATACATTGAGCTAAAATAGATGTATATGATTTCTTATGAACTTCAGGAACCATACATTCTTCAAATATTTATATTTGTCATTCTGAATACCCAATTCTTTACTCACTTCTTGGTAAGTACACTTTCTCTCTCTTCGGTAACTCCTCTTATCTAGAATCCCAAAAAATCCTAAAACTAAAATAATTTAGGAAATATAATTTTTATCTCATCATTATTGATACTATTATAAAAACAAATTAATAACATGATCCCTATTATTTTCTCATTTGGTTAGACTCAAAACCATACACCATTATCTCATAATATTCTCAAATTTAATTAATTTCAGGTCTATAGAAAAATTCCTTAAGTAAACTTCTATTATTCCTTCTCAATTATTAGTAAATAAAAACCTTGATTAAAATTCTTCAACTCAAATTTCAGAAATAATTCACAAACAAATATTTTTTTAAAATTCAAAAAAATTCCTTTATCTCCATCACACGACACCTTTGAACTCATCATATTCAACTTTTAAGAGGAAAAAATAGCACTTCAAAGTAAAACTCGTGAAAACTTAGCACCTTGAGTATCCACACTCAAATAAATCTTAGGAACTATCACTAAATTAACATATATAAGTGATTATATAAATTCAAACAAAAAAACATCATCACATTAAAATACCAAAATGATTTTATGATGTTTATTTCTCAAAATATTTAAATTTTAACTCAACATTCATATTAAATCAACTTGAATTTACAAAATAAAATTAAGAAGTAAAACCCCATTTTAATGTCTCCCTTAAATCAGATTGGCTCATATTTTTTATGCGATATTAAAATCATTGAAGAATGGATTTAGAATCACTTAAATTAATTATTCATAATATTAATTATTGGAAACATGGAATTTACCCTTATACAGCTTTTAATAATTACAACTACCCTTATGTAGCTTTATGCTAATCCTTACATAGGTTTTTTAATTGTATTATACCCTTATTTTAGTGGTTAGTACCTTTATGTAGAGTTAAACAACTCTTATAGAGCTTATTCACTTTAGTGTTACCCTTAAGAAAGTTTCTAATTACCTTTAATAGGATTCATATTCACACTTAAGATGACCACTTCAGTGTTACCCTTAAGAAAGTTTCTAATTACCTTTAATAGGATTCATATTCACACTTAAGATGACCATTAGGTGTATGGAATTCATGATTATATAGTAATATGACCTTTTAACATAAGTAAAATGACCCTTACATGGCTCATAAAACAACATTGCTCTTGAAATAATGACATGTGACCTTTATATAGTTTGGATATGTCCTTTTCATTGGTTTCTTTAATTTTTCCATTATGTAGGTTTCTTTCTAGTGGAGATGGACCATACACAGCTCTAAGGAACCTTTATATAGTTGGTAATGACTCATATAAAGTCCCAAGTAGACATAGAGTATATTTTTTGATTATACATTTCTAAGAGATGAGAATGAGAGATGGTTTAGCTCAAGTATAATTAGATAGTTACCTATAATCCTACATTGAAAAACCAGGTTCAAATAGGAGTGGAGGAGAATTTTCATGGTACTATAGTAGTACTCTATCACTTTATCAATATGGTTATAGTATCAAGTACTATATTAGGGTATTTTAGTAGTGTTAATATTCATATGAAATGGTATTTGAGGCCAAATATCAGGCCTTCAGGGCATATGGGCATCTGTCCAGCACTAGCCTTCAAGCCACAGGGCCTCTAGGCCACCATTCTAGGGCCTCTAGGCTATCTAAAACAACTTATACCAATGGATTCAATGATAAGATAGTAGTAAAAGGTGAAATAAAAGGAAGGATGTTCATATGTGCAACAAGTCACTAGAATCAGTGATTGTTTATTATAGCACACCTAAAGCCTCATCATAAGGAGGAATATAACATGCTACTAATGAGGCATTTTATAATAAATATGGAGTATGAAAGGATTGTTGGAGGGACTATTGGAGATTATGTCCTAGTTTATCTAGGAATTTGGGCCATATAATCTAATGCATTTGTGCCTCTGTTCATTTAGTTCATGTAAGGGTTCCCTCTAAAACTAGTTAAAAAATAGGTTTTATTAATATAATATAAAAAAATCTAAAGTCCTTCAGCCTAAGGGCATGGTATGGTTTCTTGAATAAGATAAATTATTGAAGCTAATGGGAAAGCACTTTTGACACCTAGTACTATGGATGATATTGTAAAAAATGAGTCCAAACATAAGAAGAAGGTTGATCATGTGAGTAAGGATTGATTAGATATATTGACATCTTGGTTGGGAGAATCCAAGAAGAATGAGAAATTTGAAATAAAATAATGTGATATACTTTCTATGTTAAAGAAAGTTATTCTATTTAATAACAATTATAAAGAGAAAAGGGGAATATATAGTTCTTAATGAAGAATGGATTTGAAAATTAAATAATGAAGCTTACATAAAGAAGTATAGACATTTCAGAGCTTCAAAGAAAGGATTTTCTTGGTTGAGATCCAAATATCACCCATGTTGATCACGTTAAGGTGTTTATGGAAGGCTCTCCGTTTTTCCAAAACAATTTATATTCCCTTCTTAAAGAGTTAATTTAAGGTTAAGGATAAAAGAGTATAAATGATGAATTATATGATGTATGTAAATAATATGAGAAAAAACATTATGGATCTTTTCAATTAGTATCATGAAAACTCCTTAAAACATATCAATTGATATTTCTTAATCGGTATCAGACATCAATTGGTATCAAAAATTATTATAGTATATGTCTTGAAGAAGTACAAACCATGATCAAGTTTAATGAAAATAATCCCTTGATGGGGATATGATATTAAGTTAAGATACCAAAGCTATGTTATTCTTTTTAAATATAGAATTATGGGTATTCCCTATAAAAATGGTGATTTAGGTATGATTTTCAATCTCTTAATTCTGTTTTTGATTCATATTGAAGATAATTATCATTAGGGAGTCATTATTTAACAAATGGGGAAGGAAATTTTAAGTTACAGTTGAAGTGTATTTATGTGTTTGTTGAATTTTAGTGTAGGTTCCTATAAATTCTTGAATCTATATTTTTATAACCCCTAATAATTCAAAGTATGAGTTGGTATCACATAATGGATTAACTATGGATAACTTTGTCACCTAAAGTTATTTATATTATTTTTAAAAATGGTTTATCTCAAGTAGACATGGAGTTGATTGGTTGATAGCACATTTCTAAGAGAAATTATGGTATCATCATTATCTCTCATATAAATTTCTTGAATCTCTCAATATAGAAGAGAACATAGAAAGTGGGTGATTAGGAGGGGTTGTGTGGTTTTACTTGAGATGGTTGAAGTTGGTAATACATCCCCTTGAACTCATTGTACCAATAAGGGGGAGAAAATTTTTATCCTTTGTATTTATTATCAATAAAGGGGAGAAAAATAGTGAACTAACAAAGATATATTGATATGCATCTATTTTATTTATAAATTCAAAGTATTGAAAACAAACCCAAAGGGGGACATTAAAGTTCTGATTGTTTTGTGATTGTATTTTCATAAAATAAGCATGTCAATATGTGTGTGTTGAATGATTGGAGGTGGAGTAAGTATCCACCCAATGAACATGATGATTCTACCCATCTATTTGGGTAAGGAAGAGATGGATCCTACATAGTAACCCTATATATTAGATGATTTTTTATCTGATTTGTATAGAAATATGACTATTTCCAATGAAATACTTCCAGTGATTTTTATAAAATTTTAGAGGTGCTAGAAGATGTTGGATGTTGAATTATAATACTGAAGGATAACTTGTATAGTAATAATTTATAAAGTATAAAATATCTTCAAATTTTTGTGAAAATATAGAAAATTTATTGAGAAACCACACTTGAATTATTATTTCATTTTGGTTATGGAAATAATTGATGAATATCACATAGATGATGTTTTGGGAAGGCTAAAGTACATAATGAAATTATAAGGTAGTGTTGATTATTGAAATACTTATAATTGAAAATTTGGATGGTTTAAATTTTCTTTGAAATAATATATAGGAGTTTGGAATTATTTTAATAATTACCATAATTATTTGAAGATTATTTAATGGGAAAAGGAATTAGAGACTCAGGGAAGTGCATAGTGGTCCAAGGGAAAAAACTAAAGGGATGTAAGGATTACTCCCACTTTCCGAAACTGATGGAGACAAGGTCGAACAAGAAGGAAAGAAACAAGGAAATAAAAGGCCTTCAGAATGGGGAAAGTGAAGCATCAAGCTGAAAAACAACAGACAGGGAGGAAGAGCATGTTGAGTGCTTGAAACTTATCCTGCACTCCATGGAAGAAATTCTATACAAGGCTGTCCAGCCCAATGTCTTAGAAGAGGAGATTAGAAGAATTTATTCAAGAAGGTTTCAAGTTGATTCCAACGAGGAGCAAGAAGCATGGATAGATAAACAAGATCTAATTATGGCCTGAGGCTTCAACTAGAGAAAAATCAACTCAGATGAATTCATTCATACAATGGAAAGTATGATCTCACCTTGAAGATCTTATCAGAGAGGATCCAGATATGCAGGTTAGTATGCTGCAATGGGAACTTTATAGAGTAGTTTATTCAAGTAACCTTATTCTAGTGTTTAATTGTTTTGTGAGTTCTTTCAGCACGTAGTGGTATCTTGTGTGAAAACTTTGGTTTTCCATTTTTAATTAAAATAGAATAATAAAAATTTAAATTTGGAGTGGAGTTAATTATATTTATTGTGTATTATTCATTTTCCATACTATGTATGTTCTATTCTTAGTAGACATGAGAGTTTAAAAAGGGAAACATTTGTGTATGATTCATTATGACCCAACATAAGCGTCATCTTTGAGTTAAGGCATCTTCATATGAGTCAATTCTATGTTTTTTGGATGATCCATTCACTCAAACAATGGTATTACTAACAAAATTGTGGCTATGTATTAAGTAGCATATAGTTCATCAGGATCAATGTAAGATTCATCTAGAATTTTGTACAATTCATGTAATTTATCGTACAAGTCATTATACTTAACATACGAGCAATTAAACTTGTTTATGTTTCATTTATACAATCCCATATAAGTTATTCAATCATATGATGACTCATCTATGATTCATCTTAAACTATGTAATAGTTATCTGATTCTATGTATGAGTCCTTTTTGGTTGTGTGTTAGTGACCAATATTTGTGTATGGGTTAACACTTAGTGAAATTTTGAGATTTTATCAATAAAAAAAGTTTCTAGAATTAATTTTATAAAGATTAAATTATATCAGATGATACCATAGATATTAATTCATGTTTTAAACATTATAATGATATATAAATTCATAATTAAATTTTGGATTTAAATGATACTATATGAGAAGTTCACATTTATTTTGTATTCTGATTTTCAAATGAGAATATTTAAAACTAAATATTAGAAATCAAAATAGAATATTAAATGGGATGATGTTGGTACCATTCATTATATAATAAATTTAAAAGAATTATTCTTGATTCAAGAAAATTTTATGAGTAAGTTGGTCTTCAAGATGAGATAAAGAATATCAAATTTGAGATGAATTTATAAGAATTTGAGTGGAGTGGAGATGAATAAATTATTGATTAAATAAATCTAGAAATGAAAAATGATGATGCATTTACTAATCTTAATTTTTTTTATATCAAAAATGGATTTGTGGATTTTTTTTAATGATAAAAGGATAAGGTTTATTTTCTAGCTGAAGTGTACTAACTCAAGCTGAATTTTTGTGTTTGTTTTTATTGAAGCTCTCATTGTGTGAAGACTAAGCCATAACACAACTCCTGATGCTATATATTTGTACAACTTTTATGAATGTCTACATTTTTATGCTTGTAGATTTATAATAAGAAAAGGACTTATCCTTATCCAATAATAGAGATGTGCTTGGATGAGAGGAAAATGAAAAAGGAAAATAAATATGGGTATATTTTGTTTTCTATAAGATATGGTGGTTGAGGAAAGAATACAGAGGATCTTAAAGTGATTTTTTTTTATTTTCAATTAAATTCTAAGGATTTTTAATTTATGGAAATAGAAAAAAATTCCAAAAGAAAGTTTTGTTGCACATATAAAATTTTTTGAAACTTTATAGAAAAGTAGTGTGATCCTCCCAATACAAAAAATGAAATATAGAGTAGAATATCCAAAGAGTGTGGTACAAAAAAGTAGAGTGATCTAAGAGAAAAGAAAAGCTCTCAAGGAATAAGAATAAGAACTTGGTCTTTTCTAGAATACGATATATTATTTGGTTATCAAAGAATAAAAATTAAGAATAAGAAAAAAAAGAAATTGGTTCACATACCAGTTCATATGATATTTATTAATATAAAATTAGTTAGAAACAATGAATAATAAGTTTGAGAGAAATTCCAACATGTATAAGTTTATACTAAATATTATTTGGCTATAAAAGACCTTGAATCTTGAATGATTGGAGCCTATAAATAGGTTTTCAATAGGATATAGAAGCAGTTCAATTTACAAAGACTCAGTTGCATGATTTTTTTCTTAAAGAACTCGAAGGTATTAAAAGAATTTATGTTAATAAATATAATCAGTTTCTTAGATGTAGTGCCATCGCTAGACATATTAGTGATATACTTAAAAAAATTGGAAGATGTTGATGACTGTTAGGATTTCAGTTTAAAGAATCTATAGAAGTAATGATAGTTAACATATATGATATAATGAACACTCACTGATGTAATATAGTAAGAGAATATAGGATGATCCATGCCCAAACCCACTTTTAATTGATGATAATATTATAAAAGATAATCTAGGACTTGGTTAAACTCAATCATAGTAAGGATAAGATTTCCCAGATTAGGTCTAGACCTTGTAAAAATATTCCATGCCATACATTACTATTTTCCTTCATTGCATATGGTAAATATGATAGGGTAAAGTAAAAAACATTATTTTCCGGATCAATAACTGGGGTTAAAATACCAAATGGTGTTAAAATATATAATAATATTTTGAATTTATTAAAGGATTTGGAAACACCTAATTCCCCCCCCCCCCTCTTAGGAGTATGCACTAGTCGACTGTGGATTTTTAATTTAGGATTGCATTACCCTCAATTTGAATGAAAATATTGTTCATAACATGATTTATATTATAGGAGAGGCAAGACATGATATTGAGAGGCCAATTCATGTCTTTTTTACATGTATTATAATACTATGATCAGGTCTATAAAGTGACTTGGGAGTATGATACATTTATGAAATACTTATGGATGATCCTTTACAAGACATCACCTGTTGCGAAACAACCTAGGATAACCCTGTTATAGGAACCTAAATCAAACCATGGTAAGTCCTAAAAGAGGTTTTTGATCCCCACAAGCTGAAAATAAGTTCCAAGGAATCAGAATATACTTAGTGGGAATTATTTCACCTGGATTAATAATATATAACATATAGTAGAGTTCAACAAAAACCCTAACATATTGTGTCCTTAAATTAGACATCCATGCATAAACATACTAAATAGTTTCCAAAAATAAAATTTAAAAAATGATTCATAATCATAAACACACACATCCATATCAAAATAAATGAATATAATTCTAGAACCAAGATACAAGGAAGGATGACTTGGTCGATACATACCCAGACCAAAATAAACTTCAAAAGATAAAAAAATACCAAACAATGATATCCTTAGAACCAAAGGTCACCATATAACCTTAGATGAAATATTATCTATGAGAATCCCAAAAGAATATGTTTTTAGATATGTAGTTAACCAAAATTTAAACCTGAACCAGCAAAAGAACTTGAGTCTACCAACACTAAGTGGTAGTATTTTGGTGTGAGGTAACATCCTATTAAGATTTCACCAATGAGTCCATGCACTTACTTCTTCAAAACACTCAAAAAATTCTAGTTTGAAATATGATATTTCAAAATATGGTTTTTCAAATTATTTACGGAAACAAAATCACAACATTTCATAAATTATTTTTTAAAATTTAATGATGTTAAAAAACAAAACATTTAGCTTTACTTTTTTAAACCCATTTTAAAATATACTTCCTAAAACCATTTATAAACCAATTATATAAAATTATTTAGAAAGAACTCAATTTATCTAAATAATACATAAAACATACAAATGCAACTAAATATCAAGGAATGTAAATAGGTAACTAGACAAGTCAATATTAAATTAGTCATAAAAATGTCAAGCATCAGTGTATAATCACTAGAATATAGAATATATTTAAACCAAACATAAAATAAACAATGGTAATAGAACATAGCATCCTAAAATAATAAATGAAAAAATAAAATTCGAATAATTATCAAGAATATTAATAATGAATTCAAACTAAGGTGTATATAATCATGGGTACATACAAAAAAACTACTGAGAAGATCCAAAATATACTTTAGAAGAACCGTCTATTGACTTATCAATGTATTCCTAGAAAATAACCTATCTTTTTACCCTCAACTATCCTCACTAGTGGCACTCCTATAGTTAGTATTATTCTAATTCTAGAGGATAAAATTTTAGCTGATCAGGTCAAGTACAAAGACCAACTTTGACTTAGAATTAAATTTTTATTAAATCTAACACTTTAAGGAGAATGTGAGAAACTAAACATCAACCACAAAAGGATAAAGGAGAGATAATGAAAAGTAATTTAAGTCCACTAAAATACTTTTCCCAAAAAAAATTACAAGAGATAGTGGTTACTTGAGTGCTTGGTTCATCCCTTATCAGATCTTCAAATTCAGAGGTCAGCTTGTCCCAAGACTGTACGTACTCTTCAAGGATGATCTTCCTATCGTTAAAGCCCCCAACCAGAATCTAATCCTATTTATCAATCTACTTATATTTATACTCATTTAGAGACACCCTTAGTAACCTCCCAATAATTTTGGTTGCTTCCTATTCAAAATAATTGAGCAACAAAACCAGCTCTACCACTACCTCTTCTGAACTCAAAAGCAAGTCCAAGGGTTTATCATATAGACCACCTAATTTCTACTAACACACAGCCTCACTTTACATATTCTTGGAATTTTTCATTTTTTCTAATCGATTCTATAAATGGGTGGTAAAGATGAGTAATCCTTCATACCCTTCCTCCTCCTATTAAACCTATTACTCCTTAGGCTTGAATATTCACCTACGGAGAAACTGGGATCGTTTTCACTGGGAACCTCCACAGAGACCCTTTTTGAGAAGGCCGAGTCAGCTTGGTCAGTGCAACCTTCCACTACAAGGCCTTAAAAGTTGTTTCTCAATTGTATTGTGGCCCAATTTTCTGGGATAGAACCCCCCGGCCTTCCAACTAAAATTTGATCAGCCATATCTATGGCAGTCCCCTAACTTCCCTTGCACATGACACCACTACCTGAACTGAAAACCTCTACAAAATAGGCAGCAGTGACACCCTCTTCACCGCCCGCCACCTGAACCACAACAGCAACACCCTCTTCACTGCCTCCCACCTAAGCCATATTAGCCTTAATCACATTTATATGAAGGTATCTTCGAGTAGCATAATTCTGTAAAAATACCACATGCACTCTATCCTTGTCCTTGCAGATATATTCATTTCAAGAGGTAGGGTCCGCCATGTCATATCTTAATCTATTGAAGACCTTAGAGACCTTTGGGTTCTCTTGAGACACCATCGCTTGTTTCTCTTTAATAGAATCTGAGACACTCAAAATAGAAGCCTTTACATCCTTTGGAACCAAACCATCATAAACCTTAGTTAGAGAATGAACACCTCAACCACTACATTCCAGACCAAGTGGAATATGTTCCAACAAACCTTCCTCAACATGAGTCTCTGACTCCTTTCCACTACTATTTTCCATCTTTTTTTCAGGTACCTGATACCCCCATTGAAAATAATCCAATGAGTGTCCTATGTCATTTCATCTAGAATAGAAATAAAACTAGGACTCGAAGACCGTGCGTTGTTTGCAGTGGTACTCCTCACCAAAATTGATCCAAACATACTCAAACAACACTCTTGATATGTCTATTTGAACAAAAACACACAGGTTAACAGGATGACACAGAGATGTAGTGAGACTATACGAGCACATATATCTACCCATAAGGTTTAGAAGTATACGAATAATAGCAGGGTTTTGAAAAGGTAAGGGGAGATTGGGAAAACTCACCCAGATCACCATTGAAGGAGGATCTCGCTTCATATGAAAATTGAAAGACCATATGAACAGGTAGAATTGAAATCCATTGAAGCACTGAGGTGAATGTGACTTGGATTTGATAAGATCTTCCTTCATTACAAAATGAATCAGAATATGTTGGTTGTCCAAATAACCCACTATCGCACTTTCCTGCAAATCCCAAGGTCTGAAGACATGTATTTCAAATGAAGCAAGTGAAGTTTGTCGCTGCTTAAACCCAGCAATTAACATAAGCTACATAAGTTCTGAGGATTCTGAGAACTCCAAGCTCAAGATCAAGATATTAGGACAACCATCAAGAAAATACAGAACTTTCAGGCTTTGAGAAACATGCGGGAAATGTAGAAGAAGATCAAGATTAGAGAAGGGGATAAAAAAGGATGTCGCTTCTTTATTGGACTCCAGGGGTCCGTCCCCCATTGGTGGGGGAGGGACCAGCCAGTGGCCTCTTCCATCGCGGAGAGGAGAACTCACAGCTTCCCCCACAAAACCCTAGCTCCTACAATCTTCATGTGTACTGTTATGTTATTGGAATTTACAAATACCATATTTAAATATCTCACTAAAACAATTAATATTCCATTTATACTAGTAACATATGGTGGGGAAGGATCTGTGGTACATCATGTTGGTTGGATAAGAGTTTCATAATTAATCAAGATAGGGGTGAATTGTGTTATTGAAATTTTATTCACTTAAAAACACCCTCTCTTATGGTAAGAAAAACAATTATCAAAGTTTATCAAAAATAAGAAATTGAATGGAAAAATAGTAAGAGAAAGATATAACACAAAGGAATTGTACTAGTTTAGGGCACAAAGATCCTCTAGCTTACTCCACTAATACTCTACTCCTCAATTATAGTGATTTTTACTAGACCATTCCTTTTTCTAGGGACTTACTTGGTGAGTCAGAGTATACATCACTTGGAATAATAGTCTAATATCTTTTAACCAGAATCTCCCTTTACAAGACTTATCTATGGTTGATGCACCTAGAAGGCATCATTGAATCCTCCAGAAATTGATCAAATAATAAATTTTTATCTCAAACTACACACAGTTACTAAGGTGTAGTAAGTGGATGTATATTTTTGAACCCATAGAGATATCTTGTTAGACTAGAAACCCAATGACAAGAACCTATGAGTAGGATTCCTCATGTAAAATATTTTTTGTTTGAATTTGATAAACTAACCAGTCTGGGGTTTAATTCATATTTAAAGGGTTCTGGGTCAATTTTAGGGTATAGTAAAAGTATAATCCTAATTATAACTAGGTATAGCTCTATAGAACAGGCTATAATGTGGTGAAAAAGACACCATATGATCTTGGACCAACCAATTGGATCAACCTAAGGTGTCAAAGACTCCTTTATCTAGATTAATTGAAAACTTAATCATAGGAATCATGGGTTTTGGGTAGATTGAATCATAAGATATTGGTACTAGCCTGATCCACTCTAACTAGGTCATGGTTTTTAAATTTTTACCTCCTATGGTCAGGGTAGTTGAAAAATAATGATATTAATAATTATTCTAAACCTAGTTACTAGATATAGGGTTACCCAATTTCAAATTTAGATAATTATTAAGCTTAGACCACCCCTACTCTTGAACCCTAAACCTAATAGGATTATCTATCCATGAAATATTTAAATGAAATCATAAAAATATTTTCCAACATAATTTACATGAAAAATAGACTACTTAAATAAAATTAGTGTAAAATTAAAATCATGAGAAATTAATTAAATGCTAACTTGAATGAAGATCCAATGAAGAATGTAGTGAAAATAAAAGTTTCATGGAAAAGAGGATTAGAAATGGAGCATTGGAACAACAATGATCAACAAATATGTCTTTGAATTGAAAGTGGAAAAATAGACTGTGTAATAAAATAAAATAAAATAGTAGAGATAGATGAGAAGGAAAAAATAATAAAAATGGATAAGAATGGGAAAAATAAAACTTGATGTATGGACTCCTTTAGCACATAATAGGTGTTGAATATATATAGAGCTTTGTAATTTGACAACATTTATAGTATTCATGTCATCAACATGCTTTATATATCTCCTTATTCGACACTTACATGAACAAAAACTATATTTTTAACTTCTCATATTATGAAATGATTTGACACCTTGTAATATTTAGATTTGAACTTAGAAACTTTCACAACTTGTAATCAGGATCCACATAGTATACATGGTTCTTGCCTTGTATTTGGGATTAAAAAACTATAATTCAGCTAGCTAGTGGTTTTCTTGATGGATACATGTCATGAACTTCATATTCATTATGTGTAATGTGAAATTTTTTTGTTTCTCCAACATTACTCCTTTGAGTCTTGAATTCCTAATTCCTATGAAAACACATCAAAATCTATTTTATTATCGAATAAAATATGACTAAACCTTAATTAAATATATCAAAAATGTATATATAAATTCTACTTATCAAGTTCCCCCACACATGAACAATTACTTGTCCTCATGAAAAAAAGCATCATAATAGGGCTTCCAAATTAAATAGTTATTAAAGAAAGAAATGTGCATTACTAACAGGAAAATAAAACTAAGTATTAGTGGAAAAATCAAGTCCTCTAGAATCACTCTTATAGATAAAATAATTCATGCTTCATAGATAAGTTCTTTATTCAGATTCTTTCTTCCTTTAATTATAATTTCATTATTGTTCCTTAGATGTTATGCCCATTTCAAAATTTACCTCACAATGAATTTTCTCTCATCACTCAAGGTAAAATAAAAATTAAGTTATTCTCATACCCTAGATTCATGTTTCTAACCATAGTCTTACATTGGTTCCATAATCTCTACTTCATAAAAAAATAAAAAAATAATAAGGAGGTCTTTAGCAATAAGGTTCAATTATCTCTAAGGCTGATGACAGGTGGTAAAGTAATAAAAATCAAGCTCAAAGAGGAGGGTAAACTCTAAAGTAAAATGAATGATATTTTTGAATAGTTTAATGAAGTAAATCATCCTAGACAAGATGTTTCCATGATCCAACAGCTTAAAGTGGTTCCATGAATATGTCGACTAAGTATCAATAATATGATAGGTTTACTTCCTTTTCTTTTTATTTATTTCTTGAAAATTTTGTTTAGGCTGGATCTCACATCCATCAGCAAACCACATATAATCCATCATAGGATTATTCGGTCTGATAATGGTGATTTTTAACCTTTTTAATGCATAAGCTAATATTTTATTATTATTATTATTACTTTATATATTCCTTTTTTCAAAGGAGTATGGTAAGCATAGAAAATGAAAAAAGTAATCATAGACCACATCATAAGATTTTGGTAAAAGTTCAAGTGTATGTCTCCTCAGTATCAGTCTCCCATTTCCATCAGTAGTGAAAATTCTCCCATACTTGTATAAAGGAAAGTCATGCATCATACCAAGATCACAACAGGATGGAAATGGCTCCATCCTAAAAGGTTATTCATGGTTACTATGGGCTAAATAAGTAAATATGTATAGACAGTTCTTAGGAAAAAGATCTCAAAAAAGGCTACCTCAATCATTTTAAAATCCTATTTATTCAACCATAGCCTTAATAAGATCTAAATGAATTTTTTATAGGTTTACATTCCCCCAATATCTCTCAAGAAATATTCTCAGAAACAAGTATGACAATGTAAGTCTAGAATTATCTCATTAATGGGAGTAAAAAAATAATTGGAAATCACTCAGGGAATAATATCCATTAATAATTCAATTAAATGAAAATTATATAAAATAGAATTATAATTAAAGTGCTCAAGTTAGCAATCATTCTAAAAATATAAATGGGAATAAAAATGGATTTCAACAATATTTAACCTAACATTGTCTTTTATTTAAATGGATTTTAGATTTTTTAAAGTTTAAATCATGATTTAAATGAAAAATGTCTCCTAGATAAGTGAAAAAATGCAATAATCCATTTTTATTGACAATAAATATCAAAAAATACTCCCCCATACTTAAAATGATATAGAGTTATAACTATTTTGAGAAAATTCATGGGATATATATCAATAGAATCATACTAAAAAATGAAATGGAAATTTAGAATTTGAAATTAGGGAATCAATAGATCCTGGTAATGAATGTCATGTCATGGGGAAACTTGTGGGATGTTGATTTTATTTTATCTACCTACAAAAATTGTTAGAAATAAAATATCTACACTACATAATCCATTAGTCCATAGGGGTTAACAATATGGAAGATGTAATATGGGTAGGTGCATAAAGTAATCTTTATGAGAATGTAGCTCAGATAAATTTAGTATGTGATTAAAGTGAAGTTTGGGATGACAGAAACACAAAAAAAATTCTAGAAATGGTAAATAACGATCCTAAGAACACAACTGAAATAAGGAAAAAATATAGGTTTCCTCCCATAAAGAGATAAAAATGATGTCGTCAGCTAGACATATGAACAAAATAATTAGTCAGTGTTGTCCATTAGCTCAAAATTCTACCACCTTCTGCGTGAACTGGTGGTAGTTTCATCGATCTCACATAGATTTTTGGAAAGAATAACTACCTAAGGAAGGTATCAACTATGATGATCTTGTAGTAGGAATATATTTTTTTCTCATTATGGAGGAGACTCCTGCTAAGCATAGATCAGTGGTTGGGGCTCCTAAACCGATCTTTTTAGTTCATCCTCATGTTGATTGATCTCAAGAGTGATTCCATAATATGGACTAATAGGCACTTCAATGACCATAGAAGATGCAGTTGGTCTAGACATGGATAAAGTAGTACAGTGGTGAAATGAAAATAATCCAGAAAATACTGAGATATCCATATATATAAGAAATTCCACATCAATGAAAATGAGATACAAAGGGAATACAAAAAAAAGACACTTAGACATATTACATCTAGGGAGGGGTATAAATATAAGACTAAATAATAGGTTCATTCTCACCGGACTCTACTTCATATGTCCCCTACCAAATAGTGGGAGTATAGATGAGCTCTTCTAGATCAATCTCATTAATTGAGGCATGGACTGGAGGGTCTTCCTTCATATCCAGTTCTATGGTGCTAGTAGAAAGCTCGGTTGATGATGTAAAAGTTTAGGTTTCGATTCATACTGGGTCTTTACATCTGGTAGTTGGATCGATCAAGGGCACCTCAAATGAAGATGGTTGGGTGGGGCCCTTACCCCATCAATCCTTCTCTAAAAGGTACTCCTGATGAGATTTAGGGCCGGTGAAAATGAGAGGTAGGTCATCATGGGTGGGTATGGATTGGTGGTAGTGTTTCTAGGTGGTGGTGGGTGGGAACATAAAGGTGTTGGTGGTGGGGTGGTGTAGTGAAAAAGGATGGTATGCTAAAGGGAATGAGAAGGAAGAGGCTTGGAGTGAGGGATGCTGAGAGAGTGGGGAGGGGGTTCATGTAAGAGAGGGGAGGCCAAGGATCAGGGGGGGTTACAGTTGTGAACCCTAATCACAACTTTTTAAATCCACCTTAAGGATTTCACATCGTTTATTTAATACACAATTTTTAAATCTTAGGTTTTATTTTTCTTCAGCTAGAAAAAATCATGATGTGTATGTTTTTTACATGATTGGATTTTTTTTACTTCTAAGTTTTAATTTTTTAAAAAAATTACATAATACCTTCTCCAGTACAATTTAACTTCCCTAGTTTTTAGAAAATATAATCCAAACTATCCAAGTTGCCTCCCACTCAACACTTTGTTTATTTTATAGAGATATACATGCTTCCCTTCATATGAATTTAAATGTTAGTAACCACCCATTGTAGAAAGGTTTATAGAAATAGAGGGAATTAAAGGTGGGACAACATTCCTTATTAGAGGTGCAGTTCTATACATGTTCTTGTGATCGCTATATCAATTTTCAACAAGAGGTAGTTTCTTTTTTTGGTTCTTACTGGTCATATGATCATCTTTATTATCTATAAGATAGATGGATTGACTATCTGTTGACTCTCTATTTTTCTTAGCGTCCTTAACCACATAAAACAAAAAATCTTATTCACCAACTATAAAAATTAATCTCCCTTAGTTAACATCAATTAACACCCTTCTAAGGGTGATAAATGGCCTTCCAATAATTAAGGAGACATTTACTTATTCCTCTATATCTAGGATAAATAAATCAGTAGGGAAAATAAATTTTCCAAATTTTACTAATACTTACTCAAGAATTCTTGAAGGTTGATTAACTAAGAAGCTAGAAAGTTTTAGTGCCACTCTTTTTTGTTTTAATTCTACAAATCTGAGCTTTTTGAAGACACCTATAGGAATGAGATTTATACTTGTACCAAGTTCACATAAGGATATTTAAAAATTTCATGCCTCTATCATGTAATGAATTGATAAATTTATGGGGTCTCACATGTTGGGTGGGATCTTCTACTGAACAAGTGCATATCATTCTTCATTTTGTAATATGACTCCTAATTCTTCCATTTTCTTTTTTCTTGAGAGTAAGTCTTTAAATAATCTTGCATAAGCAGGAACTTGATAAATTTATTCATCAAATAGAATACTAATGTTTGGTTTTTTTTTAAGATCTTAATAAAATTTTATATTTTCCATATTTTTTATCTTGTTTCATCCTTTTAGTAAATGGGAGACATGGTTTGTATGGTGGAAGTTCCACATAAACATTGTCCTTTTCAGTAATGCTTATGCTGGAGCATTTTTAGTTGATTCTATCTTCATAATTCTCTCATGACCAAATTTATCAAATTATTTTAACTATTTTTTATCATCTCAATGTGGCTACTGAAATTCCAACATCATATCACTCCTAATAACTATATATTTATCCTCCCCCCTCAAATGAGTCTCAATGTCACCGAACAACATAACTGGAAATCTATTAGATATGATCTTGGATATTTCCCCCACTTGATGTCCAAGGTTTCTAAGGTCCACCCTTTGATTATGCATTATGGTCTCTTATAATGGAATCCTTTGATCTTAGTTTTTCATGAAGGTTGTGAGAAGGTTTTTAATATTGTACCGAAGGGTTTGGTCTTTTTTGTGGTGGCCTTAGAAGAGATTATGAAAATTGTTGTTGTTGTGAAAGTGAAAACTATTGATCTCTTAGAAAAGTTTGTTGAAATTATTGATGCAGCTAAGGATATGGAACTTGAGGCAGGTACCTAGGTGGTACCTAATTTCTTTCTAGTTATTGAACACTCTTCTACTGAAAATAACCTTGATTAGGTAGTTTTTGTTGTTGAGGAGTCCTTTACTAGTAGTATTGGTGCTGGTACGGTTGGGGATACTGGTACTACCGATTTGAATGATTGTAATTAATGTAATTTCAATCTTGTCTCTAGGTTTCCTATATCCTTTCCCTATAGTACTAATATGGGTGACGGCCTTCAAACATCTCATAAGATTTAATCTCCTTGATAAGAGTAGGAGGGGGAGGTGGTGAAGTAGGTAGCTAAAAAGATTCTAGATTCTTGGTAAGGGCTTCTACTTGGGCTATCAGGTGGGTAGTCTCCTCCACCTGATGGATTCCATGTTGGGGTTTTCCTCTTTCACTTTTCCACAAACTGAAATTGCGTGAAATTTCATCCAATAGTGCCCTTCCAACTTTAGGGGTATTTAGGATGATCTCACCTTCTGCATCAGCATCCACAATAGTACAGGTGACATATTGGAGTCCTTGGTTGATGGTTTACAATTGAATCCACACACTGATTTTGTAGTGTGGGAATGTGATATTTATCTCCTTAAATCTATCCCATGATTTCCATTCTAATTCTCTATATGTTTGATTAAAATTTTGAATTTCATTTCATAGTTTATAGGTTTGGATTGGTGGGAAGTACTTGTCAATAAATTTCATTACTAGGTACTACCAAGTCATGATGAAATCTGGAGCTTTACCTTTTAGTCAATCCTGATCTCTGTCACACAATGATAAAGAGAAGACATAGAGTTTTATTTCTTTATAGGAAAAAACCTAGTTTGAAAAGGTTTCTCAAACCTCTATGAAATTTTAAATATACTCATGTGGGGTCTTTTCTTTTATTTACGCTTAATTTCCACATGTTATGGATTGTATGAATGAGTCATGGTTTTATTTCAAAATTGTACACCGGAATAGGTGGGTGCACAATACTGGGCACAATGGTACTAATGGACAACAAGTTTCAGTTCATTATGGTGTGCTCTTGCAATGTTGGTCACTCACCCTAATTTGTAGGTGGTGCATATTAGGGGTTATGATGTTGTCGCGGTGCAATATCATTATACTCAACCATTATGAAGCAGCAACATGTAGCTAAATATTGATCAATCTTGAGATATAATGGAATAAATTCTTGAGATTCATGGATCCATGAGTGGGTCATAGGGCCCTAATACATGCACTATTTGATAAAAAGTGGATGTAGGTTATACTCTGTGAGAAAAAAATTATTATAAAAAATAAATGGGGAAGTAAAATAATAAAGGGGGAGGCGTGAGGTAATATGAGGCTCATGCCAAAGGAAGATGTGCCTAAGCACATATCTCCCTCGTAATAGTGCCAAGAATTGATGTCCCAGAATGTGTCATTGAATCCATTAGTCATTGATCAAATTATAAATTTATATCACAAAATAAACTCAGCTACTAAGTTATAGTAAGTGGTAGTATGGGTCAAACCAATAGACACATATTGTTAGGAAAGAAACCCAATTTTAAGAACCTATGAGTAGGATTCCTCATGTCTAATATTTTTGGTTTTAATTTACTAAACAAAGCCATTTTGGGTTTAATTTAGATTTAAAGGAAGGGTTCAGGGTCAATTTTAGGGTATAGGCATAGGATAATCCTAGATCTAACTAGGGATAGTCCTATGGTATAGGCTTCAATGTGGTGAAAAAGACACCAATTGATCTTGGTATAACCAATTGGATCAACCTAATCTAGAAAATACTCCTTGTTATAGAGTAATTGAATACCTAATAGTAGGAATCTTGGATTCTAGATAGAAATAATCACATACTATTGGTCTTAGACTGATCAACTCCAACTAGGTCATGGTCATTCAATTTACACCTCTGATAGTCAAGGTAGTTGAGAAATAATGATATTGAAAATTATTCTAAATCTAGTTACTATCCATAGTTTTACCTAATTTTGATATTAAATAATCATTAAGTTTAAACCACCCCTACTCTTGACCCATAACCCTAAGAGGATTAGCCGCACATGAAGGATTTAAATGAAAGAATAGAAATATTTTGCAATAGTCTTGACATGAAAAATTGATAAATTAAATAAAATAAATCCACAATTACAATTATTAAAATCAGTTAAATATTATCTCAAATGAAGAATCGATAAAGAACACAGCAGTGATATAAGTTACCTAAAATGGGATTATAAATAGAACATTGGAACTACAAAGATCAACAAACACATATTTGGATTGATAGTGGAAACAAAAAAAATGTGTGAAACAATAAAATAAAATGGTATATACAAGAATGAAGGAAAAATAAATAAAAATAGATAATAATAAGAAAAAAAATTAGATGTTTGAACTCCGTCTGTGCATCGAAGGCACTGCATATATATAGAGGTCGATCCGTTCACAATGTGTATAGTATTCACATCATGAACATGATTTATTTGGATTATGCATAGACACTTAAACAAAGTGTAACTATTTTTCACAACATGTACTTCATATCCCCCAATGTTTCCAAATATTTTGGATATTTACTAAATTTTTAGCTTGACTATTCAGGGATAACTAGGTTTTGAACTTCTCACATCATGAAAAAATTTCATGCCTTTTAATATTTAGAGTTGGACTTATAATATTTCTTGATGTGTAATCAGCATAGACATCATGTTCTAGGATTATTCCTCGTATTTTGGATTCAAAATTTTTATTTTAGTTGGTTGGTGGTATGCTTAAGGCATACACATTGTGTACTTCAAATTCAAGAAGTGTAATGTGCAATTTTTTTTATTTTTCCAACATTCCTCATTTAATTATTTAATTCATAATTCCTACAAAAACACATCAAAACCCAGTATATTATCAAATAAAATAATATTAAACCATAATTAAATGTATCTAAAATGTGTATATAATTTTATATTATCAATGGTCTTAGAACACTCTGAAAAGTTAGTGAAAATCGTTACAAAGATGAAAAGTAAAGATTGATCTAAGTTCAGAATACAATTAAAAATATCAACTAACATATGAATAAAAAGCCTCCAAAGAGATATAATATCTTCAAATAACAGCTTTTTAGGTTCTTTTATTTCAATACATAATATTTTAAGCACATCGATAGAGATGATCAAGAATTGATTGTGTAGAAGAGCAAGGCCATGCGTCTATCTATATGCATCTCTTGTGTCTGCATGTACATGAAACTTTATGTTATCCAATTTAGATATCCTCTTTTTAAATTTGAACTAAGAACACATTTTAATTTCAATGTTCTTATGGATAATTCATAAAAAATATAAAGCGATGAGCTCTTAATTAGCAGGTTTCCTTCTTTTCTAAATATATCTTGAACAGGCATAACAGATTACATCTTCATCAGATCTTTTATTCATAAAAAAATTCCCCTTATAAAAATCAAAATTTCCTTATTTAGAAAAATACTTTATTTGATACACAATAATGTATAAGTTTACTTTCCAAAAGTTATGATAATAGTAAAGAGTGTATCTGAATTATCTGAGAATGTGAAATGATCCTTCATAAGATAATTTGATCTACATAAGATAAATGTCTTGAAGTATTGTTCTCATAAGATAATTCCATCATTGTAAGATAAAATATCTTCTATAAGATAAATTATTCCTTTTATATTTAATTTTTTCAATGTGTAAGATAATTTTCTTACAAATTTTATTTTCATAATATAAATTGAGATTCGTGTAAGAGAAATGACTTAGCTAAAAATATATCTTCTTACAATTTTTGAGAAAAAAAATCTTTCCATAAGATAAATTCTTCTATTATTTATGATAATTATTTTATGTATGACAAATTTAAGATAAATTCCTTTGGGGTGAACAGAATTTTGGTGAAAGCAATAAGACTATTCATAAGAGGATTCTTTAGTGCATAAGATAAATTTAAACATGTGGGAGAAATTCCTTATAATTTTTTTCAATGAAAAATAAAAACATTAAAACATGTTAATAATATGAGATATGATTCTGAAACACTTAAGTTAAACATATTATTAAAAAAATGAGGATTTTGTGAGGATTAAATTTTAGATATGTTTTGGAGATATAGTGGAACAAAATAATAATGTCCAATAATCTCTCATTTTTTATTATCACAAAACCCAATCACAAAAACCAAAAAATAAAAAATAAAAAATAGGATCTTAAATATACACCCCTTGAAAATAAAATTTTTGTGTTACCTCATAAAAACTCCCATAAATACTCCCCCTTTTGTGATTTCAAAAATGATGGCAACATGATAGAGAGAAACACATTTATTATAGCACATTAACAAGTGTAAATGGTATGAAAATAAATAACTAAAATTAATCCAATTTGATAGCAGATGTAAAAACAATAAACAATAAAAAACCAATTAAATGACAAAAAAATAATTTATGTATTATAAAACATTCAAAAATTGATCATTCATACATTCAAAGGTTATGAAAACCCATTAATCAAAATGAATATAGAGAATAATATGTATTTTGGTGGGTCATCAATTGGGAGAGTTTTAGGAGGGTTCTTTATGAATAATTAAGGTTGTTTATTTGGAAAAGAAGAATTTTGTAAAATATAAACAACAATTTATCCACACATATCACTAAGTGAGACTTCAGATCTGAATTAACATATGAGGCCAACTTTTTCCTATGAATTTATATAGATACCAAATAGAATTCCAACATATTATTCAAGATCTCTAGATAAATTATATTTATTCACATGAGATAACTGGATTTATAATGATATAGTGAGAGAAGAAGTAATTGTTTAGGATTCAGGAACTAGCTTCTGATTCTTTTTGGAATAAATGAAACCGGGATCAAAGATCTATTTTAGATACTGTGAAGCAATAGGGTGGAAATCTAGAATAACAGGTCTAAGATAACATCAACCATGAAACTGAAATATCACACCCTCAAAAATTTACTCTTAAAATTTTCATTTTGACAAAATTCCATAAGAATATTAAAACCTTTTTCATGATTTTAGGATGAAGGTACTGATGCAACTTTTAAAATAAAAATTCACATCACAACTAGATATCAACCACTTCAACACATACATCTATATAAGGTCTCAACCTTAAACATTACATAATGTTTGTTTTTTATTCAACAATTAATTTTCTTACATACCTGAGGATATTTAAAGTTTATAGTTTTAGATAATTAGGTCACAAAAAACAATATTTTACAAAGTGGACAATTCTGATCAGTATCCATTTTTTCCACAATATAAAACTTTTCAAAAGAAACATGTTTTCTTTTCATGAAAAATATTCATGACTTTCAACATGAATTCTTATTGGTTCTTATCCATCCCTAAACCCTATGAAAAAACATTTTTAAATTTTGTATGATAATAGAAAGCTCATTTAGGGACATAAAATAAAGAAAGAAACTCATTAGTTCATGAATATTTATAAAAATTTTCCTTTTTGAAAATAATTCTTGGGCTTAAATAAACATTCTCTTACTCAATAAATCTAAATTTCTCACAAAATATTTTAAGAAAACATTTCATAAGAAATATTTAAATAAAAACAAAACTCATAAAGATTTATTTGATATTATAGAAAACAAATGAAATATTTTTCACAAAGTTATAATTTTCACCCTTAATAAGTATAAAATAATTTCCTTTAAACATATTATCATTTGATTACCTTGTGAAATCATAAGATTCCCATAAAACCCCATAGAAAACATAGATAAATCATGTAGTCAACTTGGTAAATCATTTTTCATATTACTCTTACAAATTTAATAACCAATATGGTCGAACTCCACACCCAATGAATTGGAGGGCAATCACAGACCAGCATGTCCTTGATTTATAATGGAACCGTCTATTCTTGGTTTATAATGGAACCACCCATCCTTGGTTTATAAATAAACCACCCATACATGGTTTATAATGTAACTACCCATCATCATAATAATTCCCAAGAATAATAACATAATCATAAAACATAAAATCATGCAATTTATAATATTAAACTCATAAAAATGTTCTTTTCACCCATAAGAAAACATTTCCATATATTTAAATATCTATTCCATTTTAAAACCCTTTTTAAAAATAACTAGAACATTATGATAGTCAGGTTTTATTTTAAGAAAACATGAAATATTATAAAAATTAAAATATCAAATAGCAGTTATGGAAACATGAAAATTCATTTTCACCGTATATGTTAAAATAGAAAATGTCTTTTATATTTTTTAAATAAAGTTAAAACCTTCTGTATGAAATATGTAAAATGATTCCTTTTAAAAACCTTTTAAAAAGAGTAAAAAGAGAAAAAAAAATATTTATAATCCATTTATGTGTTTATAAATACATCCATAAAATAATTTAATAATATGGGCATAGAATAGAAATATTTATAAAATAAATTGTTAAAACATTTAAAACGAGTTTTTAAAAGTAAATCGTCCCTTATGGGAAACCTTAAAAATATCCCCTTTAAAAAAAGTTAAAGAAAGTAAAATATTGTAAAAAATGACCATTACCATCCATTTAATCATAAATAATAATTTTCATGAAACATTTAGAAGAACATGGACATGGAATAAAAATAGAAGGAAAACTTTAATAGTGGATTTGTTTTTTAAAAGAAAGTCTATTACCTTGGGTCTAACTCATCACATATGTTCTTTATCTTCCTAAATAATAAAATTATGTTAATTATTTACTTTATTAATAACATTTTTCAAGTTCATTATTCCTTTTATTTTGTCTTATACCATGTTATATACAATTACTTAATCAATAAAGTTAACATTAGACATTTTGATGATATTCGATTCATAAGTAAAAAATTACTTTGCTAGGTTGACTATGGTCAAAGAGATCATTATTTCCTCATCTCAAAAATAATAATCATGAAATAATTATCATTATTATACATCGAATATAATTTTAAAATTAACCATTAATGATAGTTTTGAAAATTAAAATATATCACAATTATGTAGATGGTGTGTCGTATGTATGCATGAGTAACATTTTCATTTTTCAATGATCATTATGGAAAGAAGGTAAGTATTATTTTATCTTTAAAAAATTATAAACATAATATAAATATAATATTATTTATTTAAATATACTTATATATATTATTCATGTGATGTGGTGATGAAAAGTGATAATCTGAATTTATATATACATGCTGGATACATTTAATAAAGGATTATTCATGTTTTATTCGATAATTCATTTAGTTTTGGTATATTTTCGTAGGAATTAAGAATTCCGAACTCAATTTAATAAATTCTAAAAATGAAAAAAATAGGCCTTACATGCCATGTACATTATACATAATTTGTATTCTTCATTCACAGCTTTCCACTAGTCCACAGACCAACCTTTGAAGACAATACATGATGTGAAACTATTACATGATGTGTATATACATTACACATCAGAAGAATTTCAAGATCAAAATCATATGAAAAGTGAATCAATTACACAGCGTGAGTAGGTTACACGATGTGCAATGTTTGAGGTTCCACTCGGCCAAAGATACGCACCAATTTTCCTAAAGAAATTAAGGATATAAAATATATGACTTATAGGATATTTACATAATGAGAATATGTTGGGACAAATTTACGATGTGAATTATTTACACATCATGTATATCTCAGCCTATTTATATTTTTTGCAGCACCTCTCACATAGAAGGCTCCACATAATTTCATTTTATCTCATTTTTTTCTCCCATTTTTCATCTGTTTTCATTCCAAAATAGTTTTAATTAATTACTTTACCCATTTTTTTAAATCATTTTGAGTTTTTGGTTAATCTACATCTGTTCTTCAATAACTGTAAAATTGTTTCTATTTTCAACGTATGTTTCATCATCACTCAATGTTCTTCATCAATGCTTGCATGGTTCTTCATTATTTTTTTATGTTCAATATGTTTTTTATTAGATTTTAATTAATTTTAATTTTTTGATCTCTATTATTTATTTTTCTCAATTTTGAATTTCCTTTTTATGAATCGTTTCATTATTATGTTTATTATGTATTATATTCTTTTTCTTTTTATCATTACCATCATGTTTGGCTAATCTAATTAAGGTTAGGGGTAGAGGGTAAGGGTGGTTTAAACCTTTTGTATATCTATGATAAAAAAAAGAGTAACCCTACAGATACTAAATAGGTTTAAAAAAATTTAATGTCATTATTTTTCATTATCCCTGACCATCGGAGGTAAAAATTGAATGACCATGACCTAGTTGGAGAAGATTAGGGTTATAACAATAGCATGTAATTATTTCAGCCTAGAAACCAAGAATCCTATACTTCAACTATCAATTACTCTGGACCAAGGAGTCTTTGCCTACTTAAGTTGATCCAATTTTATGGTCCAAGGTCAATTAGTATCTCTCGCATCATTTTTTAACCTATGTCATAGGTCTATCCCAAGTAAGATTGAGGAGTACCCTTTCTAAGGGTTTGGTTGCTAACCTGCTAGTGATTCCTATGGGTCCGACCCATTACTACTTATTTAATATTCCCTAGTAGTGAGTATATTTTGGGACTATAAATTTATAATTTGATAAACCCTTGTGCATATACAATGATGCATGTGGGAGCATCAAATTTTGGCATCGCTTCCAGGGACTACTGTGCTTAGGCGCAATGACCTTTATACGAACCATGGATTGCCTCACCCCTCCCTCTATCTTCTTTTCTTTCCCATTTATCTCTTTATAATTTTCTTCTCACAGACTAGAACCAACATCCACTTTATTCTGGATAGTGTATACATCAATGCTCATTGACTCATTCAAGGAGCCTTAAAGCACAAGATTGACTTCTTTTTTATCCCAATATCGAGAGATCAATTTATATATGTTGACGTTTCACAATGTATGATCACAGCAACCTTTCACCATGTCACCCACATAACACTCAATATTTCCCACCTAAATCTTAGGTAGAACGAACAATGCTAGAGGAGCACACCATAATGGATAATGACATTCCATACATTAGCAGTGTTGTGCCCAGTTTTGTGCACCCACCTATTCTAGATAACATTTTAAAAATTAATAATGTACTCATTCATATTGTTCAGAACATGGTGCAGTTCAATGGAATATAAATTGAAGACCCCCATTAATATATTTCAAATTTTCTTGAGGTTTGTGATACCTTTTAAAGCCAAGGAATATCATCAAACACCATTTTATTAAGATTTTTTTCACTCTCCTTATGTGATAGAGAAAAGTATTGGATATAGATTCAAGATCCTAAGTCAATCACGACTTTGAAAAAATTATCAAAGAAATTTATAGATAAATATTTTCCACCCATATGAACATAAAATATCCAGAATAACATTCAACACTTTGCTTAGGTGGATGGAGAATCATCCTAAGAGGCATGAAATTGGTTTAAAGAGATTACTATAAAATTCCCACATCACTAACTAGTTTGTGTGGATTCAATTTTAAACATTCTATTAGGAAGTTCAACCGACTACATGAACTATAGTATAATATGAAAATTAAAAAAAATGATTTGGAGGATGAACTATAGTAGAATATGTTGTTGATGAAGAACTCATGCTCAAGATGCCTGAAGTGGGTTGATCCAATATTGATAAAGTTTTCCACATTTTAAATATATGTAAAAGTGATATAGGACTTCCTAGATACATAATTTATCAGGTAGATGAATGTACCTACCTCACAACACAAGTAGAAGCCCTGAAAAAGAAACGAGACTCTTTTCAACTACTTTCTGCACCACCACCACCTCTTTCTCTTGTAATGGAAATTCAATAATGTGAGATATGTGGAGATATGCACCAGAACCAAGACTATAAGACAGTCTTAGAGGAACCCAAATTCCAAGATTTTAATTATGTTAATTATAATCAACAAAATCATAAGTACCAGTAACCCCAATAATATCAGTTGCAAAACTATCAACAGAGAATATATCAAAACCCGTAGAAACAAAACCAAGGTTATTTTCAGTAAAGGAATAGAGATTCACCACCAAGGACTTAAGGGACACCAATTTACCCTCCACAAGGTATAGATTCTAAACCTTAGTATAAATTTCAACAATATTTTTCTATAGATCAATAGTTTCCACCTACACAAGAACATCATTTTCAATAAGATTTTCTTAATACACCATAACAAGCCCAACTACTTCAATACAATCTTGAAAACCTGCTCATAGACTTCATGAAAAAATCATATCAAAGGGTGAAACCCCAATATATTGAGATACGGAATCAAAGTAAGACCCCAAAAACCATGAAAATCAAGTGTGGAAAATTTCAAAGACACTATCAGATTGATTACCAGGTACATTTCCCAATAACATCCAGACTTTTCTGAGTGAGGAGTATAAAGATATAGTTATTATAAGTTTAAAGGTGATTGATTTTTATAAACCATGCATATTTGAGAAAAATTAGTTAAAAGAATTTGATAAAGTTTTCCAGGAGAAAACCTAAGAGGTAGAACCATCTGAGAAAGCTCTAGTTGTGGTATATCCTAAAAAGGATGATATCTATATAGAAGCATCACCATATAATACCCCTCTCCCATTTTCTAAGAGGATGAAACAAGCTATAAAATAGTGGTAGTAGAAAAAAATTATAGATGTGTAAGAAATTACACATCAATATCCATTTCTTATAGGCAATTTCTCAAGTTTCCACTTATGAAAGATTATTTAAAGTCTTTATATCTAGAAGAATAGAATGGAGGACTTATGATTCACCTATCTAAACAAATAATTATATATGGCTATCTAGTATATTTTGCCTCTAAATATGCAAGACCCTAGAAGTTTCTTAATTCCTTTCAATATAGGGACATGCAATTTTAAAAAAAACTTATGTGATCTAGGCAGAAGTATCAATATCATTCCCATGATTGTTTACAAGAATTTGGGTCTAGGGGAACTAAAACTAAATAGGATGGCACTTTAACATACTAACTGTTCAATAAATCATCCTTAAATATTTCTTGAGTATGTTTTAGTAAAAGTTGGAAAATTAATTTTACATACTGATTTTTTATTCATAGAGATGTAATAGGAAGGAGATATCCTAATAATTCTAGGAATTCCATTTCTAACCACTAGGAAGGAATTGATTGATGTTAACCAAGTGAGATTGATTTTTATAGTTTCTGAAGAACAGGTCATGTTCAATTTAGTGCAGGCTGTTAAGGAAAGCAACAAGTCGTTAAATTGTCAAGACATCTCTCTTAATAATAATAAAGATGATCATGAAATCAGTAATAGTACAAATAAGAAACTACCTCTTATTAAAAAGGTATCTAGTTCTCATAGGAACAAATATGACATGGAACCTCTTACAAAGAATATTTTACCACCTTTCATACCCTCTATTTTCAAGAATCGTTATAAAAAGGTATTATCCTTGCAAATTAAATATTATACATAGAAGCATGTAGATGTCTAGATAATAAATAAAGTTTTGACTGGGAGATAACCAAGGGTAGGATTAATAGGATGTAATTTAATAGTTTATTCCATAGAAAAATTTAGAGCTGTTAGAGGCTTATTAGGAGGACATGGCTCAGGAAGGGGTGAAAATGACCAAATACACATTGTGTAACCATTACATGGCGTGTAAATATAGAAGGTAATAAAAATAAAAATAAACATTATTTACACATTATTTAATCAATACATGATGTGTAAATTTCAATGGAATTTAAAATCCCATGAACCCCTAGTTCACGGACACACCCCCTATCTTGTGTGTGACTCCTCTCCTCCTATGGGTTCTCTAGCCCAACGCCGCTCACCATTCCCCCATTCCCTTACACTAACCACCACACCTCCTAATACCATCCTATACATATTACACACCCCATGAACCTTCCCCTCAATTTTTCATGTCCTGAACCAAAATAGTCAGCACTTCTTCTTCCAAATACGTATTCGGGAATGACGATAGGCCTCTGCCACCTAAGCGGAGAATGGAAACACCTTCTACACCACCTATAGATCCATCCTACTTAACCTCCATGACTCATATTCCTTCACTTCATATTAAAAGGGGTAATAGTTTCCTTACAATGGGTCACAAGGTGTTGTACACCACCATCTCCACCCTTGCCTCTGATTCTCTTCACCAGAGCCCCAAATTCAGTTGGTCCATCTTGAAGCCAAGTCAATGCAGACCAACAAGACATTATAACTCATACTACTTGATCAGATCCACATCCCCCAAGATTTCCTTGAACTCATCGATGGTCTTCACCTCTCTTCCATCACCCAGGTGCATGAGGAGACATTTAGGGAGCTTTTCCTTGATTTTACGGATACCTTTGAGCTAGAAATTGACTCTGCTCATTTCCAAATTAGAGGTGGGCCTTAGGAGCTCATCCTTTTCAGTTTTTCTATTGGCCTTAGAATCTATGCTATTTAATTTTTCACCTCCCTGGTATTCCTAACATTATATCATTATCCTAATAGGGTAGATGATTCCCATCTTTAGGGGAGGATATTGAGAGACCCTCAGAACGTTCATGATCCTCACATGATGAAGAGCGCCATGATCCAAGGCACTTCCCACTGGATCCTTCACCAAATCTTATCTCATTCCTGGATATATCTAGGTGATTATCACATGAGCATGGGCTATATAAAGGTCATCATTTTTTCATCATCCATGGGCGGCCCAACTATCAACATGGATAGGCAATTCAGGTTGTTCTTCCTAACCGAGGTGAGAAGGATCCAAGGTACGCTTCTATGGGGCTCATTCATTACTAATTTATCTAAGCATCCTAGTGAATTCAAGGCCACCCATCCCCACACCTCCCTCAGTTATATAGATAACATCATCCTACTTATTTTCCACATATGGGGTTGCTCATGAATGGTGGTAGCATTTATGGGTGTCTGTCGGGTTTTCTTGAATATGATGATGAGGCACCTTCCTAGTATGAGCCTAACCCAGCCACACCAGCCTACCCTTCTCATTCTTCTACTTACACCGCTACCAACAAAACCACCATTAAACCTACCACATCTACACCTTCCCCTCCACCTCCTCCATCTAACCTATAGCCTTCTTTCCAGTTTCTTATGAAGAACCAGTGCCAGATCTTTCTTTATTTAGGAATTACCTTTGGTTAACCATCCTATTTTACCATTATTTCTCCACCATTATCCTCTATATATACCCACCCACCACTCTTTTTAGGCCCCAATAAATCATTCATCCACACCCTAGCTCCTACCCCGACTGACCTGCCCCCTGAGCTATCATATCCTACTACCCAGCGGAAGTTTATTACAGAGTGGGCCTGATGGGGAAAGGGAACCACTATTCCATCCCCATCCATGGTTTCCTTCATAGATCCAACTTCTAGACATACAGATAACATATGGATCATCACATCACCTTCTCCTTCCTTAACCAATCTAGCTTCCACCACAATAACACCCACCATGGTAGTCAATCCTCTAGCCCCTTCCTCCAGTACTGATATCGATAGGGAGGGCCAACTGTAGGCACCCATTATTCAAGAGGGGATGTATGATGTATATATTTATGAATTTGAGTTTAATTCCTAGTTAGTTCTTAGTACCCTCCCCATTTTATACTATATTTGGGTGTCTATTGGTGTACTACTTGTATTCCATTTTCACTATTATGGCATTGCTTATATATATGGATGGAATACAGTTTTTGGCTTCACTACTTGCTAGCTTATTTTCATTTCACTATTTCATTAATTTAGCTATGTATTGCTTATATACCTAATATATGGTCATTGATGCACCTACCATGACCCCAACTTCCCTTCTACTTTGTATGTCTCAACATCTGGTTAACATCGAGCACTAGATTAAGGAGCTCTCACTTGAGGTATGTGCTCAGCTGGGGTCCCCACCATGACAATAATGAATGATATTCTTACTACATGAGTTCTTTATTAGTTCACTTATGTTGTGTTCAATACCACTAATCATCCTCATGATCTTGATGACACGGCCACTGGTTTTAGTAGGAGGTAGTGGAATTCTGATTATATTGATGGCACTAATTGATTCCCTTGCCTATTAGTCTGGTTGGGGACATTTTTTTTAGTGCTTTATGGGAGGAAACCTATTTTTTTATTTCTTTAATTTTTATCTTGTTCTTAGGATATTTTTTCCCTTTTACTAGAATTATTTTTCTTCATTCACCTTGAACATCAATATGCTTATCTTTCTTCATTTATATGAGATAATTTTACTTACTCTTCACTATGTACAATGACCATTTTTATACTTCCATATTGTTTTAACCCTGTGGACTAATGCTTTATCTACTGTAATTATTATTTTCCCTCAAAGTTCCTACTGGAACCATAAATTTAAAATCACAATCCAACAAGTTTCCCCAGGACATGACATTCACTACAGGGAGCACTCGATTCCATAAATTCAATTTCAAATTTATATTTCATTTTTATATATCTTGTTATTAATATCTCTCCCATTATGATTTCAAGAATAGTGTGTACCCAGTTGATGTTATTAATATTTTCATGACTTATTATATTCCCCCTTTTCTGATTTTATATGAAATTTGCATAATTTTTGTGAAATATTAATGTTTTAATATTAAGTATAATTTTTGAGCATTTTTAGAAGTAGTCCAATTGAGTCAGTTTAATGTTTAGTAATAACTATAACTATACTGATCCAAATTGTGTGATTATTTTTTTTTAGGATTCTCCTTTAAATATAAAACATTTCATTATAAGGTACCATGAGCCAATTATTCCATTAGAAGGTTCATATGGTCCTCACAAACAAGACCAAAGAATCTGTGAACAAACTAGACCAGCCTTGAATATTGATTTACTGGGTTCAATCAAGAATTCAAAAAATATTAAATCTCCAAAATATTTCGGGGGATACTACATGTAATCTTGGATAAAAATTTCAAGGCCCAAATCTAAGTACAAGGGGCCCAAATGAAGCTTTGAAGTCCAGCCCACTTTTCTGGACGAGAAATAAAATCAGTATAGTATGCATGACATATCTCATGATGTAAGCATCAAATAGAGCTGATATTTTTCAGTGTAAAATAGGAGACATTGTTGGCAGACTTTGTTGAATAACCCATTCGTATTTGAAGGCATATTCATATTCAAAAACCCTTTCACATTCTGTACTTCAAAAAGATTGGATTGAAATGGACAGTTTTACTTTGTTTAATCAAACGGCCATAACTTTTGATCATTAAGTCCAAATGACTCCAAATTTTTGGAGTAGTCGGAAAAATTTATTATCTACAACATTTAAGGAGGATATATCTCTCGATTCGGATGTCTTGATGTCCATATCTGCGAGAAAAGTGGAGGGGTATTTCTGGAATGTAAACAGTCCACCACCTTGAGCTATAAATACATCTCCTCCTCTCCTTTCAAAAGGGTTCGAATTTCAGAGAAAAGGAGGATTTATTGGCAGTACCAAGGCCATGAAAAAGGCTTGGTAGGATCTTCCAAACTCAATTTTTCACTTGATAATCCCTTCCTCCTCTCTTTGTTTTCATTTACTTTTGCATTTTTCTTCGTTATAATTTTACAAGTGTTTGTCTTTGTAATTCTGTTTTAATGCAATTTTCTTCTTATTAATTTCTTATTCTCATCCACCTTCTATAGTTAAATATTAATGTTCTTATTTTAGTTTAAATAAATCTGAAATCCATCATATTCTTTTACTTTATTATTCAATAAAAAGTCTGGTTTGTTTTACTCTCATCATCGTTCGTGTGTGTGTTCGGTGCATAACTCTTTTCTTATCCCTTTCTTTTTCTTCTCTTTGTAATTCATCACCTTAAACATAATAGACCAGATTAATAATAATTTAAAGTTCTGAGTAAATATCTTATTGGGGTGAGGTATAATTTAGGGATGTTAAGTGATTGAGAGGTTTTGCTCGATGAGTATTCTTTAATTTAACATTGTGTATGTTGGACTTAACAAGTCATGGATTATTGACATATTATGTTCAACGTGTGGTTTCCATGGATTATTGGAACCATAAATAAACTTCCACAATCAAGAACTGATTGAGATTATAACCCTATGTAATGTTAAGGCTTGGATTAAAGGCTTAGCACTTGGTAATTCCAATCAACATCAACTTTTGATGTGGGTGTTAATTTAATGCAATATAAAGAAAAGCTCAAGGATATCACATGCTTAACTCCCTAATAATGAACTCACCCCAATATTTATCGACTTGTTAAATTAAACATAATCCATTAAAGATTTCAATTAATCTCTACAAATAAACCCCCCAATCAAAATACAATCAACTAAAAACAATCGACTATTACGAAGTACCATCGCTGAGGATTCGACCCGAGTGCTGCTATACACATTAGCAGAGCACCGGAACCTTGACCGGTCGATAGGCAATAATCGGCCGTGCGTTTCAAATGGTGTCGTTTCTAGGGATGGTGCTTTAAGTAGTCATTATTTTTTAGATATTGTCAAAAAAACCCAAAAAACAAAATTTTAAAAAAAAATTGAAAAAAAATCACAAAGAAAAACCCATATTCCTCTTAAAAATCATACACTGAAAAAAAAACCCAAAGAAAAACCCATCTTCGTCTTTCTTCCAAAATCTCTCTAAATGCCCCGTAGCCTCCCAAACAATCCCTTAGATTTGTTTGACCCTGAAATTGAGCGAACACTTCTCGAAATTAGGAGGAACATAAGAGATAATCAACTCATTCAAGAACCAGTCCTCATCCAACCAATTGAATTAGATATGGTCAATCCTAGGGAACAAACCCTTAAAGAACTCGCTGCCCCTAATATGAATTATCAACCTCTTGGTATTCAATATCAAAATATAGAGGCTGACTTCTAACTCAAATCAGGTTTGATTCATCTTCTTCCTCATTTCCATGGGCTAGCTGGTGAGGATCCACATCTCCACCTTAAAGAGTTCCAAGTGGTGTGCTCTACCATGAAACCTCAAGGGGTTTCTGAAGAACAAATCAAACTTCGAACATTCCCTTTCTCCCTAGCTGACACTGCTAAGTCATTTCTCTACTACCTTCCTCCTGGTTCCATAACCACTTGGAATGACAAGAAGTGGATTTTCTTAGAAAAATTCTTTCCTGGTTCTCGTACTGCTTCTATCCGAAAGGAAATAAGTGGTATTCGTCAGTTCCCAAGTGAATCACTCCATGAGTACTGGGAGAGGTTCAAAAAGCTTGTTTCAACCTACCCACATCATCAAATCCCTAACCAAATCTTGATCCAATACTTCTATGAGGGGTTATTGGCTATGGAGAGAACTCTCATAGATGTCGCAAGTGGTGGTGCTCTTGTTGATAAAACTCTTGTAGCAACAATAGATCTAATAAGTAACATGGCTACAAACACACAACAATTCCATACTCGAGCACATGCTCAAGTCAAACAAGCCCAAGATAATCAATCAATTGAACCGAACAAAATGACTGAGTGGATGAGTGAACTTAAAGGTCTTGTGTGACAGCTAGATGTGGCCACCAAATCCCTAACCTCATCTTCTCCACAATCAATGTTTCCTGGACCTGTCGAAAACTGTGGAATCTGAAACTCTCCATCTCATCCAACTGATACATGTCCACAAATTCAAGAGGATCAATCTGATTCATCTGGACCAATGGAGCTCAATGCAGCATATTCTCAATGGAACACCGACCCTCAACTATCAGGTCAGTTTGTTAGAAACTTCAACCAACCTCACTCTGATCCCTTCTCTTCTTCCTATAACCAAGGCCTTAGGTATGGTAATCCCATATCTCATCCCCCTCAATTCCCTCCGCAAAACCCAAACCAGTTTCAATATGGTCAAGGTGTTGGTAACTTCCATCAACCTTATCCTTTTGTTCCTCAACCTCAAAGGAACAATCCTCCTCCTGGATTCCATCATCTTAGTGAGCCTTCCCAATTCCAAAACCAATACAATCGATTTCCCAAGAACCAAAATCAAGGCAATCCCAATCCGAGACAAGCCTCTTCTTCCAAGAAACCATGGGAAAGTGTAGTGGAAGATCTTGCCTCCTTCACTCGTTCTAGCCTTAAAAACATTGAAACTCAAATAGGTCAACTTGCATCCCACCTGAGCCAGAAACAACAATCAAATTCTTCCCAACTCCTAGCTCAACCATTAACCAACCCCAAGGGTAATGTAAGGGCAATTGCACTTAGATCATGAAAGCAAATTGCTATGCCTCAAGATAAATCCTCAAACCCTCCTTTGAATGTTGACCTAGAAAATGAAAAGAAAAAGAAAATTGAAAAGGAATCTGAATCCATTCCATCACCTCCTTCCATTCCACTTAGGAACCCAATTCCTTTTACTCGAGCTGTTTCTAAGACAAGGAATTCCTTTGAACCTGATCCTGAAATGCTTGACATGTTTAGGCGTGTTGAAGTCAACATTCCCCTCTTAGATGCCATAAAACAAATTCCTAAGTATGCCAAGTTTCTCAAGGAGTTGTGTACCCACAAGAGGCAACTTAGGACCTTTGAAAATGTTTCCACCCAGAAGTCTATTCCCATAAAGTGCAAAGATCCAGGGACCTTTACAGTCCCATTCCAAATTGGAAGTTCCAACTTTGATGATGCACTCATAGACCTAGGAGCCTCAATTAATGTCATTCCCAAATATATCTTCTCAAACCTTGGTCTAGGTCCCTTGCACCCAAAAGGTGTTGCCATTCAATTATCCAATCGAAGCACAACTAGTCCTGATGGAATAATTGAGGATGTCCTTGTCCGAGTCAATGATCTTATCTTCCCTGCTGATTTCTATGTTCTTGACATGGAAGGTGAGATGAACTCTTCTCGATCTCCCCTAATTCTAGGAAGACCATTCCTCATGACTGTGAGGACCAAGATTGATGTCCATTCAGGCATCCTATCCATGGAATTCGGTGACCAACTGGTCAATTTCAACATTTTCCAAGACATGTGATACCCATCTGAGGATCACTCTACATTCTCAATCCATACTTTTGAGGACACTTCTAAGATTCAATTGAACCCCAATACACCATGTTCTTCATGTTCTAATGACAAAGGATCCTGTGAAATATGCACTATGATTAACCAAGTCATAAATGGTGATGTTGATGTGGACCTCTCATTCATAGACTCCATCAATCTAGAAGAACTTAAAAAATCTCTTGAATCCCATCTCAACTCTAATATCTACTGCTCCACCTTGGACAGTATTAAGGAAAATGAACCTAAAGCAACTGAATTCCCTTCTTCCATTTCTGAGTTGTCGAGCCCAAAATTGAAAGATGAGACTGATCTAAAACCTTTTCCTACACACCTGAAATATGAATTCCTATTCCATGATCACTCATATCCTGTCATTATCTCTGCCACACTTACTGAAACCGAGGAGTCCAAACTTGTTCAAGTGTTAGTGGAAAACAAAAAGGCCTCAGGTTGGACCCTATATGACATACCAGGAATCAAACCTGCCCTTTGCATGCATCACATCCATCTTGAAGAGTCATAAAATCCAATTAGACAACCACAAAGAAGACTCAATCCACTCATGCTTGAGGTAGTTAGGGAAGAGATCACCAAGATTCTTCAAGCTGGTATTATCTACCCAATTTCTGATAGAGAATGGGTTAGTCCAATTCAGGTTGTACCAAAGAAGGGTGGGATAGCTATTGTCACAAATGAACATGGATAGGTAGTCACAACTCGAGTGAAGAACAAATGGCGTGTGTGAATTGACTATAGGAAATTGAATGTTGAAAACCGAAAAGATCACTACCCTCTTCCATTCCTTGATCAAATGCTAGAAAGATTGGCCATAAATTCACACTATTGCTTTCTTGATGGATACACCGGCTATTTTCAAATCCCAATCGCACCTCAAGATCAAGAAAAGACTACTTTTACATGCCCCTTTGGAACATATGCATGTAGAAGAATTCCTTTTGGACTTTGCAATGCTCCTGCAACATTCCAAAGGTGTATGATGAGTATCTTTTTAGAATTCATTGAACACTGCATGGAATTCTTCATGGATGACTTCACCATTTATGGTGAGACATTTGAGTCGTGCTTGCATTCACTCTCTCTAGTCCTTAAAAAGTGTTTCCAGTGTAACCTTGTGTTAAATTTCGAAAAATTTCACTTCATGGTTGAAAATGGGATTTTTCTAGGGCACATAGTTTCAAAAGATGGTATTGAAGTCGATCATGCCAAAATTGAAGTGATCCAATCACTTCCTGAACCCAACTCTATTTGAGACATCCGTTTATTTCTCGGTCATGCTGGTTTCTATCGGAGATTCATCCATAACTTCAGTAAAATTTCCCTCCCACTCACTCGTTTGCTCCAAAATGATGTCACTTTCCATTTCGATGAGGTTTGCAAGAGATCCTTCATTGAACTCAAAACTGCTCTCACATCTGCCCCGATAATCCAACCCCCTGATTGGTCCTTACCCTTTGAATAGATGTGTGATGCTTCTGATAGAGCTGTTGGGGCTGTTCTTGGTCAAAGAAGAGAAAGAATTACTCATGTCATATATTATGCCTCAAAAACATTGGATGAAACTCAATATCACTACACTATCACTGAAAAGAAACTTCTAGCAGTGGTTTTTGCCTTAGATAAATTCGGGTCCTATCTCTTAGGTGCCAAAATCATCATCTTCAAAGACCATTCTGCTATAAAGTTCTTACTCAAGAAAAGTGATTCAAAACCGAGGCTAATAAGATGGATCCTAATGCTCCAAGAATTTGACCTTGAAATAAAAGATAGACCAGGAAAAGAAAACCCAGTGGTTGATCACTTGAGTAGAATTTATAATTCTTCTCAATCTGAAATCATCTATCCTGAATTCCCCACTGAGCACCTTTCATCTCTCACTCCAAAAATACCATGGTATGCCCTAATTGTAAATTACATGGTTTCTGGTGTTTTTCCTGAAAATTTTTCAAAAGAACAAAAAATGAAGTTGAAAAGTGATTCAAAATACTATTTTTGGGAAGAAAATAAACTTTGGAAAACTGGGGCAGACATGGTAATAAGGAGATGTGTCGATGAAAATGAACATTCTTCCATCTTAGAATTTTGTCACTCACTTCCCAGAGGTGTCCACTTTGGACCACAAAGGACCTCCCGAAAGGTCCTAGACTCTGGATTCTTCTGGATTTCACTCTTCAAGGACTCACATGAGTTCTGTCAATCATGTCCCACTTGCCAAAATTTTGACACAATCTCTAAAAGAAATGAAATGCCCCAAAATCCTTTAATCTTTTGTGAAATCTTCGATGTTTGGGGCATCAATTTCATGGGACCATTTCCCCCTTCCAATGGATTCTCATACATTCTTCTTGAGGTCGATTATGTTTCAAGGTGGGTTGAGGCCAAACCCACTAGGAATGATGATGCTCATACTGTTAGTGAGTTCCTAAAGACCCACATCTTCCAAAGATTTGGCACACCACGTGGCTTGATCAGTGACTTAGGAACCCATTTTTGTAATAGAACCATGGAAGCTCTTCTGAAAAAGAATGGGGTTGTACATAAAACATCAACTGCATATCACCCTCAAACAAAAGCCATGGCTGAACTTTCTAATAGTGAAGTGAAAAGAGTGCTTGATAGAATTGTTAATCCCACCAGAAAAGACTGGCCTGAGAGACTTGGTGAAGCCCTTTGGGCTTATCGAACTTCCTATAAAACACCCATTGGTATGTCTCCTTTTAGTCTAGTTTTTGGTAAAGCATGTCACTTACCAGTTGAAATCCAACATAAGTCTTTTTGGGCTGTGAAAACCTGTAATTTTGATTGTGAAAAATCTGGTGAAGAAAGACTGTTGCAATTGGCTGAACTGGAGGAGCATCAAATTGATTCTTATGAGAATTCTAATCTCTACAAAGAAAAATCCAAGGCACTCCATGATAAACACATCCTGAGAAAGTTATTTCATGAAGGTGAAAAGGTAATGCTCTTCAATTCTCGATTTCAGCTTCACCTAGGTAAGATTAATTCTCGTTGGGAAGGTCCTTTTGTTATTAATAACGTTTACCCATTTGGTGCAGTGCAAGTCAAAGACCCCTCTTCCAAAAAGACATTCACGGTAAATGGACATCGGTTGAAACATCACCATGAGAGGACATGAAATCCTAGAACAACATCAACTTCCACTGGATCCACAATAGACCCACCACTAGATGGAGATGGCAACCCACCAAATCCAAACCAGGGGGCACCTCTTTCCCTTTGACTCTTCTTCTCCCTCTCTCCCTATCTCTCTATTTCTTCTTCCTCCCTCATTCTCATTTTGTTTTTCTTACCACTTTCCTCATAATTGTTTTCCTTTTTACTCTTTCTCTTTTTTGTGGGTGTGTCTTTATAAAAAACTAAAAAAAACATAAAAAAAATTAAAAAACAAAAACAAAGACTCATAATTACTCACCATTTAATTTTTAAATTTTGTCCAATAATTTTTGGGAGTCAATAGGTATGTTTCATTTCAAAAAATTTGTGTTTTCATCATAAAATTGGATAAAGAATCTTGTTTCAAAACCAACAAATTTTGAATGCTCTATTTTTGATTTGGAAAATGGTTTTCCCAAACCGTGAGGAACAACATTTGATTTCATGCCAAGGCCACCAATGGACATCTTTTCAAAATATGTGTTTTCACCCCCATTTGCGAGTCTTGAGTTTGTGGACCTTCGATCTAAATTTCCTACCTTAGTGTGTATTAATATGATAGAGGCATTTTCTGAACCACATGAGAATCACAATAACCAAATAGCCTCCCATTTCCCTTACATTAATCCTCCTTTTTAAAGCCCCTTCGAGCCTATGAAAACATTTTCCTTGATAGCCATATTAAAATCCCAATACCTTATCTGACCCAATATCAACATGGATTTTCATTGCATAAGTTTTTGAAATTTAAGTGTGGGGGGGAATGGATTTCATTTTTGGGTATCATTTGCTAACTTTCTGGTGTGTTATCATCTGCTTGAGGACAAGCATCCATTTCAGTGTGGGGGAGAGGTTATCATTAAGTGTGTGTTTGGGAATGTAATGAACTTCCATTTATGTAATTTTGTAAATGTTATTGACAAGAATTCAAAAAAATGATGAAAAAAATCAAAAAAAATCAAGAAAAAATGATGAAAAAATGGGTTGTGTCTTGAGTAGGTCAAAAATAACTCTTCCTCAACCTTTTATCTTGTTATAACTATTACAATTAGTGTCGTGAGGAGATCAAACATGGGTTTGGATATGAGTGTGAGAACTGTTTCAAGGTCAACTTTTGAAAAAACAAAGAAAAAAAGGGAAAAGAAAAAAAAAAGAACACTTGCATTATATTCTTATTGGGAGAAGTTTTTTGTTTTGTAAATATTCCATCTTCTCATTAACTTCATATTTTCTTCCTCTATTGTGTCTTTCTTCACACAATCATTCCCTTGTAAATATGTGTTTTCATTTCCTTCCATGTTTTATTTCAAAAAAATGTGCATTGCTTTTTCTATGTTGGTATTTTAACCCTCTTCTTCTCTCTCTTGGACAATATATTCCTACTGTACCATAGCCATATAAAACCCCCTTTAAAATACCTCTTGATTCTTGTTCACTTTGGATAGGGATTAGAAGCTGAGATCTCTTTTCAAACTCCAAGATTTTCACTTTTGGTTGGTGAAAGAGTGAACCTCCACAAATGAATTTTATCATCTTGAGAGGTGTGAGTTATGAGTGTCCACATTTTCCATTTATAAATTTGAGCATGAAAAAATGAATTAGTTTTGGAACATTTTTTCTATAACAACTTGTGGTGGAATTTAAAATGGATGAGTGAAATAGTCTAAACCTCCCCTGATTGGAGAAAACAAAATTTTAATATCTGTTGGTGAGTAAAAATGATTTTGTCATGTTTTTATATTTGTTGCACATGAGGACATGCACAAAACTAAGTGTGGGGGAGTTGATGTTATTAATATTTTCATGACTTATTATATTCCCCCTTTACTTATTTTATATGAAATGTTCATAATTTGTGTGAAATATTAATGTTTTAATATTAAGTATAATTTTTGAGCATTTTTAGAAGTAATCCAATTGAGTCAGTTTAATGCTTTAATAATAACTATCACTATACTGATCCATATTGTGTGGTTATTGTTTTGTAGGATTATCCTTTCAATATATAACATTTCAGTAGAAGGTACCATGAGTCAATTCTTCCATTTGAAGGGTCATATGGTCCTCACAAACAAGACCAAAGAATCTGTGAACAAACTGGACCAGCCTTGAAGATTGATTTACTGGGCTCAATATAGAAGTCCAAAAACATTAACTCTCCACAATATTTCGGGGGACACTACATGTAATCTTGGATAAAAATTTCAAGGCCCAAATATAAGTACAAGGGGCCCAAAGGAAGCTTTGAAGTCCAGCCCACTATTCTGGACGAGAATTAAAATCATTATAGTATGCATTACATATCTCATGATGTAAGCATCCAATCGAGCTGAGATTTTTCAGTGTGAAAGATTAGATATATTTGGAAGACTTTTTTGAATAACCCATTCGGATTTGAAGGCATATTAATATTCAAAAATCCTTTCACATTCTGGACTTCAAAAAGACTGGATTGAAATGGATCATTTTACTTTGTTTAATCAACCGGACATAACCTTTGATACTTAAGTCCAAATGACTCCAAATTTTGGGAGTAGTCGGGAAACTTTATTATATACAACTTTTAAGAAGGATATTTCTCGAGATTCGGCTTTCCTGATGTTCATATCTGCGAGCCAAGTGGAGGGGTATTTCTGGAATGTAAACAGTCCACCACCTTGGGCTATAAATATATCCCCTCCTCTCCTTTCAAAAGGGTTGGCATTTCAGAGAAAAGGAGGATTTATTTGAAGTACCAAGGCCCTGCAAAAGGCTTGGGAGGATCTTCAAAACTCAAGTTTTAACTTGATAATCCCTTCCTCCTCTCTTTTTTTTCATTTACTTTTGTATTTTTCTTCGTTGTAATTTTGCAAGTGTTTGTCTTTGTAATTCTATTTTAATGCAATTTTCTTCTTCTTAATTTCTTATTCTCATCCAAATTATGTAGTTAAATATTAATTTTCTTATTTTAGTTTAAATCAATATGAAATTCATCATCTTCTTTTACTTTATTATTCAATAAAAAGTCCGGTTTGTTTTACTCTCATCATCGTTCGTGTGTGTGTTCGGCGCACAACTCTTTTCTTATCCCTTTATTTTTCTTCTCTTTTTAATTCATCACCTTAAACATAATAGACCAGATTACTAATAATTAAAATGGCTGAGTAAATATCTTATTGGGGTGAGGTATAATTTAGGGATGTTAAGTGATTGAGAGGTTTTTCTCGATGAGTATTCTTTAATTTAACATTGTGTATGTTGGACTTAACATGTCATGGATTATTGACATATTATGTTCAAAGTGTGGTTTCCATGGATTATTGGAACCATAAATACACTTCCACAATCAAGCACTGATTGAGATTATAACCCTATGTAATGTTAAGGCTTGGATTAATGGCTTAACACTTTTTAATTCCAATCAACATCAACTTTTGATGTGGGTGTTAATTTAATGAAATATAAAGCAAAGCTCAAGGATATCACATGCTTAACTCTCTAATGATGAACTCACCCCAATATTTATCAACTTTTTAAATTAAACATCATCCATTAAACATTTCAATTAAGCTCTACAAACAAACCCCCCCAATCAAAATACAATCAACTAAAAACAATCGACTATTACGAAGTACCATCGCCGAGGATTCGACCCGAGTGCTGCTATACACATTAGCAGAGCACCGGAACCTTGACCGGTCGATAGGCGACAATCGGCCGTGCGTTTCACCAGTCTCATTTTAAGTGTGTGGAATCCTTTATTGATACTTATTTTAAATACACTTGTATTATTTCTTTTTTCACCTATCTAAGAGTCATTTTCCATTGAAATCATGATTTAAAACTAAAAAATCATTACACCCATTTAAATAAAAGAAATAGTTAGGTTATATATTGTTTAAACCAATTTTTATTCATGTTTATAATTTTTATCATGATTAATGTGTTGAATAATTTTAATTCTAAATTCTAAATTCTTACAATTACTTTTGATTGACCTATTACTAGATTTTATACCTTGAGTGATTTTCAGTTTTTTTTGTTTACTCTCATTATCGATAGGATTCTAGACTGACACTATCCTATTATTTTATGATCATATGTATTGAGAAATACCTGGGACGTCTAAACCTATCAAAATTTATATGGAGATCTTATAGAGTCTATGATTAAAAAAATACACTTTTAAAATGATTGAGGCAATTTTTATGAAACACATTTTCTTGAAACCCACCTATAAATATTTCCTTCTTTATATTATAGTATTCATGAATAAAATTATTAGGAAGAAGCTTTTTCAAACCAAATATCCATTCTTACCATGCTCTTAGTACGATTCATGATTTTCCTTTGAACAAGTGTGGGATAATTTTTACTATTAATGATCAAATGGGGTGTTATCATTGAGGATATGTACACTGGAACTTTCACTAGACTTATATGATGTGGTCCATTATTACCTTTATTATTTTCTATTCATACCCTATTCCTTAAAAAATAGAAATAAAAAAAATTGGGTTATGTATTAGGAAGGTCCAAAATAACAATTAATGGACTGGTGAATCCTATGAGGGATTATATGAGGTTAGGGAATGGATGTGATACCTATCCTAGACCTGATTTTCAAAAAATAAATAAATATAAAATATAAAATAACATGGTACATTTTTTATACCCACTTTTTAGACTCATAGAACCAGCTTGAGCTATGGATAATAGACACATTTTTTCAAGAATCACTTTATTGCATTTTTCATGACCTTCATGAATTATAATTTAGAGCTTACCCTCCTCTTATGTCCTATTTTTATCACTCTCCCACCTGCACTCATCCTCAGAGTCATTTGAACCTTATTATTGAAACCCTCATGATTGATTTTGTATTTGTATTTACAAAGTGGAGATGTTAGAACCAATGTAAGCCTATGTTTAGGAACATGTGTTAAAGTTATCAACATAACTCCGGTTTCATTTTACCTTGAGTGATGAGATAAAATTTAAGGTGAGGTAAATTTCAAAAAGGGTATGTTTTTTAAGGAACAGTTATGGAATTGTAATTAAAGGAAGAAATAATCTAAATGAAAAACTTAATTATGAGGCATACTGATTTTCTTTGTAAGATTTTTTCTGGAGGACTGAACTTTTCACCTCACACTTAGTTTTATTTTCCTGGTTGTAATGCATTTTTCTTATTTTAAAATTTTTTTCTTTTCGAATCACTCTTGAGATGATTTTTTCTTGAGGAAAAGAAATTTTTCAAGTGTGGAAGAATTTGATAAGATGAATTTATATATACATATTGGATAAATTTTATCAAGGATTGTTCATGTTTTAGTCAATAATGCACTAGGTTTTGGTTTCTTTTATAGGAATTTGTAATTATATACTCAAAGGAAGAAATGATGAAAAATCAATAAAATATGCTCTACATGTCATGCACATCATACACGACATGTAGTCTTCATTCACAGCAAGTTTGTAGGCCACAAACTAAGCTGTGAAGATAGTACATGGTGTGAATCTGTTGTACTACGTGTATATGAAGTACATTTAATGAGAATTTCATGTTCAAAATCATAATAAAATTGAATCAATTACATAATGTGTGGGGGTTACATGATGTGAAAAGTTTTAGGTTCCACTAGATCAAATATCCACACCAATTTTCTAGAAAAAATTAAAGATATAAAATAAATTAAGTGTAGGATAATTACACAATAATCTTATGTTGATATAAATCAACTTAAAGTAAATACATGACGTTAATTCATTACACGTCATGTATATCTTGGCCTATTTCAATTATTACAGTGCCACATGAAAAGAAGGATCCATATACTTTCATTTTATCTAATTGTTTTCTCCTATTTCTTATATGTTTTTATTCCAAACTAGTTTTAATTTTTTCCTTTTTACATTTTATTAAAAAAGTTTTCATTGTTGGTTAATCTATGTTTGTTCATCATCTGTTGTAAATTTTTTCTATTTTCAATGTCTATTTCAACAAATCTCTCAGTTCTTCATCTATGTCTTCATTGTTAATTACTTTTTCTTCACATAAAATGAGTTTTTTATTAGATTTAAATTAATTTTAATTATTTTCTATTGATTCTTTCTTGTTCTCAATTGTGGATTTCTGATTTCTAAATTGTTTCTTGGTCATGTTTATCATATATTATATTATTTTTATTTTAATCAATACTGTCATTCATGGATAATACTCTTAGGGTTAGTGGTTAAGAGTATAGGTGGTTTGAACCTTTTGAACATCTAATATTGAAACTAGATAACCCTATGACTAGTAACCATGTTTAGAACAATTTTCAATCTAATTATTTTGCATTATACCTGACCATTGGAGGTGAAAATTGAACATCCATGACCTAGTTGGAGAAGATCACGGTAGGAAAAAATAGCCTGTAATTCTTTATTCCTATAATCCAAGCTTCCCACAATTAGTTTGTAAATTACTATGGACCAAGGAGTATTTTCAAGCCTAGGTTGATCCAATTGGATAGACCAAGGACAATTGGTGTATTTCGCACCACTTTGCATCCTATGCCATAGGTCTATCCCAAGTTAGATTAAGAAGTACCCATTTTATATACCCTAAAATTGACCATAAACTCTTCCTTTAATTTTTGTTAAACTCCAAACTATTTATTATAGTAAAACCAAACCACGAAGAGTGAATGTGAGGAATCCTTTCTGAGGGTTTTGTTTGATTAGTTGTTGACCTGCTAGTGATCTCTATGGGTTTGACCCCACACTGCCACTTTACTACACCCTAGTAGTGAGTGTAGTTTGGGACTATAAATTTATAATATGATCATATACCATGCATATTCAATGATGTGTGTGGGTGTATCAAAAAGTGAATCACATCGCTTTGTGAAGGTGGTAGTCCACACATACTCATGAATGACATTATCATGTTTCAGTGAATGAAATTTTAAGATAATAGATGATTATAACTTCTCTATAATGATAAATATGTTATTAATAATATATATATATATATATATATATATATTAAATTCATCATTATAACCATATCTGAGAGGTGGTGATGGAAAATGAATTACATCGGTTCGTGAGGCTATAGTTTGTTATACACACGAATGACATTTTCATTTCCCATTTGATGGAAGAGGAGATGGATATAGGTTATTCCATTAACATAATAACATATCATTATATTTAATATACTAATATTATTATTTAATCATGGTTGAATAATATTTGAAGGAGGTGGTATAATAAATAAAATAAAAATGCTTAAGAACTATACCTCTTCTTCGGACAAACTATTTAGGATTACACCTAAATCATTCCTAGATTTATTTTATAATAAAAGAATAGCCTCTAGAAAATAGGGATGTATGTAAGGAATGGATTTGGGTAAGTAATTTCTAAAACAAAATTCCTTCCATGTGTGAAAAAAGATGAGGGGCATCCTTATATAAAAGAGGGGAGGGGCACTCTTGTAATTTCTTAAAGTATTAAATTGATATAAATTAATTTTCATGTTAAAATGGATCAAAAATGAAAATATTTAAAAATAGTATTATTATGAGTCAAAATAATCTCATAAAATAAAAACTGACATGTTTAGGTAATTTTTTCACCATTATGGTTTTTTTTAACCTGAGTTAACCCCTTTTGACAATTACCACGGTAACAAAGTTTTTACTCTTTAGGGGTAAATATAATTACCAAAAAAGGAAAAGTAGTGTGTGAATGGAAAATATTTATATTTTTAACTATATACCAATATATTATTTGAATATAGGTATTTTAGAAATTTTAAATCATTTAATAAAAGATTATTTATTATAAAAACTTTAATTTTATTTTTGAAACTATTTTTTTTAATTTGACTTTGAAAACAACATGAAAAAAATACTTAAAATTTATTCTATTAAAATTTTTTTAACATGTAATAATTATCTAAAAAATCCATGTAACATAATAATTTATTCAATTTACAATCCTTTTAATATTATTCAAATCATTTATTTTATTATCCTATTAATTGGATAAATATTGGGTCAAAACATTTAAGGTAATTATTTGAATAAAAAATAAATTGAAATAAATTTTCATCATGAAAATAATTTCATTACTCTTAAAATATACATTAATATTCATTCACAACTTGTTTTCATCTATATTCGAACATATAAGAGATTTTCAAAAGCAAGAGAGTGACATTTTTACTTTTTCCTTAATTAAATTATTATATAGGTCACTTTCATGGGAAAGTGTCCCCTAAAAAAATTAATATCAATAATATGGTTTTAAGGTTCAAAATACCCTCATAAAATAATATTTAATATGAAAAATGGAGGCTTTGTCCTTAGTTTTAGCATGAGTTAACCGGATATACCTTTTTACTGAGGTCACGAATTTTTACTATTTTTAATATTAATTATGAAAAAAAATTAAGTTGGACTTATTAAATAATATTAATTTTTTGATACCAAATATGGATTCTATTTAAACAAATTAAATCTATATAAGTGGTAGAAATTAATTTTATAAGTATCCCGCAAATCATGATAAAAAACAGTTTTTTGAAGAAAAAAATGTCATTTTAAGTCTAAAAGTATTTTTATACTAAGACCACATATATTGTTGATTAATATGTAATTAATTAGATTATTTCTAACTAAAGGATACTTATATTAATTTAGTATCGAATTAAAAATATTATGGGGATTTTTTAATGAAAATAAAAAATAGTTTTTTAAAAAAAATTGGTATTTTCACTATTCTCTAAAAAAAATTAAAACCCAAAAAATCATCTTAGGATAATTTTAACATGAATATTTCATAAATAAAATTCATTTTTCTGAATTTAAATTCTATAATTTGAAAATTAAACTTTTAAATAAAACCATATAAGAAAAGAGTTTAATAAGACTATTTCCTTTTTATTTAAAAAATTACATAATATTTTTAAAATGAATATGAAGAACCTTTGTAATAAATTGCTTTTAAATAATTGTATTTATTGAAAACTAACATTTTTGTATATGAATTTTTCTATTATATAGTAATTGAACCCAATCCATCATAATGATATTTTTTAGAAAGACTAAAATAACTAAAAGTTTGAACCCAAATATAAATCTGGAGAAAAGTTTAGTTTTTAACAAAGTTTTTTTCCAATCTCAAAGGATTAGATTGAGCAATACCAAACATAGAAGTTTTAAGGAATATGGAAGTTGGATGTTTAGTAAATCTTTTGACCAAAATCACCATCATACTCATGTCCATCAGCATAACATTTAAGATCATTAGATCCAAAAAGAATCGGAGGCATAAATTGTTGATTGTTAGAAGTTTTAATTTTTTTAATCAAAGAAAAAAATAAGTTTCTAAGTTATAAATTTATAAGTTGTTGAGTGAATAAGTCTTATAGTTTATAAATAGTTTTTAAATAATTTTATGAAGTTAAGAGTTAAAAAGTTTTCATAATTTTTAAATCAAATAATATAATGTTTTTCTAATCAAGAAGTTCTAAAAAATCATGAAAAATATCATGATACAAGCCTTTAAAGAAATAGAGTAATCATAAATATTGCATCGATTCAAGAAGTCAAGAAAAAGTCCCCATCATATACAGAAGCACGAGATTCATAATTTTCTAGAAGTCAAAATGTGTAAAGATGATGAATTTTGAAGAAACTAAATATTTCTTAATGGATTGATCATTGAATACTTTCAATCATTATGGGAAAATCATCGTAATGGTATTTCCATCATAATAGGAAAATTCATCATAATGGTAAAATTCATCATAATGGGAATTTTTCATCGTAATAAGAATTCCGTCATTTTGAGAATTCAATCAGACTGACTGTGATAAGGAAACTTAGTTCATCATAATGAGATGAGTAATTTCATCACAATGATCTGATAAAGAAAGATGAATTATAATGAGTTGAGAAAGAAAGGCAGATCCTAATGAGCTGAGAAAGAATGGAAGATTGTAATGAGATGAGAAAGGAAGGCAGATCGTAATGAGATGAGAAAGAAGGGAAGGTCTTAATGAGTAGCAGAAGCTAAATATAATAAAGATCCATCATATTTAAGCTAAGGAAGATACATTGTATTAAATATGAGATAGTTATATCAGACCGAATAAAGTAAGAATGACTAAAAATAATGAATATGGAAAAGACAGAGGGAGATTCTAGAATTATTATAAAGAGTTGAAGTGTTCGAACTTGAAATTAAATTATATATAAATCTAGGATAAATATGATACGTATTTAATAAGTCAAAATTAAATTTTACATTCAAGATATTTTTTGAGTTTTTTGAATTTAAAGAAGTGGGGAAATTTTTCAAGTTTCACTATTTTTTTCATTCAGAGGTGTGTATAAATAAATATAAAGTTCATTCATAATTTTTTAATATTTAAATATGAAAAAAATTCAGAGCTTTGAATAAATCAAGTGAGGTTTATTTCCAAATAGAGATCTCGTGATGAGGATTAGACAACTAATTTTTTGTTTACCAGATTGAGGAAGATTTTATTGAGAAGATTGTATTTGAGTCAACTGGACTAATGAATATCGGACTGAATTTGTTACTGAGAAGATTTTGATAAGTGTAGATTTTGTAAGGGAGAATCATATTGACCACATCATATTGAGAAAATTATTTCCAACCAAATTAGAATGAGGATTCAGACTGGTCAATTGTGAATCAATTTTAACAAAGTATTTATTCTTTTGTTTGGATCAATTGTTTTATAAGTAAACCTTGTAAAATGATATTAGTCAGTATAATCTTCCTTATCATGAGATAAAAGGTGTCTAATGGGATTTGGAATAATTTGTATTCACTCCTTAATATTGAAATTACATAGACCCATGGGAGTGGATGTGGAAAGGATGTAAGTCCCCACACTAATGATGAACCTTGTAAATATAGTGTGGTTTACTTACTTTCCTGTTTTTTCATGCATGAGTATTTATAAAAATATGATAAGAGGAATTATATTAATAGGTTGCAGGGGTTAAGTTTTAAAAATTATTGAAACTTATAAAAGTGAAAAACTGATCAACCCCCCCCCCCCCATTTGTTATTCAATCCTTTGTAACTTCAATTGGTATGAGAGACAAGGTTACCTTATTGAATCCTTATCATGGATAATCTCAATTCTTTCAACAGTATAGTAATTCCTACATTTGACGGAAAAAATTATTATGGATGGAAAAATAGGATGATTCTTTTTCTCCTATCTCTTGACATGTAAGTTGTTGATGCTACTACTATTGGATTTCCACCTATTAAGAAATATTCCCCAATGACCTTTTCTAATAAAATAAATATATAAGTTGATGTAAAGGATAGAAATACTATTCTTATTTACTTATTATTAAATTTTTATAAGAAGGTGATGGGTATAAAAACTTTAAATAGTATGTGGGACAAGATAGAAAGTATTTTTAAAGGAAATACTAAATTGAAGGAAGAAAAACTAAAAATCTGGTATAGTAATTATGAATACATCAGAATGAGAGATGAAGAAACTATTGATGAATACTTTATTAGGGTAAATGAAATTCTTTTCGACATCAGAGGATTCAAAGATGTCCTCAAAGATTATACAATTTTGAATAAACTTATAAGAATATTTCTGAATAAGTTTGATTCTAAAATTTTCTATTTAGAAGATAAGGATGGTTGATCTCTTGATGAATTGTGTGAATTTCTTTTTTTCTTATGAAATGAGGAAGGCTCCAATTTTTCAAAATAATCTGAAAGATGAAATGAATTTTTAAGCTATGATAAAGATAAAAATCCAATATATCAAAGAAGGTGATCCTTGAGAGTCTGAAGAAAAGGAATATGATGAGTTTAATGATAAGATTATGTCTATTATATCTAAAAAATATAGCAGAGGAAGAGAAAAATATGGAGGTAAAATTCCTATCAAATGTTTTGAGTGTGGTGTAATCAGACAGTTTTCTTTGAATTTTCCTAATAAAAAAGTTGTATAATATCGAGATGATTCCGATTAAAAACTTTGATGGAAGAAGTGGAACAAAAATGATAAATAATAAAAGTAATAAAAAAAATACAAGAAGAAGATTACTGGAAACAAAATAATTATTTTGAGTACGAAAGTTGAGTGAGACTCAATTTAAAACAATTCTTCTAAAGATTAAACTTCATAAAAATTTAGAACATTCATTTCAAAAGTTGATAAAACAAAAGATTCATCAGATAATGAAGAAGGTGGTGAAGAACCTTATAGAGAGTATCAACTCATAATATAAATTATTTCATGTCTTAATAAAAACAAAACTTGCAAGAAAGAAATTAGAGTAAGGAATAAATATTATGAATAATGTTTTGGTGGAATAAAATATTTCATCAAGAAGGAGGGAGAATAAATTTAGGAGATCTTAAGTTACAAACTTATAATTGACGAACAAGGAAAAATGGTTTAAGATCTCAATATGAATTTGTCTACCAAGGAAGAAGAATTTAACAAGATTCAATCAAAACTTCTTATGTATGAATTTAATCTATGTAAGATGAATAAAAACTTCAAAAAATACTTGGACAAAAAATCTAAGACTTCTAAAGTTACTAAGAAAGCTCAAATCAAGAATCAGGTGAAATCCTCACATAAAAAAAATAATGTTTCATTTGATTTTTATAAAATTTTAGGTTCTAAAAAAGGTATTATGAAATATTAGGTTAAAAAAGTTTTGACAAACCTATTTCATCTAGAAAAGTTAAAAACCCACCTAGGAGGAAAGATGGTCCACATCCATATATTATTAATGAAGAAAGAATTTATCAACCTCAACAAAGTTTCTACATATAAAGATCTTAATTCAATATAAAATAAATATTTTATGGCTATTGTTGGTGTTTTTTAATCTATAGGAATATGGATTATAATTATTGTCACAAATTATCTCTACTCGGAAGAAGGTTTTAACAAAGTAAAAGAAATGGTGGAAGAAGGATGAGTAACTTTCCTACCCCACAAGAAGTTAGAAAAGAAAAATCTCAAGATGTTAGAAACATACCAAAAAAATAAATTTGAATGTATGGAAGAAGTTTTTGGAATATTTAATTAGTCTATTCATCATAATTAAATATGTATGACACTCCTTTTGAAACAAGTTTCTTATGATAGAAAATAAATGGAAGATGAAAAGAAGAAAATTAAGGAAAGAGCTTTTATTTTTGAGAAAACATTGAAAGAAAGTAAAAGGAACAAACCATGGATAGTTGATAGTGGTTGTTATTCACATATTATAGGTGATATAAAAATATTGAAACATGTTGAAATTCATGATAGAGGATCAGTTAACATTGGTAATGGTAGTTCCTTAAAAATAAGAGGAATCAAAATCGCTGATATTGAAAAGGAAAAGTTGAAAACTAAAGAAGTTTTATTTGTTGATGGGCTAAAACATAACTTACACAGTGTAAGTCAACCTTTTGATGATGGAAAATATTTTTTTAGAAAATATTATTGTATCCTCAAGTTTTTAAAAGATAGAAAAATTATTACAAAAGGAGAAAGAAGGGGTGGGAATCTCTTCCAAATAGAATATTTCAATAACTCATGGTACTTAGGTACTAAAGATGAAAGAAAATTGTGGCACTGGAGACTTAGGAAACTTGGATAGAAATTTATGAAAAAAATTCTAAATTTTATACCATTCAAAAAATTCCATAATTGAAAATAAGAGAAGAAGATGTTTGTGTAACTTTTCAAAAAGGGAAGATGACAGAAAAAAGTCATAAAAGAGTTGAGATTTAATCTACCAGACCATTTGAGCTTATTCATTCCAATTTGTGTGGGATGATGAGACATAAATCAACAAAAAGAGATTTATAAATTATCACTTTTATTGATGATTTCACTCAAATGAAAAACATCATGTTTATGAAGCACAAGTCAAAGGCTATTGAAATGTTCAAATTCTCTAGAAAAGATATTGAGAAAGAAATGGGGGTTTCCATAAAGAAGTTGAGAACAAATAATGGTACCAAATTCACAAGAAATAATTTTGAAACTTATCTAAGAAATCAGGATATCAAACATCATTATATTTCTCCTTATACTCCATAAAAACTAGAGTAGTAGAAAGAATGAATAGAGGTCTGGTGGAAATGGGAAGAAGCATGTTAGCAGAATACAAACTTTCAAAGTTACATTAGAGAGAAGATTTTAGTACTATTGTACATGTTCAAAATAGATGATTTTTGAGATCAGAAACCATCATGTAATCTTATAAAGTGTGGTATAATAAAAAACCTTAATTAAAATAATTAAAAAAAATTGGAAGTCTATGTTTACTTAAAATCAAAAGTCCAGATCTGGGAAATTTTGATGAGAAAGATGAGGAATGAAATTTTATGGGTTACTCACCAAATGGAAGAAGTTACAATTGCTATAAAAAATACTTACAAAGGTTGGTGGACTCATATTATGTGAAAGTAATGGAAAATAAAAATTCCTTAACAAAAGTTTTTGAGAATGCTAATGAGGATAAACTGAAGATTTCCAACAATAGTGAGAGAAATTAAAAACATCCTTATCAATATTTAAATGAATTTTGTGATGAAGAAAGTGAATATGGGAGATAAATGTTTAAATTTCATGATTTACAAAAAACATGTTGAGTATGAAAACATTATTTGAAATCATAAGTCTCTATTTTAGACTAGAATAAAGTTGAGATTAGAAATTCATACTTCACTTATCTTAAAAGATGAACCAAAATCAATTTCAGAATCTATTCAACATAAATGATGGATGAATTCTATTAATGAAGAATTAGATCATATTGAGAAAAAATAAACAAGGGAACTTCTTCCATGGCCATCAAATAAAAATTTTATTAGAACAAAGTGGTTTTATAGAAAAAAATTGAATAAACATGGAGATGTTTTAAGAAAAAAAATTAGGCTTGTTTGTAAAGGTTATTAATAGGTGGAAGGTGTGGATTTTGAAGAAAGTTTTACCCCATTTATAATATTATAAACTATTAGAATTTTTTTATCAGTGGACGAACATTAGAATTAAAAAATTTATCAGATGGATGTAAAGTCAACTTTCTTGAATAAAGAGATTGTGGGAGAAGTTTACATTAAACAACAATGTGTATTTCTACTTGATGAGCATGAAAATAAAGTTTTCAAACTAAATAAATATTTTTATGGTATAAAACAAGATCCACATGTGTGGTATTTTAAACTTTATAATTATTTAATAATGTTGAACTTTTCAAAAGGAAAAGTTGATAAAAACTTATATGTGAAAAATTTTGACTCTGAAACTCTTATTGTAATTGTCTATGTGGATGATATAATTTTTTCTGGGGATGAAGAAAAAATTTTAAATAATTTTCTAAGAAAATGAAGAAGAATTTTGAAATTTCAATGTTGGGAAATTAACTTTCTTCCTTGGATTTCAAGTTTAACAAAAATAAAAATACATTTTACTATCTCAAGAAAATTATTCCAGGTAATTGTTACAAAATTTTGGAATGGAAGAATCTAAATAACTTTCTACTACTACTTCAATAGGGATGAAAATTAGTAATGATAAGTCCATAAAAATTGTTAATAAGAAAGACTTTTGGAAGCTAATAGGAAGTATACTTTACCTCACAGCCTCAAGGCCAGATATTGTTTATTCTATGAATTTATGTACTGGGTATCAAAGTAATCCAAAAGAATCACATATGTTGGAAGAAAAGAGGATTCTGAGATATGTTAAAGGAATAATTTCACATGGGTTTTTATAAAAAAGAAATTTTGAGATGATGTTTCATGGTTATATTGATGTTGATTGGGAAATATATTGTAATGATGGAAAATAAACCTTAGGAGGAACATTTTTAATGGGTGAATGTTCTGTGAGTTGGAATAGTAAGAAACAATGTTCAGTAGCTTTGAGAATAGTGGAATCTAAATATGTTGCAGCTACTCAAGATTGTACTTAGATTTTTTGGATGAAAGTTCAATTAGAAGATTTGAATGAAAAAAAAATTAAACGATTAAAGATACATTGTGATAATCAGAGTGTAATTGATCTTTATAAAAATCTTGTTCAACATTCAAGTTCAAAACACATTGATAAAAAGTTTCAGTTTATAAAATAGAAATTTGTTGTTAAGATTTTTTTTCTGAAATACTTTTCAAAAAATTATCATATTGTTTATATATTTACAAAATCACTATTGAAATAAAGATTTGTGGAATTCAGACTTCAACTTCATATTCATCCTCTTCCAATGACTTCCTAAATCTCATAAGGAAGTCCCTCACCATCTTTTGGATTATGCTGAAAATGGGGGAGAGAAAGTAACAACTTTTTACTTAGTAATAATTTTTTAATTATCTTTATTTAATGAATCTGAAGCTTTTGTTATCATAAAATTGGGGAGAGAAAAAGAAAAGTGAGTGGAAAAGATAAAAGTGAGGGGAGTTTATCTTCATATATAAATAAAATTTTATTTCCCCTGAGGGATGTAATTCATTCAAAAACATTACTTTATCTAGTAGTGTAGTGTCAAGAAACTCTATTTTCAGAAAGGTTGTGTTTCGATAAATATCAAAAAACATTAGTTGTTTAAAAAATATGAGTTTTGAAAATTTTCTAATATTTTAAAATGTATTTAATGAGGGTTGTCGAAAAATACAAAGGGGTAGATTGAAGAACCCTTGTGATAAATTGTTTTAAAAAAGTTTTTGTATTTTTTGAAAACTAATCTTTTTGTATAAGAATGTTTTTATTATTCAGGAATTGGACGTAGTCCATCGTAATGTGCTTTTTAAAAAAGACAAAAGTTGTTGAAAGTTTGAACCTAAACATAAACATAGAGAAAAGTTTTTTTAAGAAATTAATTCTTCAAATTCAGAGAATCGGACTAAGCATTACTCGACATAAAAGGTGTAATGAAGATGGAAGCTAGAAGTTCATTAAAGTTGTTGATCATACACATCATCAGAATCATGCCCATCGGCATTACATTGAAGATAATTATATCCAAAAGAATTATAGGCATAATTTATTTATTGATATAATTTTTACTTTTCCATAATTAGAGAAATATATAATTTTCTGAGTTAGATATTCAGAAGTAGATAAGTGAAGAAGTTGTATTGTTGATGAAGAGTTTTGAAAGAAGATTGTAAAGTCATGAGTTAGAAATTTTTCATAATTTCTAAATAAAATCATATGATGTTTTTCTGATCAATAATTTCTCAAAAATCATGAAAACTATCATGATAAAATCATTTGAGGAAATGGAGGAATCGTGCAGATTTTATTGATGCCAGAAGTAAAGAAAAAGCCTCCATCATATCCAGAAGCACCAGATTTTTAGAAGTCAGAATGTGTAAATATAATGAAGTTTGAAGAAACTCAATGTTGTTTAATGGAGTCTTCATTTAATAATTTCCATTGTTATGGAAAAATCATTGTAATGATATTTCTATCATAATGGGAAAATTCATCATAATGGGGATTTTATCATAATGATAATTCCATCATTATGAGGATTTAATTAGACCAACTCTGATAAGGAATGTTAGTTCATCATAATAAGCTATGGAAGTTCATAGTAATGATATGAGAAAGAAATATAGATTGTAATGAGATAATAAATAAAGGGATATCTTAATGAGTTGAGAAAGAAAGTTAGATCATATTGATCTAAGAAATAAAGGTATATCATAATGATCTGAGAAATAAGGGAAGATCGTAATGAGCTTAGGAAGATAAAGCTGATAAAGATCCATCATATTGAAGATGAGGTAGTTACATCGGACTAAAGAAAGTAAAGAATTCTAAAAAGGCTGAATATAGAAAATACTCAAGGATATTCTATAATTTTTATGAAGATTTTAAGTGGTCAAACTTGACATTTAATTATGAATAAATCTCAGAGAAATCTTATAAGGATTGAAGAAGTCAAAATTGAAGTATAAATGTTAGAGATTTTTAGTGTTTTTGAATTTGAGGAAGAAGAGAATGTTTTCAATATTCCCGATTTTTTCATTCATAGGTTCCTATAAATAGAAGTAGAGTTCATTAATAACTTTGTAACTTTTACATAAGATGAAAAGGTGGAGCACTGAAGAAATCAAGTGAAATTTATTTTTAGACATAGATCTAGTGATGATGATCAGACAGTTAAATGTTTGTTTACAATATTGAGAAATATCATATAGAGAAGATCATATTTGATTCAATTGGACTGAAGAATATTAGACTAAGTTTGTTATGAAGTATATTTTGAGAAGTACATATTGAGTATGGGAGAATCATATTGACCTCATTAGAATGAGAAAATAAGATCCAGCAAAATCGAACTGAGTGATTGTGAAGAAGTTTCAACAAAGTGTTTATTATTTTTTCTTAGATCAATTTTTTTTATAATAAACCATTGTAAAGGGATGGGAGTCAGTATAATCTTTCTTAACGAGATATATAAGGTGTCTAAATGTAGTTGGCACAAGTTTTATTCACTTCTTCTTAATAGTGAATTTAAATAGACCCACAGAAGTGGTTGTGGAAAGGATGTAGGTTCTCACACTAAGATAGAACCTTGTAAATATTGTGTTCTTTACTTTATTTCCTAATTTTTAATTCATGAGTATTTATTAAAATATGATAAGGAAATATATCTTAACAGGTTATGGGGGTTAAGTTTTAAAAGGTATTAAAACTTATAAAATTGAACAATTGATTCAACCCCCCCCCCCCCCATTTGTTATTAAATCCTTTGGAACTTCATAATATGTCTATCTAATTCATGAATACAAATAAATATTAAAATCAGTTATTCTATCATTACATATTTTTTTACATTCTTCCACCATTTTTTAAATTGTATTCTCACAATTTTATTCACTTATTAAACTAGTGCGGATATCTTTCCCTCATAGCATATTCAAATTCTCATTTTTCTTATTCAAACATATGGTTTTCAACAAAATATTAACTTGGTGAATCACCTTAGTCTACAACACTTTCTATTTATTTTCAAGAAAATATATTGGTTGTTCCTCATAAAAAAGGTTATCTTATAACTAAACTACCTCATGGATCAAAACATGAGATGAACTTGGAACATATTGTCTTAATATCAAGACATGAAATAAATTATGTATATGGGATAAAATCAGGGGCAAGGAAACTCAGTAGGTAACTGATCCAACTTTCTCTAGGATTTCATATAGTCTAATTAACTATGTACATAGCTTCACCTTTTTAAAAAAAACACATAACACTTTTCCATGGTGATGGTTTAAGAAAAACATGATCACCTACCTCAAAAGAAATATATTTCCTCTAGTTATCCATATAAATTTTTCACCTACTCTGAGTCATCCTCATATTATATTGAATTATATTTACCTTCTCAGCCATTTCATCTACTAACTTAGGTTTAATAAACTTATTTTTCTCCTAATTTATCACAAAATAATGGCATCCAATGCTTCTTTCCATATAATTCCTCAAAAGGTTTCATCTATATATTAGAATGAAAACAATTGTTATAATAAAACTAAAACAAAGAATTATATTTATCCCAAGTTCCTTGGTAATATATTGAAAAAACATGAATAATATCTTACAATTTATGAATTATTTACTCAGACTATCCATCAGATTGAGGATGAAAAGTTTTTCTGACATTTAATTCAGTACCCAACAATATCTAAAGTCCTTTCTAAAAATTATAAGTGAACTATGATCAAGGTTAGATATAAATGAGAGTAAATACATGTAACTTAACTATCTCTGAGATGTAAAGTTGAGAAATTTGATCTAAAGATATAGTATATCTAATGGGAAATAAATATGTAGAATTAGTTAGTTGATCAATAATAACCCAAATCACATTATTACCTTGTGATATCCTTAGAAATCCCACTATAAAATCCATAGATATATTTTCCCATTTCTACTTTGGCATTTAAAATTTTGAAGCATCCCATTTAGTAATTTTCATTCTTCTTTAATCAGTTGATAATTCAAACATTTCATGGTAATGTCAGTAATATCTCTTTTCATTCCATCACACCGGTAATAATCCATAACGTCTCTATACATCTTAGTTCTATTAGGGTGAATGAAAAATGGGGAATTATGAGATTCACTCAAAAAATATTTCTTCAACTAGGAAACATAAGGCACACATAATATTTTTACAAACCTAAATACAACTTCTTCGTCAATATTAAACTCTAGAAACTTAACCTTATTAATAGATTATACCTATTCCAGTAAAACATGATCTTCATTTTGAGCATGCTTATTTCTTTATGATAATGATGAGTGTACTAACACATGAAATTAAACATATAAATATCTATCATCCATAGATTATAGGCCAAAATTAATCAAATCATTACGCAAATATTCATTTTCTTAACGTAACATAGTTAATGTAGCATTATTTTTTCAACTAAAATAATTTTCTACTTTGTTTTATTTTTTAGGATGGTAATGAATTGTGTGATCATAATCATTAATCAGTTATAACCATAAACTATCTCTCATGTTAAACTCTTTTTGAGTGAATATATACTTTAAAATTTTATGATCATTATAAATTTCACACTTTAATTCATATAAATGAGGCCTCAAAATTTTCAAAAATAAAACCACAGTAGATAATTCTACATCATGTGTAGGGTAACATAACTTATGAGGTTTTAGTTTTCTTGAGGCATAATCAATTACATGATCATTTTATATTAGTAAACAACCAAGTCCTTTTAATGAAGCATCACTGTAAATGACAAAGTTACCATTTTTAGAGGGTAGATCCAACACTAGATCATTCACCAATATTATTTTCAGTTCCTCGAAACAATCATCACATTATTTTTTTTAGATGAATTTACCTCATTTTTTAGTTAACTTAGTTGGTGGGGTAGATAAATTCTAAAAATTTTCATCAAACTTCCAGTAATAACCCACTAATCCAAGAAAACTATGAATGTCTATTACATTTGTAGGTCTTGTCCATTCTTTAACAACTTTATTTTTATTAGGTTAAACAGTTATTCCATATTTAGAAATAATATAACCAAGGAATGAATTTTTTTTCAACCAAAATTCACACTTACAAAACATTCTGTATAGTTTCTTTTATTTTAAGTTTTTCAAAATAATTCTCAAGTTCATTTCATGTTCCTTATGAATTTTATAATATACAAAAATATCTTCAATAAACACAATCAAAAACTTATCCAAGAACTCATGAAAAACTCTATTCATAAAGTCTATAGAACTACTCAAAAAATAATTAATATGAGGAAAACGATATGTGTTATTAATAGTGATGTTATTCAAGGCTCTATAATCAATGAAAAGTTTTATTAAACCATATTTATTTTATAAAAAATAAAATAGGATCACAGTATGGTAAAGTTATAGGATGGATGAAACTTTTATCTAGAAATTCTTGAAACTTCCTTTTCAATTCCACAAGTTCTACATGAGCCATTAGATTAGCGGGTTTTGAAATAGGATTAGCATCAGGAACTAAGTCAACAGTAAACTCAACCTCCTGATCAGAAATAAAAACTAATAAAACATCAGTAAATACATCCATATATTCATTATCTACTAGAAAATCACTAATTTTAGGAGTTTCCTTATTCTCAAAAACATAATCTAGGTAAATTTCACTAACATATCGAATCAATTTATCTACTTCTTAATAAGTTATCAAAGGTATTAAATCGTTGAATATAACTTTATTGGTTTTTTATCTCTTTTAGCATGATAAATTGAAATATAATCCATACCAAGAAAAACATCAAACTCTACTATGGCTAGTTTAACTATATTTTTGGGAGAGACCATCCCACTTATAACAATACAAAGATTCTTATAAATTTTTGTTGCTTTAATACTTTCACCCATAGTTTTCACCAAAATTTCAATATTCTTTTTATGAGATGATATTTTTATTGTAATTGTAAACTTTTTAATGAAGTAATTTGAAGATCCATAGTCAAACAGGGTATTAAATTATTTTAAATAAACTAGTAACATACCTATATCCACTTTACTAGATGGCCCAACATAAATCGTAGTTGTGGTAAATGATTTTTCAACCCCTTTTTCTTTCGATCTTGTTGATTTCCACCCTGAGTAAAAAATTTCGAACACACATTTTCATAGTGTCCCAACTAACTTCAATTAAAACATCTCACCAATAGTTGGCCATCCATTTCACCATTATTGGATTTATCAGGATTATTTTCTTTATATTCATAGGCCATATGACCAAACTTACCACATCAGAAGAACTTCTTATATTTCATAATGCATTCCACAAGGTTATTTTTACCCCACCTATCATAAACTAGAAACTTGATTTTCTTATCTTTAAATCTTCTTAATGGATTGTTTTCAATTGTATACCACCTATTCCTATTTTTTCTTATCATTATAAAATAAAATATCATCTAAAAACTCTATTTCTACCTTCTTATCACATCAAAAAAAATTCTCATAACTCTTGAATTCATGGGAAGTCAATGCCTTTAGATATATTTTCTTAAATCTTGAGTAAAACCGACTAATTTTACAATTATGATCCTGGATAAAAAAAATTGTGTCTTTCAAATTAGATGAAGTTTTCTTTATATGTGCCAAATGAATATTCCTCCTTCTATATCAATTACAAGATTTTTTTTCTATACTAATTATAACACCCTTAAGAAAATATTTATTAAATAATATATTCTTAAATTCATCTCATTCCAAGGCATCAATATATTCTCTTTCTTTAACATTCTTAACCATTGACCATAACTGTTCAACTTCACCTTTAAAATAGTTAATGGAAATTGTTGCCTTTTAATGATCTTAATAGACCATGACTTTGAATAACTCTTCTAAAGAATTAATTTGTCCCTCATCTACCACTATGTCAGAAGATACACTGAATATTAGAGTATTTTGTATCATAAAATGCTCAACTATATTCATGTTCCTTTGTGTTAGATCTGGTTTCCCTCTAGCGTGGATACCACCACCATTTATAGCCTACTTAAACTAATCCATCACTATAAGAAATTACTCAGTTCAAATTCCAACCATCCTAAGCTACTGATTTGAAAGGATATCATCCTCTTGGTGTATTCCTACTAAATCTTCCTTATTTAATATAGGGAAAACATTTCTGAATAGACATGGTTTAGATGAAGAAACATGGATAATTAGACCATTAATGAACCATAGTTAATATTTTAAACATATAACAATCACTTTTCTAAATATAGGATTTTTAGGACTTTTAAATCCTTTATTAAAATATTATCTATTATAAAATAATTTTAATGTCGTTTTTAGAACTATCTATTTAATTTAACTTTTAAAAAAACCTGATAGAACATTAATTCAAATATATTCCATTAAAACCTATCTATCTGGTCGTATTTATCTAAAAAATCATGTAACTTAGTAATTCATCCAATTTATATTACTTTTATTATTTTTAAAATCAATTATTTTATTTTTCTATTAATTGAATAAATATCATGTTAGCATTGCATAAGTAATTAAGATAATTGTATAATCATATAAAAATAAAAATATATTTTCATCATGAAAATATTTCCATTATTCTAAAAATATCTATTAATATTCATTCACAACTTGATTTTGTCCCTATGTGAACACATAATGGATATTTAAAAGAAAGTGAGTGGAATTTTGTCTTTTATTTATTAAAATTATTATATAAGTCAATTACATAGAAAACTACCCCATAAAAAATAAATATATATAATAAGGTGATAAGGGTATAAATACCTTCATCCAATAAGATTGAATATGAAAAATAGTGTCCTTATCACTTAGTTTTAACATAAGTTAACCCGATTAACCCGTTTTCCAGGGTCATAAATTTTTACTTTTTTACTATTCATTATAACAAAAAATTAAGTTAAACATATTAAATAATATTAATTGTGATGATTCCAAATATATAATCCATTTTAAAAAATTCTATTATTATCCGTGGTAGAAATTTATTTTATAAGTATCCTGAAAATCGTGATAAAAAATAGTTTTCTGAAAAAATTCCTTTTTAAGTCTAAAAGTATTTTTATTCCAAAATCATGTAAAATTTTGAAAATATATATGGTGATAACTTTAAAAATAGAAAAGTCTCTTCTATTAAAAATATTAAAGGATATTACACAAGTATGAAGTACGGATTTTTATAGCAATCTATTTTCTTAGTAAAAACTCATCTAGTAAGGCATTACACCAGATAAGTTCATTAGTAGTGACCCATTTATTTTCCATTCCATCCACCAAAAATTTATCTTCTTAGTATGTATGTGTGATGATATATCTGATGGTCACAAAAGTGTCTAATAATTACACCCACCTAGTAATGATTTTCCATAAAATATGAATAATGCCACTTTTGAAAGAATGAACAATAATGGTTGAATCACATTCCAAAAAAAAGTTTCACAACCCATGTTGTCTTTCCATTTCAATCGCATTAATTAATCAAATAATTTTATCTTATATAGAAGTGGCCACACCACATGTACTATAGTGGCAACCCATGAAATCTCCCTTTTGGTTTCTGTATACATCTATAAATTCAAAAGGTCATGGATTTCCCCTTGAGGCACCATACATATTTCATTTTGTTCAACCAAGGAATGGAGGAATCTACGTGAATTTAAGAATTCAAAAAGGAGGAAGAAAATTTCATATAATTCCAAGATTTTTATGTACTATACCATCATTAAAATAATTGTTACAATAACCTTATTGAAGGTAATTTTCAGTTTTCGCAACAACTATGATCCATACAATAGTTGATTATAGGTTGTATGAGACATTGTCTTGTATCATCATATTTTTTTAATTTCATATAGTATGGTTAATTTCAGAATAGGAAACCAGAAAAATATTTGCAAGTTGATGTGACAAAGGATTATTGATATAATCTTGGAAGTGTTCCTAGACATCAACTATACAGGGGATCCAAACCTTAAATGGGTTTTCTAATTAATAGAACAAATATTTTCAATTATTTATTATGAATTTAAATGTTTTTAATCCTGCCAATGTATTATTTAAAGGGAAATTGTTACATTTTATGTTTTAGGAGTATTTTTTAGCTTAATTGGAAAAATGGATTATTTTGGATTTGAACAGTTTTAATTTATTTCAATTTTTAGGCCATAAACTTTTCTTCATATATAAAAATTTAAAAATTCTTCATTTATAGGTTTCTATGTTCGATGGGATTCATTTTATCCATCTGGACCCGAAGCTCAATCCATCATTTGGAAGCTCAAATCCTGCTCACAAGTTAGGCCTTGAAAACAATGCACAGAACTAGATAATTTTATTTTGGGCCCATATATCATAAATTTCCAAACCAAAAGATCTTATATTTTATATAAAGCTAGAAGAAATCCTTAGTATGAACATTAATTAATATTTTTGCGTCTGATTCGTTCACTATCAATGTCATAAATGCATTGTAACTCGGTGCATTGTAATACGAACAGTCATCCTGTCCAGATTAAATTTCATGTATAAATCAACCATATATATCTCAAAACTTATCCAATGAAGTTGTAATGTCTTTTTTAGATATAGTTGAGGTAGTGGAACAACTTTCAAGAAGGAAAAGTTCCCAAATTCTGTCATTAAAGAGGGATAAAACACATATACTTTTGGAGGAAGATTTTTTGATCCAAAATGTCACCCCTCTCCCTATAAAAGAGTGTGTATTATTCTTATCAAATGGTTGGAAACTTAGGGGTAGCCTTTGTTGTCCATTTTATGTATTTTAGTGTTTTATTTTATTTTACTTTCATTCTGTAATAGCATTTCATATTTTTATTTAAGTTTTCTCCTTTCACTCTTATTCTTTCTCTCTTTTGTTTTCTCCCTCCATTTTCTTTCTACTATGAACTCTTATGCTTGCGATCATGAGTAGCTAACCCGAGTAAGTTCCTGGGAGATTAATCTAGTGATGAACCCATAGGAGTTCACAATAATTATATTTTTCAATTAAATTAAAGAAAGAAGAAAATATTATTTTTGAAATTGTTTGAATTGAAAAATAAAGAAAGAAATAAAAAAAGGTTGAACACTAATTGATGAAGAGAGTGATGAGGTTAGGGTAGGATAACCTTTTTCAATGTTATCATAGTCATAAAGATAATTTTCCCTCTCTTCCTATTGAATGACAAATGAAATACTCCTCGATCAAGTTATCAATCACCTCTGGTTAAAGAGACAAATGGAACTCACTTTTAGGTGTATGAAGTTTATAAAAAATTCCTAAACAACTAAGGCAAGTCTCAATCATGAATTTTTTTCACCTTATAACTCTAGAAAAAGTTTACTAGTTCCACACATGTGCCAATGATCATTGTACACTCACCACCTAACACAATCTGCTCAATCGAGACAAATTGCACTAGATAGAGGGAGATTAAAAATCTTCAACCAAAGATATTAACAATGAATACACCAAACCCAAAACAAAATCGCATTAAGAGAATTGTAAAACACTAATAATAGAAGTCATTCAAAAGAAAAATATGGTTTTACATTTAAGCATAAAACTACGACATTACAAAAGTGAAACTCTCCATTCCTCGATCACTCAAAGGTTTTACCCCTCCATGTGAAGGGTAATAGAGTTGAAAGGGGAAGAAGAGAGAATGATAAAACAAAGAAAAGGGAAAAAATAAAATAAAAATAACTTCAAGAACTCAATCCTCCATCACATCCCTTCTTGAACCTTCTTCAACCCCTTTGAATGGAAGTGAACACTCTTATTTATAGGCTTGTGGAGTATAAAATTTCCCTCCAAAATTACTCCACTGAAAGTTTGAGTCTAGTTAGCATAATAAATGGCCGAATCTTGGGAATTTTTCTTCATAAATTTTGTTCCTATCGTTCTTTTGAATTCTTCCTCAAAATATCAGTGAATTTAGACAAGTGTAAAAAATGTTATCCTCAATTTACTAATGAAAACTTTTTCTACCCGAGGTGAATCTTCAACTTCCTCTTTTTGGACGCATTAAATGGATTCTTTAATGATAGAATTTCTTCCTAAATTTTAATCTGAAAATGATTCTATGAGTGGTAGTTATCCTCCAACTAGAATCACTTAATTTGGACATCTTTAGGCCTAGATATTCTTCATTAATTAATGTGGGGTTCATTCTGTCAGCCAGAAAACTTTTTCCACTTGTTGAATTTTTCTTGGCCATTGTGTGCCAAATTGGACCATGTTCCAAAAGATAAAGTTGAGGACCAGGTGCTTGGAAAGCTTAAAAAACGGAATCAAGCATTTTGGATCAACAATGTAAAAGATATTCCCAAAATACAGAAGCTCCAGAAAATTGTTAAATTTCCAGAATTAACCAATTTCCACAATTAAGCCCATAATTCACCAAAACACTAAAATGATACAAATAAGCTCAAATTGATTAATTGGAAGGGGTTAAATTATTGAAACACATATAAAAAATAATTAAAATATTATCTATATAACTAATATATTCCATAGCATCGACTCAATAGAACATGTCAGAAATAAATTATTTAGGTCTTCTCTGTGCTAGTTTCATAGAACACAAATAGAACACAAATTAATAATTTAATATTGAAGACATAAATTAATTAAAATATTATCATTGGATAGCCTCCATACTAAGGTGAACTTATATAGAGAAATATAACCTTTATTCAAGTTACTAGCCCATATATTTGAATATCTTTGAGAAGCATCCCAATAGAGAATTTTGGTGGTAAGATTTACATTGGAGGAAAATTCACATACAAGTATGTCATCACCACTGATAAAATTATATTCATGTACCACTACCTGGATTTTGGCTGGAAGTAGCTCCACATAATTCTAAAAATACTCCCTAATCATGAAATTTGTGTCCAATGAAGGATCAAGGGAGTTAAAAATATTAATAAGGGGTGTACCTATCTAGTTTTCCATTAAAAATTTGAGAGAATAACTCATGTTATCCAACTAATGTGAGTGATAAAATGTTGGAAAATAATCCTTTAGAGCATGTCCAATCGAGGAATCCATGCAATTTATGTTACTATATTTAAGATTTCTTAAAAATATCTGTCTCAGTAAGACAAGTTTCATTGACTTCTCATGGGTGATCCTCCATAAAAATGTTTCTAAAGTTCAAGATTAAAATTGAAATGATTTTTTATTCCCAGTCCTCTATGGTCAATAGGATGACAACATTTCCTCCATGGTACCATAATGAGATTCCTTTGGAGGATGCTCCCAATATAAATAAAGTTTTTGATAGATACATTAATAATCTTAATAAGAGAAGTTGAACATTAATAAACCATAAATGGGTAAATGAATTTAAAAAAAAATAATGGCTTTCACAAGATAGATTCTTATATCAATCGATAAATATTTTCCTTTCTAAGAATCCAGATACTTCAGGATTTGAGTTGAGATATGTGTGAAATGTGAGGGAAATGGTGTTCCCAAAAACATAGGCACACCAAGGTAAGTAAATGGGAAAATACCTTATCTAATTCCAAGATCATTGATCATACCAATGTTTCAAACAGTGGGGATGTTCTTTCTAAAGTTAAGAAAGACTTATTCCAATCGATCTCCAATCCTGAGACTTTCACATAATGAAGAAGAACATTCTTGATGTTTCTGGTGTTTCTATTTTCTTCTTGATTAAAGTGGATGATATCATCAGTGTACAATAGATGAGTGGGATAATAAAGGGCTCTAGTAGCTCTAATGGGATTAATATTTTGATTTTTTACCATGTTGAAAATAATTCTTCTTATATAGTATTAATAAACAAAAAAAATAATGTCTAATAGAAGATTACCTTTAATAATACCTCTATATAATCAAGCATAACCTTCCTATGAGCCATTGATAAGAACTAAAATATGTTCTGAACTCTAGAGGATCTTGATCCATTTGATTAATGACTCATCAAATCCAAAATTGGATAATACCTTACAAATTAAGAACTAGTCCATCGTATCAAAAGATTTTTTTTATATCAATTTAATAGAAATATTACCTCCCTATGTGGTTTTGATGATAATTTCAACACATTCAGAAGAAGTTGTGAGAAAATATTGTATGGTTCTTCCTTTAATGAAACCAAACTGATTTGGGGAGAAAATATTATTATCAATTTTGGAAAGATTATTGGAAATAATTTTTCCAATAATTTTGTAGATCATATTTACAAGAGTCATATGTCTAAATAGTTATACCGAATTTTCATTTTATAATTTAGGTATAAGAGTAAAGAATTGGGAATTAATGCCCTAAGTGGGATACCCTCCTTTACAAAAAATTTGTGATAATTTTTCAAACTTCATGTTGGATGACCTCCCAAAAAGTTTGAAAAAAATTGTTGGTGAAACCATTTGACCTTCGAGAGCTTATCGTGTTGAGACCAAAAGTGGAATCCTTGATCTCAAATTAAAGAGGAATGGTAGTGAGCCTAACATTATATTCATGATTGAAAAACTTTTTAATGACATATTTTAATGGATCAGGGCTGGAAATGGATCCATTAAACTTATTTTTATAGAACAAGAAAATTTTCTCCGCATGCTTTATTCTGTTTTCCAAAAATTTCCCATCATTATTCAGAATAGCAAGAGGCCTACTAACTTTTATGGCTCATTGAAGTGAGTTTAAGAACTTGGAGTTTAATTCACAATCCTTAATAAATTTCATTTTAAATATTTCCCTTTACAATCCCAATTTAATATTAAGTATACTATTAAGTTCATTGGAGATTCTATTTTTCGGCTCAATTTATGAGAATTCACTACCATTTCCCTTTTCTTGAACCTTGTGATGTGAGGATTAAATATTCTCAATGTTGCTATAAATATTACTAAATCAGTTATTTCTCTATTATTTTATATTCCTTTTATGTAATTTAATATTTAAAATACAAGCTAAGGTATCATCCTCACTATTTACATAGTACCGGGTGTCCTAGACTAACTTTTGACATTCAGGGCGTAGAAACTGGGAATTTAAAAATCTAAAGGGGAAAGGTGGTTTAACCTCTCTTGTATTAATATTGGATAAGATTTAATGATAACCTAAATTGATCCTTTAAAGGGTGGTGTAGGAAATAACGGCCCAAACAATGAGTGAATCTTCATTGAAAAAATACCTATCCAATTTACTGGACACTATTTTATATAAGTACCTTATGTACCAGGTGTATTTGGGACCCACCAATTTGACTTCATATAAGTTGTTTTTTTCAATAAACTCCTTTAACTCCCTAGTTCAAATAGATGAATTAATCATACCAATTTTCTCATCAAGATTGATTACAAAATTAAAGTCTCCCATGAGGTTCCATGATCCATTGATTAATCCACTTGAGGATTGAATTTCATTCCATAAACCCCTTCCGTATTAACACTCATTATAGGAATGAATAAAAGAGAAAAAATTTCAATCCCATTCATTTAAAACAAAATGTGATCATATTTTTAGAATAATTAATAAGAGAGATCCCTTACATACTTGAATTATCTAGGACCTATATCATTTTAATATTTGTGGAGGATTTAATTGTTTCAACCAAATGATATCTGAAGTTTTCAAGAGAATAAACCCTTACTGAAAAAAACCATTTTGGGTTCATACTAACCCAAAAGGTCAGGTTTAGGCTTTGTAATTAATATCCTAAGAGTAATTTCTAGTTCACAGATGTCTAGGCCGCGATATTTCCAGAATAGGATCATTATTTATGTTTTTATTTTGGTTTAGAGCCCCATTTTTCTTTCCACATGGTCCCTTATTCTTAGAAAATTTCCTAGTAGGAACAACCTTTTTCACTTAAATAACAGATCTTTACCTAGATACACTATACACAGAATATAGAGGATAACTCTTATTCTTCCCATAATTCTTAAAATTTGGAGTTTTTTCAAAATCAAGATAGAGCTAATTAATAGGAGTAGACACCATCGGGATGCTAGAATTCTTTAGACAACCCTGATTCACTATACTATCCAGAATAACTAGATTCTACATATCCTTCATAGGATTTCCTGTATAAAAAAATATTTTCATATTTAGGGCTATGATCTTGCATGGAACCCTATATTTTTGAATGAATAACAATATTACATTCAGAAGGATTAGAGGAATCATTATCCTCCCTAACACCATGACTAGTTTTATGCTCTATCTTGGAAGAGTTCAGGTTGTCATTTCCTTAAATGAAATTTTTCCCACTATCAATAGGAGTGGAATAATCAAAACCAAACCTCTAATATTGAGTAATTATAACAACTTGACTATTATCAGATTAGGTAGGACCAACTTCATTTTGGGAATAGATAAAAATATTTATAATATCTTGCACAATGTCTTGGGAAATGCTATTATGATCATCACTCTATGAATCTAGATCTCTTATAAGATCATTAGTGGAGTTGATGAATTTTCACTGATCCACAAGTGTTCTAGGGGTATTTTTCCCTTGTTCCTATTCATCAACCATCATAACCCATGACTTACTAGATATAGAAATGGTGTCATGAATGTTTAATTTTCTAACTTTCACCCATTTCTAATTTTTATACTTCTTTGATGGATCACCTTTCTCCAAGAAAATACCTTTTCCCTTTGTAGTCCTATTAACATATTTCCCAATATTAGACTCATTAACTAGATTTACCAGTTTTTGAATCACCCTTCAATTCAAAATTGAGTTTCCAACAATTCTACAAACATCACAGAAAGGGGGGGAATATTCATACTCTACCTTTACATAATATTTTTGATCATTTCCAATGAAGTTAATCACATATGGAAGCTTTGAGTCGAAATTAACATCTACCATAATCTTTCTATATAGACTCATTTTCCCATTAAAAGTGTAATGGTCCATCTTTAAGGGTACACCTATGTAAGAAATAAGATCCTTCAGGATCTTTGAATGCCAAAAGACTCAACTTAGTCCATAATGTCTGACCCAAATTTAGGATATATAATTTCTTTTATTTAAGGGATAAAAAATAATACCCCATTCACATATTCGCAAAACCCTAGGCTTCATATGCATATTCTCAATATTACAAGATAAATTATGATCTTCCTATATTTTAAGAATAAAATAGAAGAAACCTCTTCCAATTGGAATCATTTTCTAGTTATTATTTCTCTAAAAATGTGATATCCAATATTTGAGTTCCATATTCGTCTAGGGTTTGTCATCTTTTAAGCACACAATATTCCTAAGGGTGTAAAATTTTCACAAGTCCAGTCTCTATTGAATAGATTCCATATCAACAACCACTATGAAACTTTCATCCTCTAATATATTAAAAGAAAGAGGCCTAATAACATAATCCATGTTTGGATACATGTCACAAAGTGATTTTTCAAAATATATCCCTCTTATTCTTGAAATGAATGATTTATGTGCATCCCATAAGGGAGATAGGTCATTAAAATATTTATTTTTTCAATCAAAATAATCGTTCACGACATCCCTAAAGTACCTCTCCCAATATGGATGAAACAATTCCATGAGAAAACCTAAAAAATAAATATAAGCCCCTTGTATAATTTCACTAAGGATAAGCATAGATCCCGGGAAAGAATCACTCTCAAAAACATCCATAAAATTCTCACCTATAATATTGATTCATATGTAATTAATTAGATTATTTATAACTAAAGTAGACTTATATTAATTTAGGGTCAAATTAAAAATATTATGGGGCTTTTTCAATGAAAGTAAATTACATTTTTTTATATAATGATGTTTTTCACTATTCTTTGAAAAATTAATATTTTAATAAAAAACTCAAAAAAACATCTTATAATAATTTTTACATGATAAATTCAAAAATTAAATTAAATTTTTGAAATTAAAATTCTTTAATTTTAAAATTAAACTCTTAAATAAAACCTTATAAGAAAAGAGTTCAATAAAACTCGTTCTTTTTGTTTTTTTTTAAATTACTTAATATTTTAATAATGAATATATATATAATTTATAAATAATAATAAATATTAAAATTAATTATTCTATCATTACCTGGGTTTTTATAATCTACCCATATGAAATACTAATGCAACTTATTGAAGGGACAAAAATAAATAGAATAGTCTGAGCACCAGCCACAACACCACCTTTACTCTTCTTCATAGTACTTCTTTCTAACGATTCAAAAAAAGGAATATTATTCATATAGAGAAGAATTAGTTGATTCAGAACAGTAATCTAGATAATGAATTTCCTTGATCTTCTCTTCTAGAAAATAAATTTTTTTGGAAAGTGAACCAACCATATTACCTAGTCTGGTTGCAATGAGTCTCTTATCCTTTAGGGTCTTTAAAGAAGTCTCTTTGATTGAAGACACATTGTCCTAAATAAAACTTCCTAAATATTTCACAAACATTTTTAGATTCTGGAAAGAAATTAATAGAAAAATATGAATAATCCAAATATCAAAAATAAATCTCTTTTAACCACTTTCAAATTTTCTATATAAATAAGATCACATTGCATCAAGGTAATTCTAGAAATCTTAGAATCAAGTGCAAGTGAGACAACTTCCAACTTCTCTTCCAATGTAACTTGATTGTTGGATACTTGTTTTCTTTATTCAAAAACTTGTTCTACCCAAGATACATGAAAATTATGTTATACCAAGATCTTCATACTTTAAAACTCTTTCTAGGTGACTAGATTATATTGAGAAATTGGAATTCTTTTTATGTACTCCAACTAGGATACCAACATCTTTTTTAAGTAGTCCATATCAACCTTTAAAAGTGAATTATCCTTAATAATTTGAGATTTATATCTTTATTATTATAACATGGCCTTAAAATAATTAAATTTAGCTAAAAATCATCAAACTATGACAAAATTTTATCCCCATAGTTTAACACATTAGTAGTATGAACCTCAGTGCTACTACGGTCAGCCTCTACATGGGTAGGTAAAGTAACTTCTCAATTTTCTTATAATACTCTATTTTCTTATACTTTAGAGGGTTAAGTCACAACTCTATTATGTTTCTTCTTCTCAAACAAAGTAAAACCCCCCTCATCTACCTCGTCTTATTTTTCAGATCCTATAAAATCACTTCTAACAAAATTAATTTCTTCCCTTTTAACTCTTATTTTATCTTTAATAGGTCTAGAAACTTTAAACAAAGGAAGTTAACCTTTAACTATAGTGATTTTCCTATACCCTCTTTACCCAATACTAACTAGCTTAGTTATGGTTTCTTCCAATCCTTATCTAGTATAAAAAATAGGTATAGCATTCCCCAACACAATGTTTCCTATATGCTCTTCTACAGGGATTTGAGGAGAGCCAACTTAGAGAACAAGTATCTGAATTATAGCCTAATTCACTACTAAATCAAATTTTTGAGTATCTTCCTCAGTCATAACAAAAACTCTAGGTTGAATATCATCATAGATAACCACTCTTACTCATATACTTATATTTTAAAGATATATGTCCTCTATAGGGTCTTCTAATGTCACAATAACAACAAATTATTTCTCTCTAACAGCAATAACAATTACTCTAGATTTATCCCCCTAAAATGATATAATTTCCACTTCAATATCTTCCTTGGCTCTAACATAAAAATGTTTCTTTTGTGAGTAAATCCAAAATTACCCACTTCTCTTTAGTACTCTAGATCCTAGATTTTTCAACCCATGGCAATAAGATGACATTGCATCATTCAACTGAACATTATCTTTCACAAAGAAAGACATAAAAATCCTTGATTGAAATTCATATACTTTTTCTAAAAAAGGAATATATACCACATAATTTATCTCACTATATTTACAAACTTCACTATAAAAAACAAATAAATCAATGAAATATCTTGGAACAAGATCTTGTAGAACCCTCCATCTTATTGAGTGATTGTAAATTTAATGAACTTAATAAGAAATATCATTTTTGGATCTATTTCTTTTACAAATTTCTTCTCCACATCTGAAAATCCAAACTACTATTTCATAATATTAGGATGGTTTACCTCATCAACAAAAACATGAAAGGTATTTAATTCAAAACATCCTTAATTAGGGCATCGGAAAACGCTATCCCTTTCCACAAAGTGCATCAATAATTCCTTCTGATTCACCATTGAGTTGACTATGTCTTCATTATCTCTGAAATGAAAGACCACCTACTCATAAATTTATCTCACTTATTTCTCAAAGAAAAACTCCATCCACTTTTCATCATAAACAAACTCTCAACCTTTATGATTCACAACCTTCTTCAACTATCTATTTGTTCTTTCTAACCAGCTAAAATCTATTTATTTCCCACTAATCAAATTACTAAACATATTAGATAATTTTGAGATACTAGTAGTAGAAGAGTCAAAATACTAAATATTTATCAAGGTCAAAGAATATAAAATGAACTAGGTTTAGGGATTTAGGGAAAGAAGGGTTTGAGGATAAAGGAAGAAAGCTCTGAGGTTTATAAAGGATTATAGGTTTTCACATAAAGAATAATTTTCTCTCTCTTTTGAGATATAAAAAAGGTCACATAGAGTTATGTTAAAATTAATAATAAAAATGATCAATTTTTTACTTTATGACTTGTCAATTACTAAAATAGGAAACTCTAGAAGAATATAGTAGAACACTTTGAAAAAAAAATACAAAGAAAAACATAGATCATATAATTAGTATAAAATCATTTAAAATAAAACAATACTAATTTAGATTTGATTAAATAAAATTGATTAGTTGGAAATGGATTAGTAAAAATGTCTACTAATTTAATTTATATATAGATTAATTTTAATAAGATAACCCCTTTTGTTAATGATCTCATATGAAGTAATGCATTAAATCTATGAACTTTGTTATCAAATGGATTATTCTATTTTTTTAAAAATTGATTGCACTTTTTTATCACATTTGATTATTATATGATCAAAATTGAATTTAAAATACATCAAGGTGTGTTTTATCCATAATAATTGTGCACCAAAGCTACAAAATTCAATATATTCAGCTTTTATTGTTGGCAATTTAATAAACTATTGATTCTTACTTGACCATGAAACTAAACATTTACCCAAAAAGAGATAGGTTCAATAGGTAATATTTCTATCTAGTATACACCCACCAAAATCAGTTTCTAAATATGAAGTTAAATTAAACTCATATGTTTGTTAAAGAAGAAAATATAAAGAAATTATTATTTTAAAATATCTTTTTTTGCAGTAATAAAGTGATATTATTTTTTATTTGATTGAAAACAAGCTTAAATAAGTAATGAAAACATAATACCCAGTTTACTTATAATAAGATAAAATGAGATCCTAATTATTACTCTATATAGATTATTATCAACTGGTTTTCCAGCTTCATCCAACTCATGCTTAATATTCGAACTCAAGGAGTTGAAAAAGTCTTACTGATTTTAATTCCAAATCATTTATGTAAATCAAGTATGTATTTTATTTGGTTTAGAACATTTCTTAAATATTTTTGGTAAATTTTAAATCATAGAAAATAGTTTAGCTCACCCAACATGCTCATTTCAAATTATTTTTACGTGAGTTTTGAAAAATCACTACACATATTTTGGTTTGTTAAACCAAAAATAATAGCATAAAAATAAATTTGTTTAATAAAATTTTCTTGAAAAGCGTGGGGAATACCAATCACTAATTTAAACCATTTGATATAACACTACTAGAATTCAAGGTATTAGCGACGGGTTATTTGCGATGGGATTCTGTCGCAAATAAGCTTTAGTGACAGGGCCTCGTTGCAAATATCCCGTTGCAGAAAACGTCATTGCAAAAAATATTATTTGCGACGGGAAACTTCATCGTCGCAAATAAGTCTCTGATTATATACTTTATATATATATATAATCTATTTTGCGATGGGCCCGTCACAAATACCTTTTTGCGTCGGGCATGTAATCTCGTCGCAAATGCTTTTCGAAAATATTTTTTTAGACTATTTGTGATGGGTCTGTCGCAAATAAGCTATTGCGACGATACTTTCATTCTGTCGCAAATAGGTAAATAAAAAATTATTTGTGACGGGCCCATCACAAATAAGTTGTTGCGATGGGCTGTTCATACCGTCGCAAAAAGGACAATAAATAAAATATTTGCGATTGGGTCCCGTCGTAAATAGCCTCGTCGCAAATACTGAAAAAAATAAAATAATATAAAATAATTAATATAAATCATATAATATTATATAATATTAATATTAATAATATTAATATTTATAATATAAAAAAATTGTATTATTATAATATTAATAATAAAAAAATATATAAAATAAAATTATGAAATATTAATATCGGAAAATAATAATAATATGAATATTATTAATATAAATAATATTATATTATATAATAATAATATTAATATTAATAATATAAAAAATTAATATAATATTATTATTATTATTAAAATAAACATACATATTTATGAAAAAATAATATTAATATTATTAAAATTATCAATATTCACAAAAAATATAAAATATTAATAAAATATTGATATTATTATTATTAAAATAAACATACATTAAAAATAATACTAATAAGTAATAAAATATTAAAAATAACAAAAAAATTAAATTAAGCAATATTCGTTTCAATATGAAAAAGAGAAATTGTAAATAGTTAATATTACAATAAGCTATGAATTCAAATGTTTGTTACATGTAAAAAAATTACTGGGGGTGGATAATCTGGAGGACCTGAAGGAGATGGTGGAGGAAACTTCATCCCAAAACTACGAGTCAGACGGCGCATGTACTCCATTTGTTCCTACTGCCACTCCACATATCGACGCATCTCCTCATCATGATGCTGATGATATCAACTCATCTCCTCATCGTGCTGCTCCTTCCACTACTGCTCCCACTGACGCATCTTCTCCTGCTTTTGATTATTAATAATTATTACTAATTTAGCAATACTTAGCAAAACTGCTCCTGATTATTACTAATTATTACTAATTTAGCAATACTTAGCAATACTTAGCAAAATGAAAACTGCATGAATAATGAAAGGAAATTTGGTAATCATTATTGTGGAGATGATTAAAAATTTTCCCTTCATTATCCAAGCACTTTTCATTTACTAATTATAATTATATCTAATTATTACTAATAAAAAAATTATATTATCAATATTTATGAAAAAACAATATTAATATTATTAAAATAATAAAAAAATTATAAAATATTAAAATTATCAATATTCACAACAGGCTTTGCTCTATTCTTAACATGTTCAAATCTCAAAGGGTCGCCAATTATCAGGTCATGCGCAATAAAAAGTTTGTGTCAGTCATGTCCAATGTAAACTCTATAATTGTCCTTGCATGGTTGATCACCTCGCAAGTAGTGATGCAATAGGACGACCAAAGTAATGTCATTCTCATCTCTAAGAATCATCTCACTCCATTTACATAGATCATTCTTCCTTAAAAATTTAAGGGGACATCAGTATCTTTCCCTTAAATTTTTAAGGATGAATGGTCTATGTAAAGGGTCATGTGAGATAATTCTTATATATGAGAAGGGAATGACTTGGGTTGTCCTATTGCAACGCTACTTGCAAGGTGATCAACCAAGAAAGGACAATTATATCTAATTATATCTAATTATATCTAATTATTACTAATTATTACTAATTATTACTAATTATATCTAATTATTACTAGTTATTACTAATTATTACTAATTATTACTAATTATTACTAATTATTACTAATTATTACTAATTATTTATAATTATTACTAATTATTACTGATTATTACTGATTATTACTAATTATTACTAATTATTAATAATTATTACTAATTATTACTAATTATTACTAATTATATCTAATTATTACTAATTATTACTAATTATTACTAATTATTACTAATTATTACTAATTATTACTAATTATTACTAATTATATCTAATTATATCTAATTATATCTAATTATATCTAATTATATCTAATTATATCTAATTATATCTAATTATATTTAATTATTACTAATTATATCTAATTATATCTAATTATTACTAATTATATCTAATTATATCTAATTATATCTAATTATATCTAATTATATCTAATTATATCTAATTATAACTAATCTAATTATATCTAATTGTATCTAATTATATCTAATTATATATCTAATTATATAGCTAATTATATAGCTAATTTATTACTAATTATTACAATTTATTCCTATTTATTACTAATTAATCCTAATTATTGCTAATTATTCCTAATTATTTCTAATTATTCCTAATTATTTCTAATTATTGCTATTTATTTCTAATTATTACTAATTAGTTCTAATTATTCCTAATTATTCCTAATTATTGCTAATTATTATAATTTATTCCTATTTATTGCTAATTATTGCTAATTATTGCTAATTATTGCTAATTATTGCTTATTATTTCCAATTATTGGTAATTATTCCTAATTATTCCTAATTATTAGTATTTATTATTAATTATTACTAATTATTAGTATTTATTAGTAATTATTACTAATTATAGCTAATTATTACTAATTATTGCTAATTATTCCTAATTATTGCAAATTATTCCTAATTATTTCTAATTATTACTAATTATTGCTAAATATTACTAATTGTTAGTATTTATTCCTAATTATTAGTAAATATTACTAATTATTAGTATTTATTCATAATTATTACTAATTATTCTTATTTATAACTAATTATTCATATTTATTACTAATTATTACTATTTATTACTAACTATTACTATTTATTACTATGTATTACTATTTATTAATATTTATTACTGTTTATTACTATTTATTACTATTTATTACTAATTATTACAATTTATTACTAATTATTACAATGTATTTCTATTTATTACTAATTATTCCTAATTATTGCTAATTATTTCTAATTATTGCTAATTATTCCTAATTATTACTAATTATTGCTATTTATTTCTAATTATTGCTAATTAGTTCTAATTATTCCTAATTATTTTTAATTATTGCTAATTATTAAAATTTATTCCTATTTATTGCTATTTATTGCTAATTATTCCTAATTGTTGCTAATTAATCCTAATTATTCCTAACTATTAGTATTTATTAGTAATTGTTACTAATTATTAGTATTTATTAGTAATTATTTCTAATTATAGATAATTATTACTAATTATTGCTAATTATTCCTAATTATTGCTAATTATTACTAATTATTGAAAAATATTACTAATTATTAGTATTTATTCATAATTATTAGTAAATATTACTAATTATTAGTATGTATTCCTAATTATTGCTAATTATTCCTAATTATTACTAATTATTCCAAATTATTACTAATTATTCCTAATTATTACTAATTATTCCTAATTATTACTAATTATTCCTATTTATTAATATTTATTACTATTTATTACTATTTATTGCTATTTATTACTAATTATTGCTAATTATTGCTAATTACTGCTAATTATTGCTAGTTATTCCTAATTATTGCTAATTATTTTTAATTATTAATATTTATTTCTAATTATTGCTAATTATTGCTAATTATTGCTAATTATTGCTAATTATTTCTAATTATTGATAATTATTGCTAATTATTGCTAATTATTGCTAATTATTACTAATTATTGCTAATTATAACTATTTATTTCTAATTATTTCTAATTATTTGTAATTATTCCTAATTATTGCTATTTATTGCTAATTATTAGTATTTATTGCTAATTGTTAGTATTTATTAGTATCTATTACTAATTATTAGTATTTATTACTAATTATTACAATTTATTACTAATTATTTCAATTTATTATTAATTATTACAATTTATTAATAATTATTATTAATCATTGCTAATTATTGCTAATTATTACTAATTATTGCTAATTATTACTAAATATTGCTAATTATTACTAATTATTTCTAATTATTCCTACTTATTGCTAATTATTCCCAATTATTGCTAATTACTACTAATTATTAGTATGTATTACTAATTATAAGTATTTATTCCTAATTATTTGTAATTATTCCTAATTATTACTAATTATTCCTAATTATTACTAATTATTCCTATTTATTAATATTTATTTCTATTTATTACTAATTATTTCTATTTATTTCTAATTATTGCTAATTATTTCTAATTATTGCTAATTATTCCTAATTATTCCTAATTATTGCAAATTATTGCTATTTATTTCTACTTATTGCTAATTATTTCCAATTATTCCTAATTATTGCTAATTATTGCTAATTATTAGTATTTATTAGTAATTATTAGTAGTTATTACTAATTATTACAATTTATTACTAACTGTTACAATTTATTACTAATTATTATTAATTATTCCTAATTATTATTAATTATTCCTAATTATTAATAATTATTCCTATTTATTACTAATTATTCCTATTCATTACTATTTATTGCTATTTATTACTAATTATTGCTAATTATTCCTAATTATTGCTAATTATTCCTAATCATTGCTAATTATTCCTAATTATTGCTAATTATTACTAATTATTGCTAATTATTACTAATTATTGCTAATTATTGCTAATTATTGCTATTTATTTCTAATTATTGCTAATTGTTTCTAATTATTGCTAATTATTCCTAATTATTAGTATTTATTGCTAATTATTAGTATTTATTAGTATTTATTAGTATTTATTACTAATTATTAGTATTTATTACTAATTATTACAATTTATTACTAATTATTACAATTTATTACTAATTATTATTAATTATTGCTATTTATTACTAATTATAGCTAATTATTACTAAGTATGGCTAATTATTCCTAATTATTGCTAATTATTCCTAATTATTCCTAATTATTACTAATTATTAATATTTATTCCTAATTATTCCTAATTATTACTAATTATTCCTAATTATTACTAATTATTCCTATTTATTACTTTTTATTCATATTTTTTACCAATTATTATTAATTACTACAAATTAAATATATAAATTACTAATTATCGTTAATAATTAATAATTACTACTAATTATTAAAAATTAATACTAAAAATTTCAATTTATTAGTACAAATAAATACTAATGACAAAACAATTTATATTTAATTTAATTACGACTAATCAACAATAAAAAAATTAACATAAAAAATGAAATAAATAATAAATTTAAAAAAACATAAACACCTTTAAGACTGATTTTCTATTGATGCAGACCTCTTCACAACTTCTTCGTGAACAAAAAAAATAACTTTGAAAAATTCTCCCTCTAAAATCCGAGTTTAGAGAGAAACAGGATCTAAAATTTGAGAGGAATGAGAGGAAAAACGTATGGGGGTATATATAGGTTAGATTATTTACGACGGGGTTATTTGCGATGGGAAACCTGTCACAAATAGTATCTTTTGCGATGTGATCCATCGCAAAAAGTTATAAACCGCCGCCGGTTATTTGCGATGGGGCCCATCGCAAATACTTAACTATTTGCGACAGTGGGATCCCACCGTCGCAAATAACCTTCGCGCGGTTTGGCGCACTATCTGCGCCAATCTATTTGCGACGGGAGACGAAATCTCATCGCAAATAGTTGGTTATTTGTGACGGGTCGTTACCCCCGTCGAAAATAACCTCTTGGACGGAACTTTTGCGACGGGATTTATTTCCGTCGCAAAAGGCTCGTCGCAAAAAGTCTTTTTTCCAGTAGTTTAAGAAAATAACTTAATATTTTGTACCAAACTCTAGGTGCTTGTTTAAAACCATAAAAATATTTGGTAAGTTTGAAAATAGAAATTTGAAAATGAGGATTTTCAAGACCATGATATTTTTTAATATAAACTTCCTCCATTAAAAATCCATTTCAAAAATAATATTTAATATATATCTGGTAAAATTTAAAATTCATATGGGATGTATATGCTAAAAGGATTTTAATGGATTATAATCTGACAATAGGGGAAAAGGTTTCCTCATAATTTATTCCTTTTTCTTGATTATATACTTTAGAAACTAATTTACCCTTATTTCTAGTGATTACACCTTGATCTTCCTATTTTTTTCCTAAATACCCATTTAGTTCCAACGGAAAGATAGCTAGGGGGCCTATCAACTAATTTTCATACCTTATTCCTCTTGAACTAGTTTAGCTCTTTTTGAATAGAAACTATGTAATATTTTTCATCTATGGATTATTTCAGGTTTTAATGTTCATTCTAGGAAAGAAAGGAAGAAAATTTAGCAAGGTTTACTACACTTCTTCTAGTCTTAACACCTATATCTAGGTTTCCTATAATAGTTTCTGAAGGATGGTATTTAAGGATTCTAGGTTATCTAGGCAGCACACATTCATGTTATTTAGAATCAATTCCTTTAGGTATAGATTATTCTTAACCATATTCCAAACCATTATCCTTTTTTCATCAAAGATAGTTTAAAGTATTAGGTTGTTCATAGAATTGCTTAAGTCATCAATTTAAGTATTTTTGTGATCAAAAGGATCACTTTCATCAAATTTAACATGAGTATATTATTTAACTACCTTTCACTTCTTATTGAAAAATCTATATGAATTAGAAGTAGTAGAATATACTAGGAAGATTTCTTTATCGGCCTTTGGATCGAACTTATCAAGATTATCTTGGGTGTTCAAGATATACACTTTGCATCTAAGAAATTTAATGTATTTAGCCTTAGTTTTTCTATTATTCCATAGATCATAGGGTTTTTTCTTTAATATAGGATTTACTAGAACTCTATTAATAACATAACATGTTGTATTAATAGATTCATCCCAAAATTGAGTGTCCATTCTATATTCACATAACATAATTCTTAAAATTTCTTGTAAAGTCATATTCCTATTTTCAATAACTTCATTCTGTTGAGGTGTTATAAGTGTAGAGAAGGTATGTTTAATGCCTTTTTATCGACAGGAATTTAATTCATGTTTCTCAAATTCTTCCCTTTGATTAGTTTTCAAAGTCATAATTTTGACATATTTTTCATTTTTTATAAGCTTGCAAAAATTAATCAAAATAGAGTAGGTTTCACTCTTAAATCTTAAAAATTAAACCCAAGTAAATCGAGAAAAATAATTAACAAAAAAAATCACCTTCAATTCTTATTGTTCTAGATGGTCTAAACATATCAATATAGATTAGTTCTAAGTTTCACCTTATAGAAACCTCTTTAATTGGTTTAAAATATTATTTGTGTTTCTTTTCCATTTGGCATGAATCACATAGTTTCTTTTTTTCAATATTATGATGGGGAAATTTAAAGATAAAAATTCTTTTGGATAACTTTATCAAGGAAAAATATTACAATGTACAAGTCTCATATGCCAAATCCATGTTTCATTTATTTCATCATTCCAACAGTTTATATTTTGTTTACATAAGTAATAAAGATTTTAAGTGTCAACATTTATAGTTCTTGGTGATTTTAAATTTAAGGTATTTTTCTCTAAAGATATAACATGAATTTTTAGAAAAATCTATAAGGTAACCTTCATCATAATATTGAGAAATACTTATCAGGTTATGCTTTAATACTTCAACATAAAGAAATTTTTTGGTGAGAAATGTGTTTAGATTTCTAAGTGATTTCAACTCTACTAATTTTTTCTTTAGTTTTTTCACCAAAATTTAAATAGCCCCCATAAATATTGTATAATGAGTGAAAGTTTTGAAAAATATCCTCTTATATGACTTGAGTATCCATTTTCCATGTACCACTTCTCATTGTTGTTCTTCTACCCTTTTTATGAAAGAGATCAAACAAGAATGTGTTTTAGTGCCCATATTCTCTTAAGTCTTGTAGTGTTAGTAACCAAGGATCTTGGAATCCAAATATTCATGTGTTTTTTAGAAATCGCAGCATTGATTTTTGACATATTCTTTGAAATAAAGGCTTTATTAACACCAAAAAATTGAGTTTTTTTAAGACTATAAATATTGGCATATTGTCCAATTTCTCTACAATGAAAATAGGTAAATCCATGTAGAATTTTGTTCGTAGAACTAGGGATAAGATAATTTATATATATATTAGATTTATCTATATTACTACATATACCAAATCGTTTTCTATTTTCTTTGTTCTTACCATATATTTTATTTAGATACTCCTCCCCAACAGTGAAAAATCTCAAAAATATTTGAAATATTTTAATTTTATAATCATGGTTAGCATAAGAGAGAACATATTTGTCTCATATTTTATTTAAATGAGAAATATTATTATTCAAAGAAGCTTTTTAATTCATGAAATCATCATAAGATTTTCTAAAAAAATATTATTTTTTTAACTTTTATACTTATCTTCCAGCATAGTATAATATTCATTTAATTCTTCAAAAGCGAAATGTTTAGTTTCAAAATAAGATTCATGCTCATAACAATGAGTCATAAAGCACATGTTAGCTTATTGATTTGAGAGTTCATCTTTAAATGTAGAATATAAGTCACCACTATAATATTTTTAATCACTACATGTATAATTTATGGATTTATTTTATTTCTTTTTATATCCAACCTTATTGAAAAAAATTATTCTCATATTTCATATTGTATTGTAATTGAGGGAAGTCAGGTTTGATATGACCAATATTTTTACACTCATTGAATCTGAATTCTCTGGTATTTCTATAAAACTTTTTGTACTTGTTAAAGGATCTATTGAATCCTTTTATATTATTATATAACTTTTATAACTTCTTAGTGAATTGACCAATTTCTCCATTATAATCATAATTTATTGATTCTACTTCACTGGATGAGTTAGATATAGATAGTTTATTTGATTTATTTTAATCGTTTAAAGTAGAAACAATGTTTTCCTTCTTAAAATTTGTAAGATCTCTTTCCTTAACTTCTATTTCATCATCATACAACATGAGTATTCAAATAAGACCATTTATTTTGAAATATTTTAAAGTAGTATATTACCTAATGGATACTGAAATTCCACTCCATTTAGGTGGTAAAACTCTTAGTATTTTTAGAGCTTGATCAATTTTAGAAACATGTGTTTCTAGAGAAGTAAAATAATTTAAAATATCAATTAATATTGCCTTTAAATGATTTATTCTTTCTCCTTACACCATTATAAAGGTATCAAACATGAATTTTTTAGTTTTGTATCAAATTTATCAAAATTTTTCAATTACTTTATAAGCTACTGATATAGTCATTCACATTTCATGTGTTTTATCATATTTATAAACTCTATTGAACTAATATAGACCAATTACATATATAATATCATTCATAAACTTAGAGTTCAAATCATATTCATATTCTATAGTAGCATCCCATTTCTCTAGATCTACTTCTATAACTTTATAATTCTTGACAGCTTTTAAATAAACCTTTAGATCGTAAGGTTTTTTAGAGAGATAATCATCTAAGCCTTCCAACATCTATAGTTTTTTCTATTTAAATATGGATACCTAATTATAGGCATTAGTTATTTTATTATCCTCTATTATCAAAACTTTATTTTTTAAATACAACAAAGGACAGTTTTTTAATCTAGAAGTAATAACCTTTGATACCAGTTATTAGTCAGATAAGAGTTTCATAATGACACAAGTGGGGGGTGAATTGATCCCTTGAAATTTTCTTCATTAAAAACACCCTCTCTTAAACTAAGAGAAATATTGATCTTATCTTATCACAAATAATAAATGGAATGAAAAATAGTATGATAAAGATATAACATGGAGGATTTATAGTGGTTTAGGGTACAAATATCCCATATTCCACTCCACCAACATTGTACACCTCGAGTATGGTGTTTTTTACTAGAATAATCCTTTTTTAGGGATAGAATAGTTGAGTTCAAGTAGATTTCACTTGATAAAAAGGTCCAAGTGTAATACCCAAATATTTTAAAATAATAACTTTATGTTTTATTGTGTATATGACATACAACATTAAGCCAAAATGAACCATGAAATATTATTATTTAAATAATATTTTTATAACCTAGTTATTAAATTGGTGGGTATAAATAGGATTAACTAATTTATGAAATTTATATAAAGTTACTAATAAATATAAATTTATTTATAAATTATTATTAACTAATCACTCATTTTTAATAAAATTAATTTTATTCATCGAAAATGCATTTTCTTCAAAAAATGTTTTTTACTTCTTTCTATGAGAAAAGAATATTGTTATTTTTTAAAATTTTATAAAATTTATTTTATAAAATGGAATTAATTTTTCAAATAATCATGTCAATATTAACTTAGGGTGAATTTTTTTTATTTTTCGTAAAATATTAATTTTTCATTAAATAGTGAAAAATATTGATTTTTATAAAATTATTATTTCTTTTTTATAAATTAAGTAATTTAAAAGTCCAATTATTATTATAATTTGATTTAAAATTAACATAAATATTATTTATTTATATTAAATCCAATTAATTACATTTAAATCATCTTTATACTAGATTTTAGTATAAGTTTATTCTTATGATTAAAACACATTTTCATAAAAACTATTTTAATGTGCATATTATTTCTCCATTTTAATTAATTAAAATAACTCCTAATGAGGAATGGTTTAAATGAAATTTATATTATATATATATATTAATTTAAATTCATTTAATTATTTTTACTTTTTATATAGTTTTTATATGATCATCATTTTCCTAAAAATGAATTTCTTGAAAAATGAACTTTTGACACATCTACAGGCATAATTTTTAATTAAATTATGACACTTATTTGAGTTTAATTTGTAAAAATGGGTTCCATATTTTTAATTATAATAATTTATATTATATAATAAGTTAAACTTAGTTCTTCACAATAATGAATAGTAAAAATTAATTATCGCGGTTAAAGTAAATACGGGTTTATAGGGGGTTAAACTAAAAATATACGGGTTAAAAATGATCCCAAACTTATCTAATTCTTATTTCATAGTCATATTTTTACTTTATGACTTCTAAGGTTAGAAAAAATCTTATTTTTTAACCTTTTTATGAGAAAAACATTGTTTGGGTCCTTTCTTTTCAAAAATTCCAAGTTTGTCATCTCCTCCACTTGTAAAAGGACACCCCCTATCCTATCCTCTTCACACTTACAAACCCCATTGGTTAAAAAAATACCTACCCAAATCACTTAATTAATTCCCTCCCCTAATCCTATAAACCTTGGTTTTATCATAAATCAAACCTATAAAGGCTTTGGGGGAAACCTAAAGAAGTTGTCTGAAGAAGTGGCAACATCCATAACCGATAATTTTGTTTTATTTATTCTTCAATATCATTAAAATATTATTAATTCATTATGATATAATAAAATAATTATATTACATATATTTATATTTTTTTAAGTTAATTACTAAAAACAATCTCCTACTCCCTTTAATGGGAAACAAAATTGTTGATCGTGTGTACGGAAAACTACCGCCTCATGAACTAATGTAGTTATTTTTCCATAAACACTTATCAAGGATGGATATAATGATTTATTAAATGTTTATATATAATATTTATGATATAATTATACTTATGTAATTATAATATCATATGATACTTCTTACATTCCATTCCGAAAGGAATATGATAATGTCGCTCATGTGTACGGTGGATTACCACCTCATAAAGCGATGTGATTCATTTTTCACTTATTATTTACATAGAAGGTATTAAGTATTAATTTATATATATATATGATATTCATAAAATATTAATAATTATATAAAATAAATATATCATATAATTTATTATCTTACAATCCATTGAATAAATGATAACGTTGTACATGTGTACGGAGGACTACCGCCCCGTGAAGTGATGTGATTCATTTTTATTACTTCATCACATGGATGGTAAGTTTAAGGGTATTTAAAGAAAAAATATTATATTTATGATATAATTATAATACTATAAATATAAAATAACACTTTCCTTATTTCAATCATGATCGTTGAAAATGGAAATGTTACTCATGCATGCGTACGACCCACCTTCTCCATGATTGTAACATAGTTCATTTTTCATAAACATATTTTAAGGTTGGTTTTAAAAGTATAAATTATTTATAAAAATTATAATTATTTCATTATTACCATTATAAAGATATTAAATAATAATATCTTTGACATTAGTTAACTTACCAATGTGATTTTGGACATATTAGATGTTAATTGTCAAAACATCCAACATGAAATTAATTAGTTAATTAATTGAATATAACAATGTAAAAAATAAAATAAATATAATAATAAACTTTTAAAATATTCTTAATAAATTAAATAATTAACATAATTTTATTATTTAGTAATATAAGTAACGTAAGTGACGATTCGAGCTCAATGTATGGGGTTTTTTAACTGAATTTTCATTCATTGGGTTATATGTCTACTTAATTGGTTATATTAGGAAAATATTATGTGTGAAATGAACTTTTATTGATTTATATTTTATTTACACTTTTATTTGTGTGTATATACATTTTTAAACATAATAACCCCATTGATTAACTCTCATCTTAATGATATAAACCTTGTAAGGTTTTTCATCTCATAACTTCATTCTTTGAGACATATGTTATTTTATATGCACATATTTTCTTTTTAATAGTGTATATACTTCCCATTTACATATTATATCATGAATAATTCATAATTTAGGATATTTTAAGTTATATTTCATCTACTTTATCCATTGGATTTATGATTCAAATGTTACCAAATTGGTAAGGGTTTATGTTTCAATCTCATTTTATTCGAGATTATTTATACATGAATTCCCATTTTAGGTAATTATATAATAATTATATAATAAAACCCTTTAAATTTATTCTTCATCAGTTATTCATGAAGTTTTCAAGTAATGGTATCATTTTTCTCTCTTTTTTTTACTTAAAATGAAAGATAATTTTTTTAATGAAAATTGACTTTGTTTCTCTCTTCAGTAGAAACCCATTTTTCTTCCATATCCATGTGATCTGAAAATGTTTTAAAAATGATTTAAATTCTTAAAATGATTGTTTGAAAACATTTTTACTCATTATTTACTTTTTAATAAATGGTTTGAAGGTAATCTTTATGTTGTTTTCCAAATAAGGTACTATTTACTATTTTACTAAAAATGTAAAAGGAATATTTGTTTTAACATGTATGGAATTAATGGTTTTTTACACCATTATGAAAATTATATGAATTTAAGACTAAATTATAATATTACAAGGCTATTTTCAAAGAAAATTATTTCCACACTATTTTGTGAATTTTAGTTTTTCAAAAGTGATTTTCAATGCGTAAAGGTTATTTTCCTCAAGAATGTTTTTAATGTTTTTAATCTTTTTAAAGGTATTTCTATTCATAAATGACAATAACCTTTAATGTTATGGAATTATTCTAAATTATTTATATATTTCCCCCACGTGTATATTTATCTTACTCTCCCTTCCTTTTATATGGTAATACATGCCTTATGTTCATTTCTCAAATGCCTTGATTATGAAATTTACTTTGATTGTGATATGAGAAAAGATTATAAAACCCATTTTATTTCTATATGTAATTCTTATGTTATGCCTTATGATTGACTTATCTTATGTGGTATGCATATATCATGAACATTTCATGATTTGTGCACCCAAATATCACTCTAATTAAATGGGTAAAGCTTTAGTCTCGTGAGACTCCATGTATGGTATTAGGGAGTAAACCTAATCCCTTATGGGAATTTTTCCACTATGTGATATTATCTAGGTAGTTAATCTTGACTAAATTTTATATCATATTATATGTTTCTACCACATTTTCTATTTTACCATGATCTTATGATACCAAGTTATTTTTTTATGCTTCTATGTAATTACTAATGTGCCTCCTCTTTTATAATATCATGTTATACCTTTGACTCACATGTTATGTTTCCTTATTATGTTTATTCTTTTACTAGGATTTTTAGATCACCCACTTCTTTTATATATTCCATAGGTTATTAAATGTAGTTTTAAGGGATCAAATGGTTTTATGATCTCACTAAATAAAATAAAATAAAGATGTAACGTTTTTGTTTCCTTTGATTTATTATAATCCTAGTCTTGTAAAGATACTAGGCCTCATGACATTTGGGTTATAATTAATGGATGTTTATGTTAAAAATAATGTAATAATATATGTAAAATGATTGGGTCACAATAGTTGGTATTAGAGAAAATGTTAAGTTACCCTTTAAAATTAGGATAAGAAAACTTTAGTAAGAATTGTAGGGAAGAGTCTAAGGGTAATACTAAATATAGAAAAATATCTTGGAATCTTGGTGAAGTATAGAGCAAGTGTTTTTAGAGAAATTACATCCCTGTAAAGATAATATAAGTTGAAATGGATTTAAAAAAAATACCTAGGGATAATAACTCTAAAAAAGGAATGTTGGGCATGAATTTAGCGTTACCTAGTATATGATAATGAGCCTTATTATGCACTTTGTTTGACACTCCCATGATATATGATTTGGAAATTAATAAACAATTAACAAACCACTATGAAGGAATTGAATGAATTATTAGGTTAGAAAAAATAATAGGAATCATTACCATGGATAACATATATTGACACCTGGATTCCCATAATTCAGTATATACTTATAATTTATAAGTTATTCCACCTAAGTTTGTAAGTTTCCACTTTGTACATTTATTATTCAATTTATTCTCATCTTACTTTTCTTTTTTTAGTTAATAGTGGGAAATAAGAGAAAGAATTACAACAACCAATGTGATGGTAAATGTAATGATTTTCCTAATTAGATGCCTAACCTAATGGTAATGGTAGTTAGAAATCTTGTTATCATGCCAAATGAGATATCTCAAATTAAAATTTACAATTGGAACATAGTTAAATTTCCAAACATGTCAAAAAAAGAGAAGGATGGAGTCTCAGGGAAGTTCAAGTTATAAATATTAAAAATAAAAGAATATTCAATTTCCTACATACCAAAAATGTAGGAAGAGAAACCATGGAAAATTCCTTAACTTAACTGGAATATGTGTTAGGTTTAGAAAAGGAGCTCACAAAGTAGCTAATTTATGAATAAAAATGAAGATTCCAATTAACAAGATGCAGGGAAATAAATCTCAAAATAAGGAACCATTAACAGTTCAATGTCATAAATGTAGGAAAATTGGTCATTATTCGAGTCAATTCCATAATCTAAGGATTAATTCCTAGGGGACTATGTTATTAAAATCATTAAATTAGAATAATTAAATTGTTTAGGATTTGGAACTTGAGAATCATTTTGTTGGAGTTATTTTATCAATGGTATTCTAGTTATAATAACCATGAAACTTTTAAGGATCATTATGTAATATTTTTTCTTTATATATTTGTAGGAATATGTTGAATGGTACTAAGGAACTAGAAATGTGATTTAATGTTAAGGTGATACTCTATGGAAAAAAATTAGTAAAATATAATCTTGGAGATGTTCATGAGGTTGACGTAATTATAGTCAATTAAAATTAGTTGATTTTGTGGGAAAGAATGAGTTGTATAGAAAACCTTAGTGGTAAAAAAAGTGATTTGATGACTAATATATTTTTGAAAATGTTCATCAGATTCTTGATAATTTTATAGGATCATGGAGAATTATTGATATGATTATCACATAAGGTTTTCCATAGTTTTTGAAAAAGGATAACCTGCAAGTCGAGTGACAAAATGTCGCATCTGACAAGGTTGTTGGACTTGAACCCACAACCAAAGGGAGATAAGGGTGAAACACCTACCATTTGCCTACATAATGTACTTAATATGACATTATTTTTACTTAAATTATTTTATGAATAAATATTATGTTGACCAAATATTTTTTAGGTGATTAAAGATATTTCATGAGATGTTTTATTGGGTTGAAGTATATATAACCTTTAGGTTTTATGTAAAGGATTATTTGGGAAGAATTCAATTACATTTTTGGATATGTAAGATGAATGGTCTTAAAGATAGACACTTATGGAATGGATTAAGTTAAAATTTGGGAGTTACTATTATGGTATTATAAATTAATGTATTGTATGGGAAAACTTGTGCTCACCATTTTGGTTTTAGTAAAGAAAATAAGAATATATTTTTATTATTTTGGGGATTATGTGATCTGTTAGAAGTTTATTTTAGTTCCTCAGGCATGAAAAATCCATCTTTAATTCTCATTGTTTGGATAAAAGATGATATTGTGGTGGAAATGATCAATGGATGAAATTATACTTTTCAAATAATTATATTTCATTGTGTTCTTAGTATGGATGGTAAATGGATCCCTAAACTCTAAGGAAATAATATAAAAACTAAAATTAAATCTTATTGCCTTCATATCTGATGAATCAATAGTCATTTAATTTATCACAGATTTATGGTTTTTTGGTTGTTGAATTTCTCACAATCATTCACTTTCTTGTGATAAAAAATATCTACCACTCTTTATAATTAATTATTCTTTTCTTACATGTACATATATTTACTTTCCACCAATTTTCTTCTATGTGTAAACCTATTTATGTGACTACCTTTATATTTCCCTTTCCTTCTTTTTAAGAGTAAGCTTATTAACCCTTTTTATGATGTTGGTGTTCCACTAAGAAATTTTAAATTTTCAAACACTGGATTACTAAGAACATGTTTGAATTATAATAATGACATTTATTTAAGGGGGGATAATGAAACACCTCAAGATTTTAAAATAATAATATTATGTTCTATAGCATATATGACATGCAACACTGAGCATAAACAAACCATGGTATATTATTATTTAAATAATATCATTATAACTTAAGTGTTAAATTAGAGGGTATGAATGTGATTGAATAATTTAAAAAATGTATATAAAGGACTCATTAAATATAAATTTATTTATATTTTATTATTAAATAATCACTCAATTTAAATCAAATTCATTTTATTCATCAAAAATATGTTTTCTTTGAAAAAATGGTTTTTACTACTTTCTATGAGAAAATAATATAATTTTTTTTTAATTTTACAATTTTTTTGATAAAATGAAATTAATTTTTTAAATAATAATACTAATATTAAAATAGTGTGAAATTTTGGGTTTTTTTGGGAAAATATTAATTTTTTCAATGAATAGTGAAAAATACCAATTTTATAAAATTGTCATTCCATTTTAATAAATTAAGTTACTTAAAAGTAAAAATATTATTTTAATTTGATTTAAAATTAACATAAGTGTTATTTATTTACATTAAATCCAATTACTTACATTTAAATCATCTTTATACTGAATTTTAGTATAAGTTTATTCTTAGGCTTAAAATCAAATGTTTCTGAAAACTGTTTTAAAGTGCATAATGTTTCTCAATTTTAATTAATTAAAATAACCCCTAATGAGGAATTATTTAATTTAAATATATATATTACATATATAAATTAATTTAAATTCATTTAATTATGAATACTTGTCATATAGTCATTATAATATCATCTTATACTTGAAAAATTAATTTCTTGAAAAATATTTTTTAACACGTCTAAAAGTTTAATTTTAAATTAAATTATGCCACTTCTATGAGTTGAATTTTTAAAAAATTATTAAATATTTTTAATCATCATAATTTATATTATATAATAAGTTCAACATAATTTTTTACCATAATTAATAGTAAAAACAGTAAAAAATAATAATTACTACAGTTAAGGTAAAACGAGCTTACCAAAGATTAAAATAAAAAGAAAATGGTTAAAAATGACCTAAAACTTGTTTAATTCCAATTTTATAGTCATATTTATACCTTATATCTTATAAGGTTAAAAAATAGTCTATTTTGAATCCTTTTTTCTTGAGAAAAATGTGGGTGGAATCCTTTCTTTTCAAAAATTCCAAGTGTGTCCTCTCTTAACTTATAAAAGGGAACCTCCTCACCTCTTCTATTAACACTTCCAAAACACATTGGTTCATACATTACCTACCCAAATCACTTTCTTAATTACCTCCCCTCATCATATAATACTTTTTTTGAACATACAACTAACATAGGAAGGATTTCAGTTCAAACCTAAAGAAGTTGTCCGAAGAAGAGGTAACGTTCTCAACCGAGTGTTTTGTTTTATTTATTATTCCAAATACTTTAAATATTGTTAAATAATAATGATATAATTCCCTAATTATATTACATATACTGAAATGTTTTTTTAATTTAATTATTTAAACCCATATTCTCTTCCCTCAAATAGGAAACGAAATAGTTGAACGTGTGTATGATGAACTACAGCCTTGTGAACTAACATAATTATTTTTCCAAAATCACTTCTCAGGGATGGATATATTGATTTGTTTAATATTTATATATTATATATATGATATAATTAAAAAATTATAATTATAATTTCATATACACATTCATACATTCCATTTTTAAAAGAATATGATAACATCGCTGGTGTGTACAGTGGACTACCACCTCGCAAAGCGAAGTGATTCACTTTTCACTTACACTTTACATGGAAGGTAATAAGGATTTATTTTATGTTTATATATGATATTATTGACATATTTATCATTACGCAAAATAAATATTCCATATAATTTCATACCTTACCTTCCATTAAATTAATGATAACACCATTCGTGTGTACAGTGGTGTAGGGTCCTGAAAATTCTGCCAAGGGAAGAAAATACCCCCACAATCACTTTGCAAAAAGAAGTAGGTATTACTACAAGTCTATAAAGGTGAATGGAATCAAATTGAGATTCAAATTTCAGAAGAAAATTGAAGAGATTCATTTTTTCAAATCATTTCAAGTGGCCCGTATACTATCACCGGGAAAGGTCCGTGGACCACCCGGATCACAAACCACTAGGTATGCCGAACGATCCATGGGACACTAGTGCATGAAGTGATGGCCAGCGAACCTAGAAGACCAAAAACCACATCACCAAAGGAATCAAGGACATGAAATCCATTCACTTACCATCCAACAAACTCATCAGTTAATAGACAAAGCAAACAGGCAGGGTTCTGTGAACCATTATCAGGAACTGAAGCCTCCGCAAACCCCAGATTGACTGAGTCTTCTGTGGGTTAGGATATCTATTCATGGGCCTCTGCAAATGGTGTTGTGTGACCAATAGATAAAATTTCTCTGATGATCTATAAAAGGAGCGCAGGAGGACAATGATAGGATGGATGACGAAATACTGAAGGGGAATCTTAGGTTAGAAGAAAGAGTTCAGAGAAGATTTTAGCTTCAGTCTTGATTCATTAGTGAAGCACAAATTGAGAACCACTCTCTTTTCAGGTACAGTTGTTCGCAAACCATAAAAAGGTGTAATTGAATAATAATAATAGAACTATGAACCTAATGGGTGAACTACTAACCACATACTTCTCATTGATGAATTCCCTGTGAATGATAATCTCTCGGACCCTCCTTTAATGTGGTGCTTCGCGTAGTATACAACTACACGGACGGAAATCGGCACTGCGTACCGCATCAGTAGGCGGATGAAATCCAAAGTGGCATGATGGTCCACGTACCAATATGGTACACGGTGATCTACACCCATGATCATGTACCTCATCGATACACAGACAAAACCTATGCCTGCATACCACTACGGTATACGGAGCCTCCCCCATCCCACATAAGAAATCAGTGTGCGAAATGGGGTGTTTTTTGGTATTATTTCCTCAGGTTACAACCTCACCCCACCATTATCTTTTAGTACTACATAATCCCTCTGCTAACCAGTCCTCTAGCATCAAGCCAAATCCTCTTCCAAATCCATTGAACCCGTATGATCAGACCACTGGGTGCATCATTTCTCCCTATTGAGTCTACATCCTAGGGTAAGCGGAGTTGCGAAGGCTCTCCTCACAACAGTTTGGGTTTCGGGAATGCTTGTGGGTCTACATTCCCATGGTAACCCAAATTCTAACCTTGGTATGCTAACATAAACCTCTCCATTCTAGGGATTAAGGGTGATCACTTGCTTTTCCATTCAATGAGGAATAGTGATCAGTCGAAGGGTTTATGTTCGCTCTCCCCTTTGACGAGGACAACACTCCTCCCCTTCCCAGAATGTATTCTAGGGCCCTCCCACTAAGTTAAGTCCCCGGTTTTTTTGAGGTCAATCCACAAGAAATTCAATGTCATTTCACATTGAAAGGTTCATCATTATGCGCCCTCGCCCACGGTCACCCCGGCCTCATCCTCTGTATGCTCTCTCTCTCCCACCAATCGGAGGGGAAGTATGTGCTTTGTTAAATCGTTCACTTACTCTTATTTATCACACCAAGCATGAATCACGTGGTCTTAGAGTTTTGTGATGATTATAACATCCACATCATATCTTAACTATGAGAACACTAATTCCTGATCAAACCAGAATACATAGGATGTCTACCCAAAGGCCCAAGCTCAAAAGGGTGCCCATAAAAAAAGGTTCACCCAACCATGAACCATCAAATGGGAAGTTCCAATGCATAATCCCCAATAGATCTGAACTATAAGAACTCTGATTCTTAATCACAACAGGATATGTAGGATGTCTACCTAAAGGCCCGAGCTCAAAAGGGTGTCCATCCAAAAGGTTCCACCTAATCATGATCCCCAAATGGGAAGCTTCCATGTGTAAGCCCCAAAAATTATGAACTATGAGAAATCTGAGTCCTATTCAAACTAGGATACATAGGATGCTTACCAGAAGGCCCGATCTCAAAAGGGTTCCCATCCCAACCCAACCATGTCCCCCAAATAGACATCTCCCATGCATAAGCCCCAGCCAATCCTAACTACGTGGGTTTTGATTCCTCTATCGAGGATATTTAGGAAACCCATATTGTGGGTCTGATCCCAACATCAAGTCACTTTCCATCCCCCCTGGATGATGATAAACTCTAGAGTACCTTATTTTATGGCTCAAGTCAGCATCACCTCTGTAGCATCAAATATATGCATGACTACGATGATCCTTCACACCAAGGGTAAATCGTGGACACACTCTTTAGGAATGGACCAATGATTCAAGAACATTTGAACATGACTTAAATCTATAATAGAGTCCCAGAACATGTGATAATCCTCCCCTAGAAGGGTGTGGTGAACCTGACTTCCCATCCTTTTGACCAATGGAGTCCTCAAGTGTCGTTGGTTGAATCATCAATCAATGAGCACATGCCTTTGGAAAGTAGGTCCATGAATCATGGATACCAGGGTCGTTGGGTGTTCCTAGATCCACAAATATACCCATTGGAGACCATATGAAAAAGTTATATCCCAGGATAACTGATTTCACAAGTACTTGACACCAGAAAATCACATGATGGGACCGACTGACTGTGGTACCTTCTTCGCAATGCGAAAGGGGTGAATTTTCTAGTCTCTGTAGGGTTAATACAGCCTTATTTTAAAGGATAATGATGTATAATGTGTTGAAACAAAAGAAATTGTGAATTTTATAGGAAACCATCTTCGAAAAAAGGAATGGGTGACGATCCTCATTGGACCATTTCACCACCACCATGAAAGCGCCACCTCAGAGGCAGAACAAAAATGTTGAACCCAGTGTGAATCTTTAACCAAGGTGGCGGTTCTACCCCAATTGTGATAAAATAAAAAATTACATTGCACGTAATCCCATTTTGTTCTCCGCAGTACGTGTGAAATGTGCCACCTCAGATTAGGAACAAAAATGGTGAACCCGATGTGAATTCTTAACCAAGGTGTCGGTTCTACCCCAATTATGATAAAAGGAAAAAAAGGACATTACACATATGCCCATTTTGTTCATCCCGGTATGTGAGAAACATACCACCTCGGAGGAGGAACAAAAATGATGAACCCGACGTGAATCTTTGACCAAGGTGGTGGTTTTATCCCACTCAAGCCCCTTCGCCCCACAATAAAAAAAGAAGAGGGGAAGAAGACCAAGCTAAATTGCCAAATATGCATATGTTAAAATAATTCTACTTGGACAAGGTTTTGTGGTCTGTATGTCATATATTTATATTGCAGGTTCTTGTGGAGTAACCTTTAATCCAAATGACATATTGAAGACCAATGAATACACACATTAGCAATCCCATAGGCGGTTGGGGCCCCAATGAAGAGAAGGACCCCCTCGCTTACCCAGCGTCTTCAACACTGGGTATCCAACATGCTGATCAAAGAGTACCACTGAAATGGTACTCTCCCCACGCTGGAGGCCACGAGAAAAGCCCTCCAGTCTGCAAAGGTCTTCCAGCTACCTCCTCAGCTGTGAATGGCACCCCATCACAAGGCAACCCCGATGTTCATCTCAAACTGTTTTGGGAGCCTATCCACGGAATGTGACAACGAGTACCTCTTTTATCTTAGGGAGGCAGATGAAGTCAATGCTAAAAAATTCATCTCAACTGCACAAGGTTCCTATTCACGGGCCCCTTCTAGAGAGTGCCATCATTGATATCGGATGACCATACCTCCTCCCGCTGAAGAGGGCCTTATACTGAGGGCACCTGCTAAAGTCCAGGAGACTCGGGCCCCTTGAGCTGCCCGCCAAGGGTGGTGAATATATAATCAGGAATTGGATATCACCCTAGTTTCTAAGGATAAACTTTACTATACTAACGTGGAAACATTCAACAGGTAGACATACGTATCTTCCCCCTCCACTCAAGCCCACCACAGAAATAGGGTGTCATAATACGAGCACATGCACGTTCCTGCTAGTTCTCACCTGTCTCACCGTGCAGATAGAGAGGCAAACTATAAGGAGATGCAGATATATGTCAATTCATTTCAAGTCCACAATCCAAATAGGGAGGAAACTAGCAACACGTAGGAATAAATACATACGGATGCATATCAATCCCACCATCCAAATAGGGAGGTAAGAAAATATGAGTAGAGTCAAATTCTGGTGGGTGCATACAAAGCCCGTGAGACAAATACAGCAGTAAGCAAGCCAATGAAAATCCCCCTCATGAATATGAAGACCACCAGTCAAATACAGTGGAAACTGGAGAAGACAACCGGTGGTAGACTCATTCCTCTATCCCGGCATAAGAGAACTACCAGTATCTACTGGAAACACATGGAGAACCAGATTAGGCACAAACTCCTGATCTAATATCATAATGGGCCTTCATACATATTCCATCCAAAGATTTATCTCATCACATTCTAGAAATCATGGAAGATAAGATGTCGATTCCAGACCATATCCTCCAAACATGCAAATATATCATTGCATCGGCAGCAAAGGTGAAAAAATCGGGCCCATGACCCAGTTTCCTCGAACGGAATGACTCACTCACAAAATGAGTTAGTCACTCCAGAGCAGTTATGCTTCCCTGATTTAGTCTAGGATGGTCAAAGGAAATATCCCATGATATATGGACAACTGGATCGAGAAAAAATACCCATTCCAATTGGGGGATGCCGTTCCAATGTGGTGGTCGCTTTATGGTAGACATATATTCCTGCCAAAACTCAAGATGTCTGTCAGCATATCCTAAAAACATAATGGGACCCAATAAGATAGGGACTCATATATAAAGGCCATTAACAACATAAGATGACCCTGGTTTCCTGCAAGAGAGTCCTTAAAAATGAAATATTCCAATGGTAATTGGAAAATGAAGATCACATACATGATCCTGCTCTGCTGGAAGCTGGGGTTCTTGATGCCCTCAAACATATATCAATAAAGGATCAAGACCTTGTAATTCCATTACCAAATTATGAAAGTGGTAGTAGCATTTGCGAAGGACCACCCCACAATATTTCTACCAGCAACTCTGAAGGTCCTCCACAGAGCACCCACAGGGGCTCACTTCGTTGGCCAGGAATGATCAATCATGAGAGTATATCTCCTGATGCACATCGAGTTATCCCTCCCCTCAACCTGAAGATCAGATAGTAAGAAGGTCATCCCCTTACTACTGTCTTCCCTGATAGTCCTCCCCAGTTTATATGCTGTAGATATGATTCTCCCTGTAGTCGTACATAGAGTTATGATGGTAGTCCTCACCATGATGATAGTCATTTTGAAGGACCTCCCCACGATGACAGTTGTTGTGAAGGTCCTCCCTATAGTAACGTCAAGCAATGATAAGGTCCTCCCCTCATTGAGGTGCATCCTAAAGTCCCTCCTCAGGATGTGTACTATAGAAATTCTCCTTGCAACCAGGTATCAAGTCATGATGGTAGTCCTCACCATAATGACCATCATTGTGAAGGCTGTATCCTCAATGATAGTTACTGTAAAGGTCCTCCCCTCAACGACATCAAGAAACAAGAAGATCCTCCCCTTGTTGTAGCTCACCCTGAAGGTCCTCCCTAAGGTATACATTTTAAGGACATTTCCTACAGTCGGGCATCAAGTTTCAATAGTATCCCTTGCCATTGTAGCACCAATTGTGAAGGTCCTCCCCATAACCAAAAGTTGTACTGACAGGAAGGTCCTCCCCTTTATGAAAAAAAATTTGAGAAAGCCCTCCTATAATGAGGCACTCAGAAAGGAGTCAGACACATCAGGAACTCCGTCTATAATGAGTGATATTCTTTCTCAACTAGAGGATGGCATGAGTCCATGCTCATCTTATGATCCACCCTCGCGGTGTCCACAAATCAATAAGGCTCCCTCCATCCTAGTTTCTTGGAACAAAACTATTAATAAGCAGTCGAACTGGGCATATCAAGTAGAGGATCCTACAGAAGAACAATAGTAGGATATGTTTCTTGTGAGAAGACAAATAGATAAGGATAATATACCAGTGATGTATTGGCATATGGACACTTCTCACTTCAACATACCCGAAGAGTTGTTTGGGGAATTAACACATGACATTCACCTAAATATATGGACAACTCATCATCAGCTGAAAGAAAAATTCCTACCCTATGAAGGGTATGCAGACCTTGTTGACATGTTAGGGGAGATTTGTTGTCTAATCGACCTAGATGGATCCACAATCATAAAGGTGAAATAAAAACTTTGAACTGGCTTGCCTCCATGCACTGCATAAGTTGTGTCGCCTAATTGGAGACACCCCGATTGGAGTTCACATTCGGGGATGGGGAGAACATTGAGATCTACACTTTACCCCTCATCCCATTCAACAAACCCTATTGGAAATGACATCTTGAAATTTCATCACCCAAAGGCAACAATAAAATAAAACCCCTACTCAGTAAAGATGGGATACTCAATAAAAACCAGCTCAGAGTATGTCTCAAAAGTGTCAGGAACAAAGAGATCAATCCATCGAAAATATTCTGAGTCAGGAAACCAAGAACATCCAGCAAGCTTCCTGCCTAAGGGAATCCAACTATAAAGCGGTTCTCACATCTTCAAAAAGTCATGGACTCCATGTAGGCCCAATGCCATACTGGGCTCACACCCGTGCAGGAGTACATGAAATTAAAAATGTGGCAATAGCGGTGGCTACCACCGCAATACATGAACAACTCAATCCCATAGGGATGGGGGAATTTTTAAATCAAAATGACCCTGTAAGACCAACAAGTTCAGGTTGTGATGCATCAATGGAAGAATGGGAACAACCCCATACTTCAAGGCTAGGGGAATTTTTACCTCAAGTACCTACACAACGGATGTATGTCTTCCACCGTCTATGAAGAAAGATGGACAGGGGAGTCACTCATTCCACTCCTTCTCATGGTTTTCAACCTCTGAGCCAAAGGCACATTATGATGTCATATCAGGGCTCCCTTTAGGTCAATCTTCGATAATAAACCTGAAGAATACTACATATTTGAAGGATAAAGTCCAAAAAAGGATGCAGAAATCCTTCCTACCATTCGACACTGATTACACCACCCCCAATGTGGTATGCCTTAGTGAATGTGGTAAACGTCAACCCCATGGATCTCATAGGAAATGACGTAGAGGGATAGGATGAAAAGGAAGATGATTCACTCCCAGACACATCTCACACTGATCTTGATGGTGTGCATACCCAGAACAAGAGATAGATCCTAAATCTAGGCACCCCCTTGGTTAACCTGGCATTAACTCCCACTCAAAACCCCAATAAGGAGAAGAATAAATCCAAGGTTGTCTATGAACCACCTTATCCTCCCCCTAAAAATGTGCCCCTCACCCTCGAGGAAAGGTTCGCCAAGAAGGAGGAAGAAATGAAAGATCTAAAGAGAATTGATGTTGAGCTATGTTGAAGGAGATATCTCACTGGATGTGTTCCCCCTACAGAATGTCAGTAGGTGCTCCTAGAAGAGGTACCCTTGCCACAGGAACTCATCCTGGTGAATGAAGCCAAGCTCGGAGGCCCGTCCAATATGGCATCGGGATTGGAAGCCTACTTAAACACAGTCCTAGAAGGACATAAAGACTTCCCCCCACTGGGAAGGCAGCCAGAATATATCCAGGTAAACCCACAAATGATACCCCCATCTAAGTATCAACCCCAAATTTTAGTTGCACCAGCACACCTAGTTTTGACCACTCCCTCACCAGCTCAAGATCAAGCCCGACAAGATATGCATCAAGGTCTCTTGAATACTGTCAAGAAATTAACAAATTGACCAGAATCCATGGAGGGGCGGTGGGCTCCTATACAGCCAGAGCGCAAACCCTACCCTAATTGGGTGAGTAATCTTCTGCCACCGCCAAACGTCGGGAACCCCGTATTCCCAGTATTCAATGGCTTGGGGGACCATGAATAGAATTTAATGCACTATGCCTCTTATTTTGACCCCATGATGGGCACTCCAGAGCATCAAGAAGTAGTAAAACTCAGATGATTTATACAAACCCTATAGGGATCATCTTTGGTATTGTATACTAGCCTGCCATCTAATTAAATCATAGGCTGAGAGGATCTCTGGCGATAGCTTCTCTTTTAGTTTAGTTAAACACTGCATAAGACAATGGTCAGTGACTTCATGAACTGCAAACAGTGAGAGAATAAAAGAGTCTCCGACTTCATTTCCAGATGGAAAGGCCTGACTTATTCCCTGAACTAGCCACTCCCCCATGATGAGATTCTCTTCTATGTGTCGATAACCTTCAGGATGAATTGGAAAAACCAGTCATCCTGGTGAAGTACATCAGTGGGTTCTGAGACTTCTCTTCCATTTCCCAAAGAATAGAGGACTCCTTGCAATGAACCAACCTCAAGTCATGAGTGGCCCCATTATCCTCTGGGAAAAGAGCTGGAAAAGCTGAAGCAGCTTCTGTCACGCTTAAGCCATCCTCGGCACCAGCTCCAGTTGTGAGGCCCCCACTGAACCATGAGGGACCCCTTGGATGCCAAAAAACACCCCCACCTCAGTAATATGAGCGATGGGGTGCTAAAAGAAATCAGTTCTAAGAATGAAGAAACAAATTTTTCTTATTCTAAGATGACTAGGTATACGGATATTTTATAGCCGCTATGAATTGAAACTTGCTCCAGCTACCAGAGCCAAAGCGAGCCGATGAAGTGGGTCTCAACGACCATCCAAATTATTTTCCCTATCACCGGATACTGGGACACACCATCCAGTAATTCTTTGTTTTCAATGATCTCCTACAAAAGATGGTGGATTCTGGGAAAGTCAAGTTGGGCTCGCCACCAGCACAAGTGGCATATGTTTCCACCTCAAACTCAAGAGAGGAAAAGGAATGTAAAATATTCACCAATAAGAAGAAGAAAAAGTTTTACAATTGGATAACCCGTAAGACCGTCAATCGAGTTTATGGCATCCTCCATGCATAGTTGAAACAACCAATTGTGCCCCTAAAAGCTCCTAATGCAGCATAGCCATCCTCTGCGAAACTGTAGTCCTATAAAGACCAGAAGGGAAGAAATAAAGAGCAATAAGATGAGTGGAAACCAAATCCAAAGTTAGTTTTGATGCTTTCAGACTTCATGCCAGCAAACTTGGTACAACAGACACCGCCCTGCCAAATGGTACAATGGGTGTCGCCCTGCCAAACGATACAACAGGAACTGCCCCTCCAAATGGTACAACGGGAACCACCCTGCCAAACGGCTCCATCAGAAGGAGACAGTCATACAGAAACATTTTTAGATCAAGAACTGATCTTCATCCCCATTAATGTCATTCACTTTATGGACCCCTTCTCTGATAGAGACTATTGCCGCCAACCCGAATTCCATATGCCCAACTAGAGATCCGGAGGAAGAGGCCATAGAGGACAGAGGTTTCCTAGAAGGTATGATCGTGGTAGGAGTCGAATTCCCAGCCATGCCATAAATCAAACTGTTAACATCGCGGAAACTCACAGAAGGACCCTCCGGAAGACATAATAAGAAACGGAATGCTCCTCCTCCCCCATCGGAATAAATTCAATCCCAATTATCTTGTAATATCCATTAGGGGAAGAAAAAATATCAAATCTCCTAAGTTATGTAGGTGGATCGGTTCGGACAAACCCGGAAATCACCGCAGCACCACCGGTCCTGACTACAGAGGTCGAACTATCTGCATCCAAAGCCTGAACCCCTAAAGTGTCTGTGAAAGAGAAACCCCAAGCTAGGAAGCACTGACCTTTAGAATAAAAATATGATATTATAAAGCATCTTTCTTTAGTACCATTAAAGCTATAAATCCTAGATGCCTTAATCCTATCTGTAGATCTTAGGGAGGCACTAATCGAATCCTTAATAATTCCCCAAGAGTTCAAGGCAAAAGTAATAGCAGCCGAAATCTATCGGATAGAGACTGGTCCTAAAGAATGTCATTTCTTCACCTCCTTCATAGATAGGGATGAAGACGCCATCATGAAAGGGCACATAAAACCCTTATATGTGTCTGAAAAGATAAATGGAATTGATGTCCAGAGGATCTTCATCAAAAATGGATCTGAAGTCAACCTACTCTCGCTACGAACACTTCTCCGGCTAGGGTATGATGAAGACATCTTGACACCCTATACTACAAATCTTCTAGGATATGAACAAAGAAAGAAGAAACCATTGGGACGAATCAAGCTTAAAACTTAGCTCAGATACCTCATGTTGAATTCTGAGTTCCTGGTAGTACGGCAGAGTACGGCCTTCAACGTCCTGTTAGGAAGGCATTGGCTGCATCAGCACACTACAGTTTTGTCATCATACCATCAGTGAATCAAATATTGCACTAATGGAAACAACAGAACATTTCACACCGATAAATCCTTGTTTGGGTCCTTTTAATCGCATTATATCGACACAGGGTTCTATGAATTGGAAGAAAAACAACTTTTTTTCTAAAGACATTGATTGTATTACTGCCTCGAATGGATTGGAAATGGATCCCACCGACCCCCTCCAGCATCTTGGGGAAGAGTGTGTATTACCCATTAACCAAGTTGAATGCACAAGTGCAAGTCTGGATGTAGACTCAATTTTTTGTATGATCTCTATCGCAGCCACCAAGTCCAAAGACACATAAGATCAGAATGAATCCCATGATGTCAGGAAAACCCTATAAAAGAAGCTCATGGGCCATCCTTAGGACCTCAATCTACCCTCGCCTCACACACTAAGGCAAAATAAAATTCCTATCCCAACATTGTAGATTTTGTCTCAAAAATCCTCTCTCTATAAGAAGAGGAGGAAGATGAATATGATAAATAAGAAGATGAAGAAGAAGAAGTCCTCAAAGATGTCCCTCCTAAATTCAAAGAAGGTGTATCCACCATAATCGATGTACTTAAGGAGATAAATCTGGGCACTAAAGATGACCTGTGGCCCACTCTGATCAGTGTGTCTATACCTGTTGAGGAGTAGGAGTCATATACCACCTTCCTAAAGAAGAATCAAGATGTGATTTTCTGAAACTATACCAAAATTTCAGGCCTTGATCCTGAGGTTTCCACTCATCATCTGGGTTTACCAGAAGATCACCAGGGCTATAAGAAAGTATCTATAAGGAATCACCTGATGCATGATACCAAAATAGAGGCTGAAGTTGACAATTTGGTCAAATCTAACATCATACGAGAGGTCCAATATCCGATCTATCTGGAAAACATAGTCCTTGTTAAAAAGAAGAATGGACAGATTAGAATTTGTATTGACTTTAGGGACCTTAATAGGCATTTCCCAAAAGACAATTTCCCAGTCCCGATCACAAAATTATTGATCGATGCAACAGTTGGATATGAGGCTCTCTCTTTCATGGACAACTATTCTGGATACAATCAAGTCTGTATGGCCCATGTATATGAATAAGATACTACTTTTAGGTCCCCTCATAGAGTGTTCTGTTACAAAGTGATTCCCTTTGGTCTAAATAATGCTGGCGCCACATATCAGTGTGCCATGCATTGCATCTTCAAGCCCTTCTTGGTAAAGTTCATCGAGTGTTATGTTGATGATCTGGTGGTTAAATCATGATAGTGCTCAAACCACCTAGATAATCATGAAATTGTCTTCAAAAAATTGTGGCAAAATAGTTTAAATATGAATCCCCTAAAATGAGCCTTTGGACTTACCTCAATAAAATTTCCCGGCTTCTTCGTACGCCATCATGACATCGAATTCAACCCCAAGAAGACAAAATTCATCCTTGGCATGTCCCCACATTGCAACATAATTGAGTTGAGAGGTCTCCAGGGGCACTTCACCTACATTAAGTGCTTCATATCCAACCTAGAAGGTAAATTTTTACCTTTCACTAGGCTCATAAAGAAAGGAGTTACGTATGAGTGGGATAATTATTTCCAAGAAGTGTTTGAAAATATCAAAAGATATCTCCTAATCCCACTGGTGATGATGCCCCTAGTTGAGGGTAGATTTCTCATTTTATACATAATCACCCCAGAATGGTCATTAGGCGCATTCCTTACACAGAAGAATGATGCCAGTAGTGAGAATAGTCTCTATTACCTCAGCCGAACAATGATTGATGTTGAAACTCTGTATTCAAAAATTGAAAAGAACTACCTAGCCCTAATCTTTGTGGTTAAGAAATTCAGGCATTACCTACAGTACCATGAGGTCCAACTGGTGTCTCGCTATAACCCGCTAAAATATATAATCAATTATCCCATGCTAAATGGGTTCCTATCACGATGGGCAGTCATTCTACAACAGTTTGACATATGGTGAGCACCCCAGAAGGCCATCAAAGGCCAGGTGTTTGCAGAATTCTTGGTAGAGAACCCCTCAGAGGAAACAATACTATTAGATGCTGAACTTATGAATGAAGAAGTTTTTTCTATCTGAGAGGACCCCCAGACATGGGAAATGTATTTTTCTGGTGCTTCCATAATCCCGGTAGGGAAAAGGATGGAGGATCCTAATCTCAACAAAGTGGGGCTAGTAATTATACTTGTATTCCCCAAAAATGTCGTCTTGCCTTAATCTTTCTTGATTTTAGAATGGAGTACAATTAATGAAGTAGAATATCAAGACCTCATTGTAATACTGGAACTGGAAATTCATGTGTAATCCAAACACCTAAAAATAAAGGATGATTAAAAGCTATTGATCAAACAAGTCAGTGGTGACTACGCCATTAAAAAAGAAGTATCGGTCCCCTTGATGTACCATGTTCAAGAACTAATGGAATAATTCACATCAGAACCAACATTGAATTATGTCCCCTGGTTACAAAATTCTCAAGCCAACACTTTGGAAAATGCATCCATAGCCTTGCCCGATCCAGACCGGGATGAAACAGTCATTAGCATTTCCCACTACCGGATGGTCTTTCCATTTATCCAAATAAATATGGAGGAAATTGACAAAATTATCCCCATTTATGAGCCTCATGTTCATACTACCAGTTGGATGATACCCATTTCAAATTACCTTTGGAATGAGGAACTCCCACCAGATAGGGTGGGAAGAGAGAAGGTCTGAAGACAGGCAGTCAACTTTGTCATGTACAATGGGGTAAACCAAGAAAAGGTTTTCAATAAATGAGGCCTTCATGGAGTCCTTATTAGGTGAATTGATGGATAATAGAATATTTCCATCATGAAAGAAGTGCATGTTAGAGCTTATGAACTGCACCAATTAGCAAACAAGCTCTCTCAACAAATCCAAAGGCTTGGGTATTATTGGCCTACTATGATATAGTATTGTGCCATATTCACTAAGAAGTTACATTCCTACCAAGTTCATGTCAATTTCATACACTGATCCCTGGATTTACTTAATACAGCTAAGTGTTGCTGGACATTCTCCACCTAGGGGATGGATATTGTGGGACTATATCCTACCACCACAGCCAGACAATTCAAGTTCATACTCACAACGACCGACTTCTTTTCCAAATGGGCTGAAGCCATACCCCTTAAAGAATTCAGGGTGAAAAACATCGTTATCTTTGTGAAATCCAACATCATAACTAGATTTGGTGTCCTTCATACAATACTGACGGACAATGACACCAAATTATACTTTTATGAGTTGGACAAGTTATGCCAGGAGTATAGAATCAAAGTCAGTTGTTCATCCTGATATCACGCGGCGGCCAATGGGAAGATAGAGGCTTTCAACAAGACTTTTTCCAACATAATACAAAAGATGGTTGATAAGGATAAGAAATTGTGTCTAGATAAGCTACTTCGCACTTTGTTGGCTTACCGGACCATGACCCACACCACCACCCAAGAAACCCCGTACTCACTAGTATACGAGGTAGATGCGGTTTTTCCTATCAAAATCCAAGTTCCATAACTTCGTGTGGACATTTTCAATCAATTGTTCACAGATGAGCAATCCTAGAGAAGGTTTGATGAGTTGGAGTATCTAGATAAAAAAAGGTTGCACACTCTGCACCATTTTTAAATCTACCAAAATCGGATTGCACGAGCCTTCAAAAAAAAGGTTCACCTCTGATCTTTCCTTGAAGGAGAAATGGTGTTGGTCCTTAGAACCCTGATGATACTTAGAAAGAATCCACCAAAGATTAAACCAAAGTGGGAAGGACCATATTCCATACATAGGGTCTATTCCAATGGATCATACGCCCTGATATCAATGGATGGATAGCTCATCACGGATCCCACAAATGCGAAGTTCTTGAAAAATTACTTCGCATAGTAGCAACCCCCATGTCATGGTCCAAGATCTATGAACCTAGAATATGAGTTATAATACCCTGAAGCTACAGTCCAAACTCTAAGACCTTAAACTATGAGTATCCATAAATTGAATCTATGGTCCAAACTCTAAGACCTTAAACTATGAGTAGCAACCCCCATGCCATGGTCCAAACTCTAAGACCCTAAACTATGAGTCTTCGTCCTTTCCCCATGATGGTAAACTATAAGGAACTCGTCCCTGAAACATGAAATTAGACTATGACTCATGTCCTCACTGTAAGAAATTAAACTACATGGCACAAAGCATCCTAATGAAATGGTAATAAAGTGCATGATCTCTCACAGAACTACATACGACTTGATTTCTACCCTCGCAAGATACGTAGTGATGCATCGATCCTTGGTCTTGGCCCATCCCCCACCAAAAAAATGCCTCCATAATATCCTCTACCTTCTAACACTTATGAAGGAAACCCTATGTCCACTCCTTGTTTCCCGCATCAAGTATAACTCAAGTGATCATAGGATCATTGGTAAGGATTATCTTACGCAAACAAGTTATAGAGAAGTATGGTAAAAGTGACACCCATAGTAAATGAAACTAAAATTTCCTCACATATGGACTAATCCAAATCAGTACATAGAACATTCAGAACTATGTATGGCTTGATTCCTACCCTTGCAAGATATGTAGTGACACCTGGATTTGGAATCCCAGCCCATCCATCATCATCAAAAAAATCCCTCACATGTCCTTACACATGGACTGAACCTGATCGGTATAGGGAATGTTCAGAACTACATGCGGCTTGATTCCTTCCCTTTCAAGATACATAGTGAAGCCTGTATTTGGCATCCCAACCTATCCACCATCAAAAAATTCCCCTTTCCCCATGGGTAGGTCAAACTTGTATGGGGAGTCCATGATAGGTCCCAATCGCATGACAATAAACTGTGAAATTCTTCAAGATTCATGTGAGTCAAACCCAAGTGGAAGCTCCAGTGGTTCACAGTTAATCATGGTCTGGGTATTCTTTATGTTCCTAAGCACATCATTCCTATTTTTTAAACTCCATACCCTAGGAAAACTTGGAATCCACATAATCATTCAAGGCCATCTAAGAAAAAAGGCCAGTGTCTTGAGGATACCTTTGATTGACTATGCACATCATGCCCTGGTGTCTCTGTATATTTTTCCCACAAAAATGGCCATCAATCAAAGGAAAATTTATCCCCAGAAGAGTCCTCTCCTATCTTAGTACGCCCAATGGATTCCAAGCCTCATGTCATTCCTCCTTATTCAAGTTTCTTCTAGGACTATGGTTTACACCTTCTATCATTACTCACATATAAGGAATGCCAGAACATCATTATTTTGATTAGCTTAAAACTACTAAAGATCTTTATGACACCATAATTGTCTTCACCGTATGACATTAAACTGCGAGGCCAAAATCGTCCTTGTTGTATGACGTTAAACTGCATAGCAATGGTTAAGCCCAAAGTGCCCTCCGATGTTGTTTTTTCTATTCCTAGGTAATGTCCTAGAATCCTTGTAATCCCTTATTTCTCTCACTGAGCATAGCTCACATGAGCTTAGGGATCTTAGAGAGATATCCATTGTGACATTATGGAAAAACAATCCAGGAATTTAGTCCTAGCAGTATGACCCTAAAAGGCATTTCACAGTTCTTGTCCCTGAGAGGAACCCCACGCCCTGGCCATGCGATGTTAAATGACCAGGTACCCCAAAGATGGAATGAATGCCTCACCCTATGTGTGAGCTAGATCCACATAAGAAATACCTATTTCCATGAGTAAATTTTAGCCCAAATGTCCCCAATATGTCTGGACACATTCTTTCCATACCTTAAACTCTGTTCTTTAAGAAATATTAAATCCCCATAATCATTCATGGCCATCTAAGATGGAAGGCCAGTGTCCTGTGGACACCTTTGTTTGACTATTCACATCATGCCCCGGTGGCTCTGCATATGTTGCCCACAAAAATGGCCATCAATCAAAGGAAAATTCATCCCTAGGAGAGTCCTCTACTATCTCAGTATGCCCAATGGCTTCCAAGCCCCATTCCATCCCTCCTGATTCAAGGGCCCTCAAAGTCATGGTTTAAATTTTCCTCCCTACACACATCCTAGATATATCAAAACATGTAGGCTTAATTCATCTCTGGTCCCTATTAAGGTTTCTAAAGATACCCCATCCATATGTGTGAAGTTGATCCACATACAAAAGATGAGTGCCCCCACTCATTTTCATGTTTCCCTAAATTAGTTAAGTTAAAATTCCCCTTTTTTGTTCAGGTGTACCCCTTGTCAAAGGTCACGTACCATATTCAGAAATTTCCCAATCTCCATAATTCTTCATAACCATCAGAGATGGAAGGACAGTGTCCTACGACACCTTTGTTTTACTATGAACACCACGCCTTGGAGGCTCTTCATATGTTGCCCACAAAAATGGCCATCAATCAAAGGAAAATTCATTCCCAGGAGATTCATTCCCAGTCTTTGTATGCTTAAGTGACATTCATGTCTTGTCACACCCTCGGGTTTGTACAAATTCTAGATAATGGATTACATACCTTTTTCTTTCCAAATTCCCCTAACATAAAAAATATTACTAATTGAAATGACCATTCATCGGCTCTCCCTCATGCAAGTAAGAACCATAAGGGAATAATCGCCCCTTCAAAGCTAACATTAATGTCCCTAATGTTTTCAGACACCACTACTCAGGCCATCCACCCACTATATCTCCCAACATTAAAATAAATTCAAAGTGTTGCAAATCCTACCAATTCCATCTAATATGGAAGGCTAGTTTCCTGCAGGCACCTTTGATTGGTTATGCACATCATGCCCTGGTGGCACTGCATATGTTTCCCACAAAAAAGGGTCATCAATCAAAGGAAAATTCATCCCTAGGAGAGTCCTTTCCTACCTCTGTACGCCTAAAATGGCTTCCAATCCTCATGCATGTCCAGAATTCACAAATTAAGGGTCAAGAAAAACACATAATCCATTTCTGAAGGATATTAGGACATTCTCATATGACAATCTCGAGTCAGGGCCCTACCCTGTTAAATTTGGTCAAAGTCGTTCGACCTAAAACATCAGTAATAAGTTTGATTGGCAGAATTAAAAACTGCCATATAATAAAAAATACACCATAATTTCAAGAGGGAAAATCCATAGAAGTCACCTCTGGGTAAAAATCAAGTATTAGTTTATTAAAAGACATTAATCCATCAAAAAAGGCGTAAATCTTGTTAGGTCGAAATCCCGCAAAGGCTGGCCTAAGAAAAAGTCAAGTTACGCCCGCTAAACCCATGCCAAGTAGGATTAGGCAAAAATTAGGGTAATAATGAAAAGATATAAAATAATGTGAGGTGTTCCATAAAATCTCAGCAATAGTGGAACTATGCTCACTGAGTCTCGTGACTCAGGAAAAAATTAGAGCACGATTAGATTATTTCAGTTTAATGTTTTCAAATCATGGCTTAAAATTAATACCTGATTGAAATGATATTTATATGATTGGTTGATCAATTGAAATGACAGGAAAAGGAAAAGAATAAGCCTTCAAAGGAAAATTGGTTCCATCATATTTCCTAAAAATATATGGTGGGCATCCAAAACTTGGATCATCTTCTTATAAGAAAGACTGGACCTTTATAAGAGACGTTCAGTAGAGTCATAGAGTTGCATCAGTGATTGGTATGACTCCTCAATGGCTTGGCAAAGATTCAATAAATTTGCAGTCTCGACCTCCGCGCTCTCCTGTAATGACTCTGCATCCCTCATGGCTTGAAGGCTAGTCCTTTCTCCCTCTTTAATTTTCCATCACCCCTCCTCAATGGTGGCTACGGCCTGGGCCTACTCCTGTTTGAGCCACTCCAATTTCTAGCTTTATTGCTCCACTTCCTGGTCAAGTTGTTCTATAAAATACTCTTTCTTCATGAGTTTGTTTTGTAACTTTGAAATTGTTCCATCAAGAGTGGTATCTTCGTTAACAAGAATTTTCCGTGTAGCAGCCACTGTGGAAATTCAAGATTCAAGTGCACTAGTTTCTTCCCGAGAAGCAACCACTTGACATACTATATCATAAATTCCATGATAGTTAAATCCACCAAAAACCAGGACCACAAAATGGTGGTGTAACTTTGGAAATTTTGCTAGAATCTCAGCCAATGGAGTTTGGGAGATTAATCTCCAAATGTTCCTTCATGCCTTTTTCCGAGTGGGATAAAGATCAAATAGGATTTCTCGATCAGTCTCGGAATCACTCCTTGATGATGAAATATAGTCATGAATGAACATCGCCAGAGAGGGACTTGATTTGGTTGCTACAGCATGGCTCGACCTTACTACAACCTCGTCTTTGGTAATTGTATTGATGAAAAAGTAGGGGAGTTTTTCACCATTTACAAGGCTTGTGGTTATGATTCTGAGGATAGGGTAGACGTCTTTAATACCTCCCACCCCCGCAGTGGTACTACTATCTAAAATAGGTGGCGTTACATCTTCAATCATCAGTTGCGCTCTGTGGTTACTCAGGAATACTAAATACTCGGGGCCATCCTCGTCCAAAATAGTATCCCTTAAGGCGGCCTTCAAAAGGTTGCTGGTTAATATTAGGCTTGTAGGGATAGTCAGTTTAGATAAGTATACTGGTCTTGGAATTCCAAGGGAATAAAACATAACCCCTCTCAGAACTAGAAAAAAGGGCATGATATCCTGCTCCAAATTTTTAGGGGATGGAACATCAGCCTCCCTGATTATGACTTCCCCAGAGCCACCATGATCAAGCAGAATTTCAGTTTCTAAAGTGACTCCCTCTATAGGGGAAAAATCCTCTCGATCATGATTAATTGGCTCCTCGATATTTGAAGCCCCTCCAAGATCCAGCAAGTCCCGGGGCTCACCACTAGACTCAACTCCTACTATAAAGACCACCATGTCTCTCTCTATGAGATTTGGCTCAGCATGATCAAGTGAGCCCTAAACTTCTGGATGTCCTTCCATTATTAGGGAAGATATTTTTCAAGAAGGATCAGGCACACCTGATGGGTCAATAGCACCCTCGGTATCTTCAAATGGCCATGTTTCCCTGTTTCGGTAAAGTGCAAAAGATGGTGACCCTTCCTCTACCCTAAAAGGGATAGGATCTATAGATGCCTGAGCATTCATCGTCTGGTCACCAATAGGCCCTGCATTAAAGTACATATATGTACCAATGAGTTGAAAAGATAATGGTACTTGGTTCAATCACTAAATAAACAGAAAATTACTTGTGATCCCGCTTATAATACGCTTGGATAGCTGAGAGGCTTGCTTGCGTTTCTTTGACTATCAAGGGAATGGAACCTGAATAAGATCCCCAAGAGGAGATGGAGGAGGAAATTCCTTGGAAGGGTCTGCAATAACTACTTCCATATATTTTTGGGCTCCAGGGGATCCTTCCGTAGTACCCCCTATCATTGATAGGGCGGACTCCCCAGTCGCAGTAACTCCAGGAGAGTAAATTGGGGAAAAAGTCGCTTCCCGAGATCTTGTAGGAACCTAAAAAATAAAAAGGAAAGGGGAAAACTTTGAGGATATTTTCAATAAGAGAATTTAATGCCATATGTAAGAACCCGGTTCTTATTTTGAGGTACGGGTTTCTTATTTTCTCTTTTCCTTAAGTGTTTTTGAGAAGTTATGGAAAATGGGGAAAAATCCTAAATTTTTGAAATTACACACCGTGTACTTTTCCACACGCCATGTACTTTAGGCTGTGTGGGATGAGTACACAGGGCGTGTGGCCAGTCGGCAATGAAGGGTGTAGGAACCGACTACACGTTGTGTAGTGGTCCCTTACACGCCGTGTAGTCAGTCGGCAGGCAAATAGTAAGGTGGTGTCCAGCTGTGCAGTAGAACACGTCGTGTACTCAAGGAGGCATGCCATATAGTCATGTCAGCAGGTGAACAGTGCCATGCTGGTGAGAATCCGCCAGAGGAACAGTTTAAAAATGGGAAGTACACATCGTGTACTCAGAAGTACACGTCGTGTACTTTTTTTTTCTTAAAATGGGCAGTAGCCTCCCCTGTTCACAGGGAAGGATTAGAATGGGAGGAAGGAGTGGAAGAGGTTGGCCGGAGCTTTGGATATCTGTCAAGCACCCGTCGGGAATCCATTTTCTGCACCGTTGATCTCCCTAGAACTACACGGGTGAGCTCTCTCTTCTCCTAGAGTAGTTCTTACCAATTCTTTCCCATAGGGAAGTTATTTAAGTTTGAACGAGGTTTATTTTTACCTCAGATCTACATCGTTCTTGGGAGTTTCTGGAATCGATGTTCACGTATATCGTTCTTTGGTGTTAAAGGTAGGTGGCTTGGTGTTTATTTTCCAACTATTGTGCGTTTTGGGCATTTTTGTGCCACAAACCCATGTTGGGGTGTCGTGTGGCTGAGGTCGTGGCTATTTTAAATACCTATAATTGTATAGGTAATTAAATGTGATATTAAAATGCTGTTTGGGATCGCTGCTTGGATCCAGGACCACCCCGGGGGTGTGTTCGTCTGTTTAGCCGTTTGGCCAGGATACCCGAGGGTATGCCTTGTTTATATTATTCCTTTAAGGTGATGATTTTAGAATTTCCTTGAGATTAATTTATTGGTTACTTCTTGTTTACATGTTGGGCTTGGACTGGTTACCTGTTAGCCTAAGGGAAGTGATGTGATTAGCCTATGGGCATTGTACTACTTAGCCTGTGGGAATCTTCTTCTGTGCCTATGGGAAGATGATTCTATGCCTGTGGGTGACACTTCTTACGCCTGTGGGAAAAATCCGTATGCCTCTGGGAAGATTCTTGTGGTTGTATTCTCTTTACTTGAGGGTAGGAATTATACGTGTCTGAGGACATTGGTTGTTTTACTTAGAATATTCACTGTGGTGATATTTTAAATAAATGATTAAATAGATATTAAAAATGGAAATATAACTGGTTAAGTTAGTTACTTTCAGTACTGCTTATTTATTTCATTTTACTACTGCACATTATTGTTTCATGCTTTCACACAGTTGGGCACGGGCCTTTGGTGGGTGCCTACTGAGAATTTATTTCTCACACCCTGTTTGGTTCATGCTTTTCAGCCCAAACAGATTACGTTTCTGCAAGTGTGGATAGGGGAAAGAGTCCCTATATAGGTACTTGATTGATGTTGGGTTGTAGGAAAGCATGAGACTAAGCATTGGCTCATGATGCCGCTGGCTGTTCTGTTTTTCTTTTCTGTACTTATACTTCAGTTGTATTGTATTGCAGTGTAACCTGTTCTGGTTATTTTATAGAATAGTGACATGATGCATCTTCATATATATATGACTGCTAGTTTCCTTTTTGTTTTCAGTTATCCAATTCAGTTATGTATACTATTACTGCTTCCGCTATTGTTGTATGTTATATTATATTCCGTTGTGCTACACTTTGAAAAATGAGGGCATAGTTTCCCCATTATCAGACCTGGGCCCCCGCTGCTAGTAGGCAGCCTCTAGCGTTTGGGGAAATGCACTTGAGGTCTTGTGGCAAACCGGGTTCGGGGCACCCGTTGAGTGGCACCCGGAACCGGGATGTTACAAAGTGGTATCAGAGGAGTTCTTTTCTTAGACTTACTGTTTGGAGCCTTAGTCAGGGATAGGACAAAAACGGTAGTTGGTAATAAGTTGTGCTCGGGCGTAGATAACCCATGTACAGGGAAAATCCAATTTACCTCGAATTGAAATTTTACTGATTTTTTAATTTACAGTTGATTTGATTTCACCGTTGGGTGACGCACTTGTGATTATGCGATTTATATTTGATCCTTGGGTTCTATTTAGTTGCAACCTGATGAGATGAGGGTATGTCATCTCATGCATCATTTAGGAACATGCTAGAAATCACATGTCATGCATAGTTCCATGCCATGTAGGTGCATTAGAAATTTCATGTTGTTGTGATAGTTATTATGTTAGTAAATCATGCTGTTGTGATGGATTCTTCATAAATACCTGCTATGTGATAGAGTATTTTTGTGTGAGCTTGTTTATAGAATGGACGCCAAACTTTGGTTTTTGGGGAGTATGGGCCCCCATTTACCAGAATTTGGTGGATCATTGACTATTAATTTTGTGAAAACACAGATAAGATGTCAAACTTTGATTCATGGGGAGTATGGGCCCTCACAGATCAGAATTTGGCACTTAGTTGTTGTTTTTCAGTGTTTTCTAGGTTCCAGAGAAGTTTCTGAGGCATACCGTCCGGAATTCCCAGTATAAACGTTGTGTAGTACCTTCTACACGTCGTGTATGTTCTTCTGTTCGGGAAGAAAATTAAAAATTTTAAGTACACGCCGTGTAGTCTCTTCCTGTGTCACAAACCGTGTGGGTAGTGACACGGGGAAGGGAAAATGCTTGGGGCGAACACGCTGTGTACCGGAAGTACACGTTGTGTAGTGTTGACCCAGAGACCCGGTCGTGTAACTAACAAACACAGGTCAGTGTAGTCATTTCTTGAACACGCCGTGTCAATGAAGAACACGCCGTGTAGTGTGACTTGGGGACCCAACCGTGTAACTAACAACACGGGTCGGTGTAATCCTTTCGAGTACACACTGTTTGTATATAAAACACGCCGTGTAGTGTGAGTCGTGTGACCGGCCTGTGCCTGTGGGAACACACCATGTAGTCTTGTCTGAAAATAGACCATGTGGTTTTAGCCATGTGGCTGGGAAACGGGGTAGTGTACATGTCGTTTAGTGTCAAGCCGAGTAGTCAGTCATGTCACAAACGACACGGGCAGTTGGAAATAACATCGTACATGCCGTGTAGATCATATACACGCTGTGTAGTTTGTTCAAACGGGAGTCATGTGTCTTAGCTGTGTCGAAGGACCCGGGAAGGGGAAGGGAAGTCAAGTACATGTTGTGTAGTCATTATACACGCCGTGTAGTATTGTTTTTAAAATCTTGAAATGATTTATTCCTCTTGTTCCCTTGTGGTTCCTTCGCTTTCATTCTTGATAAACTTGAAATCTAAGGTGTGCATTTGACCTTGTAGTGTCATGCCACCGAGACGACTGTGCGTTGTTCTCCAGGAGAGCAGTGATGATTATACTCCAGAGATGGTGGGACATGGGCTACCAGTGGATCCTCCAGTAGAGCCAGATGCGGCACCAGCTGTTATACCAGACACAGGCACGGAGGCGCAGTTCTGTGAAGGATTTATGCGGTTCATGCAGACCTTTCAGGGAGCACCGTCGACTTCCACATCTATGGCTGAGCAGACACATATCTTTCAGCAGAAACATCCACCTACGTTTTCCAGGGATGGAAGACCATAGGCTGCGGAGTCTTGGCTAGGATCGATGCAGACTTTTTTCGAGCATCTTGAGATGCCTCTGGGGGGAGGGTCAATCTCGCGACATACATGTTGCGCGATTCTGCCAAGAGGTGGTGGGATGTTACCACCCAGTCAGAGCATCAAAAAGACATGGAATGGGAAGATTTTTAGGCAGTCTTCTATGAATTATTCTTCCTAGAGACGCTGAGGGTAGATAGAGCTCGAGAGTTCATGAATCTGCAGCAGGGCGCTATGTCGGTGATGGACTATTCTGCTCGTTTCACCGAGCTTCAGCGTTTTTCACCCGTGCTTGTGGGTGGTGAGACGTTGAGAGCCAGAAGTTTTTAGGATGGTATTCATTATGACATCTGAGCGCTGGTGAATGTTTTTAGGTTGCCTTCAGTACATGCTATTGTGAACTAGGCGCTGATTACATAGAGAAACCTGCGGGAATCTAGTGGTGTGGGCTAGGGCGGTTCAGCACCAGTTACTGGTACTATTTCTGCTGGCAAGAGGAAGAGACAGATGTACTTCTCTCAGGGTGGCAGTACGAGTCAGAAAAATGCTTCAGGTGGCCAGGTCATGTGCTACCAGTGTGGTAGATAGGGGAAAAAGAGGCCACAGTGTCCACGAGACCCAGTGGAGTGACGAGCTTGCGGCAGGACGGGTCATCTGTAGTGCTTTTGCAGGGCATTTCCACCGATAGTGAGAGGGGTTCTGTGCAGACTTTGCGTGCAGGAGTAGGACCAGTGGCTTCTTACCAGTCATGGAACTGGAACACGTCAGGGTGTGTAGGTAGATATGGTGGTCGTGGTCGTGGTAGCCAGACACTAGGATCTCAGAGGCAGCAGCACAGGACAACTCAGGGTAGCTAGGCTGTGTCGCAGGGTCGTGGCACTGGGTAGGCATATGTAGTACAATAGACCCAGCAGGAGTAGGATCCCAGACCTTTTACAGTCAGAGGTACTATTCTAGTAACTTCTGTTTTATCTTCAGTACTTTTTGATACGGGTGCTACACATAGTTTCATATCTGTACCCGTTGTGAAGAGCTTTGGGCTCTGTGTTTCTACTTCTTCTGATATCATGATGCTAGACATTCCATTGAGGACTAGAACGGCTGGTGTGCATTAGTGCAAGGAGTTCCCCCTTGAGGTTGGTGGGTGTCACTTTCTTTGGGACCTCTATGTCTTAGAGATGACATCTTATGATGTCATTCTCGAGATGGACTGGTTGGTTCCCTTTTGAGACTTTTTAGACTTTTATCGTCGTAGGTTGTGTTTCACGTCACCAGAGGGCGAAGAGTTTCTATACAAGGGTGAGTGGGATGTTCAGGCGAGTCGAGCTGGACTAGAGCATCATGGGTGAGGTGGAGTCACAGCCCAGATTTTGAGTTTATATCTGGATGGTCAGGGGACTTGTTAGACGGATTTCCCTCCAGTGGTTGATTGTTTCAGGGATGTCTTCTCAGACGACTTTTCAGGTCTTCCTCCAGAGCGTGAGGTGGATTTCTCTATTTAGCTTGTGCTATGGGTATCATCGGTGTCCATTCCTCCTTATTGGATGGCCACACCTAAGTTGCAGGATCTTAAGAGGTAATTAGAGGAGTTACAGGCAAAGGGTTTTATCCGACCCAATACTTATCCTTGGGGTTCACTGGTCCTCTTTGTGAAGAAGGCAGATGGTACCCTCAGACTCTGTGTGGATTATCAGAAGCTGAACCAGTTTACGGTTAAGAACTAATATCCCTTACTGAGGATTGATGATCCTTTTGGTCAACTTCGTGGAGCACGAGTGTTCTATAAGATTTACTTGAGATCAGGATATCATCAGCGGTGCGTTAGACCAACTGATATACCTCTCACAACTTTCAGAAGCTGGTATGGTCTATATGAGTATACGGTTATGCCGTTTGAACTCACAAAAACGCCAGCAGTTTTCATGGCTCTGATAAATCGTGTGTTCCATCCTTATCTGCACTCTTTCATGGTAGTATTCATGCACAACATCTTGGTGTACTCTCACACTCGACACAACCATTCCATCCATCTTGAGATCGTATTGAGTACACTAAGAGAGCATCGACTATATGCTAATCTCTCAAAGTGCCACTTTTGTATGGACCAAATTCACTTCCTGGGTCATATCATCTCAGAGGAAGGATTTGTCGTGGACCCAGAGAAGGTGAGAGCAGTAGTTTTCTGGGAGCATCCTAAGAACGTGTTTGAGATACGGAGTTTCTTGGGGTTGGCTGGTTACTACAGATGTTTCATCCAGGACTTCTCCCGCTTAGCAGTGCCGTTGATGGGTTTGATTAAGAAGGGTGTGAAGTTCGTTTGGTCGGAAGCTTGTGAGATAGCCTTTCAGGACCTGAAAGGAAGGTTGACATCAGCAACGATTTTGATACTCCCAGAGAAGGGGGAGAGATATACAATTTACTGTGATGCATCAGGTATTGGGATGGGGGTAGTGCTGATGCAGGGCGATCGAGTAGTTGCGTACGGGTCTCGGCAGTTGAGGCCACATGAGAGGAATTACCCGACGCATGATCTCGAGTTGTCCGTAGTTGTGTATGCATTGCGCTGTTGGAGACATTATCTACTGGGAGAACGTTTTATGGTTTTCACCGACCAAAAAAGTATCAAGTATATCTTTACTCTGCGTGACTTTAATCTGAGGCAGCGAAGGTGGGTTGAATACCTTTAGTCCTTTGACTTTGATCTTTCCTATACACCTAGTAAAGGTAATGCAGTAGTCGATGCACTGAGCAAGAGGACTCAGATACAGGCAGTGCAGGAGGCCAGTGGCGAGTGGCAGCTCATGGCTTTGTTCTCTGAGATGCATTTGGAGGTGCACGGCAGTCAGGGGAAAACTTATCTTTCATCTTTAGCTATGACTTCTACCCTCCTGGATAGAGTGAGTATGAGACAACTATCTGATTCAAAAGTCCTAGTTCTACGGGAGTCATCGGAAAGTGAGGACCCTCCACCTAGTTAGACAATAGGCAATTGTGAGGTTTTGCATTTCCATGGATGAGTGTGGGTTCCATGGGATAAATGCGATGATCTGTTGTGGGAGTTTCATGCTTCATCTTGGGCATTTCATCCCGGGGTTACCAAGATGTACCGAGACTTGAGACATTAGTACTGGTGGCCGGGGATGAAGAGAGATGTAGCTGGTTTTTTTATGAGGTGTTCCACCTGTCAGCAGGTGAAGGTGGAGCATCAGAGACCAGCTGGGCTATTACAGTAGTTACCCATCCCGGAGTGGAAATGGGATGATGTCGCGATGGACTTCATAACTAGTTTGTCGAGGTCACCTCGATGCAATGATGTCATGTGGGTTTTTTTGGACAGACTCACAAAGGTAGATCACTTTTTTCCAATCAAGGAGACTTTCGTAATTGACGAGCTCATGAAGTTGTATATCTGAGAGATTGTACGCCTTCATGGGGTTCCCCGTTCTATCATTTCAGATAGGGACGCCTGTTTTACATCTTGTTTCTAGCAGAGTTTTCAGAGGGCACTGGTTACAAAGGTACTTCTGAGCACAGCTTACCACCCTCAGACCGATGGCCAGTCTGAGCGTACGATACAGGTGCTTGAGGACATGTTGCGTGCTTGTGTTCTGGACTTTGGGGGATCTTGGGAGAAGCATATACCCCTATTCAAGTTTTCCTATAACAATAGTTTTCAGGAGACTATTGATATTGCACCATATGAGGCTTTATATAGTAGGTCATGTCGATCACCTTTGTGCTGGTTAGAGGCAGGTGAGGCAGCCTTATTGGGACCACGTCACATGCAGGAGAATTCTGAGCAGGTCCAGTTGATTCAGAAGTGGATGGCTACCGCACAGTCTCGTCATAAGTATTATGTTGATCACCGCAGATGACCTTTGGAGTTCGTGGTTGGGGATCATGTTTTCTTACATGTTTCTCTGAGGTTGGGACACAGGCGGATCAGGAGACAGGGTAAAATTTCACCAAGGTATGTGAGTCCATTTGATATTTTGGAGAGAGTCGGGCCGGTTTCTTATCGGTTACATTTACCTTAGAGGTATCGGTCCATGCACGACGTCTTCCATGTATCTCAGTTATGCCGCTATCATTCAGACTCATCTCACGTCTTTCAGCCCGAAGAGGTTGAGCTTGAGGTAGATGCGTCCTTTGAGGAGCATCTGATTTGTATCATTGACAGGAGCACGAAGGTTCTCTGAGGCCGGTCAGTTCCTCTTGTAAGGGTGCTATGGAAACATGGCCGAGTGTAGGAAGAAACCTGGGAGTGGGAGACCAATGTACGTGCTCAGTGGACAGATTTATTCTCATCTATATCTTCTCCACCCTTGGAAGGGCAATTTGGGGACGAATTGCTTTAAGGGGGGAAGTTTGTAAGAACCCAGTTCTTATTTTGAGGTACGAGTTTCTTTTTTTATCTTTTTCTTAAGTGTTTTTGAAAAGTTATGGAAAATGGGTAAAATCCTAAATTTTGGAAAGTACACGCCGTGTACTTTAGGCCATGTGGGATGAGTACACAGGGCGTGTGGCCAGTCGGCAATGAAGGGTGTAGGAACCGACTACACGTCGTGTAGTGGTCCCTTACACGCCGTATAGTCAGTCGGCAGGAAAATAGTAAGGCGGTGGCCATCTGTGCGGCAGAACACGTTGTGTACTCAAGGAGGCACACTGTGTAGTCATGTCAGTAGGTGAACAGTGTCATGCTGGTGGGAATCTGCTAGAGGAACAGTTTAAAAATGGGAAGTACACGCCGTGTACTCGGAAGTACATGTCGTGTACTTTGTTTTTTCGCTTAAAATGGGCAGTAGCCTCCCCTATTCACAGGGAAGGATTAGAACGGGAGGAAGGAGCGGAAGAGGGTGGCCGGAGCTTTGGAGATCCGTTGAGCGCCCGTCGGGAATCTATTTTCTGCACCGTTGATCTCCCTGGAACCACACGGGTGAGCTCTCTCTTCTCCTAGAGTATTTATTACCAATTATTTTCTGTAGGGAAGTTATTTAAGTTTGAACGAGGTTTATTTTCACCTCATATCTACATTTTTCTTGGGCGTTTCTGGAATCGACGTTCACGTATATCGTTCGTTGGTGTTAAAGGTAGGTGGCTTGGTGTTTATTTTCCAACTGTTGTGCGTTTTGTGCATTTTTGTGCCACGAACCCATGTTGGGGTGTCGTGTGGCTGAGGCCGTTGCTATTTTAAATACCTAGAATTGTATAGGTAATTAAATGTGATATTAAAATGGTGTTTAGGATCGCTGCTTGGATCCAGGACCACCCCAGGGGTGTGTTCCTCTGTTTAGCCGTTTGGCCAGGATACCTGAGGTTATGCCTTGTTTATATTATGCCTTTAAGGTGATGATTGTAGAATTTCCTTGAGAGGAATTTCTTGGTTATTGCTTGTTTACATGTTGGGCTTGGCCCGGTTACCTGTTAGCCTGAGGGAAGTGTTGTGATTAGCCTGTGGGCATTGTAATACTTAGCTTGTGGGCAACTTCTTTTGTGCCTGTGGGCAGATGATTCTGTGCCTGTGGGTGACACTTCTTATGCCTGTGGGAAAAATCGGTATGCCTGTGGGCAGATTCTTGTGGTTGGATTCTCTTTACCTGAGAGTAGGATTTGTACGTGTCTGAGGACATTGGTTTTTTTACTTAGAATATTCATTGTGATGATATTTTAAATAAATGATTAAACGGATATTAAAAATCGAAATATAACTGGTTAAGTTAGTTACTTTCAGTACTTCTTACTTTATTGAATTTTACTACTACACACTATTATTGCATGCTTTCACACAGTTGGGCACGGGCCTTTGGTGGGTGCCTACTGGGAATTTATTTCTCACACCCTATTTGGGTCACGATTTTCGGCCCAAATAGATTTTGTTTCTACAGGTGTGGATAGGGGCAAGAGTCTCTATACAAGTACTTGATTGTTGTTGGGGTATAGGAGAGCATGGGACCGAGCATTGGCTCATGATGCCACTGGCTGTTCTGTTTTGCTTTTATGTACTTGTACTTCAGTTGTATTGTAGTGTAGTGTAAACTGTTCTGGTTGTTTTATAGAATAGTGACATGCTGCATCTTCATATATATATGACTGCTAGTTTCCTTTTTGTTTTCAGTTATCCATTTCAGTTATTTATACTGTTATTGCTTCCACTGTTGTTGTATGTTATATTATATTCCACCGCGCTACACTTTGACAAATGAGGGCATAGTTTCCCCACTATCAGACCTGGGCCCTCACTGCTAGTCAGCAGCCTCTGGCGTTTGGGGAAATTCACTTGAGGTCTTGTGGCGAACCGGATTCGGGCACCCGTTGAGTGGCACCCAGAACTGGGACATTACACCAGAGGTTATGTCCCGAACAACCTCTCTCATCAACCATAGGAATACTTCCATCAACGCCATGTAGTCCAACTAGTAATGCCTATCTATAGGAGTGTGAAGACACTTATCCATTTTAGTCAAGTAATAATCCACCTCATCAGGATCTTTGTTGATTTAAATATTGGTAGGATCGATGGATCCCCCAAAACCTAGAAGATTTAATCATTCCCTCTGAAGAAGCATCCATATATATTAATTTGAAGTGCTCGCCCTCAATTCATCCTAGAATATCTAGGCATTCAGAAATGCAGTCGTAATTGGGATGGCCAGTTCTGGAGGATTAGTGCAAGGAATCAGAGCAGGTTTCGATAACCACAAACATTTCCCGGGTGTCCCTGCAAACTTAGGTACTCAAGAAGAGGAAAGTTTATTAGGCGATGGGATAAATCAAGAATCTTTTTCCATGGCAGATGAAATAGGTAATCCAATGATGTCGTCGTCCTCATCAATGGTTTTTAGTTGCGTCATGGTAAGTACCTGATGTGAGTACTTAAAAATACCACTTTGGGAGTGGATGAGGGTCTTGAGTTCCTTAAAATAGCAACTCACCCTATCTGGATCCTCAACAAAAGAAAGGTCAGGTGGTGCTGACACATAGACAATTCCAGTAAGGGAAACTTCTCTAGTCTAGAGGAGCTTCCATAAATCATAAGGGGATTAGTCATGGAGATAGATGACCTTTAAAAAGGTCCCATTGCTTCCAGGTCACTAAAAAATCGGCCTCGGAAGAAATGGATGATGGACTCCTGGCAGCAGCTCCAGTAGCTTGTTCGGACGCCCGTGAGGTCATAACCCCATCTCTCACAACATTTCTCGGGGAGGAACCAAGAGGAATTTGGAGGACTTTTCTCGGTTGAGAGTGTTCAGCAACTCCCTTGTGATTCTCCTTTCCCATCACCTTGGATGCCTTGGAAGTTGTAACAATAGGCACCAGATTAGTTAATTGTCCATCGGGATATGACTTAACCCAGGCCTCAACATAGTTATTAGTAAGGAAGGGCACTGAATCCCCAGGATCTGGGGGTCGAGCTTGGATTTGGGTGTACTATCAGGTAAACATTATTTATATTTGACGGGCTGTCGTCAGATGTTTCTCATGACGAGCAGTATTGAGATAAGGAGAGCATAACTTCTGGATGCAGTTGAATTGTCGACTAAACCTGCAGGGTGCATAGCCCTCGCAAATAATCTCCCCTCTGATACGGGCAACTAGGATTCTTTCTCTTAATGAAAATAAGTAACCTCGATTGACGAAGTCTTCAAATGCACTATTTGTAATAGTACCAGTAGGTGAATCGTAAGAATGATAAGAGAAACGTTTGTAAATGTTGAGATAAGCCATTAAGTCATGATCGTTCTTTTAAGTTTTCTCCTATTACTTATCCTATGAAGCCCAAGCCACCGGAATGACCCCACTAGTGCTCTGAAGGTACGGTCGGAGGGTGTAATATGGAATAGGTAAGAAATTGATGAAGGAATATCCTTCTATGTGGGCTCCCATCTAGCCCCAAATAATTTGAAAGGGTCCAATCATCTGATAAGGTGACCCCCCCCCCCACTCACTGATTTGACCAAATAGGTGGTAGATCTTGGCCAACACTAGGATATCCAAATTAATACATTTTTCGATGGCCAACTGAGTGGCCATGATGTTGAGGCTCTTACACCACTAGATTACCGCACTGGTAGAAGCCACCTGCTCAAAAACATGGCCAAGAAATATGTCAGTCGAAATAATCGATCGACTTGAAGGATGATCCCCCATCCCCATTTCTAAAATCCCCCTCTTCCAGGGTAGTCCATTAAGTACCTGCTCATATCCAGGTGGTTTTGGTAGGATATGCCCTAGGTCTCCACAGATTGGGATTGAGACTAGTATTCTTAACAAAAGCGCCAAACCAGTCATGAAAAGAAATGTCCTACTTCAAACAGGGATATCTTTCCTTCATAAGTGCCTTCGCTTGGACGATGATTTTCTTGAATAAAGGGGGGGTTAATCTTCATCCTAAATAGAGGAAGGAGGAAGTAATTCATCATACATGACCCCAATGATAGGGGCTCCTGAAATAAGATGGATGTCCCATAGATTGATGTCAACCTCCCTATGGGTCAAGTGGAAGGTATTGGTGTCTAGACTCCACCTTCTTGAGAGATGTGAAATAAGGGTAATAGGATGATGGGAATATTTATGAGAAACCCAAGTGGCTTCGTACAATTCCATAGTCTGTAGCTCAGTTCGGAATTCTTTGCAACTCTGGAGAACCCAAAAAGGCCACCCCCAATCCAAGCCAAACAAGCCTCCAGGACGAAGGTCCCGTAGGGACAACCAACCGTGATGCTCGTTCTCTATAGCCTTCCTTACAATGCTCTGGTAACATTGGTCCATCTTTTCAGGATTCCTTTGCAACCCTCTAAAGTTAGAGGTGCATAGTACAGAAAAGACCCAGAGGTAGTATCTCTCTAAAGGCACCTCCCCTTGAAAGAAATAAAATCCTTATAAATAGAGGTATTAATTATCCAAGTGGTAGGTTGATCAGTCATATTTGGTATTGGTATCTCTTAGTCAGACAATAGACCAAACTCGTAAGAAGGAAGCCTACTTGAAGTTGGGTACTCTTTTTGATCCACCGTAAGCATATTCACTGGAGATTGGTGAAATGGAATAACCAATTTTGTCGTCAACAAAATCTTCCATGTTCTTCGATCTTTCATTAGCAGCAGAATGAGTGGAAACACTAGTAGCCTCAGAACAAGCAGCGATGTCAACAGCAGCCTATGAAGTAGCCATTATAGCCTACACAAAAAGAACCAGAAGCCGATGAAAAGTTAGTACAATAAAAATTGTTGGATAAAGGATATGGAAGAATGGATAAAGGACTCAAAATATGTCCATATAAGGCTCTGCATACTGTTTCCAAAAATGGTATATGGTAGCCACATACTGCATACTACACAATGTGTGAAAGAAACTCTATCTACAACTACAGTACGTGGATGCATTTCACTGCATACATCCATGGTACGTGAACCATTCAAGAGGCTTTGGCTCGGGAATCATTGGTCAGTGAACAGAAAGGTTCATGGAAGGTTTTCTGTGAACCTAGGCCTTGATTAAGTTCATGTTCAGATATTGTGGATTAAATTTTAAGTTCAGATTATTAATTCTTAATGTTCGGTTCAGCGATCCAAGTTCAGTATGTGGACATGCCAGCCACATAGCGTCCTCCTACATGGAATCTGTATTTTAGTCTTAAAATTCCACAATGATGTTTGTGAAACAAAAAAATATGGTACACGAACAAAGAAATGGTGAGAAGATTGGTTCGTGGTATATACAAAGCGGTTCATGGATAGGATTTTTGCAAGGAGCATGGTACACGAGAGTAGAATAATCCGGGGAAATCGAGAGCATTATTTCTCCATGAGAAACAGTAAAAGAAAAATGACATGGGACCCTATATATATATGTATGGTATCATCCTACCGAGTCCATCTGTTCTACCACAAACCATTTCAGTTCAGAACCAATTCTACATCGGAATAGTCCTTTTTCATTCCAAACGGACCCCATTTTGATGGGTGGCATTTGTAGGGTCTTGAAAATTCCACCAAGGGAAGAAAATACCCCCACAATCACTTTATCGAAGGAAGAAGGTATTTCTATAAGTATATAAAGGTTAATGGACTCAAATTGAGTTAAAATTTTCATAATAAACTTGAAGAGATTCAAGTTTTCAAAGCATTTCAAGTGGACCGCATACCATCACCAGGAAAGGTCTGCGAACCACCTAGATCGCAAACCACCAAGTATGCAGAACGATCTGCGAGACATTGGACCATGAAGAAATGGCCAGTGAACCCAACAGACCGCGAAGCATGTCACTGTAAGAATTGTGCACGTGAAATCCATCTGTGTACCATCCCGTGAACTCATCAGGTCACAGAAAAAGTGACCGAGTATGGTTCTTCAAACCATTATCGCAAACTGAAGCATCCACAAACCCAGAATTGATCGATTCTTCCGCGAGTCAGAATATATCTTCATGGCCCTCTGAAAATGGCATCGCATTCCTAATAGATACAATTTCTCTAATGCTTTATAAAAGGATCACAAGAGGATAATAATGGGATAGACGACAAAAGCCTGAAGGGGACTCAGAGGTTGGAAGAAAGAGTTCAAAGAAGATTCTGGCTTCAATCTTGATTCATCATTGAAGTACAAAATTGAAAACCACTCCCTCCGTAGGTACAACCATCCGCGAACCATAAAATGGAGAAATTGAATTATAATAATAGAATCGATAACCTAATGGGTGAACTATAAACCACATACTTCTCGTGGATTAATTCCCCACAAACTATAATCCCCCAGACCCTCCTTCAATATGGTGCTTCGCTTAGTGTACCGCTACACAGATTGAACCTAGCGCCGCGTACTGCATCAGTATCTAGATGGAACCCAAAGCAATGTGATGGGATGCATACCACTATGGTACACGGTGATCTACACCCATGCCCACATACCAAATCGGTACGCAGAAATCCCCTCTTCCCATATACCACTACGGTATGCAAAGCCTCCCCCACCCCGAATAAGAAATCTATGCATGGAATGGGGTGTTTTTAGGTATTATTTCCTCTAGTTCCAACCTCACCATTCTATTACCGTCTAGTCCTCCATAATCCCTCTGCTAACCGGTCCTCCGGCATCAAGACAAAGCCTCCTCCAAAGCCACCAGACCCGTATGATCAAACCATTGGGTGCATCAACACGCCCCATTGAGTCTACATACCCATGGTAAGCGAAGTCGTGAAGGCTCTCCCCACAACAGTTCAGGTTTCGGGAATGCATGTGGGTATACATTACCATAGTAACCCGAAGTCCAACCTTGGGATGCCAATGTGAACCTCCCCGTTCTAGGGATTAAGGGTGATCACTTGCTTTTTCATTCAATGGTGAATAGTGATCAGTCGAAGGGGTTATGTTCACTCTCCCATTTGATGAGGATGACACCCCTCCCCTTCCTAGAACATATTCTAGGGCCCTCCCACTGAGAAAATTCCCCAATTTTATTGAGGCTGAGATGCATGAATTTCAATTTCATTTCCCATTGAAAGGTTCATCGCTTCACGCCCTCTCCCACGGTCACCCTATCCTTGTCCGTCATAGGCTCTCCCTCTCCCACCAATAGGAGGGGAAGAATGTGCTTTGTTGAATCTTTCACATTCTCTTATTTCTCACACCGAGCATGACTCATGTGGGATTAGAGGTTTGTGATGATTACAACATCCATATAATATATGAACTATGTGAACTCTGATTCCTGATCAAACTGAGATACGTAGGATGCCTACCCGAAGACCTGAGCTCAAAAGGGTTCCCATCAAAAAGGGTTCACCCAACCATGACCCATTAAATTGGAAACTCCCATGAATAATCCCTGATAGATCTGAACTATGAGAACTCTGATTCATGATCAAATCAAGATACGTAGGATTCCTACTTGAATGCTCGATCTCAAAAGGGTGCCCACCCAAAAGGGTCTACCCAATCATGATCCCCAGATGGAAAACTTCCATACGTAAGCCCCAACAATTATGAACTATGAGAACTATGATTCCTGATCAAACCAGGATACGTAGGATGCATAACCGAAGGCCCGAGCTCAAAAGGGTGCCCATCAAAAAGGGTTCACCCAACCATGACCCATTAAATGGGAAACTCCCATGCGTAATCCCTAATAGATCTGAACTATGAGAACTCTGATTCTTGATCAAACCAAGATACGTAGGATACCTACCTAAAGGCCTGATCTCAAAAGGGTGCCCACCCAAAAGGTTCCACCCAATCATGATCCCCAGATGGGAAGCTTCCATGCGTAAGCCCCAATAATTATGAACTATGAGAACTATGATTCCTGATCAAAATAGGATACGTAGGATGCCTACCAGAAGGATCGAGCTCAAAAGGGTGCACATCCCAAAAGGGTCCACCCAACCATGTCCCCCAAATGGGCAGCTCCCACGCATAAGCCCCAGTCAATCTGAACTACGTGGGTTCTGATTCCTCTCTCAAGGATACATAGGAAACCCATATTATGGGTCTGATCCCAACATAAAGTCACCTTTCATCCCCCCTAGATGAAGATAAACTCCATAGTGCCTTATTGTATGGCTCAAGTTAGCATCACCTCCGTAGCATCAAATATATTCATGCCTACGATGATCCTGCAAACCAAGGGTAACCCATGGACACACTATTCAGGAATGAACCAAGGATTCATGAACATTTGAACATGACTTAAATCTATAAAAGAGTCCTAGAACAGGCGATAATCCTCCCTCAGAATGTTTCGGTGAGCCTGACTTCCCATACTCTCGACCAATGGATTCCTCAAGTGTCATTGGCTGAATCATCAATCAACAAGCGCCTGCCTTTGGAAAGTAGGTCCATGAAACATGGATACCAGGTCTGTTGGGCATTCCTAGATCCACGAATAAACCCATTTGAGACATCCAAGGAAGTTATATCTAAGGAGGACCGATTTCACAAGTACTTGACCCCACGCAATCACCCGCTGGGACCAACTAACTATAGCACCTCCTTCGCAATGCGAAATGGGTGAATTGTCCAGTCCCTACGGAGTTAATCCGACCTTCTTTTAAAGGATAATGATGCATAATGGGTTGAAACAAAGGAAATGGTGAATTTTATAGGAAAACATCTCCAGAAAAGGGGATAGGTGATGATCCTCTTTGGACTATTTCACCACCACCAGGAACGCGCCGCCTCGGAGGCAGAATAGGTGGACTACCACCTTGTAAAGTGGTGTGATTCATTTTTATTACCGAATAACATGGATGGTGTTTGTAATATTATTTAGAGAAATCATATTATATTTATTATATAATTATTATCCTTTGAATATAAAATAACACTTACCTTTTTTCCATCATGATCATTTAAAATGGAAATGTTACTCATGCGTGTGTATGGCCTACCATCTCCATGATTGTAACGTAGTTCATTTTTCATAAACATATTTCATGGTTGGTTTTAAAATTATAATTTATAAATAAAAATGAAAATTATTTCATTATTAACATTTTGGAGATGATTAAATAATATTCTCTTTTACCTTAGTCAACTTACCGAAGTGATTTTGGACATATGAGTTGTTTATCATCAAAACGTATGACATGAAATTAATTGGTAAAGTAATTGAATATGACATGGTAATAAATAAAATAATTTTTGTAATAAAATTGAAAAAGGTTATTAATTAAGTAAATAATTAACATAAGTTTATTATTTGGTAAGATAAGGAATACAAGTGATGATTCATGTTCGAGGTAAGGGGTTTCTTAACTCAATTTCAATTCATTGAGTTATATGTATACTTTATTGATTATATTATGGAAAGATTATGTGTAAAATTACCTTTTATTGATTTATTTTATAGTTACACATTTATTTTTTTTGTATATAAATTTTTCACACTTAATCACCTCATTGATCAACACTCACCTCAATGATACGAACCTTGTAAGGGTTTTTGCCTCAAAAATTCCTTCTTTGAGACACGTGTTCTTTTATGCATAAAATTTATTTTAGTGGTGTATATAATACCTATTTAGATATTATATCATTAATACTTCATACTTAATGATATTTTAAATTATAATTAATTTAATTCATCTATTTTAGTTTTGATTCAAATGTTACCAAAGCGGTAAAGATTTATATTTCTATCTTATTTTATTCAAGATTGTTTATGCCTGAATTTTTATTATAGGAAATTATTTAATAATTTTCTAATAAAACCCTTTAATTTTACTCTTATATAGTTATTTTGGAAATTTTCAAGTAATAGTACATTTTTCTCTCTTTGGTACGTAAAATTATTGAGAATTTTTTTTAAGTAAAGTCGACTTTGTTTCTCTCTTTGGTTGAAAATACTTTTTCTTCCATATCCATATTTTATGAAAATGTTTTCAAAAATGTTTTAAATTATAAAAATGATTTTTTAAAGTTATTTTTACCGATTTTTTAATTTTTACAAAAATATTTTTAAATGAATCTTCATGTTTTTTTCTGAACAAGGTACTTTTTGACTGTTTTACTGAAAATGTGTAAGAAATATTTATTTTAACATATACAAAATGAACCGTATTTTCTTCCATCATGAAAATTATTTTCCATGAATATTAATTTATAATATTCTAAGTATATTTTCAAATAAATCAATTTTCACACTATTTTGTGAATTTTATTTTTTCAAAAGTGATTTTCAAAGTGGAAAGGTTATTTTCCTCAAGAATGTTTTTAATATTTTTAAAGGTATTTCTATTCATCAATGAAAACAATATTTAATTTTATGGAATGATTATAAATTCTATATATATGTCCCATACATGTATACCTAGATTACTCTCCCTTCCTTTGATGGGTTAATACGTGCCTTATGTTCATTTCTCAAATGACTTCATTATGAAATTTACTTTGATTATGATATGAGACAAGTTTATGCAACCCATTTTCTTTCCATGGGTAATTATTATGTTATATTATATAATTGAATCCTATTATGTGGAATGCATGGATCATTAAAATTTTATGATGAGTGAACCCAGATAGTTCTCTAATGCATTAGGTAAATCTTTAGTCTCGTGAGACATTATGTATGGGATTAGGGAGTAAACATAATTCATTATGGGATTTTTTTTGTCATGTGATATAATCTCAGAAGTTAGTCTTGACTCATGTCTATGACATGTTATATGTTTCTTTCACATTTCTTATGTTAACATGATATTATGATACCAAGTTCTTTATTTTATGATTCCATGTGATTACTCATGTTTCTCCTATTTTATGTTAGGTTTCCTTATCATGTTTGTTTACTTATTGATATTTTTAGCTCACCCCTTTCTTTTATGTATTCGCTATGTTATCCTGTCTAATTTTAGGAGATAAAATGGATTTAGGGTCTCACTAATGAAAATAAAAAAATAAGGATGTCATGTTTTAGTTTCCTTTTATGTATTATGATCCTAGTCTTCTAAAGACACCAAGCCTCATGATATTTTCATTGAAATTAATGGATGTTTATATTAAAAATCATTTAATGATATGTTTAAAAGGATTAGGTCACTATTCCAAGATATTTAAAATAGGATCTCTATTTAAAAAACTTGTCCATGGTCTTATCACACTTCGAATAATGAGTGAAAATCATTACAAAGATGACAATTAAATATCGATACAGATTTATTACATAGTTTCTAGCAGAAACTTACAGATTAAGAAGAAGTGTCTAGAGATACAGAATATATTTAAAGATAATTTATGGAAGTTCTTAAATTTTAAGATATAAACATGTAAGTGTAGTGATAGATATGATCAAGAATGTATTATGTAGCATAGAAAGGATATGAGTCTATCTGTATGTGTCTCTTGTTTATGTATATACATGAATCTTTGTGTTATTCTTTTTATATCTCCTATTTCTGAATTTTAACTAAGAATACATTTTAATTCCAATTATCAATTGGATAATCCATTTAAAATATGACGTGATTATCTCTTAATTCTTATGTTTCCTTCTTCTCCAAATATGGCATGAACAGGTGTAGTACATTACATCTTCATCAAATCTTTCCATTATAATAAAAAGACACTTTTTACAAATCAACCTTTCCAAATTTTGAAAACTTATTTTCTAATACACAATAAATAAAAATTTGATTTTCCAAAATATAAAACAATTTTAAAGAGTGTATCCAAATGATACTTTACTTATGAGAATGAAAAACATTCCTTTGTAGGATAATTTGATCTATGTAAGATAAATGTCTATAAATATTATTCTCATAAGATAATTCCATCATCATAAGATAAAATAGATTTTTTAAGATAAATTACTTCTCATCTCTTTAACTTTTTCATCCCATAATATAATTCACATATGAAGTTCCTTTTTGTAAGATAAATTCATATCCACGTAAGAGAAATGACTTAACTGAAAATCTTTCAACTTCATCTTTCTAACCAAGATTTCTTTTCATAAGATAAATTCTTATACATTGTAAGATAATTATTTTAAATGGGTTAACTATAATATAAATTCATTTATAACAAACTCAATTTTGGTTCAAGAAATTAGACAGTACATAAGATAATTATTTAGAGCATAAGATAAATTCCTTAGGAAATTTTTTAATGACAAATCAAAGCATTCAAATGAGTTAATAATATGATATATGATCCTAAAATACTTAAGTTAAACATATTTTTAAAACATATTATTATTTTATTATCATAAAAATATAGATAAGTTTATGATATATGGTGGGACAATATAAGTCCTATCGACATATCAGACGCATGTCAATAATAAATCACCTGGTAAACCATGCCAACAACATGCAAAAACACAACCTCATACACCCTTATCACTAATTCCACAATTAAATTAACATAAATGTAAACAATAATCATAATAACTCATGTAAAGTTAGTATTAATGGTCTTAATTCAAGGTAGTAGATTAATTTATGAAAAACCTCTCTATGTAATATTCCAAATAGTCCTTTTGGATTTGTAATATTAATATAATTTCTAAAAGTCCTTTAAAAACTATTTAAAAATAAATGTTATTCATAAAATCCTTTTTCAAAGTACCAAATGAGCTTATAGATCATAATTTATAAATCATACTTTAGAATACCATTTTAGAACTATTTTAAAATCATGCAGCATCTGGAAACCGATTTAACACCAAGTGAAAAGCATCAATTTAAAACCACTTAATTAATTAAAATATAAAACAACATGGCACAATATCACTAAAAAATTATAAAAACACTAATAACATGTTTAATAAACAATAAAAATAAAAACAAATTCAAAACACACATTACAATCCTTTTAAACTAAATTTCTGAACAATAACCCTTCAAACCCATGATTTTACACATGTAAAACCAATATAAAGTTAAAATATCCTTTAAAATATAAATTACTTTAATAAAACCTCTTATTAACTTTAAAAAAAAATAAAAAAAATAATTTTTAATTATGAAGAGTCAGGAAAACTCAAAAAAAAAAATCAATTTCTAGGGAAAAGTAAATATCATAGAAACACCTACCTAGGTCAAGAAAAAATGTTGTGAAGCCTTAAAATATGAAGATAGAAAGGACCAAGGAGGATTTTTTACACCCTATAAATAAAATACACACTAATTTAGAACCAAATCCCTCCTAATTAGTGGACAAAATATCCCAAAAAAAATAAAAAGGAGGAAGTGAGAAGGAGTCAATGGGAATAGAGGAAGTGGGGATAAACCTTGAAGAACTAGTAGAAAATTGAAGTAAAGAAACCAAAATTTCATGGTGGAGTAGCAAGAAGTTCCTAGGATCTCCTTAGTGAATCATGAGAAAAATTAAGGATATAAGGGGTTGATGAGGGTAAAAACCAATATGGGAAAAATGGTAAATTAAACTTTTTTTAAAAAATGGATGATTCTCATGGTTTGGCTGCATGATTTACCAAATTGTGTACTAACCATGGGTATGTCACTAAAACCACCTTGAGAAGTTTCATGGTTTCGAAATGTGGTTTAGAAAAATATACTATAACCATGAAAATGGCACTACTAAACATAGTAGACCCTCCTACATGACCATTACATGATTATAAATAATTGTGTGTTAACTGTGTGATGGGTAAAATTGTTAAATTTATAAAGAAATTCATAATAAAAGACCCTAAAATAAAAGAAAGTACTAAAATTAATAAAAAAATTAAATAAGGTAAAATTAGGTTGGTGTGTGAAAATTCTCTGCACCATAACACTTTTCCCTTATAAATTCACTAAAGTTACAAAAGAAGACACAAAGATCAAATCATAGATCACAAAAGGAAGATAAAATAGAGGAATAATAAAAACCAAAGAATGTCACCTCCAAACTAATCCAAGAATATGAATAAGATATTTAAACCAAGAAATCACTTGAGATCAGGAACAATACCCAAAATATGAAAACAATAATAAAAAACACAACACAAGTACATGAGATATCAGAATACAAACTGACGGATAAAATTCTAAAATCATAACCTTTAATAGGCTTTCCTTCAATATAAGGCTTTCCCCTAACATGGTGGGATAAACAAGACTAATGTTTCCAAGAAAATCTATAAATCCCTATATATCTCTTTAACCAAGGGAACCCAAAACTGGTCACTAAACCTAACATCAAAACCATAACTCCATAAAAATAGACATAATCCACTCCAAAATAATACAAAGAGTAAAATAAACTTAAGGAAGAATACATAGATCAAGAAACTTAGAAAACTCAAAGGATTAAGGGGAACAAAAGGTGAACCTTGAAAAATAATGGTTAGACTACCACCGAGATCCAAGCTAATATAGTGATTCCTTTTCCCTCTATTTCTTAAATGTAAAGAACCTAAAGGTATCTAAATGTCTATAGCTATGGCAGGTATTTGGGAATATCAAATGGGATGGCTTAGAATTTCCAAAATAAATACACTAATGTCATATAAGAGACCACTTCTTCACCAAAGGAATAGAAAAATAATAAGAAGTTTCCACCAAGTAATTATGATTGATTAATTAAGGTTTCTATTTCCACTTATAATAAGATATTAAACCATCACTAATACCAAAAGGAAAAGGGTCACCACCTCTATTGGGATGGACCCTAGAGATCAATTTGACCATTATGGTCTTATTGACCACATCTTAAAATAATGATAGAATAAATGAAATCATCCTAGAATTTAGATCTGGATAAAGACCCTTCACAAAAAGATGGACCTTTAGTTAGTTTTACAATACCAACTCAGGAGAGAAGGGAACTAACTCATTAAAATAGATGATATACTTATTCACTATCTGATAACCTTGTTGGGGGTTGTAATATATATCACCCTATCCACTTTTACTTTCTCATGAAAATTAACCTAAATGAATATGCACTTAAATTATTCCCAAGAGATACAAATTTTTAATTAAAGAATAACAATGATCATCTAGAACTCTCTACTTGATCCTTTGAAAAAGTTTAGAATAGTTTTTACTCATGATGCTTCTAGAGTTTTCAGTTAATTAAAGAATCCTTCACTTCTTTCTAGCTACTTAATAGCCTCTTAAGTTCTTAATCACCATGAAAGACAATCCAATATTGAGGAGGGGTATATCTACCACTCCACAAAGTGTCAGAATAAGGTCAATAGATGAATGGATTACCTCTAAGACCTAAGAGAAACTATGTTGAGGAATACCACAAGATACATACTTACAATGATCCTTCAAGACTTTTCTAGGTGACATGATCTAAATAAAAAAATAAAATATAATACTCAATAAATTCATTCAAATTTCGACTCATATTAATTAAAAGAACCCATGTAATGAATTCATAAACACCATTCAAAAGAGAAATCCAATAAATAAAATCTATAATTTCATCTTTAAACCATTTTCAAAAACCATGGAATTTCACTTGAAAACAATTTTTAAAACACATTCACGTTTCTGAATGTATTTTACAATTCAAAACATCCAAATTTTTTAAAAATATTCTTAGAAAGCTTCTTTATAAATTTTTAGAATTGAGCCTTTACTTTTTAAAATTAGTTTTTCACTGCCAAATATCAATAAAATTAAACATAATAATCATAAAATAATCATAAATTTCCTCCTTAATTAATAATAATAGTAATAAAACTTAACTTCAAAACAATCTACAATAAAATATAAACAAAAAAATTAAAAGGGGTTAGTGGTGGTGCATGGTTTGGCCGCATGGTTTTATTGACCATGTTTCAACAATGTGAGTACCATTAAGATATTCACAGAACCATGTGCATGGGGGCACATGGATTTTTAGGCTATGTGATAAAATCATGTTCCTTTATTCCTCCTCTGAATTTTTACCCAAAAACATGTAAAATCAAAAAATAGCTCACATAACTTCAATATAACTAAAAACACCATCAATCCAAATAAAAATACACTATAAATTGATGATTAAAACTCAAAATTCAAGACTTATAACCTAACATCCCATATAAAGTTAGGTCTCATCATGAGAGGTGATGATTAGTCACCCACTCATGACCTACTTCCTAAGTTCTGTTGACCCTGTATCCCATTTACTAGAATTCCCAAAATAGAAAAGGGTGGTCTAATGCCATTTTGTTATGAAAAAACTTAGTCAACCCCTAATCTAGGTACTTGATCCAACCTGTATAAAGTCTTTAAGGGAATTCCTGATCCCCATTGGATATAAATAAGTTCTAGATCATTATAATATACTTAGTGGGAATGATTTTACCTATATAAAGAAAATATAACATGCAATAGAGTTCAACCAGAACTCTAACATGGTGCATCCATATAGTGGACATACATTAATAGATATAATAAGTACTTTCAAAACATAAAATGAACCAAATGAGGAATAATAATAAACACACACATCCATCTTAAAATAATTGAATATAAAAAATGTTGCTAGAACAAAGATACAAGGAAGTCCAACTTGGCTGATACATACCCACACAAAAATAAAAACAAAAAGAAAACAAAAAATATTACCCCATGGCCTCCTAATGACCTAAGGTCACAATCCAACTTCAATCATGATATTCTCTATAATCATCCCAAAAGAATAAGTTAATAGAGTCATAGTTTTCTAAAAACCTAAACCCACAAAAGAAGTTGGGAATATTTAATTTGAGTGGGATATATAGGTATGATAAAAAATCTTAATATTATTTCACCAAATAGTCCATTCATTTCCTTTTTAAAAAAAATTAAAGAAACACTAATTTTAAATATGACATTTAAAAATAGGTTTTTCTAATTCCTTAGGGAAAAACACACAATATTTTATAAATTTATTTTGAAAACCAAATGATAATTAAAAACAAATGGTTTATATTTCATTTTAAAAAACCATTTTAGAATGTACTTTCCAAAACATTTTCCAAAACATTTTTGTAAAATGATTTAAAAAGAACTCAACTTACCCAAATAAAACATCCAATACATAAATACAACTAAACCTTAAGGCATGTAAATAGGAAACTCAACAAATCAAGATCAATGTAGTCATCATAAAAAAAATTCAAGCATCAATGGATAATCACTATAATGAATAATACATTTAAACCAAACATAGAATAAATAACTTTAATAGCACATAGTATACTAAAATAATAAATTAAAAATTAAGTAGAATCATAATAAAGTATATAAATAAGGAATTAAAAGTAAGGTGTATATAATCATGGAAAACTTCTAAACATACAGTGTGAAAATCCTAGACATACTCAGGTTGAACCATTTATTAGCCTATAGATGCATTCCTAGAGATTAACCTCCCAAATTACCCTCAAATTGCCTCATCAGGGGAACTCCTATAGTTGGTACTGATCTATTTCTAGAGGATATAATTCTGTCTCATCAGGGAAAGTATAGAAACTATCTCTCAATCCCTCACTAAAATGAATAACATTCCCATGATACTATTAATAGGTAGTAGGGAAGGATGTGTGACATATCAAATACACACCAAAAATAAATAAAAAGGAAAATCATGCTAACAGAATACCTCAACCCACACTTATATACCCTTATCACTATGAACCAAATTAAATTATAATAAACATTAAAAATAATCACAATAACTCTTATGAAATTAGGTTCCATGGGGATCAAGTCAAGGGTTTATCTTAATTCATGAAAAAACTCACTAGTTCAAGTGCCAAATGGGACATTGGGTTTTATACTAATAATTAAATTTCTAAAACTCCTTTGAAACCCATTTAAAATTAAAAATTATACATAAACTCATTTTTAAATATACCAAATGGGACACTAGATTATAATTTATAAATAGAACTTTAGAATCCTTTTTTAGAATCATTTTAAAATCTAGCAGCATCTTAAAACCACTTTGCAACCATGGAGAAAAACACACTTTAAAATAGTTAAATTATTTAAAATGTAAAACAATAAGTCATAATATCACTAAAAAATTATAAAAACTCTAGGAATGGGTATAATTAAAAGTAAATATAAAAAAATTCAAAAAAACACATTAAAATCATTTGAAACTGAAGTTACAAACAATAACCCCTCAAACCTATAGTTTTTATATGGAACCCCAATTGAAAGTTGAAAATACCCTTCAAAATACCAATTAATTTGAGAAACCCTATTAAAAACTTTAAAAAACACATAGAATACATAATTTTTAAGAAAATATATTTATAAAAGCTCAATCATGACATGGATTTCTAGAAAAAAAAATGGAATAGCATAGAAACACCTACATATTTCAAGAAAAAATGATTTGAAACCATCAAATATAATGAAAGAAATGATAAAGAAGGATTCCCCACAGTATATAAATAAAATACACATTGATTTAGTTCCAAACTCTACCAAGGGTTAGGTTAATTTTTTCCCATAATAAAAGAAAAGGGAGGAAGTAATAAGGGAAGGATGGGATGAGAGGAAAATAGGCCAAACCATGATGAACTAGCTAAATATAAAAAAAATAAAAATCCTAAGGATGAGGAGGTAAATCCTAGGATACCATTGGTTGGTATTGAATGAAATGAATGACAATAGAGACTAAGGATGGTAAAAATTAACATGGGTATAATGGTAAATTCAATATTTTAAAAATCTAGGTGAATTAAAAGGTTTGGCCACATGATTTACCAAACGATGCATCAACCATGTAGATAGAAATGGAAACACCTGGAGAATCTATGTGGTTTGAAAAAACACTCCCCAACTGTTTGAGAAGTACTACTAAAAATATAAGAATCTCCCATATGGTCATCACATAGTTATCACTAACCATAAATTTACCATGAAATAGGAAAAAATCTTAAAAATATAAATTATTCCAAAATAAAAAGACATGAAAATGAATGATAAGAATAAAAACCCAAAAATAAATAATTAAATAATCAAATTTGAAGTAAGGGTGTAAAAATTATCCCCATAATACTAATTTTATCCCCCAAAAAGTCACCAAAGTTTCAAGGTAAGTCATGGAGATAAAATCATAGATCATAGAAGGAAGAAAAAATAATGGAAGAAGGAAAATTGAAAAATACAACCTCTAAACTAATCCAAGAAAATAATATAGAAATTACACCAAGACATATCTCTAGATCAATAAAAATATAAAAAAGATATAAACTATACTCAAACACCCAACACAGGTATAAGATCTTTAGGAAGACAAATTGAAAGATCAAATTCTAAAAATGTGACCTTTAATATTTCTCACCACCATATAAGGCTTTCACTTATTATGGAGGGTCAAACAAGACTAATGTTTCCAAAAAAAAGAACACCATAAATAACTACCCATAACTTCAACCAAGGGAACACACAACCGATTTTTGAAACTAACATCCATCCATAAATCCACCAAAATAGATATAAGTCTCTCCAAAATTACACCAAGAGTCGATTAACCAAAAGTAAAAAATTACTGATCAAGAAACTAGGAAAACTCAAGGGAAAAAAGATGAAAAAAAGGGTAACTTTCAAAAATATCATTTAAATTTCCACAAAAGTCTAGTATTTGATGTAGATTCCTTCTTCTATTAGCACCCAAACTTACAAAACCTTTTAATATAACCTAAATGGCCATAACTATAGCAGGTCTTCAGAACTCTCAAATATGAGAACTTAAAATTCCTAAATCAAACACATTTATATAATAAAAGGGATCAATTATTCATTAAAGGAATGTAAATAGAATAATAATTTTCCCCTAAGTCATTCTAATTTTCTTACTCTAGTATATATTACTTCTATCACTCGTAAGATCTTCACTGATATCAAAAAAATAAGTTCACCACCTCTATTGGGATTCCCATAAAAATCAATTCCACCATCATGGTCTTATTGATCACATCTTTAAATGTATCCATATAAAATGAAATAATTTTATAATTTATTTTAGAATATATTCCCTTCATAAAAATATAAACCTCTTATTAGTACTTGAATTCTAACTCAGGAGATAAGGGAACTAACTCATTAAAATGGGTGATATACTCATTCACTATATGATCACCTTAGTAGAGGTTCATAATCTCTATAGCCCTCTCCACTTTAACCTTATCAATAAAATACCACTGAATGAATGTGGTCCTAAATAATTTTTAAAACATGTTTCTTTTTAGCTGAAGAGGAATGATAGTCCTCCACCACTCTTGACTTGGTCCTTTGAATAAGTTTGGAATTTTTTTCATCATAAAGATTCTGAATTTTATAATTAATTGAAGACTCCTTCAATATTCTATATCCACTCTTGATCCTTCTGTGGTTCTTGAATATGAAAAAATATAGGAGAATACTAAGGAGGGTCAATATTTACCGCTCTACCTAGAGTTTTGGAAGGGTTAAAAATTGTAAATATTACATCGGATCCTTAAGAAACACTTGGTTTAGGAACACCCCACAATAAAGACTCCTTATGATCCATTGGGATTTTTCTAGGAGGCATGATCTAAATGACAAAATGAAATATAAAACTTAAACAAATTATTCAAACTCAAACTCAACTTAGTTAAAATAACCTATGTAATCAAATTATAATCACCACTCATAAAAGAACCACATTATATGAAATATGGAAGTTCATATATAAACCCTTTACAAAATAATTTAAATTCACTTGGAAATAATTTTTAAACCACATTCTCATTTCTGAATTCATTTTTTAATTTAAAACATCCAAACTATTTAAAAATTATATTATAAAATTTCTTTATAAAATTTCAAAACCGATACTCTACCATTTAAATCAAGTTTCTCACAACAAAATATTGATAATATAAAATATAATAATCATAAAATCATAATAAAATTAATATTTCTTTCATTAAAATATTAATCACACTTAAACCTAAAACAATCCAAAGGAAAAATGAATCAAAAAAATTTAAAAGGTGTTAGTGGCGGTGCACTGTTTGGACAAACGGTTTGAAAAATTATGTGTTAATCATGTGATAGCCACTAAGAGATTCACATAAACATACACATTGGATCTACATGGTATCCCAATCCATTTGGTAAAACTAAACACCTTCATTCCTCCTCCCATTTTCACCCAAAAACATGTAAAATTCATAAATAGATTATATAGCTTCAATACAACTCAAAACACAGTCAATATGAATCAAAATACACCAGAAACCGATAATGAAAACTAAAAATTAATGACTCGAAACCCTAAATACCAAGTAAACTCAATTATAATTATAATAGGTGGTAATAAAGTACCCACTCATGACCTACCTTCTGAGTTTTGATAATCTTATCTCCCATCAATCAGAATTCCCAAATAACAAAGAGCACTATGATACCATTTCATCATGTACCAACCTGAGCCACTCCTGATCTGAGCACAAAATTCATCCTATGGAACAACCTGAAGTTTATTCCAAATCCAAATAGGATGAAAATAAATTTCATTGAATTATAATATACTTATTATTAATTATTTCTCAATGATAAATAATATATAACATGCAACAGATTTCAACTGTAACTCTGAAATGGGGCATATATACATTATAAATCCATGAAAAAACATAATAAGTAGTTTGAAAACATAAAATGAACCAAATTATTATTAATAATAAACATAAACATCCATATCAAAATAAATGAATATAACAAAATGGGATCTGAAATAAAGATATGAGGAAGTCTGACTTAGCCGATATATACCCAGATAAAAAATAGAACAACAAAAAAAATAATAGACCAAAATATCCTCTGGATCCAAGGTCACAATCAAACCTCAACCATGATCTACTCTATGATAATATAGAAATAATAATTCCATATATCTTGAGCATCCCAAAAACATTAACATGAACCTGTAAAATAACTCGACTCTACTAACAATGAGTGGTATAAGTAGGGTGTGAGATAACATCTTAATAGGATTTCACCAATGTATCGATGAATTTACTTTTTGAAAACATTATAGAAATTATGGTTTGAAATATGATATTTAAAAATTGGGTTTTCTAATTTTTTTGGGAAATAAACTCACAAAATTCCATAAATTCCTTTTTAAAATCAAATGATTTTTAAAAACAAAACATTTAGCTTTACTTTTTTTTAAAACCCATTTTTAAATATACTTCCCAAAATCATTTTCAAACTTATTTTAGAAAATTTTATAGAAATAACTCAACTTACAAAAACAAAACATCAAACACATTAATATATCTAAAAAATAAGGCATATAAATAGGAAACATGAAAAATCAAGATCAAAGAGGTCATAAAACAAAGTCAAGAATCAATGAATAATCACTAGAATTAAGAATACATTTAAACCAATCATAAAATAAAAAGTATTATATCATATAGCATACTAAAATAATAAATGAAAAAATAAAGAAAAATAATAATTCATTGTAGTAATAAATAAGTCAAATTATGGTGCATATAATCATGGGAAACTCTAAAACATCTACTGAGATGATCCTTGAAGTATTTGGATGGAAAAAAATTTGTCTGCCTATTAATGAATTCCTAAACAATAACCTCCCTAATTACCCTCAAATATCCTCACTGGGTAACTCCTATAGTTGGTACTAGTCTAATTATAGAGGATACAAATCTGTCTCATTGGGAAAAGTATAGGAATTATCCGTCGATCACTCAATAAAACTCATAGGATTCACAAGATATTAGTAACAGAGTGTAGGGAAGTATGTTTGACATATCATCCATATAATAATAATAAATCTCAATTAAAACCATTCTAATATCATACCTCAACCCACCCTTATACACCCTTTACACTAAGCTCCCACTTAAATTCACATAAACATCAATAATAATCACAATAACTCATATAAAATCAGGTTCCATGGGGCTTAAGTCAAGGGTGTAGCTTAAATCATGAAAAACACACACACACACACACATATATATATATATATAATTCCAAATGATCCTTTGGTTTTTATACTAATAATACAATTTCTAAAAATCATATGAAAACCATTTCAAAATCAGTGTTATTCATAAACTCCCTTTTCAAATTACTAAACAGTTCTCTTGATCATACTTTAGAAATGATGCTTTAAAATCCATTATTAGAGCTATTTTTAAATCTAACGGCATATGGAAACCTATTAGGCACAAAGTGGAAGACCTAAATTTAAAATAATTGAATTCATTAAAACATAAAACAATAAGGTACAATATCACTAAAAAATTATAAAAACAATAGAAACATGTATTGTAAATAATAAATATAAAAAAAAAATCAAAACACACATTAAAATCCATTGAAGTTGATGTTCCAAATAATAACCCCTAAAACCCATTATTTTACACTTTGAAACCAATATAAAATTGAAAACATCCTTTAAAATACCAATTATTTTGAGAAAAACTCTTAGGAACATTAGAAAATATATATCATATATATTTTTTAATAAAATAGATTTAAAAAACTCAAGAACATCATGAATTGTTATGGAAAAGGTAATATCATGGAAGCACCTACCTAGATCAATATGGATGATGTGAAATATTAAAATATTAAGAGAGAATGGCCCAATGAGGATTTGACACATCCTAAAAGTAAAATCCACAATGATTTAGAACCAAATACCACCTAGAGTTTGGCCAAAACATCCCCACAATAAGTGAAAAAGAATAAAGTAAGAAGGAAAGGAACAGGAGAGAGGGAAAAGGCCAAACCTTGATGAACTAGCTAAAATTTGAAGGAAATAAACAAAATTAATAAGTAGGAGTATTATATCACTCTTAGGATCTCCTCAGCTGGTCTTGTGAAAAAATAAAGGAGAAAATGGGTAATATGGTTAAAATTAATAAGGGTATAATGGGAAATTAATGATTTTAAAAATCTTGGTGAGCCACAAAATTTGGATGCTTAGTCTAAAAAACTATTCACTATCCATGTAGATGAAACTAGAACAGTTTGGATAAGCCACATGTTTTGGTCACACATTTTGACAAACTATATAAAAACATGTCTAAAAACTTCCGATCATCTCGCATGACTATCACATGGTTAGAACTAACCATTTTATAGAAAAAATTATTAAATTTATAAACAATTTCAAAATAAAAATACCTGAAGATGGAAGATAAGAATAAATAATAGTAAATAAAAAATTAAATAAGGTAAAGTGAGGTTGAGGTGTGGCATCAACAACCTACTACTTTTTAAGGATGGAAATCCCATTGGTGGGAAGAATGTAACACCACTGGATTGAGGTATTTAATTGTTTTATTATGTATTTTTAAGATATAAATAGGTTTGGGTTGGTTTTAAGATGTTCTCAAGGGGTTTAGGAATTTTGGATATTTTTTATTGGCACACGTTTGGTATATAGTTAGGGGGAACTCTAAGAAATGCCTAGGTAATCATGAAAAGGAAGGGGAGATCTCTTGATAGTCTCATGGTTGGCACATGGTTTGGGTAAACTATATGGTAATTGTGCGGCTGTTGAAATTTTTGGGCAGTGACAATTTTCACTGTTGACAAATATTTTTCCAAATTGTACATCTAAACTTCATAGTCTATGGTGGTGGGTATTAAAACCCACATAGTTGGTGCATGGTTTCCCAAACCATGCATGACTTTTAAAAGGCCTAAAAATTATGTTTTAACTTAATACACACCCAAACCCTCATTTCTCTTCTCCTTTCTATGGATGTCAAACCCAAAGGCTTCCTTAAGAAATTTTGGTGTTTCTCTTCACTATGAGGCTCCCTTTCTTTGATTCTTAGAGTGGTTGACCTAGGAATTGAATATTAAGTCTCTTTCTCTCCTTATCCTATATGATCCCTCATTTTATTTTGGGATGAAACCCCATTCAGGGATTCTATTCCATGAACTTATGGTTTGGGTGTGTTTTTAATGAGTATTTTTTTTAACCATTATAGGCGGGTTATAAGAGCTTGAATATATAAGGGTGTGGTGTAGTTTCATCTTAGTGACCTTGTTTGAGGTAGGTGGATTCTCTATCTCTATTTCAATAACTATAAATATTATTATTATTATTATTATTATTTAGTTTAAATTATTATTTTTATATATTCTAAAAGATTTTGATAATCCCTTTTTTAATGTTATCTTATCATAAAATGGTTTTAAAAAAGGTTATGGGTAATACTCGTAACATGTTTGATAAAATACCTATTTGATGACTTGGTTTTAAAAAAATGATGATTTTATCATGTGATTAATTTTTCATTAGAATGGTTTGGGGTGTTTTCATGATGCGTTTAGATGGGACCTCATTAGGACAAACTTGGATGTTGGTGTCATTTAATTGGGCACCTATTTTTATATAATGGTAACTTATAATTGTTATGATTTTAGCATGAATTCATGATGTATATATAAAGGGTTCATATTGATTCAATATTTTTTATCCTGTCAACATTGGGGAACACTATTAATGGGCCTTATTGATTTGGATTTGGATGTCATGCTAAAATTAAAGCAAATTGGTTTGTACTACCAAGTGACGACTTGAGTCTGGAAGGATGGATTTGTGCTTATGAGTTAGTATATTCAGTTATTCTATTTTTAATGAGGGGTACATTGAATTGGTTAATTTCATGGGTGAGTGGGCACATAGCATATTTGTGTCAGTTACTTTATAGAAACAATGGGCTAAAAGGAATATGTATTTTGGTTTGAGTTATTTGAATTTTTTACACTATCCTTGTTTATTATTATTATGCTCCTCTCACATTTTATATAAAATGTGATCTAACATGTTTTATTTAAGTTTAGTGTGTGGAAAGTTTTTGGGGGATTGAATACTAGGTTTATATACATTTCCCATATATATTCATCTTGGTTCACATTTAATTGTTTTTTAACATACTGTAGGTAAGTGGAGATCTATTACCTTTCTAGTGAAGTGTATTTATGTTGTGATCTTAGGTGATAGAGTGGAGAGTATGGAGGTGGAAGTCATGTGAATCTTGGGATATTGTCATGTTGTGTGTCACCCATATGTTATTATTACATTTTATTTTATATAATTTTATTTTACTTTGTGATGTTTTAAGTTTCAGAGAGTTTTTGGCCTAAAACTTGAGAAATCTTCTATACATGGTTTTCATGCATAGTTTATAGGAAAACATGCAAATAAATTTACATAGGGACTTTTTTATTGTTTTTTCCTTCACTTAGTTAGTCTAAATAGGTAACACATGTTTTAGTCCAAACCATGGAAGGCCAAGGGGAAACTATGTGAGTCATCTTTAGGTCTTGGCATTGGTGCATGACTTGAGCATAGTTAGAGGAAACCATGCAATAAGCGTGTGAGTAGGTTTGTAGTTTTGATAAAGGGGTTTTCCATGATTGGTGAATAGTTTGGAAAATGTGTAGTCAAACTATTCAAGATTGTATTTTATAGTAAGTGGTCACCACATGGTTGGAATACGGTTTGGAAAATCATGTGACCAAACCATGTGGTCTGTATAGATTTCTTTAAAGGGTGATTTTACCCTTTTCCCTTGTCTATTTTAAGGGGTTATACACCCCTTTTTCCCCTCTCATTCAGCCTAGTATGGGGAATCATAGAGTATCTCGTACTCTTCCTCCTCCATGGATTTAAATATCTCTCCCTCTCATTTTTAAGTGGGATCCAAGTGGTAAGACCCTATTTATTCCCTATTTCTCTTCTCTTCTCTTCCCTTTTCCCTCCCTCTTTATTTATCTTACTCTCACACACCCTAACTATTTTTTAGGTTTTTATTAGGATTCATAGTGGTTATAATGATGGTTATTTTGTTTTTCTAGGGTTGGGAAGGTTGTTTCTTGTCTTGGTTGGGCATTCGACGTCTAAGGTGATGGGTTTCGAATGGTTCTGCTTGAATGATGTAGGTATTTCTATGGAATTCAATTGTAACGCATGTTATAAATTAATTAATCATTTTAGATTGACTTTTTATAATTTTAAAATAATTTTATAAGACTATAATAGAATATAAATTACTATCAAATGGTTTTTGTGCATGGATGGAATGTATCACATGCCAATAACTTGTGAAAATGATTGATTGGATCCCTTAAAAATTGTTTAAGTGATTTGAAATGGTTTCTTATGTAATTTCATTAACATTATAAAAAAAATTGGTTTTTAAATTTCATGAAATTGGTTTAAATTCTTGGTGTTGACCATCTACATGACAAGTATTTTTTAAAATGCCCGAGTAGATTTAATAAAAGAATTTAACTATTTTTAAAGGCATGTTTAACACCGGTTCTTTCTTAATAACATGTGTGTGATGTTTTAATAGTGTGTTTTGGAAATTTAATGGAGTTGAAATTCTTTCTCTTTAAATGGTTATGAGACCATTGAGTCTCATAGTGTCCTTAAATTAATTTTAATTGGGAGGTTTGGTTTTGTAAAAGGGTTATTGGAACCCATTTGTATTCCTTTTAAAAAGGTGTGTGTTACCTTCCAAAATGGTTTTATGGAAATGTTTAGATTTACAAGTTAGATTTTTAAGTTCATTTTTATAGACTGTTTTCAAAGGATATTTCAAAAGTGTCTTTCAAATGGTTTAAAAATGTACTGGCTTCTCGAGTTCTTCTGTGAAATCATTTTTATTACTTTAAGAAAAATGGTTTTATAAATGAGTGAGACCCTCATTAAATCCCTGTGTGACTATTGTTAATCCCAATATGTCTTGTAATCCTTTAGGGGATGTTTTATATTTTTGAATACTTATATTCTTCTTATGCATGAATTATAAGACAAGGGGGTTGTTTTTTGAGAGTGTGTCGGTGGTGAATCATGTGTTTTTTTCAAATTTTTTATATTTGATACATGTGATTATTGATTTGTGCTCACCTACATTTGACTTAACATAGGAGTCCTAGGAATATAATAGGTGACCTATGTGATGGAAAACTCTAGTATTTTACTAGGTAGTATTTCCAAACTACTCTAAGATGGTTAGTATGGAAGGGATAACAATACTTGTGATCTAGTGAGCATATTTTGTTTATGTGGTAGCGAAGGATCCCTAAAGATGTTTTTTTCAAGATATTCTGATTGAACTATCGGGGATGTTTATAGGTTCGGTATTGTCAATCTAGGATCCTTATCAATAGTTTAGGCATTTATTAATATATCTTAGGGATGATGTTTATGAAGTTGGGATTTTTTTAGTACAGTTTAGGGGACTTTTTTCATGATTTGATTTTATTCCCCTAGTTTGTTTGACCATCAACACCACTATTTGGTTGTGTCTTGGATTATGTTTCCTTGATGATTGGGTGTTTATATCTGATTTATGTAACAATTTGATTGTGTTGGTTTACTTTAAAATGGGGTTTGTTAAAAAAGTTTGGAAGTTTATTTTAAAAAGGAAAATGTTTTGATTATTTATTAAATGAATTTTAAGAACTATTTATTCCTTGATATTGTTTATAAAAAAGTATTTTTATGAAAATCATGGAAAGAGGGATAAATGGTATTTTTTATCATTTTTCTTGGATTTAAAGTCCCTTTTTCCTTGGTGTGAAATGCTTTATTTTAAATGTTAGCCCATATTTTTTAATTTAAAAAAAGGGTGGTTGTTTATGAAATTATTAGTGACATGTCATTGCACTTTTTTCATTAATCATATAAAAAAACCTATTTTAATCTTATGTTCAAACTTCAATTTTATGAACTATGTTACTAAGGGAATTTCCATAGTCTCATAAGGAGGCACCTACTTTTCTATTTAGATCACACCTATATAGATCTTTTGTAGGTTTCTGGTACCAAGATCTATTTTGATACATTGTTTTGGTTTTATCCTTGGGTGGATGAGTGAGATTTGGTGAGTGACCATGGGTCACTAATAAAGATTTTTTGAGATTTTTTGGGTTCATTTTCTCATTATGATTTTATTTTTTGGATTTTATGTTATTATTTTTGTCATGTGATGTTTATGTATCTTCTTATCCTTTTTATTTATTTTGTTTATATATTTATCCTTTTTGGATGTTCTATTATGCAATTTTGGTTTTATAATTTATTTTTTTACATTACTGGTATGTGATATATTTCTATCAAGGTTTAAATTATTCCTAAAAATTATTCTTAAAATCTAAAAACTAGCTTATATATCATAGGGATTGGGAATTACCTTTTGTCTAGTGGTGAGCTAGGTCAAGTGCCTGTTGAGATCACAGCCCTAGTTTAGTTCATTACCAATTGTATTAGAGCATAGTTTTCTTAGTAATCACCTAGGTTCTTAAGTCACTCTCTTTTTATTTTGGGTATTATATTAAGATTGAGTTAATATTTTTGGGACTTTAGTGGTTGTTCATGAGTGGGGGTCTGGTCACCATCCTTTATAATAACACCCAAGTTACCATGGGTAGTGGGGTTTGGGTTTTTGAAATCAATATTTCATTGTATTTGTGGATTATTATGTGTTGATCCTAATTAGAATAGTATGAGTCTCTTTAGGGTTGGGTTAGATATTGGGATGGGAATAGAAAGTGGATTAGTGGAATGAGGTTGTATTGAATGGCCTGATGAACCAAACAATAACCAAATACCTAATCTTATGAACATTATAGGGATCATTACACAACTGAACCATGGACCATCAAACCATAAATTCGATTTAGTTATAGTTCTTCATCCGGTTTGGATTATTTCTTAGACCACTCTTGAGAGATCTCTATTGGAGAGGGATGATACAAGGTGGGTCTTGTGATATGTTGATAATGTATATTGAGAATTTTATTATTCCTCCCTTTGGTTTGATTGATATACAAATAATTTTTTTGTAAAAAGGGGGGATTTTTTAAACTGGTTTTAGTTTACAAACAATATTTTGGGATTGTTTATAAAATAGGTTTGAATTTCATGAAATCATTTTGGTTTGGGGGTTAAGAATTAGGGCATGATTATAAAATGGAATTTTTTTCTAGAAAAGTTTTTGGGTAGTTTTATTTTTAAATGGTTGATTTGGATTTGGATCCTAGAAATGTTTTGGTTTTAAAACTCATTGGTTTAATTTTAAATGAATTTGGAGCCCTATGGAGTGATTTTGAAAAGTGATTATCTTCATTTAATGAAAATGAAGTGGTAAATGTTTTTTAAATGTTTTAAGGAATTATCTTTGATAATCTCGAGTACTTTCCTTATTTTACAAAGTTATTGGTGGTTTTTAAAGATGAGTGAATCTGTTTTGGAATTCCCTTTTAGAATTGGGATTTCAAATGAAATAAAAAAAATTAGAATCTTAAGGTATTTTAAAATCATGTGTGTTTTTAGGAAAATGGATTTTCATGTCTTTTGGAATTTAGTGTCTTTTAAATTAATGAGATTTTATCATGTGAGTTTCCTTTATTGCATGTGTTATTGGACTTTTTCCCTTTGTGCAGGTTTTGACTATTTTATGTGATTTAGAAAAAAAGACAAAGTTGGTTCAATGTTTCATTTTTTATAAAGTGTACCTACCATAAATGTATTTTTAAATGTTGAGTGTTTTATTTTAGGGGTAGATCTCCCCTAGTTTATGGATTTTACTTGGGATCTGAGTGGATTGATGAGCATCATTATCCCATTTGATGGTGTGGTGGAATATTAGCCACCAATTTCAATAGGATACTATCCTAGGTGAGCATTGGATATATAGTTGGGTGACCTGATGAGGAATAATATCCTTGGGTTTTTGATTGGTGATCAATTTTGAGGATTTATTCACAATGAGTTTAGATATTTCTTTCCTTGAGGTGGCTTTTATTGGTGTGATCCTTAGGCTCTCTTATAGTTTCTCTTTTTTGAGTGGAGGATGATTTTTTTTGTTCATATCACTTTTTCTTTTTCCCCATGTGGTTTTTATAATAATGGTGAACTTGTTTTGGGATACATGTTTTATTTTTGGATCATTTATTAAATATAGAATTACCTTGGGTATTGCTTTGGGTGACTGGGAAAGGCATAGTGCTAGTTGGAATTATACACTAGCTAGTGTCGGTTTAAATATGGTTGGGATCACCATGTGAGGGTAACCAAAGTATGAACTCCTAGTTCACCCTTTTTATTAGTATGTGATCTCAGGTTAGAGTAAATTCATTTCTTTTCTTGATATATTCCTTTTATCACTGCATTCTTTAAATTTTTTGATACGTGAAGGTTTTAGTGATCTGGTCTTGTAACCTTCAGTTGTTTAGGGTCTGATAGTGGTAGATAATTTTATATACCTAATATTCTGATCTTGGATATTCTTTATCTTTGAGGTCCTCTATTTATTTCATAGTGGGTACTTCTTTTTTGGAGATGATCTCACTTGAGGATGTCTGTGGTTAGTGGAATCCTGTGTTTTCTCTCATTGTTTTGAGGAAAATGATATTTTCCTTAGTGATTATCTTATTATATGAGTTTTTATTCAATTTCACTTTATTTTGATCAATACTAAATGGTGTGGAGACCCCTATCAATATCCCTCTATTTATTTTTCCTTGTCATATGACTATGGATGATTCCTACTTATGGTTTTTGTTGTTAATTGAGTAATTTTGGTGAGTATTTTGGGAAATGTACTATGTTTGATGTTTTATTGGTCTTAGGACCCCTCAAGTTGTCTTTGAACCTTACACTTATTATAATGTAATGGTGGGATTCCTCCTTTTCTCATTGCCATTATTTTGACCATGAATTTTTTGGGGAAGAAAGTGGTATGGTGGGGAGAATTATAACTCCCACAAATCATTGTTACCTTTTAATTTGTATTATTTTATTTTGATTTGGGGAATTTTAAGTTTTTTAGAGGTTTCATCCTAAAACTTAATAAATCTATAATTTTTTCCTCTATTCACTATTTTCACACATGATTTAAGGGAAACCATGTAGCTACATTTACATATATCTTTTTCAGTTTTTTTGTTATATGCATAGGTAACTCAAAGTTTGGTCCAAACCATAAAAGGCCTAGGGAAAACCTGTAACATCACGTTACGTTTCCAGGTACTTTTTATGTTTCTAAGCACCTATTTTTTGGAGTAGTGACTTGGGGGTGCGTTTGGGTGAACTTTTAAGTAAAATAAAAGGGCAATGGCCTGTGCACGGTTTGCGCACGGTTTGTCAAACCGTGTGACCAAACCGTGACAACCAAGAAGCACTGGACAGAGAGGTATGCACGGTTTAAAAAACTATGCAACAAAACTATGTAGACAGCATATCTCTGGATAGTGAGGCACGCATAGTGTGTGCACAGTTTGACAAACCGTACGCCTCTACCCAGGTAAACCGCGTGCGCGGTTTTTAATTCCGATTTTTTCTTTTAAAACCAACCGAACCCCCGGGACTTACATAATTTCGACCTTGGCTCGGTCTTGACTCATTTTATGTATTTCCAAAGCCTCCTAGAGAGATTCCAAGGTGATCTGAACATCTTTCTTTGAGATTGAAGGCTCGGATTGAAGATCTGCTCTCCTCCTGGTAAGTGGATTTCATCCCGTTGTGTTTCTCGTTTATTCCTCTATCTTTCCTTGATCTTTCCATGGGATATTTCCTTTTCTTCCATGGATCTAAACCTATGATTTGAGGTATAGATCTAGGATTGTGAATCTAGATCTAGTTTTTCAAGATCTTGTTTCCTTTGATCTTAATTTTGGTTTTAAGGATTTAGATCCAGATTTTGATCAACGTCGTTATGTCGCTCAGTTTTTGGGGTTTCTCATTGGGATAACTCCCATCAATAAATCGAGGTAGGTGGTTCCATCCCGATTTTCCAAATTTATTAACATTGTATTTTCTTGATTTATTTCAATTATTGATTTAAATTCAATTGCTCAAATTTGATTTCAATTAAATTGATAAAAAGTCTATTCCAATGAATCGAGGTATTTGAAATGGTTTTGGAATGAAAATTTGGAAGACCCCAATTCCATTGATTTGGGTGTGTTTATGAAAATTTGTTGATTTAAATTGTTTAATTTAAATTGTGGATTTTATGGAAATGATTTCAATTAAATTATTGAATTTAATTGTGGAAATAAATTGTGTAATGATGTAATTATTTTTGATTGGATTTAAAATTGGTGAAAATGGATTAAAATTATTTGATAGAAATCCATTGGTTTTATCTTGTGAAAAAGGCTTGTTTTTTAATAAAACATGTTTTGGTTTTAAATGGAAATAAATTGAAACATTTGAAATGGAAGAATGGGATTGATCGTATTTTTAAGCATTCTTAAAATAGTTCTCCCATCATGTAAGAGCGCATGCAAGCCTTAGGTAGTTAGTGAGTTATTTGGATACACTCTACACTACGACAACATTCTAAAACATACTTACAGCGAGTCACATCCCTGACGAGTTGGTGACGAGTCTCCTTTATCCAGTGTCATAGGGACGTGTGTATACACATTTTGTTGAGTTCACATAGAGAGTGTGAAATCCTATAATTGGTTAATACTATCGTACCTTTTGGTAGATGACCATGTTGCTCGCTTGTTTATTTATATGTGAGATATAAATGTATGCCAATGCTTTTGAACTGCCTTACATGCCTGCTGAATTTATATAAACTGTTTTATATAAATGTTTTGCTTAAGCCATTGTTTTATAAATATTCCATTATTGTAAAGCCTTTGCTTAAATTGATTTTTCCATCATTTGAAAATGTATATCATGTTTTTTTTTAAATATGCTTTTGAATTTCCAAACCTATTTATTTGAAAATTGAAATCTTTTCTTTGGATAATATATATTTGGCATCTATTATGGAATCTTTGGTGGTATCCTACTAGTCTTTGTCTCACACCCTACTTTTTCCTTCAGGTGTTTGTATAATTTCTTCTTCCAGGATCAGGTAAAGGGAAGGGACCTCTTGGAGTCGTATCCAGTTGTTGATCTTTGGTTTTGGTGAGTTGTGTCCTTAGGGGCCTTGGAGCTGTTTTTTTTCCTTTTTAGTACTTGTGTTGTAGTACTTTAGGCTTTTATGCCTCTTTGTATTCTATTACATTACTCCCAGTGGAGTTTCCTTTTGTTATGCATACTGTCTTGTTTCTTTTGCTTCCACATTATTGTGTCAAAATTGTTCCCACTTGCATGTTGTGTGATGCCAGGTGCTAGTCACCGACCCATGGGGATCGGGAACACCCTTCGGGCTATGTCAGGGCCGGCTCGGCTATCGGGTTACCAGGGTACCCAGGCTAGTTCTTGACAAAGTGGTATCAAAGGGGGGTTAAGCATCTTTCCTTGATGACAGTATGCATTTGAGTATTCTTGTCAGGACTTGGGAGGTAGTTGTGATTGAGTGTCTAGCCAGCTCTCACCACAATGAACCTTAAGTCACCAGGGTTGGTTAGGGAAATACGACTTGTGGATTAGTTCTAGTATTTTCCCTATTTTGATTTGGATAGAGTGGAATCCAATTCTTGTTAATCCCTTCTATTAAGAATAGTTTTCCTTGTTACTTGGTTTGAGTGTTAATTTATGTCTTTTTATGCTATATAGCATCATGCCTCCGAGAAGATGTGGAGCTCAGATCCAAAAAGAGGTTGTTGCTGAACCTCAGCAAGCAAGTCATATTGTGGATCCGAGTCTAGTTGAGGTGATTGTTTGCACTGTCCAAGCTTTGGTACATGCACCACCTCTAGTTCTTGTTCAGACTCCAACTACAGATCCTCATAGTGATATTATCTGAAGTCATTCTCAAGAATTACTACGCCAGAAGCCACTAGTTTTCAAAGGCTCCACTGACCCTCAACATGATGAGGATTGGTTGAGTAATATTGAATGTATTTTTGTGTTCTTGGAGACACCTGAGCTGATCAAGGTGAAGTGTGCCACCTTTGTACTGGAGGGACCAAGTAGGAGATGGTGGGACACAATGGTGACGGCTAGGAAACATGAGGGTCTAGAGTGGAAAGACTTTAGGGTTCTTTTCACTAACCAGTTCTATCCAGAATTAATGGTGTTGGCCAAGGCTATGGAGTTTTTCAAGATTGAGCAGGCCAACAAAACCGTGACTGAGTACTCAAATCGCTTTTCTGAGCTGGTACAGTTTTCTCCTAAGATTGTATCTAATGAGAGGATGAAGGCTCAGCGATTCGAGTTGGGACTTCGACCAGATATCTGTTCTCAGGTTTTCCTACTAAATCTACCCACTTATGCTGATGTTCTAGATAGGGCAATGATGGTTGAGATGGACTTGTCGGGAAATTCAGGGTTGAAGGAGGTTCTTTTCCCTCCTAGTGGCAGTGTTGGTTCCATTAAAGGAAAACGGAAGCGTGACATTCCTTATGGCAGTTTTGGACAGTAGAGTCATTCGAGACCTCTGGTAGCACCAGGAGGGGCTTCTTTAACTTGCTATCAATGTGGGAATCCAGGACATTCTAAGAGGTTTTTCACTGAGGTACCCAAGAAATGTAGCTCTTGTGGACGTTTAGGGCACCTACAGAGATTTTTCCATCACTTCTCTACTCCACGTAGTGGAACAGGATCATCAGAACCTCCAAAAACTACGGGGTAATCAAATGCTTCACGGACAAAAGGGTTCCATCCATAGGTATCCGGAACGAAGCTTCTTCACGTAGTGGAAGAGTCACCAGTGGTAGCTGATATAGGTCCTGCAACTATGAGAGGTACCATTACTATTGCTTCTTCTTTAGTGACATATCTTTTTGATAATGGTGCATCTCACTCTTTTATTTCAACCCATATTCTTAATCTGCTTAATCTACCTATGGAACTTTTATCTTGTGCGATGGATATTACTACAACCCTTGGTGTAATGAGAGAGAAGGGTCTTTGTAGTCCTGCTTGTGTCTTCTCTCTATCAGATGTTGATCATGCTTAGAGTTTCTTGGTTCTCGACATGAAATCTTTTGACGTCATATTTAGGATGGATTGTCTCATTGACAATAAATCCCGGATCGATTTTTATCTTCGATGGGTTTACCTTACTACACTCAGTGGTGTACCCCTTGTTTTTCAAGGAGAGTGGGACCCAAGGTCAAGCAGAGCCGGACCCTCTTATCCACAATTGTGGAAAGTTATATCAGCATTTTCTTTTTGATCTGGAGAGAGATTTAATGTGTGGTGATCTTCCTCCATTTTTCACTGAGTTTCCCGACGTGTTTCCTTCTGACTTATCTGGTTTGCCACCAGTAAGAGAGGTTGATTTTTATATTAACTTAATGTCTGGTACTCAACCGGTTTCTATTCCCTCTTACCGAATGGCTCCAGCTGAACTAAAAGAACTTAAAGTCTCAATTAGATGATCTTATTGAGAAAGGTTTTATACGCCTGAGTGTGTCACCTTGGGCAGCACCTGTTCTCTTCACCAAGAAGGCTGATGGTTCTCTTCTCTTATGTGTTGATTATCGAAATCTCAATCGATTTATGATAAATAACAAATACCTGTTACCACGAATTTATGATTTGTTTGATTAGTTGAAAGGGTAAAAGTGGTTTTCAAAAATTGATCTTCGATCAGGTTACCATCAGTTGAGTATAATAGAATATGACGTTTATAAGACCGTATTTCGGAGTATGTATGGCTATTATGAGTACCTTGTTATGCACTTCAGCCTAACAAATGCTCCTGCAGTTTTCATGGATTTGATGAAAAAGGTTTTCTATGAGTATCTAGATACTTTCATGGTAGTCTTTTTAGATGACATTCTTGTCTACTCCAAGTCTGAGGAGGATCATGTGCATCATCTGAGAACAGTTCTGAGTCTTCTAAGGAATCACCGACTTTATACCAAGCTTTCAAAGTGCGATTTCTGGATTCGAGAAGTGAAATTCTTGGGACATGTCATGTCAGAACAAGGAATATCAGTTGATCCTGAAAAGGTGAAGGGTGTTATGACTTGGGAACAACCATGAAATGTTTTCGAGATTCGGAGATTCTTGGGCTTAGCGGGATATTATCATCGGTTTGTTAAAGACTTCTCAAAGTTAGCTTCTCCAATGACTGCTCTGACTTGAAAGGGAGTGAAGTTTTCCTAGAATGATAAATGCCAGAGTTCTTTTGTTGAGTTAAAGCATCTTTTAACTATGGTGCTGGTTTTAACTCTTCCTGAGGTTGGGATAGGTTATGTGGTCTTCTGTGATGCATTGGTTTCGGGTTTGGGATGTGTACTCATGTAAGGTAATCATTCTTTTGCCTATGGGTCTCGTCAGCTTAAGCCACATGAGAAGAACTATCCCACCCATGACCTTGAACTTGCAGTTGTAATGAACGCACTTAAGTGTTAGAGATATTACCTTTATGGAGAAAGGATTACTGTGTATTAACACCACAAGAGCTTGAGTTATATATTCTCTCAAAAAGATTTGAGTCTCCGCCCAAGACGTTGGGTGGATTACCTACAATATTTTGACTTTGCATTGCCTATACCCCGGAAAAGGAAATTTAGTTACAGATACATTAAGCAGGAAACTGCCATCACAGGTTGTGAAAGAATCTTCAGAAGAGTGGAGTTTGATGGCTCTTTTTTCTTAGTTGCATATTGGAGTTCAGTGGAAGGGGAATGATGTTTATTTAGCCAGTGTTCAGTTAACATATACTATCCTTGAGTTAATTATTCAGGAACAACAACTGGATGATGAATTCCATAGAATTAGGGACTCACTTTATGGTGGGGAGACCGACACCCAGTGGCAGTTCTCCAAAGAGGGTGTTATGTGTTATCAAAACCGTTACGTTGTGCCATTAGCGACAAGGAAGGATGTGATGGGGGGTTGCCATAAATCTCAGTGGGTTGTACTCCCAGGAACCACGAAGATGTTCTATGACATGCGGTGACAGTTCTGGTGGCTAGGTATGAGACGAGATGTTGCTGAGTTCGTATCTCGTTGCTATACATGCTAGAAGGTGAAAGCCGAGCACCAGAAACCTTCGGGTTTTCTACAACCACTTCCAGTCCCTACATGGAAGTGGGATGAAATCTCTATGTACTTTGTGGTTGGGTTACCTCAAACCCAGAGGAAGAAGAACATGATATGGGTTGTGATCAAGAGGCTGACCAAGTCGGCTCACTTTATACCTATTCGAGATACAACCAAAGTTGAGGAGTTAGGAAATATCTATGTGAAAGAGATTGTTCGTTTTCATGGAGTTCCATCTGTTATAGTCTCTGATAGGGATCCTCGGTTTACTTATCGCTTTTGGAGAGGCCTTCAAGAGGCACTGGGATCTCAGGTTTATTTGAGCACGGCCTACCATCCACAGTCAGATGGCCAAACAGAAAGAGTTATTCATATCCTTGAATATATTCTCCGCGCTTGTGTTATTGACTTTGGTGGGTCTTCGGATGATCATCTGGTGCTAGTTGTGTAACACCCCAAGATTTCATAGTGTGTTATTTCTTCAAAATAATTTAATAACTTGCACTACACGCAACACCGAGTTCAATTGCACCATGAATTACCAAAAAAAAATCCATTAAAAGAGGTCATGAATAGTATTAACTAAATTTTAAACTTTATAATTTTAGAATCCATATTATGAGTTTCTTAGTCATAATGCAAGAACAGATTCATTTTCAGTATTGCACTTTTATCAACTTTTGATAGTGAAACCTTTTTAAATACAATATTTTAAACTTTTTGACTAAATAGAGACATCAAAAAAATTAAAATGAAACTTCCCAAGCTTCCACGGTACGCTTTCCTTTGAATAAAACAGTAGCGTGTGTTGTACGCAACTTCGAGTTTTAACACACACCACAACCAATCAAACTGGCCGTTATGAATAGTAATACCTAAATTTTGAAATAATATATATTTTATATTTTGAAATGGACTTCATTTTTGGATTCGGAATATCGAATTTAGCCTAAGGTGAAATTTTGGTACTTTTCGGATAACTTTCATATTTTGATGAATAGTGGAAATTACTAAATTTTAATTAAAAACAACTTTTTTAATCAAAATAATTAATAGTGATAAATTATGAATTTGAGTGGTTTTAAAGTATATTTAGAATATATTTTTACAATTTAATATAATTTTGGTCATTAGACAAAATTTTACAATTAAACCGAACATAAACAAGTGTCAATCTTTTGATAGTTATTATCTCTTAAAAACACGCTTTTTGTTTTGACAGCGGGAATTAATTTTAAATTAATTTCTGCCACTTCTGTGTTTTGAATTTAGAAAAATGGATTCCATATTTGGAATCAGGATGTTCAAATTGTGTAAATAGTTAACTTTTATTTTTAGACATTTTGAATAATTACTGCGGTAAATATTTTATTTACCATGGTTAAGGGTAAATCCGGTAAATAAGGGTTAAAAAAAATAATATTATAATAATACTAAATTACCCTAAAACGTGTCTTAACCCTATTGGTTGATACATGGTCGACCATGGGAATCTTTGGGTCTATTTTGGGACCCCATGGATCCACTTGTAAGTGATAATGACACTTTATTTTAATTAAGTTAAAATGAATACAAAAATGACACAAGCATATATCTTTTAGCAAAACAATTTTTACATAGGGTTATATATGATGGATTTTCGATTATAAATATTAATTAGAAAGCTAAAAAGATTTCCTACATAATGATATTTTATTTATAATTTTTAAAAATTAAATAATTTATTTTATATATGACACAATGATGATGCAGTAATTACTATAATAGTGAAAAATTAAAATAATTGATATTATAAATACCCAAATAAATATAATATGAAACTTTTAATGAATTAAACTAATTTTCTAGGATAATATGATATATTAGTATTGATTTAATTGACTTTTTTCTAAGTAATCAATCTGTTATGAGTTTTACAAAAATCAACTATTGAATAGTGTCAAAATTGACATAAAAGAGTTCTTAAAACAAATATTATATTATTAATTGATATTAAATTCCTAAAAATCTAAGGTTCGGCCAAGAGACTTATATCATGATAGGTTCATAATTAATGTACCACTTGGGGGTCGCTTGGATGTATATAGTAAGTTTATTAACCATATTATATAAAAATACAAAGAGACATTGTAAAAGTGAAACTAATTAACTTAGAGTTAATACTTAAAGATAAGGTTAATATAAGTACCCAAACCTGTCTAAATTCTATTTGTTGAGTGGTTTTCGACCTATCCCAACCTTAACCTTTGAATAATCAACTTTGGATCCATTAGAAACCGAATATGAATTTATTATAAATTAATATTTCTAGCTTTTCCAAAGGTGCCCCTCACCCCTCTTATAAAAGGGCACTCCTCCTTCTCATTTCTTCACACATTCAAAGCCTTTTGGTTCGGCCAAACTCTACCCAAATACTCTCCCAACATCCCTCACTACAACCTAGAGGCCTTAGTTTGATCAGAAAGCCAACCTAAGGAGCCCTTTTGATCAAATAAAAAGGAAGAACCCGAAGAAGAGGTAATGATTTCACCACCCTTCTCCAAGTTCATTTCTTCTTCCACTTCTTCTTCCTTTGTTCTTACCATTCTAAAATAATAACTCCAGTATCTCACATATACTGTGATGTTATTATAAATATGGTACAATCATATTCAGTATTCTATCCACCCTTTGAATAACATGTCACCATACGTGCGTACGTACGGCTTACCGTCTCCACGTCGTGGTGTAATTGTTATTCAATATAATATTATTTGGATGGGTATAATAATGATGTGTAACTCATGTAAATAATAAATATAACATGTTAATTATTCTGTATATATGATATACCATCCATTTATATATTATTTTAATATCAAAAGAATGATATTGTCGCTCGTGCGTACGTACGGACTACCGTCTCCACGAACGCGATGAGATTCATTCTCCATCGTATCCATTCAAGTATAATTATCATTTGATGATTTAAAAATAATGTTTAAGGACTGGATATCATTCTGGATATGAATAAGATACAACAACCATGGCTTATGTAACAAAACATATAAAAGAAAATGAGTAAGTTAACTCCCGAAACGACGATAATTCTAAGACAAATCAATGTTAAAAGATCATATATGATATCATATTAATATATATGATTCTTGTATAATTTAATAACAACTATTTCACCATTATACAGGAGGTTAACCTACCCCAACCAAGGAAAAGTACAAGGTAAGGGTTTACTTTACAACCTCTTCATTATCCAAGGTTGTTTATACGTAATAATCTACTGGGATCTCTTTATCATCCACATCCATGTTTCTTAAAAATGCATTTCAAAACATTTTTACTATTTACTAGAATATGAGTTAAAGTCATTTATACCCTTTTTGACTTTTATAAGTGGTTTATAAAGGAATCTTTCGGTCGTTTTCAAAACAAGGTCCTTTTTAACCTTTTCGACAGAATTAAGGTAAGAATGTTTTTTTTAACTTATACGGCGGGTGCGGCTATTTTCCGCCGTTATAAAATCTTCAAAGCTTCCCTTAAAAGCTTATAAGAATATTTTCAAAGAAAATGTTTTATTTTATATGTATCATAAATTATTTCAAAATAAAAGGAGATATTTCTTTAAAAAGAATTTTGATTTCATCTATGTCAACATCTTTTGATGGATTTTAAGATTATTTGAAGTTGATTTATTATGATACAAAACTTCTATATTGTATTGAAGGTTTTGTGATATGTTTGACTGTGGATGTGCTATTTTTATACCATTCATAGTTTATGGTGAAAGTATTTACATTTCGTATGCTAGTTTTAATACGAATGTTTATGTTATGTTTAAACCTTTTCATATGGGAATGCATTGGACTTAATATGTGACGGGTGGAGCCCGCTATAGCTCCTCGATGCATCGGTAGGTCTCATGAGACAAAATAGTGTCTTGGCACAAGGCCTTGACAAAATCTTATTTGTAGTCTTGGCACGAGGCCTTGGCTATGTGGTTATGATAGTCTGGCATTATGCATTCCAACATTATGAAAGTGGTTATTGATTTTTGCATGTGATTATTCGATTAGTAGAATATCCATGTGAATAAGTAAATGGCATTATTTCATTTTATTTATGCCATACCATGTTGAAGGTTCATGTTTAAAAGGCTTTTGTTTTAGTTATACATTGCCTTAAATGTTTATTCTCATTGATTAAAGTTTCCGCTATATTGTTATCCTTACTGGGCATTTGAGCTCACCCCTTTTCTATGTTTTATTTTTCCCATGAAGTGAAGATGTAAGTTATGAATGACCTGCAGGGATATTATGAGGGGATTATAGTGTGGACTGTGGAAACATTATGTTGTTGTAGTAGTTTTTCATTTTATGATGTAATGTAAAACTTATGAATATATCTAGTGTTTCCAAGGCTACTAAACCAATCGGTCTTTCGAGATTTGATCTTTCTTGTGATCATGCCAATGTTATGTAATAATGCACTGACTCTAGGCAACTAGGGTCGGGGCGTTACAAGTTGAGTTTTCTTATAAAAACAGTTATTAGTCTACGAAAAAAATGGCTCCTTTTGAGGATTTGTATGGTTGTTCTTGTAAATCTCCTTTGTTTTGGTCAGAGATTGGTGAAAGATCTTTGGTAGGATCGAGTTTGGTCCAAGAGACGACAGCCAAGATCCAGTTAATTCATTAGAGAATGTTGAGAGCACAGAGTCGGTACAAGTCTTATGTTGATCGTTGCCGTAAACCTTTAGAGTTCTCAGTTGGTGACCATGTGTTCTTGAAATTTTCACCCCGATTGGGCCATCGATGGCTAGGGAGGGAAGGGAATCTTGCTCCTCATTTTTTGGGACCTTTTGAGGTTATTGGTCTTGTGGGGAAAGTTTCTAACTGTCTAGATCTACCACCAAAACTGACGTCGATACATAACGTGTTCCATGTAACGCAGCTGCGAAAGTATCTCTCTGATCCATCTCATGTTGTGAGGTGGAGTGATCTTGAGATTGAACCAGATTTATCTGTTACTGAATGACCAATCAGGATTTTTTATTCTATGACCAAGGTACTTCATCGGAGAACGATACCTTTGGTCCATGTACTATCGAAACATGGTTCTGATTCTCATGAGATGTAGGAAAGGGAGGCACTAATGAGAGATCAATGGCCTCATCTTTTTGACGTGGAGTTTTCTTCATAGGCTTTCTGGGGACAGAAAGATCTTATAGTGGGGTGGTTGTAACATCACGTTACGTTTCAAGGTACTTTTGATGTTTCTAAGCACCTCTGTTTTGGAGTAGTGACTTGGGGGATGAGTTTGGGTGAACTTTTACAAAATGGAAATGGATTGTGCACGGTTTGTGCACGGTTTGTCAAACCATGTGACCAAACCATGCCAACCAAGCAGCACTGGACAGACAGGTGTGCACAGTATGCGCACGGTTTGACAAACCATGCGACCAAACTGTGCAGACCATGTATCTCTGGACAGTGAGGCACACACGGTGTGCACACGGTTTGACAAACCGTGTGCCTCTACCCAGGTAAACTGTGCACATGGTTTTTAATTCTGATTTTTTCTTTTAAAATCACCTGAACCCCTGGGACTTACATAATTTCGACCTTGGCTCAGGCTTGACTCATTTTAGGTCTTTCCAAATCCTCCTAGAGAGATTCCAAGGCGATCAAAACATCTTTCTTCGAGATTGAAGGCTCAGATTGAAGATCTTCTCTCCTCCTAGCAAGTGTATTTCATCCCATTGTGTTTCTTGTTGATTCCTCTATCTTTCCTTGATCTTTTCATGGGAGATTTTCTTTGCTTCCATGGATCTAAACCTATGAGTTGAGGTATAGATCTAGGATTTTGAATCTAGATCTAGTTTTACAAGATCTTGATTCCTTTGATCTTAATTTTGGTTTTAAGGATTTAGATCCAGATTTTGATCGATGTCGTTGTGTTGCTCGGTTTTTGGGGTTTCTTGTTGGGATAACTCCCGTCAATAAATTGAGGTAGGTGGTTCCATCCCAATTTACCAAATTTATTAACATTGTATTTTCTTTATTTATTTAAATTATTGATTTAAATTTAATTGATCAAATTTTTTTTCAATTAAATTGATAAAAATTCGATTCCAATGAATCGAGGTATTTGAAATGGTTTTGGCATGAAAATTTGGAAAACCCCCAATTCCAATGATTTTGGTGTGTTTATGAAAATTTTCTGATTTAAATTGTTTAATTTAAATTATGGATTTGATGGAAATGATTTCAATTAAATTGTTGAATTTAATTGTGGAAATAAATTGTGTAATGATGGAATTGGTTTTGATTGGATTTCAAATTAGTGAAAATGGCTTAAAATTATTTGATAGAAACCCATTGGTTTTATCTTGTGAAAAAACCATGTTTTTTATTAAAACCTATTTTGGTTTTAAATGGAAAGAAATTGGAACATTTGAAATGGAAGAATGGGATTGATCGTATTTTTAAGCATTATTAAAATAGTTCGCACATCATGTAAGAGTGCATGAAAGCCTTAGGTAGTTAGTGAGTTATTTGGATACACTCTACGCTACGACAACATTCTAAAACATACTTGCGGCACGTCACATCCCCGATGGGTTGTTGATGAGTCTCCTTTGTCCAGTGTCATAGGGATGTGTGTATACACATTTTTCTGAGTTCACATAGAGAGTTCAGAATCCTATAACTGGTTAATACTATCATACCTTTTGGCAGATGACCATGTTGCTCGCTTGTTTATTTATATGTGAGATATAAATGTATGATAATGCTTTTGAACTGCCTTACATTCCTTCTAAATTTATATAAACTATATTATATAAATTTTTTTCTTAATCAATTATTTTAGAAATATTCTATTATTGTAAATCCTTTGATTAAATTGATTTTTCCATCATTTGAAAATGTATAGCATGTTTTGTTAAAATATTCTTTTGAATTGCCAAACCTGTTTATTTAAAAATTGAAAGATTTTCTTTGGATAATCTATATTTTTCATTTGTTATGGAATCTTTGGTGGTATCCTATTGTGCTTTGTCTCACACCCTACTTTTTTCCTTCGGGCGTTTGTAGACTTTCTTCTTTCAGGATCGAGCAAAGGGGAGGGACCTCTTGGAGGCGTATCCATCTATTGATCTTTGGTTTTGGTGAGTTGTGTCCTTAGGGACCTTGGGGCTGTTTTTTTCCTTTTTAGTACTTGGGTTGTAGTACTTTGATCTTTTATGCCTCTTTGTATTCTGGTACATTACTCCTAGTGAAGTTTCCTTTTGTTATGCATACTGTCTTGTTTCTTTTGCTTCCGCATTCTTGTGGAAAAATCGTTCCCACTTGCATTTTGTGTGATGCCAGGAGCTAGTCGCCAACCTGTGCAGATCAGGAATGCCCTTCGGGCTATGTCAGGGCTGGCTAGGTTATCAGGTTAATAGGGTGCCTGGGCTGGTTCGTGACAAAACCATTTGATTCATATTTGGGTATGGGTATTATAACATGACTTGAGCATGGTTAGAGGAAATTGTGTGACAAGTGTGTGAATAGGTGTGCAGTTTTGATAGAGGGGTTTTTCATGGTTGGTGCATGGTTTGGAAACCATTTAGTCAAACCATATGAGGTTGGCTTGTCTAGGCATTGGCCACTACATGCTTGGTACACGGTTTAGAAAACCATGTGACCAAACCATGCATAATTCTCAGATTTATTTAAAAGTAGAATTTACCCATTTTCCTTGTAGATTTTAAGGGGATAAGAACCCCTATTTTACCATCCCATTCATCCAAGCATGGGGAACACACAGAGGAGCTCATATTCTTCCTCCACTATTGATTTTAATCTCTCTCCATCTCATTTTCAAGTGGAATCCAAGTGGTAATCCCCTCTTTCTTCTCTATTTGTCTTCTCTTCTCTTCCCATTTCCCTCCCTATTGATTTCTCTCACTCTTTAAAACCTTAAACATTTTTTAGGTTTAGATTAGGGTTCAATGAGGTTTTAATTATAGATATTTAGGTTTTCTAGATTTGATAAGGCCATTTTTGGATTGTTTGGGCATTATCCATCAAAGGTGATGGGTGTCAAATGGTTATGATTGAAATGAGATAGGTTTTTTTATGGAATTTCCTTGAAATACATGTAATAAATTGATTTAGTGTTTTATAATAATTTATTATGATTTAGAAAGAATGTTATAAGACTGTAGTTGGATATAAATTATTCTCAAATGATTTTTTTTCTTGGCATGGGCATGTCGCATGCTAAGCAGTTTGAAAATGCCTGAATGGATCTATTAAAAATGGTTCAACTGTTTTGAAATGGTTTCTTATGGAATCTCATTAACACAATGAACTCGTTTTTGTTTTTAAATGGATTGAAACTAGTTTAAAGGATTTTCATCGAATATGTTACATTATAAGTATTTGTTAAAATGCTAGAATGGATTTTCTAAAAGAATTTAAATATTTTTAAAAGGTTGTTTAACACCAATTTTGTCTTTAAATCATGTTTGTAATGTTTTAAAGGTATGCTTTGGAAATAATAGGGATTTTTCCTTATTTCTATTTAAATGGTTTTGAAACTGTGTGGTCTCATAGTTCCCTTAAATAAATCTGAATTAGGAGGTTTGTTTTTGTAAATGGGTTATTGGCGCCCATTTGGATTCCTTTTAAAAAGGGGTTTGGTTCCCTCTATAGTGATTTTATGGAAATGGTTGGATTTCAATTTTGGATTTCAAAGTTTGGTTTGATAAAAAAATTAAAGGATATTTGAAAAGTGGTTTTTAAATGGTGTGAAAATATATTGGCATCTCAAGAACTTTTTTGAAATCTTAGTTGGCACTTTAAACAAAGTGGTTTTATAAATTCATGAGAGCCTCATTAAATCCTAACATTACTATTATTATTATCATTGTTTCTTGTGATTCCTTAAGGGATATTTTATATTTTTGTATCCTTATATGTTTCTTGTTCATGGATTATAATATAATGGGGTTATTTCTTGAGAGGATGTAGGAGGTGAGGTGTGTATTTTTTTTAAAATTTTATATTTAATACATGTTATTGTTTATTTTTGATCACCTGTATTTGACCTTTCATGGAAGTAATGGGAATATAATTGGTGAAATGTCTGAGTTAAAACCCTAATATAGTTAGTGGGTCAACTAGGGAGTGTTTCCTGACTACTTTGAGATGGTTAGATGGGAACGGGTAGCAGGCATAGTGAGTTAGAAACCTTTGTTTATTTACATGGTGGTGAAGGATCTCCAGGGAAGTTTATTTTCATATAGTCTGATGGGACAACTGGGTACATTAACAAGTTTGTAAGTGTTAACCTTGTTTACTTGTCACCATTTTAGGTCTTTATTCCTAGGGGTGATTCCCATGATGCTAGGTCCTTTTTATGACATTTTAGGTGAACTAATTTCATGATTCGATTATATTCCCCTAGATCATTTTTTCATCATCGTCATTGTTTTTTTGTTTATTGGATTGTGTTTCCTTGATGCTTGGGTTCCTATGTGTGATTTATGTAACTCTTTGAGTGTATTGGTTTACATTAAAATGGGTTGTGTTAAAAAAACTTGGAATTGTGTTTCAAAAAGTAAATTGGTTTGAGTATTTCTTAAACAGGTTTTAAGAAATAGTTTTTCCTTTATATGTTTATGAAAAATGAGTTTTCATGAAAATTTTGGAAAGAGGTATAAATGGTATTTTGGATCATTATCTATAGAATTAAAGACTGTAATATCCTATCTTTTTTCAAGTATGTCTCTCTCTATGTTTTTGTTAATATTTTCTTTTGGTTATTCTTTCATCGTGAAATTATATCATTTGAATAAATGTAGTCTTGGATTGAAAGGAAACTTGAGAAAGACTAGTGAGTATCCATGAGGAGAGATTTGATGGAGAAAATTACTTAAAGTTTGAGCATGTATGCTTGTTTTAATTAATGGAGTCTGGGTATAAATGGGTTGAGTATTTCACAGGTTCTTGGTAAGTTGAGAAACTTTAAAAGTGTGTTGGTTTGTTTAAAAAGGAAAATGAGATGAAAAATCAACTACAAAACATTTACATGCCATGTAAAGGAATTACACGCCATGTAATTTTTCAAGGGTTTTAATAAAATAGATCTGAGGTGATAGTTTTTTCAGTGTATTTCATTAAAAAAAATTTACATGACATGTAATCACATTACACATCATGTAAATGACTACCCTTATATTTTAAACTTGTTATGCAGATGATTTTCATTTTAATATGCTACAAATCCTATCCTCTCGACCCTAGGGATTTTTCTAAGAAATTTTAGGGTGCCCAATTTTGTTTTGTACATCCCGTTAGTGCAATTAATCCCTGGTAAGTCTTTTTGGTTAGTTTTCTTCCATTTCTTCCTTCTTCTCCAAACTTTGTAGTGAAAACACTTGAACGATTGCATTTTTTTATCTTGGTTATCTTTGATCTATGAACCTATTTGAAATAATCCACACATTCTTCCTCATGGATTTGGTCATTAGAATCATTGTTAGATCATTAGTTAAAGGTAGGTTGTCTAAATCTTAACCCTATAGTTTGATAATTTCCAATTTTATACAATATGGTGATTGTTCCATCATTACATGCACCCAAATTAATTAAATAAACGAGTGTGATTATTCCTTGAAGTCCTTTAGTTTCAAATTTATTTTTAACTGGATTACGGATACCCATGGGGTGATTTAACCATGTTTATAATTGAATTTGATAATGGATTAAAGTATGTTTAACAAGACATGTGAACTAGGGTGATTTCTTGTTATAGAATCCCTAAATTGTGGATTATTTATTATTGATATAATTTTCAATCAATATTGAATTAAATTGAAAGTGTAATATGAAATAAGAATGGTAATTCTCATAATTAACCATTGAGAAATGTGATGTGATATTGTGATATTCATGCTACATGATAGGAATTGTGTTACATGTTGTAATACTTATATATCAGGCTCAGTTCTGGAACTTGCACACATATATTCTGTAATGTTGATATTGAGTGGGCTCATCCCAGTCCCATGTTGTAATGCTTATATAGATCATGTTATGCCTAGTCCCATGTTGTAATTCTTATAGGGCTTTGACCTGGATTGATTGTTGTGACTATTCCACGGTTATATGGTTTTGGTTGGCATGGTTGTAAGACATACTCAAAGATATTTTAGAATGGTTCAGAATCATGTTATTTTACCTTAGTTATATGGTTGTGGTTGTAAGGTTCATAATACATGCTCAGAGATATTCTGACATAGAGCTGAAAGAGGTTGTTGTTGTATTTATTTAATTGTTAAAATAATTAATACATATTTTTATCACTTTATTGCATAAACTTTTTATTGGAATGGTTTTTTTAAACACAGTTGTGTCAACCTACTGAGTTATACTCACATCCCATTCAGACCTCTGTTTGGTACCTGAGAGGATTTTTTGGAGGTAGGTTTTGACAAGGTAAAAGGACATTACTGTTGATTTCTTGTTTATGTATAGGTTGGAGTTTTTAGAAGGGACCGATGTGGGGTTCAGGACCTAGGACTTTTAGATTCTTATTTGAGTCTACTAGTATTTTACTTTTATTATTATATCATGAAATTTAGTTACCTTCCAGCATGTCATTACATTATTCCTCTATTATTTATTAGATTATTTGGTTGGATTTTATTATTGTCTTGTGATATGTATTTACTTTGATTACTTCTGTTTTATTATAATTTTTTTCTACTACTATAACACTTCATAATAGGGGGTATAGTCTTCCCACTAAACATTTCACATACCCACTTCTATTTGGAATCCTCTGGTGTTTGGAGATGTGTACTTTAGGTCTCATAACTAGCCCTTTCTGGACACATGAGAGTGTTCTGGATTGGGGGATGTTATGATGTGGTATTAGAGGCAGGTTTTCTTTTATTATTCTTTACTATTTTGGGAAATGTATGAAGGATACTAGGATGTGTCAGTTCTTTTTAATGATATTGTGTATGGTAGTAGCTAACCCATATATGGAGAAAATATGAGTGCCTAGGGATGGGATTTTTGTTTGTGTTGTGTGCTTGTTACGGTTGATGTTATTTCAGCTTGGGTGATTCACATGTTATATGAGGCTATTGTTTTTTGATTTTACTATTTCTTGATATTTTTATTCATGGCCCAGTATGGAGTGAGATGATAATACATGAATCGTAATAGGAACATAGGGATATATTGACATGAATTGTTCATGATAAGGGCATATCTATTTTTGTATATAATATATGCTTGCATGTTGAACTATAATATGATATAACCATTTCACTGGATAAATGAAATAATTTATAATGTCATGCTAAAATAATTTTAATCCATGCATATATAGACCAAGAGTTAGTGGTTCTCAGTTTTAGTCACTTGTTGTGGTTGACCTTGTTGCTAGACAGTTCTCTATGGTGTGTGTTTTTCTTATAGAGAAAATTCCTCCTTAACATCTTCGACTCGAGCGTCAGTAGAGTGGAAATCAAAATGCTCCTAACATATCTGAACTATAGCTTCCTATAGTTATTGAGGAGAATATGGATGTTCAGCTTTGTGATAGCTTCCTGAGGGTCATGTGATCCATAGAAAGGGAAATTTTTTGTAATATTCCTTCGATGTCTGAGCTGACAGAATATTTTCAGCTGCAGCATCCACCTATGTTTATTGGGGAAGGAGGAACCCAATAAGTCAAGTTATGGATTGATTCAGTCCAGAAAATATTTAATAATCTCTAGAAACCCATATATTGGAGGGTGAAGCTTGCTTCATATATGCTTCGTGGACCTACCAAGCATTGGTGGGATATTCTGGAGGAATATGGGTAGAAGAATAAGCTATCTTAGAAGGACTTCAAGAAGAATTTCTAGATCCATTTCTATCTCGAAACCTTGATGGATAAAAAATATCATGATTTCATGCATCTGACACATGAGGGTTTTTCAATTATAGACTATGATAGATGTTTTACCGACCTATATTGTTTTTTTTTCATATTTGGTAGCTGATGAGATCTCTAGGGTGAGATGTTTTAAGGATTTTATTCATTATGATATCAATTCATAGGTAAACGTTTTTAAGACACTTTGAAGATATGATGAATCAAGCACTCACCATGTAAGGGAATCTGAGAGAGTCCCCAAGCAGCGTCCATGCTATTTTAGCAGGGTGATATGGGATTTCTTCTTCAAGTGGTAAGAAGTATTGTTATGAAAGTTTCCACCAAAGAAGTAGTGGGATGAGAAGTCAGGGCTATAGAAAAAAATATCAAGACCATTTTTTGTTTCAGTGCTATCAATGTAGAAATTTTGGTCACAAGCACCCATAGTGTCCTTACCCCTTAGTTGAGTGTCGTTTCTGTGGAAGACTGGGTCATCTTTAGAGGTTATATGTGAACTTTCTATAGAATACTAGTGGAAGAGGATCAGAATATGAACTAAAGTTGGGAAGGGGCTTAAATACCCCTCAGTAGGCAAATAGCTAGAGTTCCATAGGGTGTTCAGGCCGAGGCAGGGGACGTGGTACCCTAGTGAATGATAAATAGTACCAAGAAAGGGATATAACTCAGGGTAGTTAGACTAGAGCCAAGGGAAGAGGGAAAATTTGGTTTCAAGTTATATAGACTACTCTAGTTAATGTGGATGGAGGACCATCTATCGTTAGAGGTATAATTCTTGTATCATCTACCTTATCTTGTGTTTTTTTTATATAGGGGAATCACATTATTTTCTATCTTCTCTTTTTAAAAATGGTTTGGTCTTGGATTTGAAAATCTTATATGGATTTTTAACCATTGACACACTATTGGGAGTGTGTTCCGATAATATCAAATGTTTCAAAGTGTGTTCTCTAGAGATTGGTGGTTACTGCTTCTTTTGGGAACTTTTCATGCTGTAAATGACAGGCTTCGACTTGATTCTTGGTATAGATTGGTTAGTTCTATATCAATATCATATTGACTATTATAGGATGAGATTTTCTTTCCTATCTCTAGAATTAAACAGTTATTCTAATTAGGGTGAGTGGGATCTTTAGGCTGGTTATGCGGGACCAATTCAGTGCAGATTGGATTGTCTCATGACTTGGATTTCTGACCATGCTCAAGATAATGGTATAATGTAGCAAGATTCTTTTCCTTTATTGGTAGACCATTTTTAGGATGTTTTCCTTTATGATTTCTATGGCTTACCACCCAAGCGAGAGGTTGAGTTCATGATCGAGTTGGTGTCGGGAGAAGAGTTGGTTTATATCATGCCTTATCGAATGGCACCAATAGAGCTTCAGGAGTTGAAGTTTCATTTGGAAGATCTATAATCTAAAGGATTCATGAAGATGATTACATATTCTTAAGATTATATGGTTGTCTTCTCTAAAAAGGTTGATGGATCATTGTGCTTATTTATGTATTATTGTAGGTTGAACCAAATGATGGTCAAAAACTGGTATCATATTATATGCATTAATGATATTTTTGATCAGTTTATAGGTGATAAGATCTTCTCTAAGAATGATTTGATATTAAGATATCATCACTTAAGGGATAGGCCATCGAACATACCTCAAACTACTTTTAGTAGTAGGTATGTCTTGTATGAATTCATAGTGATGTAATTTTGGTTGACTAATGAACTAGTGGTATTCATGGACTTAATGAATAGAATCTTTCATCTATTTTTGGACTAGTTTGTGGTGTTTTTCATTGATGATATATTGGTGTACTCTTAGTCATCATATGATCATGCCAAACATCTTGAAATCATCTTGATTTCATTGAGAGAGATTTGACTTTACGCCAAGATAACCAAATGCAGTTTATGGATTAATAAAGTGCACTTCTTGGTCCATGTTATCTTAGAGGCAGGAGTGTCAGTGGGCCCAAAGAAAGTTTCAGCCATGGTATCTCGGGAACAACCCAAGAACATCTTAAAAATTCATATATTTTTTGTTTTATCAGGTTATTACCAACATTTTATCCAAGATTTCCCAATTTGACAACACCAATGTCTAGGATGACCAAGAAAGGGGTGAAGTTTGTTTGGTCTGATGCTTCTGAGAGAAATTTTCAAGATATGAAAGGTAGGTTGACCTCAACACCTATCCTCACTTTACCTATGTTGGGTAAATCATATACCATATACTATGACGCATCTAGAATTGGACTCAGAGTAGTTATGATGCAAGAGGGTCAAGTGGTTGCTTATGGCTCCAGGTAGCTGAGACCATATGAGAGGAATTACCCTACTCACGGTCTGGAGTTAGAAGTAGTGGTATATTCCCTAAGATTTTGGAGACATTATCTCATGGATTATAGGTTTTTGGTATATATGGATCACAAGATCCTTAGGTATATCCTTTCTTAATGGGACCTGAACCTTCGGTAGAGGAGGCAGTTTGACTATCTACAGTCTTTTAAATTTGAATTGGTTTATACCTCAGGAAATGGAAACATTTTTTCCGATGCTTTGATTAAAAATACATAGACAGTGGTAGTATGGGAGTCTTATGATGAGTGGTATATAATAGACCTATTTACATACATGCATCTAGATGTTTAAGAATCCCATAGGTGATTAGATCTAACTTTGACATCTTTTATACCCATGTTTTTGGACTGGATTAAGTCTGAGATATTATCTAATCTTGAGGAATCAGTTCTGAGAGAAAAATTAGTGGGGAGACGCCATCAAGATGGTCGCTCAGTAGTGTAAATTCTCTTCTTTTCTATGTTCGAGTATGGGTTCCTATGGGCTTGCGTGAAGAGCTGATGATGGGTCTTCATGCTTCTAGATGGGTAGTATATCTTGGTTTAACAAAGATGTATCATGATCCACATAGATAGTACTGGAGGTTAGGAATTAATAAGGTGGAAAGATTCATGTCTAGATGCTTCACTTATTAGCAGGTGAAATCTGAGCATCAGAGGTCAGCTTGGATTTTTTAGCCTTTACCCATTCCTAAGTGGAAATGGCATGATGTCACAATGGATTTTTTTGACAAGATTACCCATAATGACTCATAAGAACGATGATGTGTGTGTGGTTTTTCATCTAATGACTAAGGTATCCCACATCTTACCTATTAGGGAAACCTTCACAATTGATGATCTAGGAAATCTTTATGTGCATGAGTTGGTTCAACTTCATAGTGTTCCAAGGAGTATTATTTCAGATAGAGATCCTCATTTCACATCACGTTTCTAGTAGGGCATTTAGAAAGCCATGGGATCATGAGTTCTTTTAAGTGCATCCTATCATCCATAGACTGATAGTCAATATGAGTAGACTATTCAGGTTCTAGAGGATATGTTATGAGCCTATGTTTTGGATTTTGGTGGTTCATGGGAGAAACATATGGAACTCATGGAGTTTGTATATACTAATATCTTCTAGTGACTGATACAAATTGAACCTTTTGAGGCCTTATATGGTAGGCTATTCCGTTCCCATCTTTGTTGGTTGGAGGCTGGTGATTCATCACTTTTTGGGCATACACTACTACAAAAAAAATGTTATTAACAGTGCTAGAATAGGGCTTTATCAGCGCTAAAAAATCCCTGATAATCAGAGCACAGTTAAAATCCCTAAACTTTTAATAGCGCTAAAAACAGTAGAAAAAAGCAGTGCTATTAAATGGGGTAAAAAAATCACACATCCATGAGCACCAAAACCCCTTTATCAGTACTTCCACAACCCCTTTATCAGTCCCCCCCCCCCATCATCACTTTTCACCCCACCACCCCTTTTATTAGTGCTTTGCGAATTTCCAACCCCATGCGCACCTGTCTGGATTCGAACCCTGCACCTCTCATTCGAATATAAAACTCCTTTACCACTACACCATGTAATTTTACTATCTATTTAATGATATTTCTATATATATATATATATACATATATTTATATAATTATTCTTAAATATATTTATGCAATATATGTGTGTGTGATATATATATACTTATATTTATTTAAATATATTATATATTATATTTATTTACATGTACTATAATATAATATAAATATATATATGTGTGTGTGTTTATTAATACACACATATATGTATATAAAAATATTATAAATATATTTTTATAATGTAAAAAATGGTTAGATATTGTTTTAAATAAATTTTTAGAATATTTATTTATTTAGATATATTAAAATATATATTTTTACATAAATATGTTGATATATGTATTTATATGAGTGATTTATTATAATTAAATATAAGAAAACATGGATATATTAAATTATATATAAAATTACGTTGTAAAAAAATGATAAAATTTAAAAACCATAATATCAATACAAATATAATACTTGGGAATAAATTTAGTCCCCACAGGAAAAGGGCAAAAATACCCCCACAAATGAGGCTGAAAATCCATTTATTGTTAAAAAATCGGGGAACCTCAACTAAAAACAAAGTTTTGGAAGCCCTGTGGGCCTTTTTTGGTCTTTAAAATATTACATAGGTTTACCTGTGGCACTAAGGGTGCAGATCTCATCACAGGCTTCTATTTTATATTTTGTTGATCCTAAATGGACACCTGGATCAAAATTTATGGTTGTTTGAAGTTCGAGTTACATTTTTTACTTATTTTAGATATTTTATTAATTTTGTGATTTTTTTATCTTTAAATTGATATTAAATGACTATTACTTGGTAATAATAAGAAAATTATTAATTTAAAATATTTTTTAAATTATTTTATAATCCATTTTCACTAAATATCTTATATATTAAGTGTAAGTTTCTATTTACCTTATCTAAATCATATTTTAAAAAATATATATTAAATTTATATCAATATAAATATATTTATATATCAATATAAATATATTTATATATCAATATAAATATATTTATATATTAATATATTATTTTTAATGAAATATATTTTTTTGAAGTATACTTTTATCAATGCTTGTAAAAAAGTGCTAATAAAGGTGGTCTTTAACAGTGCTACTAAAAAAGTGTTGATAAACCCCCCTATCAGCGTTTTTTTACAAGTACTGGTAAAAGACCTCATTTTTCAGTTCTTTTTTCAAAGCAATGATAAATTTCCTCCTTTAACAGTTATTTTTTTAGTGTTGTTAATGACCTCCTTTAATAGCGCTTTTTTAGAGCTAACAAAGGGGGTCTTTAACAGTGTTTTTAGCTAGCACTATTAATTTCCTAGCACTGGATAAACCTGGTTTTGTAGTATTTCTAGTCTCATATAGGAGAAATATCAACAATTTTGGTTGATCAGACAGTGGTTGGTGACCGCACAAAGTAGGCAGAAATCGTATACTAACCATCAGGGACAACCTTTGGAATTTGAGGTTGGTTATCACATTTTCCTTTAGGTGTTATCTAGATTGGGTAAATGCTAGGTAAGGAAATAGGGAAAGCCAATGCCCAAGTTTTTTAGGTCGTTTGAAATCATGGCAAGGTTCGGTCTAGTTGCATACTATTTATCCCTTCCACAGTGTTACAGTTCCATGCATGATGTTTTCTGCATGTCACATCTACAGAGATATCATCCATACCCATCCCATGTGATAGGTGTAGTATACATCAAGCTTTGTAATAATGGGTCCTTTGAGGATAATATAATGGGGGTTATGGATCGTAGTGTAAAATATCTTCAGGGTAGGACTATAATATTGGTTCGGGTGTAGTGACAACATGGGAGAGTTCTGGAGGAGACCTATAAGAGGGAGTATGATATGAAAACATAGTGGTTAGACTTGTTTACTAAGACCTCTTATTAATTCTTAGAGTATATTATGGAATAGGTATTATAAGGTGGAGAGGTTTTAATATCCCATCTTTTTCCAGGTATGACTCTATCTGATTTTTTCGTTAAACTTTTCTTTCAGTTTTTTTTCATTATGAAAGTTTTTCATTTCAGTAAACATAGTCTTAGGTTGTAAGGAAACTTTAGAAGGACCAGAGAGTATCCACAAGGATATATTTTTTAGATAAAATGACTTAAATTTCAAGGATGTATTCTTTTTTGAATTAATGGAGTCTAGGTATAAATGGGTTAAGTGTTTCATGAGTTATTGGTGAGTTGGAAAACTTTAAAAGATACTTGGTTTATTTAAAAAGGAGAATGGATAAAAAATAAACTATAAAAAATTTAAACGCAGTATAAAGGTATTACACATCATGTAATTGTTCTAGGGTTTTAATAAAATAAATATAAGGTGATGTGTTTTTTAGCGTATTTTATTAAAAACATTTACACAACATGTAATCACATTAAACGCTTTGTAAATGATCGAATGATTATTTTAAACATGTTATGTGGCTGATTTTCATTATAATTTGTTACAGCTCCTCTCCTCTCAACCCTAGGGCTTTATCCTGGTGGTTTTGGGGTGCCAAATTCTTTTTTGTACATTCTATTTGTGTGAGAAATCCTAGGTAAGTCTTTTTGGTTAGGTTTGTTCCTTCTCTTCCTTATTCTAAAACTGTTTTGGTGAAACCTATTGACCGATTACGTTGTTGGTTTTGATGTTGATTAGTTTTGATCTAGTAACCTCTTTTCAATCATTCTCACCTTATTCCTCATGGTGTTGGTCTTTTGAAGCATTTTTGTATGTCGGTTAAAGGTAGGGGGTCTAAATCTTAACCATATGGTTTGATTATTTCCAATTTTATGAAATATTGTTATTTCTTCATCATTGTGTGCTCTCAAATTAATTAAATAAATGAGTAGGAGTATTATTTAAGTAATTTGGTTTAAAATGGCTTTTTAACTAGCTTATGGCCACCCATGGGGTGAGAGAACCGTGTTTACAATTGAATTTGATAATGGATTAAAGTATGCTTAGCATGATATGTGACCTAGGGTGATTTATTGTTATAAAATCCCTAAATTGTGGTTTATTTATGATTTATATAATTATTAATCAATTGTGAATTAAATTTAAGTGGAATATGAAAGAATAATGGTAATTCACATAATTAACCATTGATAATTGTGATGTGGTATTGTGATATCCATGTTGTATGATAGGAATTTTGTTCCATGCTGTAATTCTTATATATCAGGCTCAGCCCTAGAACTTTCATAGTTATATGTTGTAATGTTGATATTGAGCATGCTTGGCCCAGTCCCATGCTATAATTATTATATATAGTGGGATATTCCCAATACCATGTTATAATTATTATGTTTTATTGACCTAGAATGTTGTAATTCTTATAGGTCTTTGACACATATTGATTATTATGACTATACCATGGTAATACGGTTATGTTTAGCATGAATGTAAGACATGTTCAGAGATATTTCAGCATGGTACCAAAGCATGTTATTTTACCTTGGTTATATGGTTGTGGTTAGCATGGTCATTATACATTCTCATAGATATTTTAGCACAGATCCAAATCAAGTTGTTATTTTATTTATTTAATTATTAAAATAATTAATACACTTGTTTATCTCTTTATTTCATACACTTATTGCCATACTGGTTTTGTTTAGACACGGTGGTGTCAACCTACTGAGTTATACTCACACCCTATTTGGGACATCGTTTGGTACCTGAGAAGGTTTTTTAGATGTAGGTTTGGACAAAGTAAAAGGTCATTGTTGTTGATTTCTTGTTTGCGGATGGGATAGAGTTTGAAGATGGGACCGATGTGGGCTTTAGGACCTGGGACTTTGAGTATTTTATTTTATTCTACTAGTATTTTTCTTGTATTTTTCTAGCATGACATTTAGTTACATTCCATCATGTCATTACATTATTCCTCTATTGTTTATTGGATTATTCAGTTGGATTTTATTGTTGTATTATACTATGTCTTTACTTTGATTACTTCAGTTTTGTTATGATTTGTTTCTACTGCTATGACACTTCATACCATAGGGTATAGTCTCCCCACTATACATTTCACATCCCCACTACTAGTCAGCAGCCTCTGGTGTATGGGGAGGCATGCTTGAGATCTCATAAACAACCCTTTCCGGCCACATGCGAGAGTTCCATATTGGGGGATATTACAAAGACCATCCTTCCTTGGTGTGAAATTCATTATTTAAATTTTTAACCATATTTGTTTTATTTAAAAGGGGGTGGTTATTTATGAAATTTTTAGTTACATATCATTGAACTTGTTTCATTAAGTATGTGAAAAAACCTATTTTTATCTCATGTTAAAACTTAAATTTTATGAACTATGTTACTGATGTGATTTTTATAGTCTTAGTGGGTGGAGACTTACTAGGATTTTTAGCTCATTCCTTTATAAATCTTTTGTAGGTTTCTGTTACCTAGGTCTGTTTCCTTCCTTTAGTTTGGGTTCATCCTTGGGTGGATGAATGGGATATGGTGAGTGACTAGGGGTCACTAGTGGAGATTTTGTGAGCTATTTAGGTTTATTTTCTCTTATTTATTTTATTTTTGAGATGTTGTATTATCCATTTTGGACTGGGATGTTTATGTATCTTCTTCCTCTTTATTTATTTTTTATGTTTATCCATGTTGGATGTTTCATTATTCCATTTTTGTTGGATGTTTTGTCTATTTTCACTATTGGCATGTGATATCTTTCTATCGAGGGGTAAATTGTTCCCAAAGGGAATTATTGATACCCAGGAACTAGTATTCAGCCCATGGGGATCAATAACATCTTTCAGGATAATGGAAATATATGTTGGGAACCAGTTGATATGGAAACCTAAGGTCAGTTCGTTACATTTTGTCACTTTATTCTTCCTTTTTAGTCTTTTGTCTTCTATCATTATTTAGAGATAACGTTATCTAATGTGACTTTGTTTCTTGTTTGTTATCATTTTTTATTTTATTTTTGCCTTGTTTTATTCATGCATCATATTTCCATATTTTATTAGAGTTAACTACTAATTTTTGTTTAGTATACAAGGGGAAATCATCCCCCCCCCCATGATTTGGTAAATCCCTAGGAATTTATTTTAGGACCTTGGTGTATGGGTGATGAAACTAAGGTTATTTTTGTTCTAATCCTATCCAAAATAGTGGGTTAGGGTCAAGATGTTACATATACCCTCTTTCTCCATGGGTCTTATACTTTGATTCTAAGTAAATTCTTCAAAAGAAATGAATATTTCTTTTCATAATATTCTTTATATTCTATTTATTTTCTCTATTTCTTATTTATTTCTTTATCTCTCATGAATCTAAATGTATTTGGTGGATAAATATAAGATCATGGTTGGTCTAATTTTGTGGGTTTGGTTGTTTAGGTCTTGAAAAGGAAATCTTCTCCCATAAACTTACTTTATCCAACAAAGTTGAGTGAATTCCATTAATTTAAGATGAGTCTTTTTTTGAAACTTCCTTTTTATGGAATATCATAGGATTTTTGGTATTTATAAAAAAAATTATAATGAATTATACCTATATGTGTTATCTTCTAATGGACGGTAATGTTCCCCATATTTTTCATTACTTTTCCACTTAACATAAAATGGGTTTTCCATGGTTTCTCAGTTTTTACTTTTATAAAAAAAGACTACATTATCAATATTTTTTTAGTAATTAAAATGAAATATTTCAAAAGAAAATTATTATAAAAGTATATCTTGGAATTATAATGGATTTAAAATAGGGATATTTTATGTTTTGAATGAATTTTTCTAACTATAAGATTTTTTTTGGCATATATTAATTTTCTTTAACTTTTATTTGTTATTTAGAATGTTTTTTAGATATATTTGTGTTGGTTTAGTTTTTCATCAATTTGAATAATTATTTATTATAATTGTTGGTTCTTTATTAGTTTCCAATGAATTTTTTTATAACATGATTTTTTCAAATATGTTTAAAGGACTATTTGGAACCTTTAAAATATTTCCATAACTTATGTAACACCCTTGGTTTGAGCCCCTTTATGTTATGATTTATGTGTATCAGTGTAATTTATGAAATTAATTTGAATTTAATTTGATAAATGTATAAATAAGGATGGGGATTCTTATATTAAGATTTTCTGAAGGTGGGATGAGTGAGAATGTGATTTTCTGTATCATTATTATGTGATGAATTTTTTATGGATCATTTCCTTGCCTCTATTTAGATTATTTCATGGGAACCCTAGGTATATTATTGGGGGATCTTGATTTATTAAACCTTAGTTTATATTATTCTTTGGATATTGTCTCATTGTTAATATTTTTCTCTATTTAGAGGAGTTCCCCAAATTAGGCTAGTTAAGAGTAAATAAGGAGGTAATTCACTAATCTCACAACATATGTCAGTAGTTGTTTCCACTCAAGTACTTATATGATCATCCCATTAGGACCTGGTGAGTTTCTCATGATATTCTTTTATTATTTTAAATTATTTTTATGATGATTATGTATTCTAACTTATGTTCTATTTCCTTGTTCCCATGTTCATAATGTTATGTTACTTATCACTCCTTCATTAGTGTTTTCAAATTATGTTGTTTTAATTAAAATTAAAGTTATGGGTTTCATTTGGTGATTTCTACCTATAATATTTAAAACTTTATCTTATTGGTTTTCAAATGATTGTGATAGAGATATATATAAATAGACGTTTTTTTATAAAAAATCAAAATTATCTCTTCCTAGGGTTTCAAGGTGTTCTTATTTTCCAAATGGTATGATCACTTTTTTATTGGTATAAAAAGGGGTGACTTTGATTTCAAAATCGTAAGGTTATGTTACCTATTCTCAACTCTAAAACTCTCTCTCTCTCATATTGGAAAAGTTATTTTCTAATTTTAATTCAAAATAAAATTTAAATTTCATAAATAAGGAATTTCATAAAACTATTTTTTGAAATTTTATTAGACACATATAGCTCACACCCTAGTGTGTATATAGATTTTATGTCTTTATATATGTATTTAAAGAGTGATCTTGGATTGGTTAGCATGTTTCCTTTGATATAACAAGTAAATTTGTTAGGGTGTGGATGTGACATCTAGTCACATGGGGAGGATCGTATAGTGGTACAGGTTCTTATAGCTCATATTGAGTTATTTATGTATCAGTCACTTGGACTAATATATTATTTTTGTTTCTTTATATATCACTAATTGTGTGTTATTTTTTGTTATCTATATTTAAATATGAGTTATATGTTTACATTAATTATTCTTTTTTTTGTTTTTCTATTCATTTTTAAACTTCCTATTCTTTATGAATGGAAGTCAAATATATAGACGCACCATGTGGGATTTATCAATAAGATACCACTACTTTTTTATTGATTTTTCAAGGGTGAAATCATTCCTACATAGTGATGTTTTATACCCTTAGTTCTTGTCACCAAACTATGGAGATCAAGAATGTGCCTCAGGCCTTGTGGTGAGCTGATTTAGGTGATGTGGTAGGTGGGCCTAGGTTTTCCTGTTACATTCATGATGATTCTTTTATGGTTCAACATTCCTATATTATAATATATTACTATGTTATCATGATTTATGATCACCTATTATGTTTCCATGATTTTATCCAATAATTATGACACATATCCCATTTATATATTCATATCATGTTTATGATATGTTATCTCTAACTCATTGATATGACTTTTCCCCTACTGAGAATTTAAGCTCACCCTTTTTATTAGGTTTCCCTTTTCCCCAATTAATTAATAGGATTATTATATATGATAATTCTATAAGGAAAATAATGTATAAAAAATGGATTTATAAGAAATGTATAAAATATCATGAGAAATATTGGTTGTGTGAAAAATATAAAAAGATACTAAACTTTTTGGGTTCTAGGAGTGTGTTTAATTTACAAGTTTTAATGTATAATTATGAAAAATTATATAAGATATATTTATGTTATGTTTGGGTAATATCAAATGGGGGAAACAATCAATTTTTTTAATAGCCAATGGAAATTTAGTTAAAATGAATTATTTAAAACCAATAATTATTTAGTAAAAACACATCATTTTTCCTTAAAATTAAATCAATGAACTTTTAACCTGTCACTCATTAATGGTTTTGTGATTTTAAAATTTATCATGACCATTTTATCCATAAATCTCCATAATAACTTGATTCATATGTCAAATTAATACACACATGCATATATGAATAATATAAAATTGATAATAATTATCCTAATTTTAGGGGAACTTAGATTTAATCAAGTTTCAATTAAAAAATACATAAGAGAGGAGGGGATAGTGGTTTTAGTATGGAAATAAATTATATTTAAACTTTTAGAAATATTATATTTTATCAGATATAGAATTAATCCAAAATTAATCTAAAAAAATATTTAGATAAATATTATTTGATGATTAATTTTAAATCATAAAAATAAATGTAAATAAATCAATTAGAAAAATATTATTTAATACTAATGGTGTGTAAATGATTATGTCAATTTGTTTTAAAGATAAATCACACCTGGTCCATGTTAGGTGAGTGAAAAAAAATCAACCCACATTCAACACCCCAAAATATAGATTTTCATATAACTCAACATGGATGATTGATATAGTTTAAAGGGTGGGTTAGTTTGGGTTAGAAAAAAGTTATAATAATTTATATAACCACATAAAATTTTTAATTCATTAAAATAAATAATTTTTTAACTTTAATAGTTTTTTAAAATATCATACTGTAAAAGTAATCATTTCTTAACAACCCCATCTTAAATTCCAATCATTTGATAAAATAATATTTTTATGTCCAAAATTATTTATACCTAATTAAAAGTAAAAAAAATAAAATTATGAGTCTAAAATAATTTTATACTTAAGGAGAGTGGGTTGGGTCTACCCAACTAAAAAAATAGTGACCTTATCACCCAACCTAACCAAATTCGTAGTATAAAAATTGAACCACATTGTCTGATGTTGATTTTTAGTTGTTTGATTTTGTAGGTGGGTTGCACTCGGAAGGATTGGTTTCACAGTTTTATGATCTTATGGTTTTTTACACATCCCTATTTGATAACTATAAATAATTTTTCATAAAAAATTGGGATTGAATTAAAAATTCATGAAAATTAAAAATATAAAAATTAGAGTATAACTATATGGATTACATGTTCTTCATATTTTATGTTTGATGTTTTGGAACATGACTTGATGGGGGGGTTGTGTAAGGAAAATCCTGATTTTTATGGTTCAAGTAGTGATTATGTTCAAGAAAAATGTGTTCTCGATATTTATTAATTTAATTAACTTCTATAGTAATAAAATATATATTTTCAATAACATGTTTCAATATTAGATTTTTTTCATTTCCCACTTTTTATTTTCCTCCACCTCCTCCCTCTGTGTGTTCCCCCTATTCCCTCTTCACTCTTCTATCTTCCATTCATTCCCTGAAATACTTAATTGGTCATTTCCTCTCATCATTTTCCCCAAACCTCCCTCTACCATCTTACTTATCTCCTCTTCAATTAGTTATTTAGAATCTCAAATTAGTTTATTTTCTACTCTCTAACTACTGTCCCTGGCTTTCCCTCCTATTAGATCATTGTCTACTAATGATTATAATCCCTAACTCTCTCTAAAGTCTATATTCCCTAACTCATAGTCCCATTGTATTTTCATTCCCTAAATCATGTCGGGCATGATGATTTCTATAATTTGGGTGTGGTCAATTCAACTAATTATTTATTCTAGTATACTTCTCCTCTTCATGGATGATTCAAGGTTATATTTCTTAGTGAATTGTTCAGATATGGTTTAGATGTTTTTCAATCGATGAGATTTTTATTTTCATATTCAATTTTATAAGAATTCGTGATTAAATTTATAGAATTTCATATTTCATATTTAATTATTTTGGGATTTTTTTTATTAACATGCTAATTATTTTTTCAAATATTCCCCTTTATATATTCTTTATGCTTTTTGATTTCATTTAAAGTAGTTCTTTAATTTTTTTAGGATTTCTTATTAAAGAAAATTTTCTATTTTATGTTACATTGGTCCAATCAAAAGACCCAAATATCTTCATGTTGGTTATCCCCCAATAGTTTTCTCACACGTTAGTTGGATTATACAAAGAACCTATTTATATTATTCATCCAGACCCTTCTAAGGTTTTGGTTTTCATCCCATAAAATTTCAATTTGACATTATAATTCCTTATTATTCATAGCCCAACTATGTTGTTAATTTATAATATAGTCATCCAACATATTCCCCTTTATGGTTCCTCAAAATAATAGGTTTTTTTCATGAATATCCATTCAAATTTTATCTTTAATGAATATAGTATAACATCCCCCAAGGTTGTCACTTGAAAAGTTTTCAAGTTAAGTTCAAACATTCACCTTTTACTTGATTTTGAAAAGAAGAAGAAAAATAAGTATTTGTTGAGTTTTTATAAGAATGAAAAAAAATAAAGAAAATTAATGAAAATAAAATGAGAGATTAAATTTTGTAAAAAAATAAAATCAATTCAAGAAAGTGTTAGATCTGGTGGAATCCATTATATGTGAACTAGATTTTACCTTTAGATACACCCTTCTTTATTGTCAATAAGAGTCTTCTTATTTGAATTATTCAATGCACACTCTAAAACCTTAAAGTATATACCGAATTATATTTAAAAATCATACCAATGCCTCATTATGAGTGTTGATCCTCATATGGAAGTGATTTAATTACTCATAGACCTCTAAACATTTAAACCTAATAGAAATTACTATGCTCCTAAGTAAGACCTTGATTAATAAATTTAAAAATAAAAAATAATTATTTTACTTCATATATTGAACAACAATTAATAAAAAAAATTAAAAGAAATATAAAATTATAGAACAGACAACCAAACATTCAAGATGTGATTTTTCAGAAAAAATTAATAGGATACAATATAGTTTAAGACTCAAAAGTGGAAAATCTATGGTCTCCACTAATCACAGCTGCCAAGGGTTTTTAGATGGGTATGGCTATGTTGCTTAAAGTCTCCCAGTCCTTACATTGAGCCAATATAATCATGAACTACTCCTCAAACACTTACTATTAGGCCCCCACTCTTAGTCTCTATATATATGTATTTATTCTATGTAACCTCCCACACATGCATAATCTTTCCCATAACCATTATCTAGGTAGAAATAATCTTTATTATTCTTTGATATTTTTTTGGTGGTATAAATATTCAACATATATTTGAATGAAAATGTTTCATGTAGAAGTAGTAAGTGGTATTCACATGGGTAACAAATCAATATTGTCATTTAATATTCTTATTTAATCTCCATTTCATTTAAAGCATGCTATTGTGATATGAAAATGGAAAATTTAATCAGGATTCACATCATAGTGAATCTAAATAGGTCATAGTATGATGCTTATGAATTTTCCTATTTGAGTTCACTTTATTCCCTTTGTGGTGAAACTATAATATTCAAAGTAAAATACTTTGATTCTTAATATTTTGAAAAGTTAATGACTCTTACATATGTATCCTATCCAAATTTTCACTAAGTTATGACTCTTAATTTCTAAAAAATGGATTTTATATATTGAAAATATTACTCTTATACGTGCCTCTAGTGTACCAGAATAACTCTTACATTTGGACAAAATATCCTAATGGAAAAGGAAATGACTCTTTCATATCATGGAGAGTGGATTTTGTGAATTCATATACTTATTTAAATTTCACACATCTTTAAAAATTTACTTTTACATAAGAGTATATTACTATTATGCATTGTAATACTTTTTCAACATATTCCATTACTAACTTAAAATTACTTTTACACGTCAATTATTTTACTTTTACGCTTCCCTATGCTGTGAAAACTCTTCTTATATATTTTAAAAGGGAATCTTATACAAGAGAAGTATGACTCTTACATATTCAAGATCATGGGTTATTCCTTTTTCAAATCTTCTTAGCAACTTAAAAAATAACTCATACTCATGTTAGGGTCTTAGTAGAATGACCCTTATTCATGATAAGATTTAACCAACATATATCCTCAAATTATCAAAATGACTTATACACATGTGTTGTATACTTAACCTAAATAAAGAATGTGTCTTTTCCAATAAATCCATAATATTAATAAAGTAATTAAAAATCAAGAATTGGTCCAATTTCATAATAAATCCCAAAGTATTACTAAAAACTATTAGTGATAAAACTACCCTTAAAATTAAAAAATGGTTATAATTTATTCATCGAAATGAAAAGTATAGGAAATGAAAATATAATCTCTAAAAATATATCCCCACTTAATCCTTGGACACCTAGACAAGTGAGAATCAAAAATATTACCAAATTAAAAAATTAAAAACAATATCCAATGATGGTTCTTATTTAAAAATCATGGCACTCAAAATTATCATGCCTCTTAGATGTTTCTAATTCCATTTCCTCTATTAGGTACATTAAATATATTTCTAATTCTTTCATTCCCCCATGAACCTAAATACCCACCTCACTAGAATTATTTGTCTCATCACAAATAATATGAATTTAATAAAAGTTTTCTATTCCAAATATATACAAGAGTTTTGATAGGCTTGTTGAGATTCTAAATCTATAACCAATGAGTCATGGTCTTTTATTTATCAAGATGAATTTTCAAGGCTATTTTGTGGCTAAGGTTTAGTATATTTTTAATGTAAAAAATATTGAGGTGGAATAAAAAAAATTGACTCTATTTGAATAAAAATGAATGATTCCATTTTTATACTCAAGAATTACATACTCCTCACTCACCTTTACAACAATTCATCTCCAAACACCTTTATTTTCAAGTAATAATTAAATATTCAAAATTTGAATAGAAATAATTTTTTTTTAATATTTTTAACTTTAACAACTTATTCTTTAAAATTATATTTTCAAATTCATCATATATTTCTTAATGTTTAAGTCATAGATATAACTTTTAACTTTAAACATAAGTGTGGAACTCCTAGACCAATTTTTTAATTATATTTTCCTTTCTAGATTCTCATAATGGATGTTTTTTCAGAATTCCTCACACAGCAGTTCCATGACATGATTTTATCTTTCAAAATATTATTATAAACAACTTAAATTAATTTATCTTCAATACATCTTTTTTTCATGATATTAGATTCCCAAAACTACTTCAATTAATATATCTCCAAAAAAACAACACCCTCTCCAATACTTAAGTTCAATTATGATCTCTCATTTAGCTTATAGAGTAGATTCGATAGGGATTTCAAGTTTATGGTGTGGCTATCTAATAAGGTTTTTCATGAATATTAGGGTATAAAAAAGGTCAAATGTAAAAGGTAATATAGAATATAGTTTTAATTGTGAAAATAAATTTTTAAAACCAAAATAATTCCTCAATAATTTTCAAAATAAGTACCTTAAACCTCTAAGTTTTTTACAAAAAATATTGTAAATTTTGATTAATCAAGCATGTTCTAGTTCATTTACAAAGTGAGGTTATTTTGAAAAAATTTCCAAAAAGGTTTAGAATCCTCATATGTAATTGATTTATATATTAGAAATTAATTCATGGAGTGTGATTCAAAATATAGTGATCTTTTCATGAATTTCCCAAAACTTTTAACATGAAACAATGTTTATCCCATCATTTATCTAATATATGTTCCATGGGTTAAATTAGTTCTACACACTAACATGGGTTCTAAAAATTGAAAAAGCATTTAGTTTTCACTCATAAGATTCAAAAAAATAAAGAAATGAAATATATTAGCTCAAAAAAATGAAATAAAAATAAAATACAAAAAATCATAATCTAGAAAAGGATTCCCCCATGTATCCACAAACTTATTTTTCATAATTTACGAATTTTACAATAATTTAATTGAAAATTTTAAAGAATCGACTATAATCACAACGTAAAACAAATGAAAAAGAATGAAATAACTTATACAAATATGTATTTAGTATATTGAAGTAGAAAACACTCCCCTGGAGGCTCTTGAACATCCTCCCTAAATAGATTTAATCTATTACTGTTGAGTATAAATAATACATTTTCCTTGGTTTTTTTATTTATATAAAGCTAAAAGGAAAAACATTAGTAAAAATAAAAGTTCAAGACCATTTGAAATGCAATTTAACTAGAAATAGCTTGAGTTTAAAATCAAATGGAATAAATTTATCACCTTTATTTAACACATTATTTAAGATTAGTTCATCATGAAATTTTTTAGTTTTATCCATATATAACCTGTAATTTTCATAAGTACTTTTTCTAATTTACTCAAACTCTGGAAAGAAAAAATTACTTTCTTTTACAGCATCAAATAGATTTAGTTTGCACCTCTTAATAGCCCAAAAATATTTATTTTCTATTTAATAGGTAAATGATAAGATCTCCCATACACTATCCTAAAATGTTACATTTGAATTAGAGTTTTAAAATCGATTCTAAAATACCAAAGTGTATCATCCAGACTCAAACTATAATCCTTCTTGTTTGGGTAGACAATTTTCTCAAGGGTATATTTGATCTCTGTATTTAATACTTCATACATTACATTTTTTTGAGGATGGTAATGTTTATAAACTTTATGATGATTTCCATATTTCCTAAAAATAATTTTTAAGGTCTTATTACATAAGTGTGTTCCTTGACCAATGATGATAAACCTTGGTAGAAAAAACCTACAAAACTGGTTTTCTCTCAAAAAAAATCAAACTAACATAGAATTATCATTTTTAGTAGGAATAAAATCAACCTACATGGATAAAGATTCAATAATAAGTAAAATGTAAATATATTAAAAAATAATTAAGAAATGGGCCCATAAAATCTACACCTCAAACACTAAATACATCACAAAATAAAATGGGTTGTTGTGGCATTTATCTCTTTTGGAAATATTTCCTTGAAATTGGAAAGTTTTAAAAGCTCTATGGAATAATAAAGCAACCTTAAAATGGGGAGCTAAGAAAATCATGATTTAAGAACTTTTTGATCTATGATCTATGATCCAAAGTATCCATTATAACTAAAATTATGGAAAAAATTTAGAACAAATTGTATTTCAGAATCTGGGATGCATCTATTAGTTATTTGGTCACTTCCTAGATGTCACAAATAAGTATTTATCTAAATTTAATTATTATATTTACTCAAAAATTTGGTAATTTTTTACTTTTAAAATAATTGTAAAACATTATTGGTATACTAATAATTAATAAGGTCAGTAAAATATGGTCTCAAACTCTTAATCATGTGAAGTTGTTCATCATAAAATTTTTCACTAATATGTGGAAAATTTTGAGGTTTTTCTCCTAAAATAGTGTGTAGTCTACTCAAATGGTTAGATTTTAAGTTCTCACTACCCTTATTATCCTTTATCTCCATATCAAATTCTTCAAGTAAAAAAATATATCTTAGAATTCACAATTTTTCATCATGTTTCTTCATTATAAATATGATTGTAGGATGGATAGTGAAGATAATAACCTTGGGTCCTATCAAATAACACCTAAATTTGTCTAAATAAAAAAATGGATAGTAATTCATTATTGGTGGTTGTGTAGTTATCTTGTTCTTAATCTACGACTCTAGGTTAATAATCTATGACATGATACTTTTTGTCCACTATTTGACTCAAAACATACCCTAGAGAAAAATATAATGCATTGGTCATTAATTCAAAATGTAAGTCCCATATTAGTGGTTTAATAGTGGGTGGGAATACTATATTCTATTTCAACTCTCTAAATACCTCTTTATAACTCTAATAAAGAACAAAATAGGATTTTTTGTAGAAATTTGGAAAAAAGTGGGGTTGTCTTTCTAGAATCTTTTATAAATATTCTATATAACCCAACATGGACAATAAAAGATCTTATATAATTTAATTTTTTGGGTATAGAAGTAAAGAAATCATATCAACCTTGGATTAATCAACTTGTATTCTCTCTTAGGATACTAAATTTCCTAACAAAATTCTTTTTTACCATAAAATAGATTTTTTTTAAAGTTGTGAACAATATTTTTTTGAAAATTTGTTTTGAGGAAAGCAACAAGACACTTCAAAAAATTATCAAAAATAATGTATAGACTGTGAAATAATCAATGAAATTTTCAATGAAATTTTCTAAAAAACTAGGAAAAACACTCTTCATACACCTTTTAAATGTGACTGAAGCATTACATAATCCAAAGGGAAGTATTCTATAAGTAAAGGTACCAAAATGATAGGAAAAGGTGGTTTTCTCTTGATCCTCAGGTGCAATGTGAATTTAAAATTATCCTTAAAAACATCAAGAAAATAGTAATGGGATTTCCCTATAAGTATCCTAAGAACTTGATCAAGAAATTGTAGTGGGAAGTGATCCTTCTTAATGTCATGGTTAAGGTTTCTATAATCAATAAACTCTATTTATTTATTTGGTATTCTAATAGGAACAAGTTCTCCAAATTCATTCTTTGAAATTGTGAAACCACTCTTTTTAGAAATTATTTGGATTGGACTAACCCATTGGATATCAAAAATTAGAAAAATAGTTCTAGTATCTATAAAAGTAGTCACTTATTTCTTAACAACCTCTAAAAGGGTAAGATTCAACCTCCATTGAAACTACCGAGCATGTTTGTAATATTACTCTAATAAGATTTTATGCATGAAAACATAAGGAATAATTTCAAGAAGGTCAACTCGGGTCCATCCTATATCTTTCTTATATTCTTAAATGGATAGTTAAAAGTTTTTTTCTTCGTATTTGGAAAAATATTTTGGAATAATGATAGGAAACTTTTCATTCTCCTCTAAGAAGGAATATTTGAGGTTCTCAAGAAAAGTTTTAAGTTATTTCCTAGGTGGACTATTTTGATGTGGTGGTGAGGGTTTTATAGAATCAATGACATCAAACTTAGATATAAAAACATTACCAAAAAAGTAGGTTTTGAATTTATATTAGTAATAAAAAGTGTTTATCAATCTCTTTAGAAGTGTCACATTTAGAAAATATCATAGTCTCAGTGAAAGAAATAGATCTGAATTATAAGAATCAATTTTGGTAGTATTAAAAAAAACATAAATTTATTTCAGTTTATTTAAGAAATAAATAAGAAGGTTCATAGCATGCAAGAGTTTCAATATTTTTAATGGAATTAGTAGAGAAATAAAAAAATTTAGTAGGATTACATGTAACATTTTCAACACATAAATCCTTCTCACATAGAACATTTTCATTCTCATTTAGATCAATTTAAGTAGTATCAAAGGCTTATTTTTAGAAACATAAATAGGAAAATCATTACTTATGAAATCTATAAATAACTAATTATACAAACAATTAATCATGTTGACTTGGAGGGTAGAGTGATCCTACATTGGATATTTCATGGATTCAAAATTGTTAAAGTGGACCATATGTATTCCAAATTCCAATGAAAAAGTACCTTTTTGAATATTTATATTTTCTTTAAAAGTTTTAAGAAAATGTATTCCTAATATTAAGGGTGAATGTGTGTTAAATCTATCATCTTCCATATCCAAAACATAAAAATTGGTAGGTAAAACTATATCCCTTACTTATACCAATACATCTTCAATTATTCCATTATGTTTTTGTTATACTTAAGTTGGCCAATTGAATCACAATTCTAGTTGGTTTTAGTTATTTAACCTATAAATTAGAGTAAACAGAATGAGGTTTCACATTTATGGAAGATATTAAATCTAATATAACATTATGTAATTCAAAATCTTTTATAGTGAATGGTGTTGTGAAAGTTACTAGGTATTTGAATTTCATCAGAAAATCATGTTTAATAGTAGAGGAAATATTACTCCAAAAGTATCTTTATCTCCTCCCATCAATTACCCCATGTTGGGGAACATATCTATAAAAAAATCCATATTTCGTAATTTATTTTAATACTCCTAACAAAGTAATACTAATAAAAAATTTACTAAAAGTATCTAAAATATCATTTTCTAATTTACTCTCTTTAATCCTTTTAACTGAAGGGCTACCATTAGTGTAAGGTAATGGTGGTTTTAGTAACTCTTGATCATATTGAGTAATATTTTGAGAACCATAAGGTCATTTCATTCTCCTATAGTCTCTTTGGATTCTCTTATGCAAAAAATACTCTTTAGAAATTGGTTTTTCTTTCATAGCATGTATTGAATTTTTATAAAGATATTCATGTGTTGGGTTTTCTTCAAAATGATCTAAATTAGGTGAAAAAGGTAGGAAAATTTATTTATAAATTTTAGGTTCAGATTCCTGATCAATTTTAGGTTTAGGTTTAGGTTCAAGTCTCATATATTGGGGGGTGATCAACTAAGTTTCACTTATAAATTTTATGAAACTAACATTATTTTTTCCCTTGCATTTAGGATTTACTTTAGTTTGTGGAGGAAAGACTCCACTCATTTGGTTTATTATACCACCAATACCAGTGTCCATTTTACCCACTTATGTAATAATAATTTTTAACATAATTGTTTTGTTCGATAGTTTCTTCAATTTAGTTTTCATAGTTTTGATTCAGTTTTTTAGGTTGGAAATTCCTTCCATGCTGAGAATTATCTTGCTCCTAGAAATATCTAGGTTGAGAATTACTCGGTTGACCTTGAAAGAAAACTCACTTTCAATTCAATCTATCTAAAACTATCATTTTTTATTTATTATATACTTTTTTGTAATTGTGAAAATATTTTGGATGGTTTTTTTGGAAATGTATCCCTATAAACACAACATTACAAGCTTTAGAAGATTCTTGAAATTATGGGAATTAATAATTAAATTTCTCATTTTAGGATTAAATTCCATAATGAACTTGAGGTTGGAAACTTGTTTTAGGTTGGTTTTATTTTTTTAAAGTGTTGGATAATATAATTGACCTTACCATAGTGGTAATATTACTAAAATTAGTTACAATCAGGATATTTTTAGAATTGAAAGTAGGAACTTATTAAGAATATTTTACATGAAACGGGCCCCTGGTTCAATTTTTTTTTAAATTTTGGTCCATTTTATCAATAATAACCCTATAAGTATATGGGGTTTCTCCTGTTAGTAATAAAAGTTCCATTATAATATCCTTTAATAAAAAATTATTCACAGATTTGATATTGGGGGTAACTAAAATATAACCTCTTAAATCTCTCCCAATAGTCATGCAAATTTTTAAATTGAGATTGTATACTTCATAATTTTATTTCTTGATGGAAATTATCCTAAAATTATGGAAAAAATCAAGGAATAGTTTCTCCAATTCATTCCAATCCCTTATTAGAGTGGAGTAGGAGTGAAAGAACCACTCATTTTCTAATCATTACAAAGAGAATAGAAAATATCTTAGTTTCATTTGATCTTTATTCACTCATGGTGATTTCATGTTAACACAAATATAGCTAAATTATTGAATGTGTTTGTGTGGATCATACCATGTAATTTCATTGAATTTTGGAAGTTTATGAATGAAACTTGACTTGATTTCAAAACTAGTGGATGTCGCTAGGTATTCCACATTATTTTTTTTTTGTTATATTCATAGTATGAATCAAATTTCTTAATTTTTATATTTTTAGACATTTTGAATCTAAGTTAAAAATTTTATTTTCCTGGAAATTTGATTAGTTCACAACTATAAAAATAGGTATCATATTGGTCTAAAAATTAAAAAATTGGGGTATTCTCAACCTTGGCCTTAACTATCTTATCTATAAAATGATGTGTCTTATCAATTTCATGCTCTAAGGGATCTAAATTATTTTTTATACTTATGGACATAAAAAAATATATTAAAAAGACTTGGGAAACCTCCCTTAAAATGGTGAATGCTGAAAATAATATGTTTTTCATGAACCTATGTTTAAAATTTACCCCCAAGGAATTCACTTTAGAAACCCCTAAGGTGGTCTCTCGAAGATGTTGCAAGATAAGTTCAAACTATGTTGTTTTTAAAAAAGAGGAAGAAAAATATGGATTTATTTTGTTTTTATAAGAAAAAATTAAAATAAAACAAACTAATTAAAATAAAATTAGAGAATTAATGTTGGAAAATAAAGAAAATCAATTTAACAAAGTGTGAAATCGGGTGGGAACTAGTAGTCGTGACCTAGATTTTACCTTTTTATACACCCTTTTTCATTATCAATAAGATTTATCTCATTTTAATTCTTTAATGCACACACTAAGACCTTAAATTTTATACTTAATTGTATCAAAAAATTATACCACGACCTTGGTATGAGTGTTTATCCACTTATGAAAGTGATTTAATTATTCAAATATCTTTAATAAATTAAATTTGATTGAAATTACTACACTTCAAAACAAGACCTTTATTAAGAAATTTAAATAGAAAAAACAATTATTTTACTTCAATATTCAACAAAAATTTATAACAAAATTAAAATAAATATCAAATTACATAATAAATAGTCAGTCATTTAAGAATTGATATTTATATAATAATTAAACAGGATAAAATATAGTTTGGGACTAATAAGAGGGAAATTTATAGTCTTCATTACTCACAACCAGTAGGGGTTTTTATCTAGACAAGGATAGGTAGGTTAAATACTCTAGGTTAATACTTTGAGCCAATTATAATTGTGCTCTTCTCCTCAATCCATTTCTATTTGGTCCCTTTTTCTATTATCTATATATTTATATTTATTCTAGGTAATATCACACACATTAAGTATACTTCCAATTATCACTATCAAAGTAGTATTAATATTTATTATTCTTTGTTATTTTATTCCAAGTGGTATTAATCTTCAATATGTATTAGAATGGTAACATTGCATGCAAAAGTAATAATTGGTATTCATGTGATTAGTGCTTCAATATTATAATTTTATCTTCTTATTTAACCCCCCCCCTCAAAATTTAATGAATGTGACTAAGATAAGAAAAAAAGAAAAATTTATTAGGATTTTATTCATGGTATAGAAAAATAGGTTATGGTGTGGTTCTTATGAATTTTCTTATTTGAGTTTTCTTTATTCCATTTGTGGTGAAACTATAATTTCCATCACTCAAGACTTTGATTCTCCAAATTTCACAAAGTCAAAGAATTTTAAGTATGTATCTTGTCCAAATTTTCACTAAATACTAACTCTTGTGTTTTGATGGATGAATTTTACATATTAAAAATAATACTCTTAAGCATAACTCTACTATGCCAGAATGACTATTTGGTTGAGCCCAAATCCCCTAGCAGTGATGAAAATGAATCCTATATATCAAGGAGAGTGACTTTTACACATTACTACACTTATCTAAATATCCTTCATCTTAAAAAATTTACTTTAATGTAATATTATATTACTCTTATTCATTATAATACTTTGTCAAAATATTCCATTACTTCCTCCAAATGGATTTTATGCATCAATTATTTTACTTTTATGCTTCCCCAGACTATGATATCACTTCTTCTATTCTTTATAATAACTCTTACACAAGAGTTGGATGAATATTTTTTATTTTATAGAATGGATCATTACTCTTTCAAATCTTCTCTACGGCTTAAAAATGACTTATATACATGTCGAGGTATTAGAAGAATGGCCCTTATGTATGTTAATACCGAGCTAAATTCCACCCTCAAATATAAAAAATGACTTATAAACTTATTTTTTACACTTAACCTGAAATTAAACAAAAACATAAATTTAGTTTGTGGTTTTACATGACACAAATCACCCCTACTGGTACCCCTCCTGGGTTAGTAGTAAATATGGGTGTGTCCATTTAAGCATTCCTCCAAAAGGCCACAGGTTGGAAACTAGAATTGATGGTATATAATATACACAAATTTGATGAATTTACCTTAATATATAAATTTTGGTATAAGTGATGAGATCCACCAATAAACTTAATAATATAAATAAATATCCAATCCTAATACATGAAATTCCATACATGCTAATGAAAATGAAAACTTAAAATAAATCATGAATCACTCCTATGGAAGCGACCATGAACTCCAACACCTCAAAAAATATAGAATGAGATAGCATCACCTAGTTTGATCGCCAACTCCCTCTAGAAAACCTAAAAATAGTTTATATATATAGGGTTGATCATACATGTATACACATTAGGATCCTCCTTTAAACCTATCATACAAATGTGAAAGGAACATACTAAAGTACCAATGAATAAATAGAAAAAAATTCATCACCTAAGTAGGTAAACTATATTTCCAACCTCACCAAATCTCACTCATTAAGTAATGCACATAAGTAAGTAACATAATAATTAAATCATATATAAGGGTAAGGTACCTTACTAACACTGTACCACTGAACTGGTATCCCTAAACCCAAAAAAAATTATGTCTAGGTTATCTCATCCTCTCTTTAAATCATACTACACATATGGACTAACATATCATAGCCACATCATCATCTCAAATACACCCTATGAAAATCATCATAGCCACCCCATCATCACATACCCATAGACACACAGTAAAATAGAGAGACATTGTAGCCCTATGTAAATATGTATTATACCATTATCCATTATATCACATGAATATTAAACATTTAATACAAGTATATATTATAAACTTAAGGTGACATATCTCATATATACATCTATTCCAGTAAGCGAGATCCATCATATCCCATATGATCACATACCCCATAATCATAATCCACCATAGCCTGAGTAATCCTACATACCATGATACATCTAGAGGAGAGTGTGGGGTTGGTGATTAGTAAAATATCTATATCTATGAAAACATAGATACTAGAAAAATTCCCAAAACAAAAGGCTAATATGGGTTTCAATTTCCACACTAACTCGGGTGGAAGAGTGTAATGAATTACAGAATATAATGATAGTATAGAACATAAGTGAAACTAAGTGAAACTATTCTAACTTAGAATCTAAATAAGGATAACATGTCACAAGATAACTCAGATTATAATACTAGGAATGAAAATATAAACTTTACTTATCATACAAGAATCAAAATTCAACATCATTAAGTAACCAGTAATTTACAATAGTTATTTAATCACCTTAGTTCAATTATCAATCATTTCATTAAACCTCATAATTAGTTTTGGTTTAATCATCCCATACCCATCAAAATCCAAGGTGATTTTATATTCAATATTTCAATTTTGGATTTTTCATCCTTTCTCTTCAATCATTCATCTCAATCATTCCATGTTTTTTATTTAATAGACCATGTCATTAACATTTACCCAGACTAACTCATGGTTTCCACTTATTTTATCATTTCCATTATAAACACACTTTCCCATAAATTTTATTATTATTTCATAGTTATTCCATAATCCTAGGTATTCTATGACTTGTCCAAATCTATCTCATGGAGAGATATACCCAAAGGAATTCAAGAAAACTCCAACCAGTAGAATTAGTCACAATAATAATTGAACAAGAAAAATTGATAGACTATCTATGAAACCATACCATTTATCCCAAAATCAACATAAGCACAATGAATAGCCAATAAGCAATCCCAAATCTCAACCCATTCCATCCATTCCAGCCTCACTAGCATCAAGTCACCACTAAAACCAAGAAAACCCACCTAAATATCACCAAATATCCAACCATACAAGGTTTCACGTAATCACAGAAAGGGGAAGTGTAAAAATGTAAGTAAATCATATTTTAATAATAAAAATTTCAAGGGGAAACCAAGGATATAAAAATGATGCAAACAGGTTTATAGCAAAAAAAAAGTTGGGATTATAACATCCCCAATCATTAATTTTAGCAAGCCACATTTTACATTACCATCTTGAATTTATCAATTAATTATGAGAAACTTTATCAATAAAAAGATATGTAATAATGGTAATAAGGTCATAATAATATAGAAAAAAACATAAACAATACTTATCAACTTCTGTGATTAAAATAGGAAGATATAATCAATTTCTTCTTATCTTTCTTGATTTACTAACTTGATTACAACACTCATTTAATGAGAAGATTACAGAAATCATGGAACACATTAAAAATAAGTTAATAACAAATATGATCATCCAATAGACATGCTAAAATCACCCCTCTATCTAGATAAATAGTTTCAAATTATAATTATAGAGTTCATTGAATATCTCCTTCATTATATTCCTTATATTACTATCTTTACATCACTTAATCAATTTCAACATGTCAGTCATGGAAGGATGCATAGATAATCAAAAAAATTGGATTAAACACACTATATATAAAATCATAGAGGGAATCAATCATAAATAAGGGATCAATAGTGAACAAATATCAGAACCCCTTCCAAATTTTCCATTTATTTAATTTATAAAATTCATGTGTTCTTAAATTTGGTCATTGTTATTTAGCTTCTAGAAAACTAAACCATGTAACCCCCAAATTTACACATAATTAAAAAAATGATACTTTTTTGGATTCACTAGCTCAATTTGAATTCAAAACTAATGAGGAGTAAGAGCTTGAAAAGTCTAGACACAAAGATGAATAGGTATAAGAGAAATGTTTTAGAACAAGGAGAAGAACCTCTCACAAGGTACTCTTTATTAAATATGAGGGGATTTAACTATCATATATCTCTTAAAATATCCAAAGGTCCATCTATGGTCATTTGGGGCTCGAGTGTAAAAGGAAGGTTAAAAACTAAGGAGAAGGGGGCAATCTAGATATCAAATACAGACATGAGGAAAAACATCTACCCCTAACCAATTCAATACAAACTAAGGAAAATATATAGTGTTTAGATGCTATAAATTGCAAAATTAATCAATGATATGTATTTTTTATTCCAATATGGGTTAATGTTTTAGAATAATCATAGCTGAATCCTTTAAATTAGATTGAGTCAACTACCACCATGGCATGTTGGTATCCAAAATGTTGTGGTTCTCCTTCGACCACAACTACCCATGGGGAGCCTCCATAACATGAATAGATTCTCCTTATCATTTTAAGAACACCATTGGTGAGATCATGTCATGGAGGATCTATTATATTTATTTTTATCTTGTCTTGATAGAATGAACTCACCTCAATATGGGACAACCATGACCACCAACATGAGAAAGTTCAGCCTCCTCATTTTCCATAGGGAAACTCTCCATGCACCACACTGATGAAATGGGTGTTTCACCCAGGACATTTCCTATATGGGAAATTTTACAAGCCTAGACAACCATCACGGCCACCAAAAAAAGGATAGACCACGGAATGGAGCTTCAACTATAGCATGGTTAATCCCAAAAAAGGGTGTTTCACACCCCATAAATGACAAGCACTGAAAACATATAGCCATTATGCTCACTATTAGACCATGACCTCCAAAACAACCACCACCATGGATGTTTTGTATCCTGATTTCATTAAGAACCAAAATAGACAAGATTCAGGGTCAAAACACCAAAAAAACCCTACACTATGGGAATATACATGACTGTTTTAGTCCCTATTTTTCCAAAACTCAACCTTCCACCTTTGGATAACCTCTAATATCTTTCTATCGGCCCCACCAAAGCCTGAAAATCACAAAGGAAGGGTCTGGAAGACTGATACCTTACATCAAATACCACTAAAATGATTATCATCCTTGATAACCAAAACAAAACCTAGAAAGGGTAGAAGATGTATGAACATAACATTTACCCTACGAGATACCTCCAAACTAGGGTTATCACTATAATAAGAACAGAATCAACTCATTGTGATTGAAGATCATGTAATCATATAACATATCAGTAATCTCATAATCAATAAGGTCATACATACTATTCCAACATAAAAATGATAAACTACTCATGATACTAAGCTCAAATATGTGTCTCATGTTCCCAAGTACTCTCCTATAAGATATTTTTCTACTATAGGACATGAACCAAAAGGATAACACACTCGTGCAACACCTTCTCCTGATGGTCCTAAATCTAAAAAATTTATTCCTTAAACATAACATCATTTTCAACTTCCAAATAACCACAATAAATGATATGGAAATCATCATGATGATACCGATGAAGCTGTGACACATTGAAGACATCATGGATCTATTTCCTTTATGGGGACAGTGCTAAATGATACTCAATAACTCCAATGTGTTCCAAAACCTAAAAAAGGCTAGAAAATTAGGGGTAAATCTTACTTTGATGACCAAACCTTCACTTCATAAGATGAGGATATACCTTTTAGAATACATTATCACTAATGTAAAACTCCATAGGCATCCTCCTATGATCAGTATAGGACTTATAATGATCTTCTAATACCCCAATCCAATCATCACTACAAAATATTTCACTTTTTCCAACAGGGGAATATCTGTTGGTAAAAGTACATTTTCTGTTGGTAAAATGTTTTACCAACATATATGTTCATGTCACTAAACTGTCAGTAAAAACTCTGTCACTAAATGTTTTTGTGATAGATAAAATTGTTATGTTGCAATTATAATAATACCAATAGATAATATATATGTTGGTTAAAGTGTTTAGCAACAGGATCTAGTAACAAATTTGTTTTTGGTAATAATATTACCAACGTATAATATTAGTTTATAAATTACATTTTAATAAAAATTATAAATTTTTATTACTATTGAAATTTCAAATTATATTTATTAATTTATCATATATAATACATTTATTTAAATTATTAAATAGAAGATGATTTTAGCACATGTTCAATATTAGAAAAAAATTAATTATATTAATAAATAAATTCATTACAAAACCAATCAATACAAAAAAATTGGACATCCACCCCACCCCCAACTTCAGCAAGTCAACTCAAGCACTAGAAGCTCGAACAAATCATCTCATCAGTGACTCTGGCCCATCATCGCTAGTGAGGCAGATCCAACTCATCTATACCAGCGAGCTAGCTCCATTAACCAACGTGCACCAGCAATTCATCCATGCCAATGAGTAAGATCCATCACCAACCAATCCATGCCAACAATCCACCTCTATAGAACCATCCATGCCCCAGGACCAACAAGCCATCTCCACAGATACCTCATGTCACCACAATACCAAAACCTTTAACTCCAATATCTCCACCACACAACCAAATATCATACCCAAAAATGAGCCGGCTCAAGTACAAGTAATAAAAAATCAATCCAACTCCAATTTATGTCACAAAATTCAGCTTCAATATCTACATCACAAACAACCTAAGAGAATACACACAAATCAGTGAAAATAAGTATATGAATTGAAACAAAAATATAAATAAATAGAGGTATCAAAAAATGATTTACATAGTGATCATTTTTCATCATCCATGTTGACATATCAAAGATAGGCAGTCCGAATGACTCATATTGAAGAATAATTTCTCAAAAAATATTCCAACAACATACCAAATATTATCCTATCACAAAATATCATTTCCACCTTTTTTGGTAAATATTATCTATAGAATTTTTTAAAGAAATCAAGAGTTACAAGGCATACACAAGGTGTAATGAGATTACACCAGCAAGAAATTGAATATGATTACACAGACTTAAAGAAAAATCGCACAAAAAATAAAAAAAATCACCTCCAAAATGATCAACAACTTCAGGTCATCCTTCACAGCATCCTAGACTGAAAACACAAACAATATGTAATGATGTCCACCAGATCATGAAAACCAAATCTCTAATGAAAAAAACATCTCAACATGTCCAAAATAGATAAAACATCAATTAGATTTTATGCCAAAAGTAATGGCATCCTCCATGATCATCATCCAATAGGTACATATCTATCAAACCATATTCAAACTTTCCAAGAAAGTATTTCTTTGGCCAAGAAGACACTAGATCTAGCAGCTCCAAAACACCACCATGCAGAAGTATACAAACCAATAAGAAAACATGACCTGTAACTTTATATTCAAAATTAGCATGTAACATCCCCAAATGATAAAGGGTTAAATGACTAAATGATATGACTCATGTCAACAAGGTGCACCTTCCTTTTCGGGAGCATACCTGATTAGAACTCCACAGTTAAGCATTTTTATCCTGGAGTAGTGATCAGGATGGGTGACCTCCTAGGAAGTTTCCCAGGGTGTGTGTGAGTGAGGACAAAACACACTGGAAAGGACATGTGTATGTGTGAGTGAGGAAAAAACACATTGGAAAGGATATGTGTTGGCATATGGGGACTATCATTAGTCAAATAACCCATTCGAGCATGTGGGTGGGACCTTTGGTGGGGCCCACATGTCTGCGGGGAAACTGGGGGTACCTGGTAGGCCAGAACCTGACGGCCATGTTAAGGCGGGGTGAATGTGCTGTAACTGGGACCTGGTTGTCACATTTGGTATCAGAGGAGGAACCCAGCCTTAAGTGCGGTGCACTGCCTGGGTTGAGATGTAGGGCCCACAACGAGGACGTTGTGCTCTAAAGGGGGTGTGATTGTAACATCCCCAAATGATAAAGGGTTAAATGACTAAATGATATGACTCATGTCAACAAGGTGCACCTTCCTTTTCGAGAGCATACCTGATTAGAACTCCACAGTTAAGCATTCTTGGCCTGGAGTAGTGATCAGGATGGGTGACCTCCTGGGAAGTTTCTCAGGGTGTGTGTGAGTGAGGACAAAACACACTGGAAAGGACATGTGTGTGTGTGAGTGAGGACAAAACACACTGGAAAGGAGATGTGTTGGCCTGTGGGTACTATCATTAGTCAAATAACCCATTCGGGCATGTGGGTGGGACCTTTGGTGGGGCCCACTTGTCTGTAGGGCAACTGGGGGTACCTAGTAGGCCAGAACCCGACGACCATGTTAAGGCGGGGTGCATGTGGGTGGGACCTTTGGTGGGGCCCACGTGTCTGCGGGGCAACTGGGGGTACCTGGTAGGCCAGAACCCGACGGCCATGTTAAGGCGGGGTGCATGTGCTGTAACGGGGACCCGGTTGTCACATAGCACACAACCTACAACATCATATTAACATCCAAACATAAGGAAAGTTTCTTCCTATTGTTTTATTTTCATTATTTGATAAAGGATAATTGGTTCTTTTCTAATGTAAAACAATTAACATAAAGAAAAAACATTTAACATAAAAAAAACATGGAAGTTATTACCCTTTTTCACATATAACACCCAAAACTTTTTTATTAAGATAACAAGAAAAACTTTCATGGATACTAAATATTAAATAAAAATCTAAAAGGATCCAAGGAAAAATCCATAAATAGAAAAACATGATCATCTCTGTAGCTTCAGTGGTAAATAAAAGAATAACCTGCTTCACCTTAAATTCTTATGAAATCTCCATCATTGAAATGCCCCCTACATGGCCCGAGATGACATAAAATCCATCATTTCTTCCCTCTTGATTCTCTTCACACTACTGTGAAATCAATTCAGTATTGTCCATGCCTTGTTATCAACAATAGTTAACAGAATAGACAGAAGGGATCTTGAAAAATCTTTGATGGCATGGGATTTTTTCTCGAGGGTCCTCTGTGCAAGCCCATTCACTTCCTTCCCCATTAACATGTTAGGCCACCCAACACCAAGAAATACCCATATATCATTCATTATTTGGGTTATAGTACAAGCCTGACCCATTTCAACACCTGAAAAGTGAATTAGTCTATCTTCACTGGTCATGATTTCCCCAACAAGCTTGTAATTTCCAAGCTTTACAGACTCTGTATTATCAAAGGTTGATGTAATTTCACCACCTGTCACCAGATACAACCGTTCAATGCCAGCAAAATCAGCATGCTTGATTGAAACTATACCAGCATCTGTAAAGAATTACTTCAAGAAATTGTATATTAGTTGTCTTTTGATGAAGCAGTTAATTCCATGGGATTTTATCTTCTGAACCTTTTCACTCATCTTTTCCTTTTTAGTGCTTTTAATGTCAACAACCTTAGACATTGAATCCACACAGACACAAGCTCCATAAATATTCACTTTATTTGTATCCTTGGCGGTGTCTTCCACCAAAATATTTTCATTTTCGATGCATTTGGTCTGGTCAATACCTATTTTTTTACTAAGAATGAATTCTTTATCAAGAAATTAAACCTTCAGTGATCCTCTAGGCTTCTTGATAATTTTCATGGCCTCTATATTTGTGTTTCCCTTTAGCCTCAGAACTGCATCCATAGCCAACTTTCCAAATTGTTCCTTATCATGAGAGAGTATTTTGGAACTCAGTGTAGTTATTATGATCTTCATCAAATATGACTTAAATTTTTATTCATATTCTTTATTATAAAAAACCTTCTTTGACAATTCATCCTGAGAACAATTAGTTTCCATACGGTAGCATGAAATTATGGTCTTCGAATGGATATTTTGGGCTATTAACTTTTTTGCATCCCTTAAAATCTCCCCAGAAAGTACAAAAACTAATATAGTGCCATCACCAACTTCATCATCTTAAACTTTAGAAATATCAACAAGAACCTTGGTAGCTGGATTTTCAATATGTAGGGACCTCAATATTATAGCACTGTCATTTGTCATAGTGACATTGTGCCCTCAACCTGCTGATTGTAGAATTTTATCCATTACATTTAGTTCCAATGTATTCTTTACCAATTTAGTGATCAACATGGCCCTAAAAAAATATGACATCCTTGAAATATCCCCTTTTTCTTTAGTGGACTCATCTTCCAAAAGTATCTTGATCACCATGAGGAGAGATCAAGTATATAACGACTAAACTGAATAACAAAAAATGTTTGCACCTGTAATAAGAAATAAAGGAAGAAATAAATCACTTGGCTGTTGTAGATTGTGAATCCAACCAAACACGAGAGAAAGACTGTTGAGGGATCCAACACTAGGGAGGTTCTCCGTAGTACTATGTTTCCACCATTAGTGATGCAACACTCGCAACTTCATATTAAAAAACATGGAAGTAATTACCCATGTTCCACACAACCTTCCACTTCATATTCAAAATTAAAAACCAAACACAAGGAAAGTTTCTTATTGGTGTTTTATTTTCATTCTTTGATAAAATATTATTAGTGATTTTCTAGTGTAAAATAGTTAACATAAAGAAAAAACATGCATCAGAACACTAATACATCATGAACACACCACTCGAGCATGTGAGTGTAGGTAGAGATCACAAATAAATAAATTGAATAACAGCTACTCACTAAAATTACAATACAAAATTAAAACAACCAAGTTTATCCACACATCATTTAAAAAGGTAAAAGGAGATGACATAAAATTTATTCATGTGTAATCTTTAGAAAATATTGGTTGTGATTAAAAAAAGGGTGGTAAGTCATTTCCCTTTTTCCACATATAATACCCACAACTTCACCCTTTATCACTAATTAATAGACCAAATGGTGCAAGAGTCTTTAGTTCGAAAAAAATCATGTATTTTTTGGGGGCTTGAGCTCTGGGAAGGGAGTACTCTACACAAAAACAATGTATCCATGACAGATGGTGGCAACAACAAAAAGTAAATAGGTAATTTCTATGTGATCATCCACATAAGTCTTCCACAACAAGTCTTTGTTGCTTTCTCCCTAATCCCTAATACCAAGATAAATATGGGATGAAATCATATCAGATGTATGTAATAGGTCCAAACAACCCACTACTAAATACATAATTTTTTAATTTTTTTAAAAAAAATCCACTAGAAATTAGATATTCAACCTTTCTAGGATTTCTTTGGAAACCATCACTAAATAACCTGAACTAAGCATATTTTTATTGCAGTATACATTTTACTCACACCATATTGGATCACTCTCCATTACTACTCTAATTATAAGGTCTATATATGGTGAAAATTACATATATTAGACAAATCTTTGGATACAGAATGGATATTTCTGTAGGTTATTCATTATTAATGGTAAAATACATTAGAAGTCCAACAATTTTTTGTTACGTCAAATAAATTATAGCATCCCAGATCCCCATTTATAGAATAAGTGACTATTGATTTTGAACAACCTATCACTAAGAATGTACAATGAAAATAGATATAGGGAGTGGGCATTGATTTTTAACAATGGTGGGATGTTGATCTCTTCCAAAGAAAGGATGTCAAGAGTAATTTGTTGAACAAAAGACTCTCTTAGGAAGAATAGTTGTAACATGATAAATCATGTGCCCTCTAGGTTAAGAAATGGGATGAAAATATGGAATATATTCATCAAAGTATCCAAGAAGGGAAGTTCTTAGGGAACCTCAACTTGAAAATAGACAGATTACTTTCTGATGACTTCAACATTTTAGGGCCTATGACATCACCTCACTCTTACTCTTTTCTTATTGACCCTATGTAATGGTTTGATCCTAGGATAGTATGCCAAGGATTAAATTTTGACAAAAAATTCTTCAATCTCATCCCCTCATTTATCACTGTTTAGAAAAATTCCAATCTCAAGGTCATCCCAGATGAATTATTCATTATGGATACTATCAAAATCATTATTTTGAACAATTCACTAGGTTTTTATAGCTTTCCTAGATCCTTCCTTGTTGTTTCATGAGATATAATTAAAAAAGAATGTCAATATTTTCTAAAACTACTTTAGGGGTGAATTATTTCCAAAAGTATATATTGTTTCCTCACCTATCTACATTCCAATGATTAAACACTCTGTTTCCACAATTTTGACCAATTTTCATGTGTGACATTGTGTATATAATCTAAGACAGAATCCATAATGGAAAACTTGAGCCTCTCCTATCCATCCTAGTCATATTAGAACGACATGGTTTAATTAAATTAACATTGATTCAAGGAATAAAATGGAAAAGTATGAAAAGAGAATTGATACGTAAAAGTATGAAGGTACGACTCAAATAACTGGATTGGATTTGGAGAATCAATCAATTAGAAACCAAAAATCACTAGGAAAATAAATAAAAACAAAAACCCAAAAACATATTACATCAAAATTTCACTAAAACCCTAACTTCTATTCAATTAAAATGCCAAAATACCATGATTTCAAAAGGAATAAAATTTGAAAACAAAGAGTGCATACCTGATAAGAGGCTCAATCGTCGACCTTTTGAATGAGAAATGGGTGATACCTAATTTTTTTAGTTGAAAGTGGAAAAAATTAATCTAGAATCGATAGACATGGGGTGTACGTGGTGTTAAAGAATCAAGGGGGTGTGGTTGTGGGTGTGGGTGTGGGTGTGGTTGTAGGTGTGGTTGTGGGTGTGGTTGTGGGTGTAGGCGATGGCGATGAACCTTGTTTGTGACTGAAAGAAAAGATCATTTGTCCAGGATGCGACATCAGTGGGAGACGATGATGTGGGAGAGGGGAGACGCGGGATGAGTGTTGGGACAGGGTGCGTTTTTCATTTTATTTTAATGAATTAATTAATAAATTTTATTTATTTATTATCTATATCATTCAAATATTTTGAAATTTATTTAAAATATAATTTTAATTGTATGTCAAACATAATGTATATTGGATCAAATTTAGAATTTATTTCAAATATTCACAATATTTTCTTGTTAATAAAAACATTGTTTTTTGTGATTAAGTTAAAAATTAGTCTTATAAGTATTTTTATTTTTTTTAATAACAATATACTTTTTTTAGTTTATGGTTAAATAATATTTGAAAACATTTTTGTTGTTAAATTATTTGTTTGTATTGAATAAATAATGGCTAAAAATTTGTATGTTGAATAAAATTATTGGTAATAATGATTAATAATTACAAATTGATTTGTTGGTAAAAAATTTGTTGGTATTAATATGATAAAGTAACAAATTTAATTGTTGGTAAAGTATTTGTTGGTATTAAATATTTAATACCAACATATATATGTGTTGGTAAAAATAAATTTTGGTATTTAAATTAAATAACAACAAAACTTAATATCTGTTGGAATTTTTCATTTTTTACCAACATATATGATATTTGTTGCTAAATTTCTATTGGTAAAAGTCACTTTTTTGTAGTCCATGAATCATATGAACCTTCTATTTCATGCTTTTCACTAACTATGGTATGAGAATATCTAACCCTCCAACCTTATTCCAACACAATGGTGATCTTTAGAGTTATTCATAAAAAGCTTTGAATATGGCCACACCATTGGTAATGTGATACCTATTATTATAATAAAACTTGATCAATGGTAGGTTTTACTCCCATGATCCTCCAAAATCCAGAACTCTTACATTGAAAATGTCCTCCAAAGTCTAGATAGTATTCTTTTTCTAGTCTTATATCTATGGATGAAATATTATACTGAGGAATATCTGAGAGAAAGAATCATGTTGGAGGCCTCTCTGAACTTGGGAGGTAAAATTATGATCATTATTAAAGATGATAATATTTAGAACCCCATGGATCCTCACCACCTCCTCCAAATACAACCATGATAAAAAAATCCACTCAGCTCGACACCTTAATCACTAAGAAGTCTGCTGACTTGATTAAACGATATACAATCACTTACATAGCATCATATATACTCTGATATTAGGGTAAACTGGTGAAAAAATCCATCAAGATGTCCTCCCACTTCCATCGGGGAAGATACAATGGATAAAGAAACCTGCCACAAACATTATTCTCAGTATTTACCTTTTGGATAACCAAACACCTAGATACAAACTTTACAATAGATCTCTTCATCCTTGACCACCAAAAATGAATCATCAAGGCACGATACATCTTATCCACTCCAAGATGTACTTTTAAGGGTGGGAAATGGAACTCATAGAGAACCAAATCATGCATTGTTGAATAAACAAAGACCCTCCCCTAGAAAAACACTCTATATTGACCATCATCAAAAAAACCCTCAAGGGAACCACCAAAAACAACTTAATCCCACCAAAATTCCACCTCATAATCCCCCAAATGAGAATCCTCCACCTATTACACCAGATACAATTACACCATCATTCGATAAATACAACCTCTACCATAAAATTCTCCCATATCAAGCTGTGTCGCTACAAGATCCTTCATCACTATCCAAGAATATACATACCCATACACAACATCTCACCACACAACTTCTTACACAATGTTTCTACCATAACACTTACATTCCCTGGTGTATAAAAAATTTCATAGTCATAATCCTATAATAATTTCAAACATATTTTCTATCACATGTTCAAACAATGATGGGATAATATATACTTCAAAATATTATGATTTTTGAATACTACAAAGCACTCACCAATTAAGTAATTCTGCCACAACATCAAGGAAAATTCAACTTTGGTAATTTTAAGATCATGGGTAGTGTAGTTACATTCATTAGGAAATAACTTATAATGAACATAATAAATATCTAATATCTACTAAATCAAAACCCAACCCAAGACAAGATGTGAAATTTCATTTTAAACTGCAAACATAATTCCCTCCTTTGGAAAATATAGAATAAGAGCACTGACCAGCTTCTCCTTTAAATACTCAAAAGTATCTTGGTACTGATCAAACCACAAAAAGTCATGATCCTTCCTCATAAAGTCTATTATTTGAGTCAAAATATAATAAAATTTGGGCCTGAAATTCCTATACTAACCTATAAGACTAATGAATCTCTAAACCCCGGTGATGTTCTTAGGGTCTACCTATGAAACAACTACCTTAATATTTGATGGATCCAAAGATACTTCTATCTAAGATATGGAATGTCCTTGGAAATTCACTTAATGGTTCCAAAAATTACACTTCAAAAGATTCCAAAATTATTGATGTTTAATCGCTTTTAAAAAAGATCACAAAATCTATATATTCTCATCCTCATACATAGAATAGGTAAGGATATGATCTATGAACACCACCATGAACTAATAAAGAAACTAATGGAACAAAGAATTAATCAACCCCATGAACATGGTAAATAAATTCATGATATGGAAGGGAATAAAAATGAACTCATAATACCCATATCGACATCTGAAAGTAATCTTTGTTATATCCTCATCCTTTACTCACATCAAATGATATCCTGATCATAGATCGATTTTCAAGAACCATCAATCCCACTTCAACTAATCTAATTGGTCATAAAACCATAAAATAGAATAAAAATTATTCATTATCACCTGAATTATGTGACAATAATTGATTCACAGTCATAGAATTACATCTACCTTATTCATGAACAATAGTGGGGTACCCCAAGAAGATACACTAGTTTGAATAAGACCTCATTGCAGAAGACTATAAATCTAAATCTATAGCTCCCATAACACATAAGGATACATCCTATACAGATACATTGAGGTTAGAGATAAACTTAACTATAACTCTGTCCCAAACTTGACCTCACATTTAGGGGGTATCATCACAAACACTTAGAGAAATACAATGAAGGACTCTTCCACAACCCTAGGAAAGACCACCAGTTAAACCTTCATTAAACTCAATATCAGCTTATTAATCTTAGAATATATGGACTCAACATGCCTCTAACCCATATGATGGTTCTACTAACCCATGAACATGGTACACTCACCATCATCATCAAATAATATAACTTTCCTCCTAAAGTAATCCATGGTAGCCTATACTAAATGCAATAATTTTATATTGAGGATGATGTTATATGGATGTATTTTTAAATATAGGAAATATATTAAGAAGTAATTCTATCCCAAAATTATCTCACAATATCAATATATATAATAAAATATAGCTCAACCTCCAACTAGCATAGTCAATTTCAAGGGCACTGGAAGCCTCTCCACCTCTAATCGTAAGGCATAGACTAGAGTGGGTGCATTGAAGGAGTGCATAGCTCCCAAATCAATCAAGGTATGCACCCATGTAGAAAATAAAAAAATAATACCTCACATAGTGTCTATATTTTCTAGAAATTAAAAATATATGGCATTCATTGAATCAATTCCAACTCTATATCCTCTGTGACCATGATGGTGACCACTTCTACCATCATGATCTACTCATTTTACCTAAGGATGAGGGGAATCATAAGGTTGTTGTGACATCCCTAGCCCGGTACACTCATATATAACTGATCTAGAGGGTCACACAGCTTCAAGTATGCCTCCTTTTATTACATAGGATACCTACTAGCAGTGAGGGTGAAACACCCTAATATTTTATGATATTTTTATCTTTAAATAAATTTAATTTCTTTGATAGCTTGGGATACATGAAAACCTAAGTCTAAATAGAGCGTAATATAGTATATCATTATAAAAAAGATGTTAAATTATAGGATTGAATAGGAATAACCATGATTTCAAAAATATTTATAAATGTTTTAGATAAAGAAAATATATTGATAAATAAGTACTCATTTTTTAGTAAAGTCTTTATTTGCTTTAAAAATACATTTTTCCTCAAAAATAATTTTTTGTAAAAAAATAATATAATTAATTTACACCAATTTTATAAAATGAATTTGAAAAATAAACTTAATTTTTTAAATTATAATTTCAAAATTATAATAGAGTGACTTTTCTAATTTTTTTGAAAAGATTAATTTTCTAGTGAATTGTGAAAAATACTGATTTTTATTAAAGGCAATATTTTTGTTTCAAACTTTTACAAAGACCCATTTTATTTTAAAATGGTTTAAAAGTAACATTAGTAATATTATATTATTAATAATCAACATAAGTCCATTTAATCAATTTTATGTTTGAATTTGGTATAAAAACATTTTTACACTTAAAAAGGTATTTTTCTAAAAATACTATTTTTCATTACGTTTTGTAGTTTGCTCTTAAATTAATATCTACCAATTCTAGAAATTAGATATTGAAAATGGATTCAATATTTTGAATCATAAGATCCAAATTTGGTAAATATTTCCCTTTTATTTTTTGTCATTATGAAAAGTAACCTTGGTAAATATTTGTCACCTTGGTATGGATAAAATAGATAAAATAGGGTTAAAACTTTAGAATAAGACTTTAAAATTTATATAATAATTTCCTTTATCTTATTTTATGAGTTAATTTCGGTAATTTACATCAAATTCTCAAATATATATCTAATAGGTTTAATTTTTCTTTGATTATGCCCTTTATATTAATTTAAAAAATGAATAAATACAAAATGTCACTCTCTTCAGTTTAATATCTCTAAAATTTTTACTTAAGGATAAAAAGAGGATAAGTTTGATTATTAATGTTTATTAGAAATATTAATTAAATTTTTTTATCACAATTTTTTTTTAATTTTTAGTAATTAAATAATTAATTTAAATGCTTACACAACACCGACAGAGTATTTATTCAATTAATAGAAAAATAAAATAAATAATTCGAAAAATATTAAAAGTAATAAAATTTGGATGAATTGTTGCATTAAATTAATTTTTTATATAAATATAACATATTATATATGTTTTAAAGTTTTATATTCAGATTAATTTGTTGTGATGTTGTTTTAAAAGTCAAATTAAATGAATGTTTCCAAAAATGACATTAATGACATTTTATAATAAATAATATTTTATTAAGTGATTTAAAATTTATAAAAATCCTATATTAGAAAAAATTAATGGTATATAGTTTAAAATATAAAACATGTTCCATTTTTGAGTCAATTTTCCTTTTATAGTAACATTCTTAACTTTTAAAGAGTATAAAACATTGATATTCCAGTAATTTTCAAAAGGGTTAATGGGGGTTAAAACTAAGAGATAAGGGTTAAAACATAAAATAAACTTGTATAAATATTATTTTATGAAATTATTTAGACTTATAATTTTAATATATTTTAAATATATCAATTTGGAGTCACTTTATAATAAAAATTAATTTATATTAATTTAGTACTTTAAGTAATTTCAAGAGTGTCCCTCCCCTCACTTATAAAAGGGAAACTCTTATCCTCTCTTCCTCACACCATTTTAGCCTTATATATCATCCAATATCTACCATAATACCTTCCTATATTCCTAATCCACATCCTAGTTCTTATTTTCTTTCCAAAATACCATCCTTTTAAGGCTTAAGGTGTAATCCAAATAAGGTTTCTCAACGAAGAGGTATAACTCTTAACCGAGCATTTTCAATTTTATTTCCTAATATACCTCCTATAAATCTATGTTATAATTATAAAATAATGCCTTTAGTATATTAAATATACTTAATTATTATTATGGTTATGTAATAGCCATTATCCACCATCTTCCCATCCATTGGAAAATGATATTGTCACTCGTGTATATGTGTAGACTACCACCTCTATGAAGCAATGTGATTAATTTTTCATTTCCTATTTACATGGATGATAATAAGGATATATTTAATGAATATATATGATATATATGATATAATAATGATTTTATAAATTTGAAGTATTATTTACCTTTCTTTTGTTTCATCTTTCCAAAAGTGAAAAGATCATTCATGTGTACGTACGGCCTACCATCTCCATGGATAGTGTAATTAATTTTTTATATCTACCTTATATGGATGAATATAAATATAAATATATATATTTATATTTATATCACGATTAAAATTATTAATATTATGGAACCATGATCAAAGAATAAGGATTGAGACTGTTAAACTGGAGCATACATGAGAAACGAAGCAATTATCACCTGGAACAGTGATTTTAATAACAAATTGTTGATAAATGGGTGATAAGATATTATAATTAAATCATATATAGTATTATATATATTATTATTTTTATATAATACCTATATAATAAATATATATTTATTATATAGGAGGTTTTAACATGTATGAAGAAACACAAGACTTGAGGTAAGGGATTTACATCTCAACCCCATTTCATTTGAGATTGGTGATGCGTGAACTTCAATTGAGAAAATATCTGATCCTTATATGATAAATACCTTTAATTTTTCTTCTAATTTTCTTATTTCTATAGAATACATGTTTTCCTTTCATTTTTCTTAGTTTAAGTACTCAAGAGACTGAAAGAATGTTTTTAAAGAAAACTGATAATGTTTTACTATTCGGTTGGGAATATTTTTCTTCCATATATACATTTTATTTAAAATGATTTCAAGAAGGTTTTACTATTATCCTATTAAATTTTAAATTAATTTTTACCCATGTTATAATTTTTAGAGAAAAAAAATCAAAGTAACTTCTTATCATTTTCTGAATGAGGTACTTTTGACTTTTTATCAAAAAATATAAAAGGAATCTTTATTTTAGCATACACAGTATGAATAGAATTTCTCACCATCATGACCATTAAATTATTTTAAGCTTCCTTTATAAGTTTACAAGTTTATTTTATAAGATAACTTTTTCTAAAAAAAATTGGTAATATTTCAAATATGTTATTTCAAAATAGAAGGGGTATTTTACTCAAGAAATATTCCATTAATATTTTAAAGATATGTTTTATCTATGATAACATAATTTGATGTTACTTATGATTTAAAATGGATAATATCCAATTATAACATCCTTATTATTTCTTTGTATAATTTATGATCATGATTATGATATGTTAATGAAACTCGTTTTTCTATGGTTTTTTCTATAATGAATCTATAAAATGTTTATGAAAATAATTTTATTTACACGAGTTATGACATGATGATAGGATGAATGTTTTATGATCTTATGGCACATATATATATGGTTTTCATTATGTGATATATAGGATTAGAATTATATATCTCTATAATACATTGGGTAAAGTAATATATCTCATGATGTAACTTTGGTAAACAAGTTTATGTGCTTGATACACTCTAGGAATCAACTCGATGAGCTTGATCCACAATAAGAAATAGGTGATAATGACTAATCCAATATACGAAATAGGTTATGATTTACAACCCATTATGATATGGTAAATAGGTTTTGATTCCTGATCCACTATGATTTTATGTCCTCGGTAGTTAACCTTGACATATTAAATGGTTTATATACCTATGATGGTGAAACACTTCTACAAAAAAAATTTAAGATTATGATATAAACTTATGGTTCATGATTGATTTATGATGATTTCTCACTCTTATGATTTATTTATTTTGAAATGATAAATTTTTTATGTCATGACTCATGTTTATGATCTATGAAATATTGGGTATGAACTTCATAAGTTATAGTCATGATATCATACCCTTACACTTATATTATGATTTAATATGATCATTGATATCTATAATTTTTACCCTTACTGATAATTTTATATCACACTTTATTATGTTTCCTTTCCCTATGTTATGAAGAATTTTTTTAAGTGGGGTGTGTCAAGAAGGGTACAAAGTGAGAAGAAAATTATAAGAGAAGATAAATAATATAACTAATTAATATTTTTATATATCTAGTATCCAGATACACTAAACCTTCATGGTTTTATTGTGAATCATAATTTTACATATTGAATATTCATTTAAAATGATTTAATGTTTTTGTATGAAATTTTTGGGCTGCTATAGTTGGTATCAAAGAATGGTTTAATTTATATCTGTAAATTAGGGTTAGAAAACTTTGGTGAAATCCCTAGGGATAAGTCTAAGTATATGATAACATTATAAATTTTAGGTAATGATCATGGATAACCTAATTTAAACCTAAGGTTCCATATATTGAGAATAATTTTTTATGATTTAGACATCATTTGAATGTTATTTCATGATTATATTATAGATCACTCTGATTATTATAGATTGAATATTTTTTTGGGTTTTTTTCAATGGAGGTAACCAGAATACAACATCCTAACAATGAATGTGATGGAAAATGTAATGATTTTTCACCTGAGCAACCAAATGCTATGAGATCGGGAATATAGAATCTTATTACTATGCTCATGAAACTTTCTTAGGCCATGAATCTTATTGAGAATAAAAAAAAAGTAAGTAACAATGTACAATTTAGTCTTTTATGAGGAAACATCCACCTTCTTTTAGTGGGTCTTATGATCCACTAGTGGCTAATAAATGGATCGGCACCATTGAGAAAATATTTTTTCTCCGGTACTCAGAACATGAAAGGGTTTTCCCAGTCATTAATCATTTGGAAGGAGAAGCAGAACAATGGTGGAATATTATCAATAATATGAGGCAAGAGGAAGAAATTGACTCCATGGGAATGGGATAATTTTAAGATGATATTTTTTAGTAAGTACGTAACTCATATTCAACGTATAAAAATGGATAAGTAATTCCTTTTATCTTATACAAAAGGATGATGAATCCATTGGTACCTATAAGGAAAATTTTACAAGACTTTCAATGTATAATTATGGTTTAATAATCATCCCTAAAATCAAAATTGATTTATTTTTTAGTGTCTTAAAACCAAGTCACTTAAAGAAATTAGCTATAAGAGACATTAGTGTAAATGAAAAAAATGTTCAATGTGCTCTCAAGGTAGAAATTGAAATTGGATATTTCTATCATTACCATGGTTTTGATAAGAAAATAAATATGGAGTCTCATGAAAACTTGAATAAATCACAGGGTGAAAATAAATTCCATCCATTTACATGCAAGAAATATGGGAAGAAACATTAAGGTAATTGATTGAATGGAACTAGGAGGAGTTTAAATGTGGAAAGGCTGGTCATAAATCATGTGAATGTCTAAAGGTTATGAATAGGTGGGTTAATGTAATGTAGGAAAATAATATTCCAACTAATGAACTGTTGACATTCCATTTCTTTAAATACAAGGTGTGTAGGCATTACACCAACCAGTGCATGAATCTAAAGGTTTATGATGATTATCGGCATCAATAACCTATTAATCTCAAATATAAAGGGAAATATCATGATATTATGATTTTCAAAGTGGTTTATGAAAATTAAGTGGTGAAAGATACACTTATCATCCACTATAGAATAACTTATGTATTATTTTATTCTAGCTCTACCCAGTCTTTATATCAAATAAATTTGAAAATGGTGTAAAATAACCACCCTAAAAATTAGATGTTGAGTTAGTGGTGAAAAATCCTAAAGGTATGATAGTAGAATATCAAGTCTAAAGTTCCTCTCCTATTGAAGTTTATGGGAATATGCTTCCTATAAATCTTTTGATTATCCATTTAGTGTAATTTTATGTGATTCTACACATGGATTGGATTTTTTTTATATGGATACCATATAAATTATTGAGTAAGGGAAGTCACATTTCATATTATGAATGAACCTATGATCATTTATTAGTACGAGGATGAATATGAACTTCCAATGGAAATTAATTCTATCTTATGGGTTTTAATTCCTAACAATAAAGGGTATCTATCTTAGATGTTTGGGAAAAACTCAACATTAAGGGTATGATTATTGTATAGGAGTTTGTTGATATCTTTATATAATATTTTCCTAGTCTCTCTTCAAATTGTGAAGTTGAGTTTTCAATAGAAATCATACCTGATTCTACACCTATTTCAAAGAATCCTTATATAATGGCCCCAATTGAGTTATAGGAATTGCAGAAGAAACTCTAGGACAATCTTTATAATAGATCATTATTCCCTAGTGTGTCACCATATGGTGTACCTATTCTTTTTTTTAAGAACAAAGATTGTTCAATGCATATTTTTATTGATTATCATGAACTTAACATGATCATAATCAAGAAAAAGTATCATCTATGACATATCGATGATTTTTTTTGATCAATTATGATGATTTAAAAACTTTTATAAGATTCAAATTCATTATAGATATCATAAATTGAGGGTTAAGAAGGAGTATGTACCCAAGATAGATTTTTGTATGAGGTATAGTCACTATGAATTTATAGTAATATCATTTAGACTAACCAATTATCATATTATATTTATGGATTTAATGAATATAGTCTTTATAGATTACCTTGATGAATTTTTTATAGTCTTTATAGATGATATTATTATATATTCAATGTTAAATTAAGAACATGAAGATCATTTGAGAATTATACTAAATACCCTGAGGAAGGATAAGTTGTATGAAAAATTTACTAACTATGAATTTTATCTTCATAAAGTTTCATTCTTGGTTCATATAATCTCAAGTGGGGTTATATCAGTGGGTCCTTAAAAGATATAAGTTATTGAGTAATGTCCTAGACCAACCATGGTAACCGAAATCCATAGTTTTATTGGGTTGTCTAGATATTACCAATGCTTTGTGAGAGATTTACCATGAATATATAATCCACTCACCAAGTTGACTCAAAGGGGATTTAAGTTCTTGTGGACAAATAAATGTGAAGATAATTTCAAGGAGTTAAAGAGAAGGTTGGTTAGTACACCTATACTCACATTTCCCTATAGTAGAGAAGGGTTTTTGGTCTATAGTGATGCATCAAAGAATGGATTGGGATGTTTCCTCATGCAAAATGATATGGTGATATCTTATGTTGCACAAAAAATAAAGGTTTATGAGAAAAATTACCAAACTTGTAATTTATAATTAGTTGCGGTAATTTTTTCATTAAATATATGAATGAATTATATTTACAAAGAAAGTTTTGATATATATATCAATCATAATGTTTTAAAGTATATATTCACTAAAAAGAGTTGAATATGAACCATAGAAGGTGGTTGGAGTTGATTAAATATATTGATTTCTCAATACATTAATACCATGGGAATGAAAAAAAGGTGTTAATTCTCTAAGTTGAAAGAATATTTCTAGATTATCTATGATTAGGATAAAAAAATAACCAATATTTCTAGATTTTCAAATGATGGATCTTGAAATCATGAAGGAAGGAGATAAATCTTATCTGCTAAAATGAGTGTTCAACCATCTATCCAAGTAAATATTAAAGAGTCATGAAGGGAAGATGTGGAATTGAAAAATAAGGTGAGATATTTCAACCATGATTATAATTTAATTATAAGTTTTAGGAACTGTGTATGTGTTTTTTCCATACTAGATATGAAGAAGGAGTTGTTGGATGAAGCTTATAGTTCATCATTCTCTATTCATCCTAGAAGTATGAATATTTATAGAGATCTAAAAGAGTGTTTCAGGTGGTACGACATGAAAAGGGATATTTCATATTATGTATCTTGATTCCTAGTATTCTGAAAATTTAATAATGAGAGATAAAATTCTAATGGGATGTTACAACCATTGCTCGTACCTAAATGGAAATGGGAAAATATTACCATGGATTTTTTAGATGGACTCCCCAAAACATCTAAAGGAAATAATTCTATTTGAGTTATATTCAATCACCTTATGAAGTCAGCATACTTTATTTCCATTGGATAATATCTATCTCTTGATCATATTATCATGTTATACATTAAGAAAGTTATAATGTTTCATGGAGTTACATATTATATTATATCTGACTGGGATCTGAGGTATTCCTCAATGTTCTAAATAATTGTTTAAAATGATCTGGATATAAAGTTTAGTTTCAGTACTTCATATCATCCTCATATTGATGGTTAGTTGTAGATAACCATTCAAAATCTATAAGACTTTTTAAAATATTTCACTATAGATTTCAAAGGTATTTGGGATCAACACCTTCTTATAGTGGAATTTTCTGACAACAATAACCTTTAATCAAGAATTAAAAAGGATCCTTATCAATCCCACTACGTGAATAATTATAGAAATCCAATGTGTTGGGATGAAATTGGTGAAATAAAGCTATTAGGATCAAATATATCTAGAGATATGGTAGAGAAGGTTATCTTTATTTAGTAGTAGTAAATAAGGGCAACTTAGAGTCGACAAGAAAGTTATGCTGAAAATCATCGGTGAGATCTAGAGTTTGAAGTTTACAAAAATTTATTCTTAAAAATATCTCCTTGGAAGAAGGTTATCAGATTTGGAAAGAAGGGAAAATTGATCCCCTTATATATCATTCTTTTTTAGATTCATGATCGCATTAGGATAGTATCTTATCACTTGGTACTTCTATCGAATCACTCTCAAGTTCACAATGTGTTCAACATAACTCTATTGATAAAGTACATAATATATCATTTGCATATATTTTACTAATAATTCATACCACTAGAGAAATATCTCTCTTATGGGGAATAATCGAGGTAGATTCTAGATCTTATATAGAAATTTCTATGAAATAAGACCACTCGCCTAGTTAAAGTTTTGTGGAAAACTATAAATTAGAGGAAGCTACTTAAGAACTTGAGGATGCGATGAGATAGGTATATCATCAATTGTTTGTATTTTAGTGATGTAATTTTAATGGTAGAATTAATTTTAAGGTAGGTATAATGTAACACCCCTATATTTTATGATATTTTTCTCTTCAAATAAATTTTTTTTTTTTTGATAGCATGTGATACACGCAAACCTAAGTCTAAATGAACCGTAATATAGTAAATCGTTATAACCTATCCATTAAATTGGAAGAGTGAATAGGAATAAAAAAATTAAAAATATGTATAAATGATTTAGATAAATGAAATATATTTATAAATAAATACTCAATTTTTTATTAATGTATTTTTATGCTTCCAAAATGAATTTTTCCTCAAAATGGTTTTTGTGAACAAATAATATAAGTAATATCTAATAATTTTATAAAATGTATTTTAAAAAAATAACTTCATTTTTAAAATAATCATTTAAAAATTATATTAGAGTGATTTTTTGATATTTTTATGAAAATATTGGTTTTCATGTGAATAGTGAAAATACTAATTTTTATTGAAAACTGTTTTTTTGTTTCAAGATTTTAAAAAGTTTCATTTTTCTTTAAAATGGTTTCAAAGTAAAATTAGTTCTGTTATATTATTAATAATACAATTAAGTTCATTAGAATCAATTTTATATTTGAATTGGGTATAAAAACATTTTTTATATTAAAAAAGTAATTTTTCTTAAAAAAATTGTTTTCTCCTTGCTTTTTACATTTTTCTCTTAAATTAATTTATTCCACTTATATAAATTTAATATTGAAAAATTAATTCCATATTTTGAATTAGGAGGTCCAAATTTTTTAAATATGTTACTTTTATTTTTTTCATTATGAATATTAACCTTGATAAATATTTGTCATCTCGGTAAGGGTAAAATGGGTGAAATAAGGTTCAAACTTTGATACACGGCTTTAAAATTTATCTAAAACTTTTATTTATCCTATTTTATGGGTGAATTTTAATAATTTACATCCAATTATTTAATATATGTCCACTTTGTGACATTTTTCTTTGATTACAACCTTTATATTAATTTAAGAAAATAATAAATATAAAATGTCACTCTATTGACTTTAATATCTGTAAAACTTTTACATATGGATAAAAAGGGGATAAGTTCAGTTATAAATATTCATTTAAAATATTAATTACTTGTTTTATCATGGTAATTTATTTTTAATTTTTATTGATTGAATAATTACCTTAAATTCTTATGCAACACCAACACAGTATTTATTCAATTAATAGAAAAATAAAATAAATGGTTTTAAAAATATTATAAGTAATAATATTTGAATTAATTATTGTGTTATGTTAATTTTTTAGATAAATATAACATATTATGGATTTTTTAAAGTTTTATATTTGAATTACTTTGTTTTCATGTTATTTTCAAAGTCAAATTAATTGAATAGTTCTGAAATTGACATTAATGATATTTTATAATAAATAATATTTTATTAAATGATTTAAAATTAATAAATATATTATCCTAGATAATTGAATGGTATATGGTTTAAAATATAAATCTTGGTCCATTTATGGGACATTTTTTCATTTATGGTAACCTTATTAACCCTTAAATAGTAGAAAACTTTGATATTGTGGTAATTGTCAAAAGGGTTAACTAGGGTTAAAACTAAGAGATAAGTGTTAAGGCATCACTTAAAATTGTCTAAATATTATTTTATGTGAGAATTTATAATTATAATTATATTATATTTAAAATAAATCAATATTTATAAACTTTATTATAAAAAATAATTTAAATTAATTTAATACTTAAGAAATTCCAAGAGTGCCCCTCCAATCACTTATAAAATGGAACCTCTTACCCTATCCTCCTCACACATTTTTAGCCTTATATATCAACCAATACCTACCATAATACAATTCTATATTTCTTTACTACATCTTAGTGTTTATTATCTTTAAAAAAGACAAGCCTTTCAAGGCTTAAGGTATAATCCAAAGAAGGTTTCTCAACGAAGAGGTATAACTCTTAACCGAGTATTTCCAATTTTATTTCTTACTATATCTCTTATAAATATATGGTATCCATTATAAAATAATTAATTTGGTATGTTAAATATACTTAATTTTTATTATGATGATGTAAAAACCATTATCCACCTTATTCTCATCTGTTGGAATACGATAAGGTCACTCATGCATACGTGTGGACTACCACCTCCATGAAGTGATGTGATTCATTTTTTATTTCCTATTTACATGGATGGTAATAAGGATATATTTAATAAATATATATTATATATATTATATAATAGTTATTATATAATTTTGAATTATTATTTATCTTTCTTTATTTGCATCCATTGAAAAGTGAAAACAGTGTTCAAGTTACATACAACACCACTGAAAAATTGGGTTTTAATAGTTTTATTAAAGGGGATTTAACTACACTTATAAAGATTTTTCTATATAATATATGTTAAAGGAATGGATTTAACATCACTAAAAAAAATCATTTTTAAAGGGGTCCTTTAAGAGTGCTAAAAAATCATTATTAAAGGGGGCATTTAACTGTACTTTTTTAGCGCTAATAAAGGGGACCATTATCATCGCTAAAAAAATGTTGTTAAAGGGGGTAAAATTATATTTTTTCAGACCTCTATGAGCCTGAACCCTTTATCAATTCTTCTATGTCCCCTTTAATAGTGCTCCACCTCCCCCCTATCAGTGTTTTTCACCCCACCACCCCTTTAACAGTTCTTTTTGAATTTCCATCCTCCTACGCACGCCTGTATTTGAACCTTGTACCTCCCCTTTGAAGATGGAATGCCTTTACCACTGCACCATGTTGTTTGGTTTTCTGCACCATGGTGTGTGTGTGATATATATATACTTATATTTATTTAAATATATTATATATTATATTCATTTATATATACTAGAATATAATATATATATATATATCCATTTATTAAGACACACATATATGTATATATAAACATTATATATATATATATATATATTTGTATAATGTAAAAAATGGTTAGATATTGTTTTAAATACATTTTTATAATATCTATTTATTTACATATATTAGAATATACATAAATATATTTTTTTTATTGACACACACATGTTTATATAAAAATATTACTTGAATAGGTATATATATACATATTAGGGAATTTTTATAAGGTAAATAAAATGAATAATTTTTTAATTTAAATAAAATGAAAAATAAATATTTATTTTATATATTTAAAAGTACATTTCTACATACATATGTTGATATCTGTATTTGTACAAGTAATTTATTATAAGTAAATATAAGAAAACATGCATTTATTTAATTATAAATAAAACTACATTGTGAAAATTGATAAAACATTAAAACCATAATATCAATATGAGTGTAATACCTGATAATAAATCTAGTACCCACTAAAAAAAGATAATAATAACCCCTTAAATGAAGTTAAAATTCCATAGAATGTTAAAAAATTGGGATACCCTATAATTTCTTGGATTTTCCATGTATTATTTTTAAATATTATATGGAAATATTTTCAAGACCAAATGTGGAGATGAAACGTCAATCTGAGGCCTAGTGAGCACGGATTGGTGGTTTGAAATTTTTTTAAGTTAAGTGAGTCGGTGTGTGTGTGTGGTTTTGGGAGTTTCTAAATGGATACCCAGATTAAAAATCTGAGGGCACCGTTATGTCCGAGATGACGACTTTATCAAAGAATGGGCCTAACCTCGATTGATGTGGGCTGAAGGAAAAAGTTAATTTTCAGACTTTTTAAGTAAAATAAAATAACATAAAATAAATTGAAAAGTTTATTTTATTTTATTTGTAAACGTTCACTACAATGCAACAATGGGGCAATTGTTTTGATAATTAATGACGCAACATAATGACTCTAAAATAGCAATGCTGACTCATTAATTACTTATCATAACGGAAGCAACTCAGCATGATGGAACACTGAAACATGTTCCCTCCTTTTAATGGGTTAATCAAATGTTGGTTGTTGGAAGTATATTGAGAGAAACTCTAGAGAATTATTGGAGCTTTGGATAGAACTCTCGACAACAAACGATGATGAATCAAAACTGTGAATCGTTACGCCAATGAAGTTGAAGGATCTTGGTGATGACAGTAGTGTGATCCCCTCACCAGTGATCAATCCCTCCTCGAGGTAGGGTTTATGTTTTAACTCTTTTATTCCTCATTCTTTAAATTAAACGATGAATGTGAATCAACCCATGAATGGGTTGACCCGCGCACCGTCATTCTTGCAGGAGGGATTTTCTTTATCGGGTTCGTTCTTGGGGATTCTTTTGTCATGTTTGGATGTTTTTAATTTTCCCTGTTTAAACCTTCTAACGGGAGTGGATTAATGTCATGACGAATGATGGTGGAGGTTCTTTCCTCTGTTGTTTTATTTTCTTCCCCCCTCTTCCCTGCGTTCTTCACATTCTTCGCGGGGATAAAAATGAGGAATAGTTTTACGCTATTTCTTAGTATAACTATCCCAAAAAGGAGATCTGGCATCGTGATGACCCAACATAGGTGCAACGGCGATAGCGATGGACTAATCGACATGGTTTGGGGGTTCTCGTTCTTCAAACGTTCTTCGTGCAGGTGAATCATAATGTGTTTTAGAGGCCGATGGGAGGTCCAAAACCGATAGAATTGGATTCATGATGTCGAGGAGACCTAAACCCTTGAGTTTCATGGTGATCAGATGGCCATATTGAAGAACAGAGCATCACGGGAGGCGCGCTGATGAAGAACAGTGATTCTGAAAATTTCTGAAGAACACGACGTGTATCTCGAAGAACACGTTGTGTGGAACCGGTTCAGCAGTGGCTAGGGTTCCTCGATGTAGGAAGCAATGACATAGTGTGTCCTCCAAAGAACACAGCATATGGATCCTTATGTGGGACTCATCATGTATCTCGAACGATACACATACACAGGGTGGAGTACACGGCTGTGTACTCCACCACACGGCCAGACCAGGCCAGTTTCACGTGTTACCCCATGTACCAGTTACACGGGATGACTTACACAGGTTAAGGCCTTATACAGGCACACTTTCATGCACACGGATCAGACCCTAGTTACTTGGACACAACGTGCAGTCTGTCCTACATGTCGTGTACACACCTTTCTACATGGCATGTTCCCTCTGACTCGGGCTGTTACACACGGGTAGTTTCCAGAGTCATGAGACACAGCGTGTGACCCCTTATACATGCCATGTATATCCTAGAAACTTTGCATGATCTACTTTTCCACTATTACTTAGACAAGTTTCCTTTGGGTTAGTGCCCCTTTTTCTTGTTCCCCTAAAGGTCAGGTATCATTTCCATCCACAGGAGTATGATACCTTCAGCAGGACTTTCTGAGATAGTGTCAGGTATCCCTCTGAGAGGACTAGAGAGAGATCCTTTATCCATTATTCAACCTAGGTAGAGTTAGGTATTGACATGACTAATTCTATATAACTCTAATCTTATACCTAGAAGGTGAATCTGGGATGAGTTGTGGTATTCTCCAAGGCCCTGGTAGTGATCCTCATCTGTGTATCGTGATCTTTTCCCACTCATGAGTGTGTTCTCCTGGAATGAGTGTATCTATCTCTCATGTATTTTCCCGATGAATAATACTTCTTGGATGGATGTCATCAAAACTATCAGACTCATGGATTGAGTTCTCCCAGATGAGTGCTTCGTGAAATCATCGAACTGAATCCCTAGTGGGAGTATGTGGTTGTTCGACTTGTCTCTATACTACAGGTCTGGGTTTTTAGTATATCTGGATTGTGTTTCTCTTACTATATATTCAGTAGACATATACTGTGTAGATCTGACTATAACTTTCCCTAGTTTATTGTTTTTTGGTTTTTGGGGTCCCCTACTGAGTATTGTTATACTCACCCTTGTACGGGCTCTTCCCGCACGTGTCGTGTCTTATGAAGATGAGCGACCTTTTGACAGATTCTAGGGTGGACCAGGACCGGACCATGATTTTTGAGTTCCTTACAGGCTAAGGTGTTCCTATGACTTCGGGTAGCAGTCACAATACCTCCTTGTGCTTACAGGTTGGACTTTATAGTAGGCATACTCTTGTTTTTAGTGGGCTTGTATTCTGGCCCAGTTTTACTTTCTGCACTTTACTTCCATTGTACTCTGTTGGCTGGGTGTAGTTTTATGCATGCATTTTGTTACTTAGTGGTTTTTACTTTTCAGTATTTGTGGGCTTAGAGATGTGTGTGTGTGTGTATAGATACTTAGTCACTGCCTCTCATGTTAGTGATATGTCTACTCGATGCTAGTCACTAGCCTTTGGCCTATTAGAGGTGGGATTGGGGAGTCGCGGCACGGGCCCCACTAGGACGGGTCATGACAGAGTGGTATTAGATGTGGTTGGTTCTACCTTAGGACCGAGAGTCTGTGAGATTGGTTTGGGGAAATAGTGTTAAGTGTTTTGAGTTCAGATTTTAGGCTAGAGACTCCAGTGTTGGTGCGGGAGGTCAACGTATCCATACACTAGGACTCTAATAACCTGCTTTTCGACTCGGTGCATGAAAACACTAGTTTCAGGGAAGTAAAAAAAAGGTACATGCATCATATAAGAATGGCTTATGTTTTCCATGTCCTTTATGTCAACTATATAGATATACTCATTGACCATGGTATATCTTGTTTCCTTACAGGATGCCTTTGTGATGCATACCTGCTGGGATTCAGCAGTGCGATCACAAGGATGACCCCCTCAGTGATGATGTAATGACCCAAACTTTTATTAATGAAAATTTCTATTGATCTAATTAAATGTATTATTATGTAAAATGGTTATATAAAAAATACACTTCCTTGGTTTTATGGATTTCAAAATATCGTTAATAATTATTATTGTTGCTAATATAGTCGTTGAACATTGATCAATTGATTAGTATAAATATAGGGATTTAACAAATCCAATTTACTCAGACAAAGGAAGCGATGGCCTCATCCAGTAGAATTTCTTTGTACGAAGCTCATTTGTCAGAGCTCAGAAAGGAGGTGGCATCACTGGGCTTCTCTCTTGACCAATCCCATGTCGATCTTCAACACATTAAGCTCGAATGCAACCGTATACGGAAGAAGTGGAAGTTGATAGAGATTACCACTCGAGCGGTGTTATTCGAGCCACCCTAAGAGTCTGTCACCATCGTACACCTTACCCTTAGGTCATATACGAGTGTTATAATAGGTTATGTAACAAGAACCTAGAACTATGATTATGTGCATTATTTTTTGTATAGAATAAATAATATACATTCATTTTATTATTGTTACTTTTTAAATAGTTTTTAAAGAAAAATTAATATTTTTAGTTAATATTCAATTAAGAAATCTATTTTGATGAATTAACAGATTTTTGAATTAAATAATATTTTAATCAAATATTATTACTAAATTACATTTTATTAAATATAAATTATCATGTAATTTTTATGAATACAATTTTAATTTTTATTAAGGTTTGAAAGTCGTTTTTTTTTCAAAACCCATGAATTTTTTATAAATGTCAGTTTTTATTTTAGAAGTAAAAAATTAAAATATTTAGAAAATTATTTAAATAAAAGGAATATTATTTTTGGAATCAGGATGTCAAAATTATTCAATGGTGAATTTTTCATCATTTTCTGAGACATTCGAATTTTTGGGTAAAAAAATTAAATACTGTTTAATTATATAATGTGTTTTATAACATCATAATGACTCAATAGTGATATAATAAAATACTATAAATGTAATGTTCATAAAATATATGTTTTACCATTAAAATAATGTGATTTTAGGTTTTTTTTATTTATTTTACAAAGTTTTTTGGACCCTCCAAGACTTATAAAACATTTTAACTTTTTAAAATGATTTCCTTGAGAGTGTGACTCACCTCCACATAAGAAAGCCTAATATTTTAAGAATTTTGGACTTTGACCTTATAAAATAATGTTTTCCACTCCCCTTTGAAAAAAACCATGTGTAAAAATCATGGGTTTTTTTGTGGTTTTGATTAGTTTAATGTGTAGTGTCCAAAACCTAAATAATAAAGAATTCCCTCTCTTTTCCTATATAAACTCACCAAATCTCCCACTTCCTCTTCACTCAAGACCTTTATATCTCAACCAAACTATTCCCTATTCTCTCTAGAATCCTCCCAAGGTGCCCCAATCTCCCAAGAAGCCTCTCCCAAACCTTTGGGATCACACTTCCAAGTAAGGTATTTCTTCCTTTCTCTTTTTTTCCAAATTTCATTATGTTGTTATAACATTTTTTTTCAATTAAGAATGTTGGGGTATGATTTATCACCTCCCCCATACTACCATCCTTATGTTTTAATTATGATAGACCTCTTTCTCTCTCATTAATTCCTCCCATGTACACTTGTTACCATGCCGAAATTCCATAAGGAATTTCCCTCTTCTCATTTACATTCAAGAAATTATTTTGTATTATGAATATAAATTAAATTACATATGTTGGGATGTGTATATATATAACCCCATTACTGTCCATTTAATTTACATATAATGAGACACCCCTTTCTCTCTCATCAACCATTTTTATGAATTCTTATGTCACGCCGTTATACTGCCGAAATTGACCGTGATTTTCCAAACCAAAGTCATTGTGTAGTGAAAACCATGCCCATTTCTATATCAAGGGTATTCACCTTTATTAACATTTACTTATTGATTATAGAGTTTCATGTATGAATTAAAAATTCCTTTATCGTGTAGTAAATGATGATGTTTAATGAATCTATGTTATATGATCCATGTGGCACACTTATACATGAAATGAAATGATTAAGAAGGGTGCGCCCTGATAGCCCTCCAATGAATTGGGTAAAGATTAGTATCATGATACATCAAGTGCAATTAGGTTTTACTCATGCTAGCTCTAGTGCAATTAGGGTTTACTCTTTCTCCATGTTCAATGAGCCTTGGATCATGCTTATATCATGTTAAATGTTGATGCCACATTTCCAAGTTATGATAATCATGTTATATCTTGCCTTTATGTTCATGTTTCTCTTATGCTCCATTGATATTCCTATTTCCTAACATGTACTATATTATTCATGTAATGCCTTTTCTACTCCCTTATTGGGCTCTATATCTCACCTTTTTCTTATGCATTTCCTCAGGTTATTCCATGCAATACTAAGTACGAAGGAATTTGTGTGGTCATGTAAAAGAAGTTTTCAATAAGGATGTGTATTTCATGTTTTAAGTTGTTATATAATGTTCCTAATCCCAAAATACACTAGACCTCTCAATATTTTATGTTGTATCAAGTGAATATTTTAGGTAATAAATCATTTTTAACTGTGTAATAAAGAGCAGGATTGTTATAGACGAGGCTTCGATACAGGGACCAGTTCCCTAGGTGTCACACCCTGACCAATGCATTATTTTAACTTAATTATTTTGGGTCTCGTTTTTGAATTGTGTTTTGAACCGGTTTTAAATTAAAAGAAAATCTCGTTTTTATACGAACGCGCGAGCGTATGCGTGCCCTGCACAGCCCCTAGTTTTTGTTAAGGGATTGTTTGTTATTGAATGTGTTGTTTTTGAGACAAGCAACCATGCACGCGACCCCGCGCGTGAGACCGTGCGCGGTGTCCGCTCTCAGTTAATAATTTTATTATTATTATTTTAGTTAATATTTTAATTAGGAATTTGTTTATTCTTTCAGATTTTATTTATTTATTTTATTTCATTTTATTCAATTCATTTATTTATTTCTATTTCTATTTCATTTTATTTATTTATTTTTATTTCATTTTATTTATTAATTTTCTTTTTTTTTCCTTTTTTCCCGTCGCTTCCCCCTTCTCTAACCCTACGCCCGCACCCCCTGCGTTTCCCCTTCGTGGCGGGACGCCGGCCTCCCCCCTTGCTGCTCGGACCTTCGTCCGGCCTCCTCTTCTCACGACCCGCAACGCCACCCCTCGCCGGCGAGCCCTCTCGCCTCGCCTCCTCCCTCTCCGGCCGCCACCCTCGCCGCGCTCGGATCCCCTTCGGCCGCCCTCCCTCTCCGGTCACCACCCTCGCCGTGCCTCCGCCCTGCCTCCAGGCCTCCCCCTCTAGCCAAATCTGACTCCCCCTCCTCCCGGCCGGCACCCGACCGTCGTCGGCCGCACCTCCCAGCCAGCTCCGCCGTGTTCCTCCTTCCCCGGCTGCTCGCCGCCACCCAAAACCCCCTCCCTAGCCGGATCTCCCCTGTTCTGGTGCCGTCCCGCTGCCCTACACCCGCCTAGCACCCGTTGTCCGAACCCGACCCCCTTTCTGGCGCGTTTCCGGCGAGTCCATACCCCTTTCCGGCGCGTTTTCGGCGAACGCGACTTTTTTTGGTGCCTCCGCGTTGCTCCGGTGTGCCCAAGAATTCCCTCGTTGGGTGTGCGAAGGGATTCCCAGGTCATGTCGGACTGCATCCCGTCCACTGTCGCCGAAGGCAAAGCGAGTCGGATCATTTCGGTCTGCTCGCCGATTTCTGGGTAAGAATATATTTATGCATTTTCATATATTTTTACGCCACGTTAAAAAATATGAAATTGAGTCTGTGGACCCTTGAGGTCTTTATCTGGTCCAGAGTCGGTTTCTGGTTTACGTCTTCTTGCGTCGGGAATGTTTTTCTTGTTTAATTAATTTAAGATGTTCTTTAATTAACTTGTTGAGTGCGAATTGTGTTTATGTGGTGAATTATGTTTACTTTCTTAAATAAATTTGGTGTTTTATGTTTTATCTGTTTGGTGAAAAACTAGTTTTTAAAATAATTTAGTTTGCGTTTGTTTTGTTTGACGGTGTGTTATTATGGTATGAGTGTGTTTCTATTGAGAACTTTGTATCTGGTCAATTGATAGTGTTTTGTAAGTTGTGTAGTTAGTTTATTATTTTGTATAAATGGTAAATAATGTGTTCTTAATGTGGCGTTGTGTGCATCTGGTAATGAAAGAAGGTTGAAGTTGGTTTTGTGTGAAAAGCTGTGTTATACTCTCTAAAAATTGGTTTATGAAAATTTAAAACGATACCTTAAATAATTTTTAAGGATACGAAATTGTTTTAATTAAATTGTGTAAAGGTTTTTAATGTGCGTTTGTTTCTAAAGAAGGGATTTTGGGTATTTTCTCGGTGTGAGGCAGTGAGGTGTTTCCTTGGGTTGTTTTATAAATTTCATAATGGTCTATTTAAGTTGTTGGATGGTGAAAAACTTGTTTTGGAAATGGTTTAAACAATGGAATGCATGTTTTGGAAATTGACTCCGGTTTATGCGATGATTTGAAATGGCCTTTGGAAATGGTTAAATTTTTTTGTGCTTTTCTTTTAATATTTTCAATGAGTTTTATGAGTTATGTAAGTGGCGCGTCGTTGGTGAAAACCCTTGATGTATTAATTTGAGACACTTTATGGATTGTTTAAGTGTTTAATGTTTATATTAAATTATTTGTGTAGTGCGCTGGACCTCGCGACGATGGTTTCAAGTTGCGGGTGTCAGGAACACCTACACGTACATGCATAGGGTAAGGCATATATATATATGCCCTCTTTGTACATATTCCCTCATGGCGCGGGGAATATGTGCAATGCATCTAGGGGTGTGTATATATGTGTGTATAAATGCATGTGCGTGTGTGCGCCAAGTGTCGGTTCGAGTGACCATTGACAGATAGCGACAAGTTGAGGTAGGTCCCCTATGCCTAAGCTTTTAATTTGAAATTCATAATTGCTTGACTGTTTTAAAAATATGTTTCACACTATGCTATGTATATATACATGCTATGGAATCTGATTGCGGTTACTAGAAACTATTATGCCTTGTATTGGTAAATTGAAATGTATTTCAAAGCTGTTGGTCTTAAGTGAATTTTCCTGTAAAATTGATTTCTTAAGTGGTTTTGAATTGGTAATGTGTATTTCCAAAGGTGCTTGGCCTTTTGGCCGGTTGATTTTAAAAAGTGTTCCCTTTATGTAATTAATCATGTTTGGCATCTTAAGAATGTTTTATGAAATATAAAAACCTCTATTGAGGCCCGTTTGGCACTTTAAGATTTTGTTTGCAAAAATAGAAAACCCCTTTTGAGTCATTCCCCTAAATTTGAAAATAAAATGTGACGCAAGTGTTAATGAGTGGTTTGTGATATGTGCCTAGTGTAAAGGCTTGTGCGTAATTGTGTGATGTCAAGAGGGGGAATGCACTTAAGTAGAAAGTGCGGTGGTGAAAGGTTGAATGAGTTTTAGATAAAGAAAGTGTAATGTACTTGTTTGATTACTTGATAAAGAAAACTCACCGCCATTTGAAATAGAGCACAATGGGAAACCCGAGTATCTAGGTGGGTGACCAGGACTAGTATGCTAGATGACACGGCAGAGGTTCGTCCCGGTTTGTCTAGCAGGATTGACGCAACAACACTAACTAAACATATGAATTTCTGAGGGTCGTGGTCTTCTAAGCCATGTTTTATGAGGGTCGTGGCCTTCTAAGACACGTTTTCTGAGGTTCGTGGTCTTCTAAGACACGTTTCACTGAGGTACGAGGTCTTTAGGTTCCCACTTGTTCTAGCTGCCTATAGGGATTACCCATGGTGCTCATTTTTGTCATGTTGCTAACGATGTAACTTTCTTTTCAGCTATTGTGAAAACCATATTTTAACCCAAACTAGTTTCTTTTCATTTTGAAATGTTAATGCATGCTTGAAACCTATTTTGAAAATGTAGTGGGAGTAAAAGGATTTACCTGAAAATGCAAACTCATTACTTGAATTTGAAAAGAAGGAAAACGCTATTTTATTATATCTTATTTTTCAAACTGGCATGACTGGATTTCCTACTAAAGGCAGGGTCATAGGATGTGGTTACATTTTTGGATTTCCTACTGAGCAACTCGGTGCTCATACCTACTTTCATTTTCACTTGCAGGTTTCAGTCTTGGATCGCTCTTGGGAGCAAGTGTAGTTGACGTACCGTGGTGATCCACGACGTCACCTGAGGTATGTCACGTTTTTTTATTCCTTTTTCCGCTGCCACGTTGTTTAGTTATTTTTCCTTTTATTTATCTGCTTGTTTAGTTTATGTTTATTCATCCTTGTCTTGGGCTAAAATCGTTCCCAACTAGTTTATTTTGATGCCCAACACTAGTTTCCAGCCCGTGGGGATCGAAAACGCCCTTCGGGCCATGTCGTGGACCGGGTCGGGTGTCGGGTCGGATGACGATCCGTCCTGGTTCGTGACAAAATGGTATCAGAGGTGCCCTTGTTATTTGGGGTGTCAAGTAGTTTGGTGATTAGGTGTGTCGGGACTCGAGAGGTAGGTGTGGGAAGGACGTCATGAACCCTTGCCCGTCCCGAGACTCGAGTTTCCAGGGGTAGTCCGGGATTTGAATTTTCTTCTTTGGATTGGTATGTGTGGATGAGGGATAACCAAAGAAGTAAGCCAGTGTTACGCGGCAGACTTGCATGGAGTAGTGACCCATGTACAGCCCGAGTGCACGGTTCGAGATACTTCCTGCGGTGGATACCCGCTCGGAGAATGGTATGCTAAGCCATGTTACCGGGTTGGCATCGCCACTAGTCCCTTATTTTTGGAAATTTTGATGTGAGTTATGTTTGACCTTCATTTTAGTTTGTGTGAGTAGATCTTAAAAATGAAAATGGATTTATGTGAAGGTGGTTTCAAATAAGAGTGTGGTGTTAGAGTGGAAAAGTGGTTTTGAAATGGAAATTGTTTTCTTTTAACAAATGTGTGGTTTCAAAAGGAAAATGGGAGGTGTTTTGGAAGTTGTTTTGGAATCTCAGTAACACTTTTTGGAATGTGAATTGGAAAATGTTTTGGAAATTGGAAATGTATTGCTTTGATGATAAGTCACTTTCTCAAATTGGTTGGGAATTAGTGTTGTGTGCTTAATGGTATGTTTTGGAAATGAGAAGTGTCTTAAATTGACCCTTGGTATTCCTATGAGTGATCACATACATTGAGGTGCGTATGTGGCAAGTGGGGAAATTGGTGATGTGAGTGGATGGGTGCTTGAGCTAGTACGGGGATATGTATGTGTGAGACTTCATGGGGATATCAATGGTGGATATTTAAGTGGTTTTGGTTACTGAAAATGGTTTTCAAAAAGGGTTTTTCAGATGTTTAGAAAAGTGAGTGAGAAATTGTTTAGCGTTCTCTTTTCGTGTTGGGTATTCTTTTTCGTGAGTTCTTGGTTTTGACGTATTGAATTGTGGTTGGAATAGTGATTTGAGTTCGAGCTTTCGTTTGTGATTGAGGTGTGGAATTTTGATTTATGATGAGATTTGATTCGGATTTGTGCCTCTTGTTTTTGTGTATGCTGCCCAGAAAAGTCCCAGAAGTTCCTAGTGAGCCTCTTCGAGTTGTTGGTTCTACCCGGATTCTTAGCAGAGTGGTGGAATTGAATTCTTTTCGGTTGTTGTCCGTCCTTTGTAGTGATCATGATCTATCGAAGGTAGTAGACTGGCATGGTGAAGTCGTGGGTGTTTTCAGGTAATTGGGAACTCCCAAAGCTATGAGAGTCCGTGTTGGTTTGAGTCCATTTGATGGTTCAACTTTGGATTGGTGGAGGAAATAATCTCAGCGTCGTTGTATGATGGTATGTCTTGGAAGGTGTTTAAGATGACTCTCGTCAGATGGTTTATACCCAAGGAAGTGAAGGCAAGGGAAGTGGCAGAACTAGTGAGTGTCCAGCAATGCCAACGAATAGTGAAGGCCTACATTGGGCATCTCAAGAAGTTGGTTCCCTTTTCTCCAAAGATAATGTTGCAGAATCAGTTAAAGTTTCTCTTGTGTGGGGTCTTCATCTATTGTTCAAGGACCGGTTCCCTTTGGTGTTTGGGATGGTTCCCCATTCTGTGAGAGCAAATCGGAGGAACCTGTCTCAGACAAGTCTTCTTGTCAATTCCATCTCCTATTAGTTGGACCACCCCCTTGTTTGCTTCTAGTGTGCTCAGTTTGGGTACTTTAAGCCGTCTTTTCATCATCATCCATTGAAGACTTGCTGTCGGTGTGGCTGTTTGGGAAACTTAGAGAGGTTCTGCTAGCGGCTTCGTCAGGAGGGGTCTCGATAGGAGAATGTTAGCTCCTGACTGTGAGGCAGCAGATGCTTCAAGACATTAGAGCTCCAACCACAGGTCTCGGAGCGAATCCCTTCACGCAGTCAGGAATCATTGGGTGTGGGGAACCTTGGTTTAATTTTTGTCTCCCATGCTGAAATGGGGACAGTATGAATTTCCTTGTTGTAGCTCTCCCGTATTTGAAGGTTCTGTCCTGCTGTAAGTGGCGTAGAGGCCTAGTTGCCTCGTTGTGGTCTTTGTTCCTTGAATACCCCACTTTGGCAGTAAGGAGGTGTGGTGGTATCATTTTCTTGTAATTTTAGTAGTTGAACCTCCTCAAATACAATCTTTGGAGTTGACTCTTTATGGTTGTGAGTCTCAAGATGATTATCTCTCTCATGTGGCTAGATCCTTTGGTGACCCGTTCTTGTTTTAGGATGTTCTCGTTTTGGAGACACTTGCGTCTTGGGAAATAATGAATAGGGGTTGGTCCGCTACTCAGTTTGGGGTCTTTCGTCGATGACCCCATGTGGTGGGGGTCTAGTTTATGCAGAGAGTTCATGGGTCGGTTTGTGCTGGGTTTCTCGTACTGGTCTGTGATCACTGGTTGAAGCTGGTCAGTCCTTAAATGGTGGGAAGACCCACCATGAATCTTGAAGTGCCTTCTTCAAGGTTTGGTCTATGTGGCGGTTTCCTCTTGGATCAAGTTGACAGTTCCAGAGTTAGCTCATGATAAGAGTCTCAATGTCGGTTGTGCTAGTAGGATTCTTGTGGTGGGGAGAACCCTCCTCGTTTCCTGATGGTTCTTTTCTTTTCAGTTCCCCTCAGAGTTGGTCGGGTGTGACTGATGGAGTGAAAAGTCATACCAAGTTCGTGATTTTGTTGGCCACATTTTGTTTCAAACTCGAGTTTTTTTCCTCGTTTGTCTTGGTGACTTTCTGGGGGAAGAAAGTTTTTTTGGTGGGGATAATTGTCACACCCCGACCAATGCATTATTTTAACTTAATTATGTTGGGTCTCGTTTTTGAATTGTGTTTTGAACCGGTTTTAAATAAAAAAAAATCTCATTTTTATACGAACACGCGAGTGTATGCGTGCCCTACACAGCCCCTAATTTTTGTTAAGGGATTGTTTGTTATTGAATTTGTTGTTTTTGAGACACGCAACCATGCGCGCGACCCCGCGCGTGAGACTGTGCGCGGTGTCCGCTCTCAGTTAATAATTTTATTATTATTATTTTAGTTAATATTTTAATTAGGATTTTTTTTTATTCTTTCAGATTTTATTTATTTATTTTATTTCATTTTATTCATTTTATTTATTTATTTTTATTTCTATTTCATTTTATTAATTTATTTTTATTTCATTTTATTTATTTATTTTCTTTTATTTTATTTTTTTCCTTTTTTCCCGTCGCTTCCCCCTTCCCTTACCCTACGCCCGCACCCCCTGCGTTTCCCCTTCGCGGTGCGACGCCGGCCTCCCCCCTTGCCACTCGGACCTTCGTCCGGCCTCCTCTTCTCACGGCCCGCGAGGCCACCCCCCGCCGGCGAGCCCTCTCGCCTCGCCTCCTCCCTCTCCGGCCGCCACCCTCGCCGCGCTCGGATCCCCTTCGGCCGCCCTCCCTCTCTGGTCGCCTCCCTCTCCGCGCCTCCGCCCTGCCTCCCGGCCTTCCCCTCTAGCCGAATCCGACTCCCCCTCCTCCCGGCCGGCACCCGACCGCCGTCAGCCGCACCTCCCGGCCAGCTCCACCGTGCTCCTCCTTCCCCGGCTGCTCGTCGCCGCCCGAAACCCCCTCCCTAGCCGGATCTCCCCTGTTCTAGCGTTGTCTCGCTGCCCTACACCTGCCTAGCACCTGCTGTCCAAACCCGACCCCCTTTCCGGTGCGTTTCCGGTGACTCCAGCCCCATTTCCGGCGCGTTTCCGGCGAACGCAACTTTTTTCGGTGCCTCCGCGTTGCTTCGGTGTGCCCAAGAATTCTCTCGTTGGGTTTGCGAAGGGCTTCCCGGGTCATGTCGGACTGCATCCTGTCCACTGCCGCCGAAGACAAAGCGAGTCGTATCATTTCGGTCTGCTCGCCGATTTCTGGGTAAGAATATATTTATGCATTTTCATATATTTTTACGCCACGTTAAAAAATATGAAATTGAGTCTGCAGACCCTTGAGGTCTTTATCTGGTCCAGAGTCGGTTTCTGGTTTACGTATTCTTGCGTCTGGAATGTTTTGCTTGTTTAATTAATTTAAGATGTTCTTTAATTAACTTGTTGAGTGCGAATTGTGTTTATGTGGTGAATTATGTTTACTTGCTTAAATAAATTTGTTGTTTTATGTTTTATCTGTTTGGTACGAAACTAGTTTTTAAAATAATTTAGTTTGCGTTTGTTTTGTTTGGCGGTGTGTTATTATGGTATGAGTATGTTTCTGTTGAGAACTTTGTATCTGGTCAATTGATAGTGTTTTGTAAGTTGTGTAGTTAGTTTATTATTTTGTATAAATGGTAAATACTGTGTTCTTAATGTGGCGTTGTGTGCATCTGGTAATGAAAGAAGGTTGAAGTTGGTTTTGTGTGAAAAGTTGTGTTATACTCTCTAAAAATTGGTTTATGAAAATTTAGAGCGATACCTTAAATAATTTTTAAGGATACGAAATTGTTTTAATTAAATTGTGTAAAGGTTTTTAATGTGCGTTTGTTTCTAAAGAGGGGATTTTGGGTATTTTCTCGGTGTGAGGTAGTGAGGTGTTTCCTTGGGTTGTTTTATAAATTGCATAATGGTTTATTTAAGTTGTTGGATGGTGAAAAACTTGTTTTGGAAATGGTTTAAACAATGGAATGCATGTTTTGGAAATTGACTCCGGTTTATGTGACGATTTGAAATGGCCTTTGGAAATGGTTAAATTGTTTTTGTGCTTTTCTTTTAATATTTTCAATGAGTTTTATGAGTTATGTAAGTGGCGCGTCGTTGGTGCAAACCCTTGATGTATTAATTTGAGACACTTTATGGATTGTTTAAGTGTTTAATGGTTATATTAAATTATTTGTGTAGTGCGTTGGACCTCGCGACGATGGTTTCAAGTTGCGGGTGTCAGGAACGCCTACACGTACATGCACAGGGTAAGGCATATATATATATATGCCCTCTTTGTACATATTCCCTCATGGCGTGGGGAATATGTGCAATGCAGCTAGGGGTGCGTATATATATGTGTATAAATTCATGTGCGTGTGTGCACCAAGTGTCGGTTCGAGTGACCATTGACAGATAGCGACAAGTTGAGGTAGGTCCCCTATGCCTAAGCTTTTAATTTGAAATTCATAATTGCTTGACTGTTTTAAAAATATGTTTCACACTATGCTATGTATATATACATGCTATGGAATCTGATTGCGGTTACTAGAAACTATTATGCCTTGTATTGGTAAATTGAAATGTATTTCAAAGCTGTTGGTCTTAAGTGAATTTTCCTGTAAAATTGATTTCTTAAGTGGTTTTGAATTGGTAATGTGTATTTCCAAAGGTGCTTGGCCTTTTGGCTGGTTGATTTTAAAAAGTGTTCCCATTATGTAATTAAGCATGTTTAGCATCTTAAGAATGTTTTATGAAATAGAAAAACCTCTATTGAGGCCCATTTGGCACTTTAAGATTTGGTTTGTGAAAATAGAAAACCCCTTTTGTGTCATTCCCCTAAATTTGAAAATAAAATGTGATGCAAGTGTTAATGAGTGGTTTGTGATATGTGCCTAGTGTAAAGGCTTGTGAGTAATTGTGTGATGTCAATAGGGGGAATGCACTTAAGTAGGGAGTGCGGTGGTGAAAGGTTGAATGAGTTTTAGATAAAAAAATTGTAATGTACTTGTTTGATTGCTTGATAAAGAAAACTCACCACCATTTGAAATAGAGCACAATGGGAAACCCGGGTATCTAGGTGGGTGACCAGGACTAGTACGCTAGATGACACGGCAGAGGTTCGTCCCGGTTTGTCTAGCAGGATTGACGCAACAACACTAACTAAACATATGAATTTCTGAGGGTTGTGGTCTTCTAAGCCACGTTTTCTGAGGGTGGTGGCCTTCTAAGCCACGTTTTCTGAGGGTCGTGGTCTTCTAAGACACGTTTCACTGAGGTACGAGGTCTTTAGGTTCCCACTTGTTCTAGATGCCTATAGGGATTACCCATGGTGCTCATTTTTGTCATGCTGCTAATGATGTAACTTTCTTTTCAGCTGTTTCATACTTGATGTCTTGTTTGTGAAAACCATATTTTAACCCAAACTGGTTTCTTTTCATTTTGAAATGTTAATGCATGTTTGAAACCTATTTTGAAAATGTAGTGGGAGTAAAAGGATTTACCTGAAAATGCAAACTCGTTACTTGAATTTGAAAAGAAGGAAAACACTATTTTATTATATCTTATTTTTCAAACTGGCATGACTGGATTTCCTACTAAAGGTAGGGGCATAGGATGTAGTTACATTTTTGGCTTTTCTACTGAGCATCTCGGTGCTCATGCCTACTTTCTTTTTCAGTTGCAGTTTTCAGTATTGGATCGCTCTTGGGAGCAAGTGTAGTTGACGTACCGTGGTGATCCACGGGGTCACCTGAGGTATGTCACGTTTTGTTTATTCCTTTTTCCGCTGCCATGTTGTTTACTTCTTTTTCCTTTTATTTATCTTCTTGTTTAGTTTATGTTTATTCACCCTTGTCTTGGGGTAAAATTGTTCCCAACTCGTTTATTTTGATGCCCGACACTAGTTGCCAGCCCGTGGGGATCGGGAACGCCCTTCGGGCCATGTCGCGGACCGGGTCGGGTGTCGGGTCGGATGACGATCCGGCCTGGTTCGTGACAAAATGGTATCAGAGGTGCCCTTATTATTTGGGGTGTCAAGTAGTTTGGTGATTAGGTGTGTCGGGGATTGAGAGGTAGGTGTGGGAAGGACGTCATGAACCCTTGCCCGTCCCGAGACTCGAGTTTCCAGGGGTAGTCCAGGATTTGAATTTTCTTCTTTGGATTGGTATGTGTGGATGAGGGATGACCAAGGAAGTGATCCAGTGTTACGCGGCAGACTTGCATGGAGTAGCGACCCATGTACAGCCCGAGTGCACGGTTCGAGATACTTCCTGCGGTGGATACCCGCTCAGAGCATGGTCTGCTAAGCCATGTTACCGGGTTGGCATCGCCACTAGTCCCTTATTTTTGGAAATTTTGATGTGAGTTATGTTTGACCTTCATTTTGGTTGGTGTGATTAGATATTAAAAATGAAAATGGATTTTTGTGAATGTGGTTTCAAATGGGAGTGTGGTGTTAGAGTGGAAAAGTGGTTTTGAAATGGAAATTGTTTTCTTTTAACAAATGTGTGGTTTCAAAAGGAAAAATGGGAGGTGTTTTGGAAGTTGTTTTGGAATCTCAGTAACACTTTTTGGAATGTGAATTGGAAAATGTTTTGGAAATTGGAAATATATTTCTTTGACGATAAGTCACCTTCTCAAATTGGTTGGGAATTTGTGATGTGTGCTTAATGGTATGTTTTGGAAATGAGAAGTGTCTTAAATTGACCCTTGGTATTCCTATGAGTGATCACATACATTGAGGTGCACATGTGGCAAGTGGGGAAATTGGCGATGTGAGTGGATGGGTGCTTGAGCTAGCACGGGGATATGTATGTGTGAGACTTCATGGGATATCAATGGTGGATATTTAAGTGGTTTTGGTTGCTGAAAAATGGTTTTCAAAAAGGGTTTTTCATATGTTTAGAAAAGTGAGTGAGAAATTGTTTAGCGTTCTCTTTTCGTGTTGGGTATTATTTTTCGTGAGTTCTTGGTTTTAACGTATTGAATTGTGGTTGGAATAGTGATTTGAGTTCGAGATTTAGTTTGTGATTGAGGTGTGGAATTTTGATTTATGATGAGATTTGATTCGGATTTGTGCCTCTTGTTTTTGAGTATGCTGCCCAGAAAAGTCCCATAAGTTCCTAGTGAGCCTCTTCGAGTTGTTGGTTCTACCCAGATTCTTAGCAGAGTGGTGGAATTGAATTATTTTCGGTTGTTGTCCGTCCTTTCTAGTGATCGTGATCTATCAAAGGTAGTAGACTTGGCATGGTGAAGTCGTGGGGTGTTTTCAGGTTATTGGGAACTCCCAAAGCTATGAGAGTCCGTGTTGGTTTGAGTCCATTTGATGGTTCAACTTTGGATTGGTGGAGGAAATAATCCCAAGCGTCGTCGTATGATGGTATGTCTTGGAAGGTGTTTAAGACGACTCTCGTCAGATGGTTTATACCCAAGGAAGTGAAGGCAAGGGAAGTGGCAGAACTAGTGAGTGTCCAGCAATGCCAATGAATAGTGAAGGCCTACGTTGGGCATCTCAAGAAGTTGGTTCCCTTTTCTCCAAAGATAATGTTGCAGAATCAGTTTAAAGTTTCTCTTTTGTGGGGGTCTTTTTCTATTGTTCAAGGACCGGTTCCCTTTGGTTTTTGGGATGGGTTCCCCATTCTGTGAGAGCGAATCAGAGGAACCTGTCTCAGACAAGTCTTCTTGTCAATTCCATCTCCTATTAGTTGGACCACCCCCTTGTTTGCTTCTAGTGGTTGGGTACTTTAAGCTGCCTTTTCATCATCATCCATTGAAGACTTGCTGTCGGTGTGGCTGTTTGGGAACTTAGAGAGGTTCTGCTAGCAGCTTCGTCAGGAGGGGTCTCGATAGGAGAATGTCAACTCCTGACTACGGGGCAGCAGATGCTTCAAGACATCAGATCTCCAACCACAGGTCTCGGAGCGAAGCCCTTCATGCAGTCAGGAATCATTGGGTGTGGGGAACCTTGGTTTAATTTTTGTCTCCAATGCTGAAATGGGGACGGTATGAATTTCCTTGTTGTAGCTCTCCCGTATTTGAAGGTTATGTCCCTGCTGTAAGTGGTGTAGAGGCCTCGTTGCCTCGTTGTGGTCTTTGTTCCTTGAATACCCCACTTTGGTAGTAAGGAGGTGTGGTGGTATCTTTTTCTTGTAATTTTAGTAGTTGCGCCTCCTCAAATATGAGCTTTGGAGTTGACTCTTTATGGTTGTGAGTCTCAAGATGATTATCTCTCTCATGTGGCTAGCTCCTTTGGTGACCCGTTCTTGTTTTAGGATGTTCTCGTTTTGGAGACACTTGCATCTTGGGAAATAATGAATAGGGGTTGGTCCGCTACTCAGTTTGGGGTCTTTCGTCGATGACCCCATGTGGTGGGGGGTCTAGTTTATGCGGAGAGTTCCTGGGTCGGTTTGTGTTGGGTTTCTCGTACTGCTCTATGATCACTGGTTGAAGTTGGTCAGGTCCTTAAATGGTGGGAAGACCCACCATGAATCTTGAAGTGCCTTCTTCAAGGTTTGGTCTATGTGGCGGTTTCCTCTTGGATCAAGTTGACAGTTCCAGAGTTAGCTCATGCTAAGAGTCCTCAATGTCGGTTGTGCTAGTCGGATTCTTGTGGTGGGGAGAACCCTCCTCGTAATTCCTGATGGTTCTTTTCTTTTCAGTTCCCCTCAGAGTTGGTCGGGTGTGACTGATAGAGTGAAAAGTCATACCAAGTTCGTGATTTGTTGGCAACATTTATTTTCAAACTCGAGTTTGTTTCCTCGTTTGTCTTGGTGACTTTCTGGGGGTAGAAAGTTTTTGTGGTGGGGGAGAATTGTCACACCCTCACCAATGCATTATTTTAACTTAATTATTTTGGGTCTCGTTTTTTAATTGTGTTTTGAACCGGTTTTAAATTAAAATAAAATCTCATTTTTATACGAACGCGCAAGCGTATGCGCGCCCTGCACAACCCCTAATTTTTGTTAAGGGATTGTTTGTTATTGAATGCGTTGTTTTTGAGACACGCAACCATGCGCGCGACCCCCGCGTGAGACCGTGCGCGGTGTCCGCTCTCAGTTAATAATTTTATTATTATTATTTTAGTTAATATTTTAATTAGGAATTTGTTTATTCTTTCATATTTTATTTATTTATTTTATTTCATTTTATTCATTTTATTTATTTATTTTTATTTATATTTAATTTTATTTATTTATTTTTATTTCATTTTATTTATTTATTTTCTTTTATTTTATTTTATTTCCTTTTTTCCCGTCGCTTCCCCTTTCCCTAACCCTACGCCCACACCCCCTGCATTTCCCCTTCGCGGCGCGACGCCGGCCTCCCCCCTTGCCGCTCGGACCTTCGTCCGGCCTCCTCTTCTCACGGCACGATACGCCACCCCCCCGCCGGCGAGCCCTCTTGCCTCGCCTCCTCCCTCTCCGGCCGCCACCCTCGCCGCGCTTGGATCCCCTTCGGCCGCCCTCCCTCTCCGGCCGCCTCCCTCGCCGCGCCTCCGCCCTGCCTCCCGTCCTCCCCCTCTAGCCAAATCTAACTCCCCCTCCTCCCGGCCGGCACCGACCGCCGTCGGCCGCACCTCCCGGGCCAGCTCCACCGTTCTCCTCCTTCCCCGGCTGCTCGCCGCCGCCCGAAACCCCCCCTCCCAAGCCGGATCTTGTTGTACCCCTCTCTCTTGGATTTTAATGATCACAATCACTCTCATCGTGTTCTAACTTGTTTTCAAGTTTGTTTGATGATAGGAAAAAGGTTGCCAAAGAGTTGCCCAAGAAGACTGGAAAAAGGACTCTCTGAGTCCACCCGGCCAACCGGTGGATTACCACCGGCCAGCCGGTGGTCTCTGGCAGAAGCAAAGCTCTCTGCCAGGTGCCACCGGTCAGTCGGTGCCTGACCACCAGCCAGCCGGTGGAACCAGACAGAGAGCTTGCTCTCTGTCTCGACCACCCGGCCGCCCGGTGTCTGGACCACTGGCCAGCCGGTGGCCCAGCACCGGCCCGCCGGTGGATCCCAGACAGAACGCTCTGCCTTCTGTCTGGAGCTCCGGCCAGTCGGTGGCCAAGCACCGGTCAGCCGGTAAGCCCAGTCAAACTAGCCGTTGGGCTTTGACCAGACTTGTACTTTTGACCCCCAACGGCTCCGGAAGCCCTCCAACGGCTACATTGAAGTATTTGGGGATATTTCTCCTATAAATAGATGAGGATGGATGCAGGGAACACTCCCGATACATTGGAATGATATTTTGATCCCTTGAAGCTCTAAACGACAAATCTCTAAGGCTACTTGTGATCCATCTCCATCCTTGAAGCTTGGGCTGCCTCTACATCAACTACTCTCCATACTCTTGGCGCTCAAGGCTTCCTCAAGTTTGTTGTAATTTATTTATTTCAATTTTTTAGTCATTCATTGGGTTTGTATTAAAACAAACCATCCTTTTCTTCCTCACTTTCATTTTGGGTTTCTTGCTACAACCATCATAAAAAAGCAAGTTGTACGAAGGTGATCTAGCCTAACTTAAAACGGCTAGTGGGTTTCTTGCTACAACCATTAAAAAGCAAGATGAAGTAAATCTCTCAACGGTTGAGTTGGGAGCGGAGACGTAGGCTTTGGTTTAAGCCGAACTCCGTTATCAAATTGTGTCTTTCCCCTTTTTATTTCCGCTGCATTTATAAATTGGTTTTAAATTGTTAATTAATTTTTAAAAGGCAATTCACCCCCCCTCTTGCCATCACTCTCCCGACCAACAATTGGTATCAGAGGAACGTTTGTGTAATACCTTAACCGGTTACAAACCTAAAATCCATAGTGATGGCTTCTTCCTCACAAGCACCTGAAGGGGATTCCATGACTCGGGCTCCATTCTTTGATGGAACCGACTACACTTATTGGAAAACTCGCATGATTACATTTCTTATAAGTATTGGCTATCCTATATATAGAATTGTTATGCAAGGCTACACTCTCTCTAGCAAAGATGAGTCTAAATGGACCCCGAAGACATTGCTAATTTTGAGCTTGATGGCAAAGCCATGAATGCTCTTCATTGTGGGTTAGACCGTAATGAATTTAATCGTATTTCTACTTGCACCACTTCTCATGAAATTTGGATGCTTTTGGAAGTGACCCATGAGGGCACTAACAAAGTCAAAGACACTAGATTAGATATGTATCGTCAAGACTTTGAAAGTTTCACCATGCACCCACACGAATCTATTACGGAAATGTTTACTCGCTTTACTGATGTGTGTAATGGGAGAAAGTCTCTTGGAGATGATGTTTCTGCAGAGACGATGGTCAAGAAGATTCTTTGGGTCCTACCAAGCTCATGGGCTCCAAAGGTGACGGCAATCCAAGAAGCGAAAGATGTCAAGAAAATGCCGGTTGAAGAACTCATTGGATCACTCATGACCTATGAGATTACCATGAAGAGGCAAGCCGATAAAGAAGGTAAAATCTTCAAGGATCAAAAGAACATAGCATTCAAATCAAAGCAAGAAAGCTCCTCCGATGATAGCGGATCCTAGATTGCTCAACTTGCAAGAAAAATGAGCAAGTTCATGAAGAAAAAGAAGAATTTTCAAAGGGCACGAAAAGGAAGATCCAAAAGTAGAAAAGAAGTTACATGCTTTGAATGTGGAAAGAAAGGCCACATCAAACCGGAGTGCTCTATTTTCAAGAAAAGGTTAAAGGAAAAGAAAAACAAGAAGGCTTTCAAAGCGTCAACATGGAGTGCAAGCGATGACTCCATGTCTTCAAGCGACTCAAGCGATGAAGGTGGAAAATGCCTAATGGCATTTGATGAGGTATCTTCTTCCGACTCCTCTTCCTCATCTTATTATTTTAATAATGATATGTCTTATGAAGATCTCCAAAATGCGAGAGATCAATTAGAGGAAGGTTTTCACGAACTTACTTCTAAATTTTTGGCCTTAGAAAAGAAACACAAAATTCTAATTTCTGAAAAAGATCAACTTCTCAAAAAGAATGAGGAACTTGCCCTTAAGGTCCAAGATATTCCAAATGTTGATTCTTTGAATTCAACTATTAAATATTTAAGGGAATCTCTTGCCAAGTTCACCCAAGGTGAACAAAATTTGACCAAATTGTTAGGTTCTCAACGTTCGGCTAGAACCACACATGGAATTGGCTTTAACAAGCAAGCCACTTCTTCTAGAGCACCCACTACTTTTGTAAGGGGGAGCTCTCAAAATAAATTTTGTAATTATTGTAGAAAAATCGGACATATGATTTATGAATGCGATTGTAAAAATGCTAGATATGTCCGTCCCAAAATCATTACCTACTCGGATGAATATCTTAGGATGTATCCCTCTAGACAAGTATGGGTTCAAAAGTCTCTTTTAGCTAATATTTCCGGACCCAAACTTATATGGGTACCAAAATCTATTCTCTCTTGATTTTGTAGGATAAACACCAAAGAAGTAGGCCTTCGAAAGGCTCGTGGTATCTCGACAGCGGATGCTCGAGGCACATGTGTGGCGATCCCTCCGAGTTCAACTCCCTTGAAGAATTCGATGGAGGATACGTCACCTTCGGTGACAACTCAAAAAGCAAGATCGTCGGAATAGGTACCATTGGTTTTGGTAGCTCCTCCTTAATTAAAGATGTTTTATTTGTTAAAGGTTTAAAACATAATTTAATTAGCATTAGTCAACTTTTTGATAGTGGTTTTTCGGTGAATTTTCAAAATGATTTATGCAATGTGTTTGATTTTCAAAACAAATTGATATTTTCTGCTTCCCGTTTTCAAAATGTTTACATTATTGATTTAAAGTCTTTAGCTAGCCAAAATGTTAAATGTTTAAGTGCTCTTGACAATTAGTCTTGGCTTTGGAATAGAAGGTTGGGGCATTGTAGCTCTCATTCTCTTCTAAAGCTTAATAAGAACAAGCTCATCCGTGACCTTCCTAAACTTAAGTTTAAGAAAGATTTGATTTGTGAGCCATGCCAACTTGGAAAGCAACACAAATCTTCTTTCAAATCTAAGAAGGAAGTGTCCACTTCAAAATCTCTTGAGCTCCTTCATCTTGATCTTTTTGGTCCTACCCCTGTAGAAAGTCTAGGTGGAAAATCCTATACCTTTGTCCTAGTAGATGACTTTTCTCGTTTCACTTGGGTTTTCTTTTTAGCTCATAAAAATGATGCTTGTAGAACCTTTTTGAAATTCTCTAGGAAAGTAGAAAACGAAAAAGGATATAAAATTATATCGCTCCGTAGTGACCATGGAGGTGAATTAGAGAACAAAGAATTCGATGAATTGTGTTCCTCTCAAGGATACAATCACACCTTCTCTACCCCTAGGACTCCACAACAAAATGGAGTGGTTGAAAGGAGAAACCAAACTCTCCAAGAAATTGCTCGAACCCTCCTTAGTGAATTCAATCTTCCTCAATATTTCTGGGCCGAGGCGGTAAACACTGCTTGTTATACTATCAATAGAGTCCTTGTAAGACCCCTTCTTAAGAAAACCCCCTATGAACTTTGGAAAGGCAAATTGCCCAAAGTTGGTTATTTTAAAGTGTTTGGTTGTAAATGCTTTATCCTTAACACAAAAGATAACCTAGGGAAATTTGATGCCAAATCCGATGAAGGTATTTTTCTTGGGTACTCCAACTCAAGCAAAGCCTATCGTGTCTTCAATAAACGTTCAAAACCCATCGAAGAATCATCTCATGTCAAATTTGATGAAACTCTTCCAAAACCTCACCCGGTCATTGAAGATGTTGAAGATAAGCTTGATAAGCTTCATTTGAATGATTACTCTTCTCCTCTCAAGGAGGATGACCATCAAGAACCCTCTTCACCTTCTTCGCCTTCCACCTTGCCTAAGGTTTGGAAACCTTCTAGAGACCATCCTTTAGAAAATGTTATAGGTGATCTTCAAGCCGGTACTCGAACTAGAAGATCAATCCTCAACGAGGTTGAACATCAAGCCTTTCTTTCTCAACTAGAGCCTCAAACCATTAATGATTCCATTAATGATGAGAATTGGGTGCTTGCAATGCAAGAGGAACTAAATCAATTCTCTATAAATGATGTTTGGACTCTTGTTGAAAGACCCAATGATCATCCAATTATTGGCACTAAATGGGTTTTTAGGAACAAACTTGATGATCAAGAAAATATAACCCAGAACAAGGCTCGCCTAGTAGCTAAGGGCTATAATCAAGAAGCAGGAATTGATTATGGTGAAACCTTTGCGCCCGTTGCTAGATTGGAATCCATAAGGATCTTGTTGGCATTCGCCGCTCACTTAAATTTCAAACTTTTTCAAATGGATGTTAAAAGTGATTTTTTAAATGGTTTTATTTCAGAAAAAATCTTTGTTGAACAACCCCCCGGTTTTAAAGATCCAAAATTTCCAAATCATGTTTTTATGTTAACCAAGGCTCTATATGGCTTAAAACAAGCCCCTCGGGCTTGGTATGAGCGGTTAACAAAATTTCTTTTAGAAAATGATTTTAAAATGGGTCAAGCTGATTGTACCTTATTTTTAAAACACACTTCCAAAGATCTTTTAATTGTCCAAATTTACGTTGATGACGTTATCTTTGGTTCAACACCAAAGAATCTCTTTGTACTGATTTTTCAGATTTAATGAGAAAAGAATTTGAAATGAGATTTATGGGGGAATTAAAAAATTTCCTTGGTTTTCAAATCTTTCAAAATTCAAATGGTATTTTTCTAAACCAAGGCAAATACACAAACGAATTTTTAAGTCGTTTTGGTATGGATCAAGTAAAGGAAATTAGTACCCCCATGAGTACTTCTTGTAAACTTACGTTAGATGAAGCGGGAAACCGGTGGATAACAAGCTTTATAGGAGTATGATCAGGAGTCTACTTTACCTAACTGCGACCCGTCCTGACATCATGTTCAGTGTTTTTCTTTGTGCTCGTTTTCAAGACAATCCCAAAGAATCTCATTTTAAATCGGTCAAAAGAATTTTTAAGTATTTAAAAGGATCCAAAAACATTGGTTTATTTTATCCTTCTAATACTTCCTTCAAACTTTCTTCATATTCGGACGCTGATTTTGGCGGATGTCAATTAGATCGTAAGAGTACTAGTGGAACCTGTCATCTGCTAGGCAAGTCCCTTGTTTCATGGAGTAGCAAAAAGAAAAACTGTGTTGCTCTTTCTACTGCCGAGGCCGAGTACGTAGCAGCTGGTAATTGTTGTGCCCAAATTATTTGGATGCAGCACACTCTCTTGGATTATGGCCTTTCCTACGATCATGTCCCTATACGGTGTGACAACACTAGTGCCATTAGTATTTCTAAGAATCCAATACAACATTCTAGGACAAAGCATATAGATTTAAGGCATCATTTCCTTCGTGACCATTTTCAAAAAGGGGATATCACTAGGACTTCATTTCTACTGATTTCCAATTAGCTGATATTTTTACCAAACCGCTCCCGGTTGAACGTTTTGATTTTATTAAGGGGGAGTTAGGGATGATTCGTCAATGAGCACTATTAAATATTTGACTCTTTTTGGCTTGCTTATATTTCTTTTTAAGTTATTTAAACTCCTTTTTATTTTTATTTTATTTTAATTTTTTATGAATTTTCATACCACCGGTCAACCGGTGGTACATCACCGGTTAACCGGTGGTGTCGGGTTTTCCTTTTTTGGGCCGGCCGGAGGAAGGGTTAATTTTAAAAATAAAACCCTTCCCCTTCATTTCTTCTTTCTCACTCGTGCGCCTCCTCCTAACCCGCGCCTCCTCCTTGACCTAGCTTCCCTTTCTTCCTTCTTTTCCTCTCAAACTCCATTTTCTCTCAATCTCTCTCAATTTCTTTTTCCTTTGCCATCATGGGTCCTCGCTCTTCACGCAAGGGAAAGGGAATCGCTCAAGAAGCACCTCCTCCTCCTTCAATCCCTCAACTTCTGGACATTTGGCATGACAAAGTCATTCTGCCGGGTAGAGTAATTGATTATTCTTGGCTTTCTTCTGCTCGTCTCGAACTTTTCTCCCATCATTGAATATCAACACTGGAATTCTTTTTTTTGAACCTCCTGAGAAGGATGTTATTTATCCCCTTCTTGTCAAAGAATTTTATGCTCACCTGACGTGGTCTGTTTCTGATGACGTCGATACCATCTCTACCACTGCTCTCGGGCAACCCATCACTATCACTTCTTTGGAGATTTCCAGGATGCTAGGGGTTCCTCATGTTGGACCTCATGCTTTTGCTCAGGGGGAGTTTCCTCGGGACCCTGATTTTGATCTTGCTGTCGCTCTTGAGCATCTCACAGGGCAGCCCACCGATCCCATTGTCAAGCTCTCACAGCTCTCCCCTAACCATCGCATCATTGAGCGCCTCATTCAGACCACCCTTGCACCCCGTATCGGTGATCACGATACGGTGAAATTTATTGACATTTATCTTCTTTCTTATATCACCAGAGGCATTCATTTCAATTTGGTCCGGTTCCTGTTCCGGGCCATGTCTTATGTGGCTGAGCACCCGCGTCGGTCCAAAACTCTACCTCACGGGCGCTTGTTGACCAAAATCTTTACCTTTATTGATGTCCCTCTCCGTGCTACCTCCTTCGAGCAGCCAAAGAAGGATAGCGTCATCAATTTTATGATGGTGCAACGGATGAACATTCGTTGGCATCCTTGGCGTAAGGAGTGGATTACTGACAAGGAGGGCCTTCTCAAGGCTTACTCCCCTCAGACACATTCACACCCTCCTACCCATGCCATGCCTCCTGCCATTGCTGTTGCCTATCCTCTTTCAGATAGTGAGGACAGTGGTGATGATGAAGAGGAAGGGAGTGGTGACGACGAAGGTGAGGTTGCTACTGCTGCTGATGAGGGATATGGAGCGGGTGATGATGCACCGGAGCCTGCTGAGGCTGTGCCCCCTCCCGCTGATACTGGTAGCTTGTCGGTGACGGCTGATCAGTTCCTTCGCTTCCAGGATCAGATTGAGACCCGACTCGACTTACAGTTTTCTTACATCATCTCTCAGTTTTGATCAGCTCCACTCTCGGATTGATTCTCTAGATCGTCACTTGAGGCGGTCCAGGCTCCTCCGACTCCTCCGACCTTCAGGCGTCGCCATCACTCTCGGCCCGCTAGGAGTGAATAGAGCCGTTCCTGTTTTTTGACTTGTCTTTGTATTTGTATTTTTAACTTTCTATGTAACGTTTCAACTTTTATAAAATTCAAGTTGTCTTATCTATCAATCCTTTTTGTCATTGCTTACTTCCTTATTATTGTTTTTATAATTTTCTTTCATACTTTTCCTCCTATTTTGATAATCCCAAAGGGGGAGAAAAACTCTCTATTACATACTTATTTTTCATTTAATTAAGTGCTCTTTTTAAAAGTTCAATTTTAAGTTATTACTTTCATCAAAATCTGTTTTTAAATGGTTAAGTTTTTTATTTCAGTTGTTTCTTTTAAATGACCTATAATTACAATTTCAAAATAAACCATTCTCTTTATTTCAATCCTTTCAAGATTAATATCATTTTCAATACATGATACATCTATGAAATTCTTGTATTAAAATGATCTCTAAAATTTTCCATGTCCAAGTTTCTTATTTCTTTTTACTTGGCATATCCTTTTTAAAAGCTTTCTCATTTGTGATTGTGATCATCAAAATAGGGGGAGATTGTTGTACCCCTCTCTCTTGGATTTTAATGATCACAATAACTCTCATCGTGTTCTAACTTGTTTTCAAGTTTGTTTGATGATAGGAAAAAGGTTGCCAAAGAGTTGGCCCAAAAATACTGGAAAAAGGACTCTCTGAGTCCACCGGCCAACCGGTGGATTACCACCGGCCAGCCGGTGGTCTCTGGCAGAAGCAAAGCTCTCTGCCAGGTGCCACCGGTCAGCCGGTGCCTGACCACCGGCTAGCCGGTGGAACAAGACAGTAGGCCTTGCCTACTGCCAGGTGCCACCGGCCAACCGGTGTCTGGACCACCGACCAGCCGGTGGAACCAGACAGAGAGTTTGCTCTCTGTCTCGCCCACCGGCCCCCCGGTGTCTCGACCACCGGCCGGCCGGTGGCCCAGCACCGGCCCGCCGGTGGATCCTAGACAGAGAGCTCTGCCTTCTGTCTGGAGCTCCGGCCAGCCGGTGGCCAAGCACCGGTCAGCCGGTAAGCCCAGTCAAACTAGCCGTTGGGCTTTGACCAGACTTGTACTTTTGACCCCCAACGGCTCCAGAAGCCCTCCAACGGCTATATTGAAGTATTTGGGGATAATTCTCCTATAAATAGACGAGGATGGATGCCGGGAACACTCCCGATACATTGGAATGATATTTTGATCCCTTGAAGCTCTAAACGACAAATCTCTAAGGCTACTTGTGATCCATCTCCATCCTTGAAGCTTGGGCTGCCTCTACATCAACTAATCTCACACTCTTGGCACTCAAGGATTCCTCAAGTTTGTTGTAATTTATTTATTTCAATTGTTTAGTTATTCATTAGGTTTGTATTAAAACAAACCATCCTTTTCTTCCTCACTTTCATTTTGGGTTTCTTGCTACAACCATCATAAAAAAGCAAGCTGTACGAAGGTGATCTAGCCTAACTTAAAATGGCTAGTGGGTTTCTTGCTACAACCATTAAAAAGCAAGCTGAAGTAAATCTCTCAACGGTTGAGTTGGGAGCGGAGACGTAGGCTTTGGTTTAAGCCGAACTCCGTTATCAAATTGTGTCTTGCCCCTTTTTATTTCCGCTGCATTTATAAATTGGTTTTAAATTGTTAATTAATTTTTAAAAGGCAATTCACCCCCCCTCTTGCCATCACTCTCTGACCAACAATTGGTATCAGAGGAACGTTTGTGTAATACCTTAACCGGTTACAAACCTAAAATCCATAGTGATGGCTTCTTCCTCACAAGCACCCGAAGGGTATTCCATGACTCGGGCTCCATTCTTTGATGGAAACGACTACACTTATTGGAAAACTCGCATGATTACATTTCTTTGAAGTATTGGCTATCCTATATATAGAATTGTTATTCAAGGCTACACTCTCTCTAGAAAAGATGAGTCTAAATGGACCCCCGAAGACATTGCTAATTTTGAGCTTGATGGCAAAGCCATGAATGCTCTTCATTGTGGGTTAGACCGTAATGAATTTAATCGTATTTCTACTTGCACCACTTCTCATGAAATTTGGAAGCTTTTGGAAGTGACCCATGAGGGCACTAACAAAGTCAAAGACACTAGATTAGATATGTATTGTCAAGACTTTGAAAGTTTCACCATGCACCCACACGAATCTATTACGGAAATGTTTACTCGCTTTACTGATGTGTGTAATGGGAGAAAGTCTCTTGGAGATGATGTTTCTGCAGAGACGATGGTCAAGAAGATTCTTTGGGTCCTACCAAGCTCATGGTCTCCAAAGGTGACGGCAATCCAAGAAGCGAAAGATGTCAAGAAAATGTCGGTTGAAGAACTCATTGGATCACTCATGACCTATGAGATTACCATGAAGAGGAAAGCCGATAAAGAAGGTAAAATCTTCAAGGAGAAAAAGAACATAGCATTCAAAGAAAAGCAAGAAAGCTCCTCCGATAATAGCGGATCCGAGATTGCTCAACTTGCAAGAAAAATGAGCAAGTTCATGAAGAAAAAGAAGAATTTTCAAAGGGCACGAAAGGAAGAGCCAAAAGCAGAAAAAGAAGTTACATGCTTTGAATGTGGAAAGAAAGGCCACATCAAACCGGAGTGCTCTCTTTTCAAGAAAAGGTTAAAGGAAAAGAAAAACAAGAAGGCTTTCAAAGCGTCAACATGGAGTGCAAGCGATGAGTCCATGTCTTCAAGCGACTCAAGCGATGAAGGTGGAAAATTCCTAATGGCATTTGATGAGGTATCTTCTTCCGACTCCTCTTCCTCATCTTCTTCTTTTAATAATGATATGTCTTATGAAGATCTCCAAAATGTGAGAGATCAATTAGAGGAAGGTTTTCACGAACTTACTTCTAAATTTTTTGCCTTAGAAAAGAAACACAAAATTCTAATTTCTGAAAAAGATCAACTTCTCAAAAAGAATGAGGAACTTGCCCTTAAGGTCCAAGATATTCCAAATGTTGATTCTTTGAATTCAACTATTAAAGATTTAAGGGAATCTCTTTCCAAGTTCACCCAAGGTGAACAAAATTTGACCAAATTGTTAGGTTCTCAACGTTCGGCTAGAACCACACATGGACTTGGCTTTAACAAGCAAGCCACTTCTTCTAGAGCACCCACTACTTTTGTAAGGGGGAGCTCTCAAAATAAATTTTGTAATTATTGTAGAAAAACCGGACATATGATTTATGAATGCGATTGTAAAAATGCTAGATATGGCCGTCCCAAAATCATTACCTACTCGGATGAATATCTTAGGATGTATCCCTATAGACAAGTATGGGTTCAAAAGTCTCTTTTAGCTAATCTTTCCGGACCCAAACTTATATGGGTACCAAAATCTATTCTCTCTTGATTTTGTAGGATAAACACCAAAGAAGTAGGCCTTCGAAAGGCTCATGGTATCTCGACAGCGGATGCTCGAGGCACATGTGTGGCGATCCCTCCGAGTTCAACTCCCTTGAAGAATTCGATGGAGGATACGTCACCTTCGGTGACAACTCAAAAAGCAAGATCATCGGAATAGGTACCATTGGTTTTGGTAGCTCATCCTTAATTAAAGATGTTTTATTTGTTAAAGGTTTAAAACATAATTTAATTAGCATTAGTCAACTTTGTGATAGTGGTTTTTCGGTGAATTTTCAAAATGATTTATGCAATGTGTTTGATTTTCAAAACAAATTGATATTTTCTGCTTCCCGTTTTCAAAATGTTTACATTATTGATTTAAAGTCTTTAGCTAGCCAAAATGTTAAATGTTTAAGTGCTCTTGACAATGAGTCTTGGATTTGGCATAGAAGGTTGGGGCATTGTAGCTCTCATTCTCTTCTAAAGCTTAATAAGAACAAGCTCATCCGTGACCTTCCTAAACTTAAGTTTAAGAAAGATTTGATTTGTGAGCCATGCCAACTTGGAAAGCAACACAAATCTTCTTTCAAATCTAAGAAGGAAGTGTCCACTTCAAAATCTCTTGAGCTCCTTCATCTTGATCTTTTTGGTCCTACCCCTGTAGCAAGTCTAGGTGGAAAATCCTATACCTTTTTCCTAGTAGATGACTTTTCTCGTTTCACTTGGGTTTTCTTTTTAGCTCATAAAAATGATGCTTGTAGAACCTTTTTGAAATTCTCTAGGAAAGTAGAAAACGAAAAAGGATATAAAATTATATCGCTCCATAGTGACCATGGAGGTGAATTCGAGAACAAAGAATTCGATGAATTGTGTTCCTCTCAAGGATACAATCACACCTTCTCTGCCCCTAGGACTCCACAACAAAATTGAGTGGTTGAAAGGAGAAACCAAACTCTCCAAGAAATTGCTCGAACCCTCCTTAGTGAATTCAATCTTCCTCAATATTTCTGGGCCGAGGCGGTAAACACTGCTTGTTATACTATCCATAGAGTCCTTGTAAGACCCCTTCTTAAGAAAACCCCCTATGAACTTTGGAAAGGCAAATTTCCCAAAGTTGGTTATTTTAAAGTGTTTGGTTGTAAATGCTTTATCCTTAACACAAAAGATAACCTAGGGAAATTTGATGCCAAATTCGATGAAGGTATTTTTCTTGGGTACTCCAACTCAAACAAAGCCTATCGTGTCTTCAATAAACGTTCAAAAACCATCGAATAATCATCTCATGTCAAATTTGATGAAACTCTTCCAAAACCTCACCCGGTCATTGAAGATGTTGAAGATAAGCTTGATAAGCTTCATTTGAATGATTCCTCTTCTCCTCCCAAGGAGTATGACCATCAAGAACCCTCTTTACCTTCTTCGCCTTCCACCTTGCCTAAGGTTTGGAAACCTTCTAGAGACCATCCTTTGGAAAATGTTATAGGTGATCTTCAAGCCGGTACTCGAACTAGAAGATCAATCCTCAACGAGGTTGAACATCAAGCCTTTCTTTCTCAACTAGATCCTCAAACCATTAATGATGCCATTAATGATGAGAATTGGGTGCTTGCAATGCAAGAGGAACTAAATCAATTCTCTAGAAATGATGTTTGGACTCTTGTTGAAAGACCCAATGATCATCCAATTATTGGCACTAAATGGGTTTTTAGGAACAAACTTGATGATCAAGAAAATATAACCCAGAACAAGGCTCGCCTAGTAGCTAAGGGCTATAATCAAGAAGCAGGAATTGATTATGGTGAAACCTTTGCGCCCGTTGCTAGATTGGAATCCATAAGGATCTTGTTGGCATTCGCCGCTCACTTAAATTTCAAACTTTTTCAAATGGATGTTAAAAGTGCTTTTTTAAATGGTTTTATTTCAGAAAAAATCTTTGTTGAACAACCCCCCGGTTTTAAAGATCCAAATTTTCCAAATCATGTTTTTAAGTTAACCAAGGCTCTATATGGCTTAAAACAAGCCCCTCGGGCTTGGTATGAGCGGTTAACAAAATTTCTTTTAGAAAATGATTTTAAAATCGGTCAAGCTGATTGTACCTTATTTTTAAAACACACTTCCAAAGATCTTTTAATTGTCCAAATTTATGTTGATGACGTTATCTTTGGTTCAGCCAAAGAATCTCTTTGTACTGATTTTTCAGATTTAATGAGAAAAGAATTTGAAATGAGCTTTATGGGGGAATTAAAAAATTTCCTTGGTTTTCAAATCTTTCAAAATTCAAATGGTATTTTTCTAAACCAAGGAAAATACACAAACGAACTTTTAAGTCGTTTTGGTATGGATCAAGTAAAGGAAATTAGTACCCCCATGAGTACTTCTTGTAAACTTACATTAGATGAAGCCGGGAAACCGATGGATAACAAGCTTTATAGGAGTATGATCGGGAGTCTACTTTACCTAACTGCGACCCGTCCTGACATCATGTTCAGTGTTTGTCTTTGTGCTCGTTTTCAAGCCAATCCCAAAGAATCTCATTTTAAATCTGTCAAAAGAATTTTTAAGTATTTAAAAGGATCCAAAAACATTGGTTTATTTTATCCTTCTAATACTTCTTTCGAACTTTCTTCATATTCGGACGCTGATTTTGGCGGATGTCAATTAGATCGTAAGAGTACTAGTGGAACCTGTCATCTGCTAGGCAAGTCCCTTGTTTCATGGAGTAGCAAAAAGAAAAACTGTGTTTCTCTTTCTACGGCCGAGGCCGAGTACGTAGCAGCTGGTAATTGTTGTGCCCAAATTATTTGGATGCAGCACACTCTCTTGGATTATGGCATTTCCTACGATCATGTCCCTATACGGTGTGACAACACTAGTGCCATTAGTATTTCTAAGAATCCAATACAACATTCTATGACAAAGCATATAGATTTAAGGCATCATTTCCTTCGTGACCATTTTCAAAAAGGGGATATCACTTTGGACTTCATTTCTACTGATTTCCAATTAGCTGATATTTTTACCAAACCGCTCCCTGTTGAACGTTTTGATTTTATTAAGGGGGAGTTAGGGATGATTCGTCAATGAGCACTATTAAATATTTGACTCTTTTTGGATTGCTTATATTTCTTTTTAAGTTATTTAAAATCCTTTTTATTTTTATTTTATTTTAATTTTTTATGAATTTTCATACCACCGGTCAACCGGTGGTACATCACCGGTTAACTGGTGGGGTCGGGTTTTCCTTTTTTGGGCCGGCCGGAGGAAGGGTTAATTTTAAAAATAAAACCCTTCCCCTTCATTTCTTCTTTCTCACTTGTGCGCCTCCTCCTAACCCGCGCCTCCTCCTTGCCCTAGCTTCCTTTCTTCCTTCTTTTCCTCTCAAACTCCATTTTCTCTCAATCTCTCTCAATTTCTTTTTCCTTTTCCATCATGGGTCCTCGCTCTTCACGCAAGGGAAAGGGAATCGCTCAAGAAGCACCTCCTCCTCCTTCAATCCCTCAACTTCCGGACATTTGGCATGACAAATTCATTCTGCCGGGTAGAGTAATTGATTATTCTTGGCTTTCTTCTGCTCGTCTCGAACTTTTCTCCATCATTGAATATCAACACTGGAATTCTTTTTTTGAACCTCCTGAGAAGGATGTTATTTATCCCCTTCTTGTCAAAGAATTTTATGCTCACCTGACGTGGTCTTTTTCTGATGACGTCGATACCATCTCTACCACCGCTCTCGGGCAACCCATCACTATCACTTCTTTGGAGATTGCCAGGATTCTAGGGGTTCCTCATGTTGGACCTCATGCTTTTGCTCAGGGGGAGTTTCCTCGGGACCCTGATTTTGATCTTGTTGTCGCTCTTGAGCATCTCACAGGGCAGCCCACCGATCCCATTGTCAAGCTCTCACAGCTCTCCCCTAACCATCGCATCATTGAGCGCCTCATTCAGACCACCCTTGCACCCCGTATCGGTGATCACGATACGGTGAAATTTATTGACATTTATCTTCTTTCTTATATCACCAGAGGCATTCATTTCAATTTGGTCTGGTTCCTGTTCCGGGCCATGTCTTATGTGGCTGAGCACCCGCGCCGGTCCAAAACTCTACCTCACGGGCGCTTGTTGACCAAAATCTTTACCTTTATTGATGTCCCTCTCTGTGCTACCTCCTTCGAGCAGCCAAAGAAGGATAGCTTCATCAATTTTATGATGGTGCAACGGATGAACATTCGTTGTCATCCTTGGCATCAGGAGTGGATTACTGACAAGGAGGGCCTTCTCAAGGCTTACCCCCCTCAGACACATTCACACCCTCCTACCCATGCCATGCCTCCTGCCATTGCTGCTGCCTATCCTCTTTCAGATAGTGAGGACAGTGGTGATGATGAAGAGGAAGGGAGTGGTGACGACGAAGGTGAGGCTGTTGCTGCTGCTGATGAGGGAGATGGAGCGGGTGATGATGCACCGGAGCCTGCTGAGGCTGTGCCCCCTCCCGCTGATACTGGTAGCTTGTCGGTGACGGCTGATCAGTTCCTTCGCTTCCAGGATCAGATTGAGACCCGACTCGACTTACAGTTTTCTTACATCAGCTCTCAGTTTGATCAGCTCCACTCTCGGATTGATTCTCTAGATCGTCGCTTTGAGGCGGTCCAGGCTCCTCCGGCTCCTCCGACCTTCAGGCGTCGCCGTCACTCTCAGCCCGCTAGGAGTGAATAGAGTCGTTCCTGTTTTTTGACTTGTCTTTGTATTTGTATTTTGAACTTTCTATGTAACGTTTCAACTTTTATAAAATTCAAGTTGCCTTATCTATCAATCCTTTTTGTCATTGCTTACTTCATTATTATTGTTTTTCTAATTTTTTTTCATACTTTTCCTCCTATTTTGATAATCCCAAAGGGGGAGAAAAACTCTCTATTACATACTTAGTTTTCATTTAATTAAGTGCTCTTTTTAAAAGTTCAATTTTAAGTTATTACTTTCATCAAAATCTGTTTTTAAATGGTTAAGTTTTTTATTTTAGTTGTTTCTTTTAAATGACCTATAATTACAATTTCAAAATAAACCATTCTCTTTATTTCAATCCTTTCAAGATTAATATCATTTTCAATACATGATACATCTATGAAATTCTTGTATTAAAATGATCTCTAAAATTTTCCATGTCCAAGTTTCTTATTTCTTTTTACTTGGCATATCCTTTTTAAAAGCTTTCTCATTTGTGATTGTGATCATCAAAATAGGGGGAGATTGTTGTACCCCTCTCTCTTGGATTTTAATGATCACAATCACTCTCATCGTGTTCTAACTTGTTTTCAAGTTTGTTTGATGATAGGAAAAAGGTTTCCAAAGAGTTGGCCCAAGAAGACTGGAAAAAGGACTCTCTGAGTCCACCGGCCAACCAGTGGATTACCACCGGCCAGCCGGTGGTCTCTGGCAGAAGCAAAGCTCTCTGGCAGGTGCCACCGGTCAGCCGGTGCCTGACCACCGGCCAGCCGGTGGAACCAGATAGAGAGCTTGCTCTCTGTCTCGACCACCGGCCCCCCGGTGTCTGGACCACCGGCCCGCCGGTGGCCAAGCACCGGTCAGCCGGTAAGCCCAGTCAAACTAGCCGTTGGGCTTTGACCAGACTTGTACTTTTGACCCCCAACGGCTCCGGAAGCCCTCCAACGGCTATATTGAAGTATTTGGGGATATTTCTCCGATAAATAGACGAGGATGGATTCCGGGAACACTCCCGATACATTGGAATGATATTTTGATCCCTTGAATCTCTAAACGAAAAATCTCTAAGGCTACTTGTGATCCATCTCCATCCTTGAAGCTTGGGCTACCTCTACATCAACTACTCTCATACTCTTGGCGCTCAAGGCTTCCTCAAGTTTGTTGTAATTTATTTATTTCAATTGTTTATTTATTCATTGGGTTTGTATTAAAACAAACCATCCTTTTCTTCCTCACTTTCATTTTGGGTTTCTTGCTACAACCATCATAAAAAAGCAAGCTATACGAAGGTGATCTAGCCTACCTTAAAACGGCTAGTGGGTTTCTTGCTACAACCATTAAAAAGCAATCTGAAGTAAATCTCTCAACGGTTGAGTTGGGAGCGGAGATGTAGGCTTTGGTTTAAGCCGAACTCCGTTATCAAATTGTGTCTTACCCCTTTTTATTTCTGCTGCATTTATAAATTGGTTTTAAATTGTTAATTAATTTTTAAAAGGCAATTCACCCCCCCTCTTGCCATCACTCTCCGACCAACAGATCTCCCCTGTTCTGGCGCCGTCCCGCTGCCCTACACCTGCCTAGCACCCTCTGTCCGAACCCGACCCCCTTTCCGGCGCATTTCCGGCGAGTCCATCCCCCTTTCCGGCGCGTTTCCAGCGAACGCGACTTTTTTCGGTGCCTCCGCGTTGCTTCGGTGTGCCCAAGAATTCCCTCGTTGGGTTTGCGAAGGGCTTCCCGGGTCATGCCGGACTGCATCCCGTCCACTTCCGCCGAAGGCAAAGCGAGTCGGATCATTTCGGTCTGCTCGCCGATTTCTGGGTAAGAATATATTTATGCGTTTTCATATATTTTTACGCCACGTTAAAAAATATTAAATTGAGTCTGCGGACCCCTGAGGTCTTTATCTGGTCCAGAGTCGGTTTCTGGTTTACGTCTTCTTGTGTCTGGAATGTTTTGCTTGTTTAATTAATTTAAGATGTTCTTTAATTAACTTGTTGAGTGCGAATTGTGTTTATGTGGTGAATTATGTTTACTTGCTTAAATAAATTTGGTGTTTTATGTTTTATCTGTTTGGTGCGAAACTAGTTTTTAAAATAATTTAGTTTGCGTTTGTTTTTTTTGGCGGTGTGTTATTATGGTATGAGTGTGTTTCTGTTGAGAACTTTGTATCTGTTCAATTGATAGTGTTTTGTAAGTTGTGTAGTTAGTTTATTATTTTGTATAAATGGTAAATATTGTGTTCTTAATGTGGCGTTGTGTGCATCTGGTAATGAAAGAAGGTTGAAGTTGGTTTTGTGTGCAATGCTGTGTTATACTCTCTAAAAATTGGTTTATGAAAATTTAGAACGATACCTTAAATAATTTTTAAGGATACGAAATTGTTTTAATTAAATTGTGTAAAGGTTTTTAATGTGTGTTTGTTTCTAAAGAGGGGATTTTGGGTATTTTCTCGGTGTGAGGTAGTGAGGTGTTTCCTTGGGTTGTTTTATAAATTGCATAATGGTTTATTTAAGTTGTTGGATGGTGAAAAACTTGTTTTGTAAATGGTTTAAACAATGGAATGCATGTTTTGGAAATTGACTTCGGTTTATGTGACGATTTGAAATGGCCTTTGGAAATTGTTAAATTGTTTTTGTGATTTTCTTTTAATATTTTCAATGAGTTTTATGAGTTATGTAAGTGGCGTGTCGTTGGTGCAAACCCTTGATGTATTAATTTGAGACACTTTATGGATTGTTTAAGTGTTTAATGGTTATATTAAATTATTTGTGTAGTGCGCTGGGCCTCGCGATGATGGTTTCAAGTTGCGGGTGTCAGGAACGCCTACACGTACATGCACAGGGTAAGGAATATATATATATATGCCCTCTTTGTACATATTTCCTCATGGCGCGGGGAATATGTGCAATGCATCTAGGGGTGTGTATATATATGTGTATAAATGCATGTGCGTGTGTGCGCCAAGTGTCGGTTCGAGTGACCATTGACAGATAGCGACAAGTTGAGGTAGGTCCCCTATGCCTAAGCTTTTAATTTGAAATTCATAATTGCTTGACTATTTTAAAAATATGTTTCACACTATGCTATGTATATATACATGCTATGGAATCTGATTGCGGTTGCTAGAAACTATTATGCCTTGTATTGGTAAATTGAAATGTATTTCAAAGTCGTTGGTCTTAAGTGACTTTTCCTGGAAAATTGATTTCTTAAGTGTTTTTGAATTGGTAATGTGTATTTCCAAAGGTGCTTGGCCTTTTGGCTAGTTGATTTTAAAAAGTGTTTACTTTATGTAATTAAGCATGTTTGGCATCTTAATAATGTTTTATGAAATAGAAAAACCTCTATTGAGGCCCGTTTGGCACTTTAAGATTTGGTTTGCGAAAATAGAAAACCCCTTTTGAGTCATTCCCCTAAATTTGAAAATAAAATGTGATTCAAGTGTTAATGAGTGGTTTGTGATATGTGCCTAGTGTAAAGGCTTGTGCGTAATCGTGTGATGTCAAGAGGGAGAATGCACTTAAGTAGGGAGTGCGATGGTGAAAGGTTGAATGAGTTTTAGATAAAAAAGTGTAATGTACTTGTTTGATTGCTTGATAAAGAAAACTCGCCGCCATTTGAAATAGAGCACAATGGGAAACCCGGGTATCTAGGTGGGTGACCAGGACTAGTACGCTAGATGACACGGCAGAGGTTCGTCCCGGTTTTTCTAGAAGGATTGACACAACAACACTAACTAAACATATGAATTTCTGAGGGTCGTGGTCTTCTAAGCCACGTTTTCTGAGGGTCGTGGCCTTCTAAGCCACGTTTTCTGAGGGTCGTGGTCTTCTAAGCCACGTTTCATTGAGGTACGAGGTCTTTAGGTTCCCACTTGTTCTAGCTGCCTATAGGGATTACCCATGGTGCTCATTTTTTTCATGCTGCTAACGATGTAAATTTCTTTTCAGTTGTTTCATACTTGATGTCTTGTTTGTGAAAACCATATTTTAACCCAAACTGGTTTCTTTTCATTTTGAAATGGTAATGCATTCTTGAAACCTATTTTGAAAATGTAGTGGGAGTAAAAGGCTTTACCTGAAAATGAAAACTCGTTACTTGAATTTTAAAAGAAGGAAAACACTATTTTATTATATCTTATTTTTTAAACTGGCATGACTGGATTTCCTACTAAAGGCAGGGGCATAGGATGTGGTTACATTTTTGGCTTTCCTACTGAGCATCTCGGTGCTCATGCCTACTTTCCTTTTCAGTTGCAGGTTTCAGTCTTGGATCGCTCTTGGGAGCAAGTGTAGTTGACGTACCGTGGTGATCCACAGGGTCACCTGAGGTATGTCACGTTTTGTTTATTCCTTTTTCCGCTGCCACGTTGTTTAGTTCTTTTTCCTTTTATTTATCTACTTGTTTAGTTTATGTTTATTCATCCTTTTCTTGGGCTAAAATCATTCCCAACTAGTTTATTTTGATGCTCGACACTAGTTTCCAGCCTGTGGGGATCGGGAATGCCCTTCGGGCCATGTCGCGGACCGGGTCGGGTGTTGGGTCGGATGATGATCTGTCCTGGTTCGTGACACTAGGCATTACCTCCAAGTGGTGCACCTGTTATACCACCACCAGCGGAGCAGCCCATGGTACTTGTAGTACCAACAGATGAGGGGTGTAGGCTAAGAGCGCTCCATGAGTTCCAGAGACAGTGACCCCTCAGGTTACGAGGCGATCCCAACTTATATAGAATAAGGTTAAGAAACTTTTGAATAATCTTCCTCTAAGAATCATATTTATTTGCTTCAAATATATAATAATATGCTATCATGTCCTTGTGAGAATCATCGATGGTAACCAAATAGGGACATCAACCTGATGTTATACCCACAAAAGAGAAAATTGTTAGAGACACCTAAACTTTTTTTATATAAAAGTTAAAATTTATTAGTTAAGATTCATCCAAATTCTCAAAGTCTAAACAATTCAAACATTAAAAAAGAAAACCATGATACATGATCCTCACCTAGGTCTCTACCCTAAAAGTTGTATCAATTAACTTTATGTGTTCAGTAATCTTATATTCCATGCATCAGATCACACAAGGACCTAAAATCCCACATCCTATATGGTCTCTATTTATTACATTTTATACTACATATAGATGATATTGTTTCCCTACCAACCCATAGAATTCTCATTGGTGTCATTACCATGCTCCAATATATATCTCAACCAAAAGCTTTGATTCCACATTATCGTGACCCACCCCCATCATTACTCCTCTTGGGCTAGCAGGAAAATGGGTGTGATCCCCAAATCCCACCTCCAATGGGTCATGGGTTAGAGATTAACACTAAAGGTATAGAATATAAACAAATGGGAGGAATTATCCTCAATATATAAAGTACAATATAAGATATAAGATCCTCTAATAAACTCTATATCATATATAAAAATTTAATCCCAATACATGAAATTTTATATATGAAAAAGAAAATGAAAATTGAAAATAAGCCATGAACCACTCCTATAGAAGAAACCATGAACTCCAGTACCTCACAAAAACCACAAAGATATAGTATCACCCATCTCGATCTCCAACTCCCTCTAGAAAAACTGAAAGATAGTTTATATATATAGGGGTGTGTATACAAGTATACTTAGTAGGATCCTCCCTAAAACCTATTTTGTAAATTTGGAAGAAGCATTCTAAATTCCTAGTGAATAAATAGAGAAACCAACTCATCCTATAAGTAGGTAAACTATATTTTCAACATCTCTAAGGTTCACTCACTAACTAACACACAGAACTAAGCAACATAATAATGAAATAATATATAAGAGGTAGATATGCCACTACCACCATCCCGTTGAACTAGCCACCCTAAACCAAAATAAATCACATCCTAAAACAATAATCCCCTCGATAAATTATATTACACATCTACGACAACATATCATAACCACCTCATCATTTCAACTTAACCTTGTGCAACTCATCACAACCACATCATCATCACATACCCATATCCACACAGTAATACTGAGATCCATTACATCCCTATGTAAATATAAACTATACCTTAATACATTATAGCCTTTTCATATTACACGTGTAATAAAAGTATATATTATAACCTTAAGTCACCATAGCCCCTATATACATATATGCTAGTAACTAATATACATCACATCATGTATGAACAAAAACCTCATAACCATAATCCACCATAGCTTAAGCATGCCTACATACCATGTTACGTCTAGAGGATATAATGGAGTAGGGGGTAATCAACCACCTGTATCTAAGACAACCTAAATGTTAGGGAACACACCTAGATCTGAAGGTTGGTATGGGTGTTTAATACCCCTACCAACTTAGGGGGTGGAGCACAATTAATATCATAATATAATAATAGTATATCATATAACCAAAATAATGGAAAATATTCAACCTTAGACATAAACTAAGTCTAATATCCCATGTGATGACCTAACTACCAATGCTATAATTGAAAACGTAAACTTTTCTAAGTATACAAGAATCAAATTCCAGGCTTATTAAGTACCCAATAATTTAAAATTACAATTTAATCGCCTTAGTTAAATTATCAATCATTTCATTAAACCCCATAATTAGTTATTGTTTAATAATTTCATGGACATCAAAATCCAAGGTGACTTTATATTCGATATTTAAATTATAGATTTTTCATCCATGCTCTTCAAGTTTTCAAACCAACCATTCCATGGTTTCTATTTTATATAACATATCATTAATATTTACCCAAACCAATTCACAATTTCCATTTATCATATCATTACCATCATAAATACTATTAGAAAAAATCCATCATAAGTCTTTTTAGGTTGTGTTTGTTAACAATTTTAGTGAAATATTATTTATTGGAAGTTGAAAGAAGTTGGTTCTCATGTTTGGTAAAGAAAGTCTTCAAAACAGTTAGGAACACACCCAGTTGAAAGATTTTTTTGTAGTTTTCTATGGGTTGTGCTTGAGATCATGACTATTCCCTATGGCATGTTTAGATGAAGGAGTCTAACATGGGTGATACCATGCTATTTTACTTGTAATGGTGGAGATTAAGTCACCATATGAGCCACAATCAATTCCACTATGGCCATGGAGAAAGGCATCTTGATCTGGGCATTCTCATGTGAGTCGTGGTAAGTACACTATAACTGTGTAGTAAGGAGTTTTGATCTTGGCATTCACCTATGATCCATAGTTAGTCCCCTATGGTCGTGCAGAAAGGCGTGGCATTTTGGGTGTTCATCTAGGAGCCACGAGGAGCCTCACTACATCCATTTCAAAAGTTGTGGTTCAAAATAAAGGTAACTATCTGAAACGACTTATAGTAGGATACTACACCATGGATTTTAGTGTGTTTAATGGAAAATAAACAAGGTTTTATAACCACATCATGGTGTATTCCATTTCAGTTATTGAGTTAGTTGATTTGAAAAAATGTGTTTCCTTGATTCATTCCCTTTATAGAATTTTTAATTGTCAATTTATGAATGGTTTTGGTTGGTTTCTGAAGACCTTAATTTTCTCATTCAAGGTAAGGACGGAATTAAAATTAAAGAGTGGATTTAAAATAAGGGAAAAATATAATAGATATAGATTTTAAAAATCAATTTGAAGATTCAAAAGTGTAGAAGTAAAAATGTTTATTCTAGATCTCAAATGGAAGGTTTAAGGTCGAAGAAGGTGTTATTTAGGGAGTTCCATTCTCTCACTATAAGTTCAATAATTCATGTTCTGAATAGAAAAACAGTTCTTAATGAATATTTATATCATCATTGTTGAATAATATGATCACATAATGGAGAGCAATGAGCTCCTTGGTGTAGGAGAGTTGTGAGTTCTCAATTGTTCAGGGTAGTGAACCAGGAGGATCAATAAGATCGCTCCAAATTTGTACTTGTAAATCAGTAAGCTTTTAGTGATTTCAGTGAATAGGTACATTATTATGCATAGGAACATTATTGTGCATAGGCACATTATTGTGCATACTCCTTGGATGTATCCTAGTGTGGGTGAACCAAGTAAAATCCCTCGAATCATTTTCTGCTTTCATCACTCATTAAGAAGAAATAGAGGGTGAAATCAAAGTGTTTCTCAAGGTGAGATAACAAGATCCATAATCGAGGAAGAATCATTTTAACCTTATATAACCTGATTCACCTTCCCCCTAGGGTGTAATCCTAGATAAGAGGTCTATAAATTGTATCAAAGTGGTGTCTTTTCTTTCTTTCTCTTGGAATCATGTTGATGATTTTCAACCACAGAGGTATTACAGTGTTTGAAGGAGTTAATTTACAGTTTCAGAAATGTTGGATGCAATACTATTTTAGGTTATTGGTAATGGATGTCTATATAACATCCATTTATGTAATCACTGGTAACATGGAGAGTGGAAATTTAATGAAGAAATATATTCCAAAATTAGATACAGATTCCAAATCCATAAATTCTCTAGGATATTCTATAGCCAACCCTATTTACACAAAGGTAATTTCATGAAAAAATATTCACGATATGTGGGGAAATATTCTAAATATTAATAAAGAATATTCAAATGTTTGAGAGGCTAAGTTTCAAGTTATATAGAACAAATATGTAGATTTGAGAATGATTTCAAATGATAATATTGATGCCTTTTTTTATCATTTAAATGTTCTTATTGAATATATATGAGGCCTCAAAGAAGATCTCAAAGATGAGATGATTTTGAAAAGGATAATGAGAAGACTCCCTCCTTATTTCAATGAAAAAGTGTCGATTCTAAAAGAAAATAAACTAAAAAATATAAATTGATGTTTTTTATAGTACTCTTGAGGCTTATGAGATGAGAAATGAAGACAATGATTCAATAATAGAGGAGGGTAACCAAGTGGTGGCCTTTAATTCCATGAAAAAACTCTCAATCAAGGATAATCCATATATTGGTAAAGTTTATGAGATTATTTCATTTTTTTCCTCTAATATTAAGAGTGGAAGATGAAATTTAAATGGAATGCTTCCTCTTGCTTACTTTATATGTGAAAAGGTAGAACATATTACAATTAAATGTCCCAAGAACCATCAAGAAGATGATGATGAATAGAGGAAACCCAAGGAGGCGATAATATATGTCGAAGGTACAAAGAACCTCTAATGGATATCCTTCAAAAGGAGAGATTGTCTTTCTAAGGAAAACTATTATTCTAGAGAAAGTGAAATAAATGAAGTTCAATATTTTAAAGATGAATATGTGTTGATGGATACTAAAAATAATCTAAAAGATGATGATAGTGATGATGTTAATAAAGGATTTGTGGGAATATCTACTCTTTATGCATAATTTAAGGCAGCACTTGAAAAAATTGATGTTTGGAGAGTAAATACTAAGAAGTCTAATAAAGTGGTTCGTGATTCCAAGATCTGCATAAATAAACAACAAGAATGAAAGATAGATTTTTGGTCTCAAATTGAAAAACTAAAATATGGAATTTATAGTAATTCAAGAAAGGAAGTTGAAATGAAGATTAAATTAGAATAACAAATATGAATCATTGATGGATTAGAAAAAAACTATTAAATAGAGAGTCAAGTGGATTGAGTAGCCTGAAGAATAAGTTATGAGTTAGTGTCAGAAGTGTGAAGATCAAGAAAGACTACGGACACCAGATATGATGAAATATAATTCTAAGAAATCATTATCAAGTAAATCCAAATGAATTTATGAGGAATAGTGTCACACCCACCTTCTTAAATTAATTTTTATTTTATTAATTCTTGGCCCCGGGCTCTCTCGTTAAGGTCCAAACTGGGTCTCGGATCAAAATTGATGACGTTTAATGTTTTTACTAGGTTTTGGACCCGTGAGCGGTCACCCCATGTTTGGTGGTAGCTGCCTAATTGGCCCTAGTGTCATGCAATTACTTATTATTGTTGTTGTTGTTGTTTTTTGTATTGTCCTAATTATAATTTTTATTCTTAATATTATCATTATTATTCTAATTATTATTATTTTTATAATTATCATTTTTATTGTTAATAAATTTTATTAAAATTACCTTCATTATTGTTAATTTTATTATTGTTGTTTTTGGTTTTATTATTGTTTTTATTATTATTTTGGTATTATTATTGTTGTTGTTGTTATTATCATTAATATTAATATTACTAATATTATTATTATTATTTGTAATAATATTATTTTTTATTAAAAAAAACCCTGAAACCATAATCTACCCGCATACCCCCCCCCCATTTCCTGTTCCATGTCGCGGCCCACACCCCTCCTTCCCCTTCCCAGTCCATGCACACCAAGCCTTCCCCGCACACCTTCTCTTCGGCCTCGCACAGGTCCCCGAACTACCACAAAAATAGTTTTTCCCAGCGCCACACTTTTACCAGCGCTAACGAAAAAGCGCTGATAAAGGGGGTACCTTTATCAGAGATAAAAAACGCTGAGAAAAGTACCCATTTATCAGCGCTTTTTTTTAGCGTTGATAAAGGTACCCCCTTTATCAGCGCTTTTTCGTTAGCGTTGATAAAGGGGGGTCTTTATCAGCGCTTTTTTTAAAAGCGATGATAAAGGGTCTACTTCAAAAAAAATAATTAAAAAATATATTAATATTTAAATATATATATATATATAGTTATATTGATATAAATATAATATATATATTTTAAATATAATTTTAAATATATTTTAGATAAGTATAAATATACAGTTACACTTAATATATAAGATATTTAGTGAAAATGGCTTATAAAAAAATTAAAAAAATATTTTTAATTAATAATTTGCTAATTATTATGGAGTAATAGTCATTAAATAACAATTTGAAGACTAAAAAAATTAAAAAAATTAAAAAAAAAGATCCAAAATATGTTGAAAACGCAACTCGAACTTCAAACGGCCATAACTTTTGATCCGGGTGTCCATTTGAGCTCTACCACATATCAAATCGAAGCCTGCGATGAGCTCTACGTCACTGTAACCCAGGGGGGGCCCTGGTTAAGGTTTTTTCAAGGCCAAAATAGGCCCATAAGGCCTCTAAAACTGAGTTTTTAGTCGGGATACCCCGATTTTTTAACATTTTGTGGATTTTCAGCCTCGTTTAAGGGGTAATTATTGTCTTTTTTTGGTGGGTACTGAATTTATTCCAAGGTATTACATTCATATTGATATTATGTCTTTGAAATTTTATCATTTTTTATAATGCACTGCTATTTATAATCAAATATATAACAATATATACATATTTTTTATATATTCACACATAAAAATTTAATTATAAATATAAATAATAAAATATATTTACATATAAAATATATTAGCTTTATCTAAATAATAACTAATATCAATTTTATTTAAAATAAAAATATATGAATATTTATATACCTATATATTAATCTAACTATATATATATATATTAATCTAACTATATATATATATATTATTATAACTACATATATATATTAATATTACTATAAATATATATATTAATATCACTGTAAATATATATATTAATATCACTATAAATATATATATTAATATAACTATATATATATATATTAATATAACTATATATATTACTATACGAATAAATATAACTAAATATATATATAGAGAGATATATATATATATATTAATATAAATATATATTACTATATGAATAAATATAACTATATATATATATATATATATATCATGAAATGGAAAACAAATCAAAATAGAGGAGTGGTAAGGGCTTAGGCGCGCAGGGGGGGAGGTCTCGAGTTCAAAACCTGATGGAGGCAGGGACGCGCGCACATGGGGGAATATGGGAGCTAGCGCTGATAAAGGGTGGAGGGGGTGCATGGGGGCATTGGAGGGGGGCGGAAAATCACTGTAAAATGGGGGCTCAAGCGCTATAAATCCCCCCCAATTGGCAGAATTTTTTTTAATTTTTTTTTTTTAACTTTTATCAGCGATAAAAAGGAAGCGTTGATAAAAGAATCATTGATAAAGGACCCTTTTATTAGCACTAAAACAAAGCGCTGATAAAGGACCCTTTTATCAGCGCTTTGTTTGAGCGCTGATAAAAGACCCCTTTTATCAGTGCTTTTTTTAGCGCAGATAAAAGGTGTCTTTATCAGCGCTTTTTGGAGCACTGATAAAGGGGACCCCCCCTTTATCTTCGCCAGCTTTAACAACGCTTTTTTAGTGCTGATAAAAGGGGTTTTTTAGAGCTGATAAAAGTGGTATTTGTAGTAGTGCCGCCCCGGCCGACCTCGCCTCACCCTCTTCCCTTGTCAGCGTGCTCCAGCAGGCCACCCCAAGCCTCTGCCTCTCTCCTGCAGCAGGTCCTACCACCATAGCCTCGCGCCGCCAGCCCTTCTACATTCTCCCCAGCACCCGGTCTCTCCCATAAGTCCCTTCCGTTCTCCACGCACCCATCACCTCCAGGACCCTTCGCCGCTCTGGACTTCTGACCTCATAGCTTCCCAACCTCGCCCCTACAGTAGCTTTCGCCTTCAACCTTGTCGCACCAGCAGCACCGCACCACCCCCTGCCTCGCCCAAGACCCCTCACCCTCTTAGCTCCTTCTGTACATGACTAGAAACCCCCCTCATCAGACCCCTGGCCAACCTCTTCTCCCTTCCCCTCCCACTTCAATTGGCAGCCCACCTCACCCCCTGGCTCAGCCCCTTTCGTACGGCCTGCTCCATCCAGCCAACCTCACCCTCACCCCAGCTCCAGCCAGGCCGTTTCTAGTGTCCCGCACTCTGTAAAAGCCATCTTTGGCAACCCAACCACCCTTCCCTCCTTGTTTCAACCAGCAGTGCAACCAAACCCCAGCACGGTGCCTCTTCCCTGCTCTGGTGTGGCCGCATCCCTCCTTTCTAGTAACTGCCTCCTCATCCGGGTTTTTTTCTTATTCAATTATTTATTTATTTATTTATTTCCTTTCCTTTAATTATTGGTCTTTATTTAATTTTGATAATCATAATTTCGTTGTGGGTTGTGTTTCTGTGTTTTTCTCACTATTTAGTGAGCACGATTGCTCTGTAGGGATTGTTCAACCTTCCGTTGAGGTTCTGTTGTGTCTGCTCTTGGGTTGAGGTAGGTAATTCCATGGTTTTCATTTCCTCAGTCTAATTTATTCTTAGGTGTTTCAATAATTTTATTTTATGTGATTCGTAGCTTTTTTATACCCATAAATTTTCCTGCTATAGTGCTTTTAAATTTTTAGAATTTTTCAAGATCATGTTTTGAGTCAATTCCTAGTTCAAGTCTGCAGTTATTTGATTATGTTCCAAATCTTATTTTGAAATTTTTTATGGCTATTTTTTTGGGGTGTTTCTTTTTATGTTAATTCGGTTTGATAAAAAAAATATAATACTTTGAAGGTAAATATTTGGTTTTGATAATGTTTATGTTCACTTGGCACATTTGATAAAATACTGTAGTGTTCAAGTGGAATTGAGAATTTTTATGAAATGTTTATCCTTGTTTATGTTGTTTTTCGGCATTGGTTATTGGTAAAATTGGTTTGGTTTATAATTTTGGTATTGGTATAACTTTCTAATTGTGTTAAGGTGTTAAAATAAAAAGGGGGCTCTTGGTTTTTAATGTGGCGATGTGAGTTATTTTCAAATAAAGTGAGTGGTTTGTTTTAGTTTCAAAGTGGTAGTTTTGTGGGAATAGTGTTGGTTGTTTTCTTGAAACACAGGCATGCCATTGGATTTTGTCACATCCATGGGTGCACTCGGTGCACCCATGGACGTGCTTTTAAGTGACAATGACACCTTTAAACTAGTGTTTCCTTAAAACCTTGGTTTTCTAAATGGTTTTTGTTTACTAAGTAATATTCGGTCCTTTGTGTGGATTTTATAAAAGGTTTCAAGTGTGATATCAAGGGTGTGCCAGTTTGGATTTGAAAATATAAAATTTGTATTTTTGTAATGTTTTGGGTAATGTTTTGGACATGATAACTAAAAGGCCCATTTGGATCTTCCAATTCATGGGTGGAGTTGTGTTAACTTTTAGAATGGTTTGTGTTTGGAAATTGTGTGTGCCTAGTTGGAACTTTAAATGTTTTTAGAATAATGATTTCAACATGGGTGTTTTGTGACGGCCCGTTTGGAACTTTCAGCTTTAATGTAATGTTTGCGTTGACCTTTTGAAATGATGATGTTTTGATTACTGTATGCCCATATAATAACTTTAGTATTTTAAAAATGGTATCAAATGGTTTTAATTATTTCATGGTATGATGGCCCGATTGGCACCTTTGATGATATGTTGTGTGTGTGTGTGTGTGTGTGTGTGTGTGTGTGTGTGTGTGTGTGTGTGTGTGTGTGTGTGTATGTATATGTATGTATATATATGTATATATATACTGGGGCACCTCTATAGGGGGGATATCCCTTATGGGTTATCGTATGGAGTGTCCGGGTTTGGGGTAGGCAAGTGCGGTGAGATGAGTCGCATGTGTGAGGGCCTCCTACTTACACAGTATTATTGTAACCACCATGGGTTCCTGGGTGTCTTTTAGAGATCGAGTGATGGTTGCTGACTAACCCCGATTAGACGAGTTGGTACCCCCTGGATTTGTTGTTAGGACGGGTGGGCTTTGCCACTCGATTAGTCAGTTAGGGCAGCCTGTTGGTTATAGACTTAGGATTTCACCATACGCCGGCAGGTGGTTCCAAAACCAAGTACATCCAGGGGTCTTCTAGGGATGTTTAGGATCACTCATGGTTATTGAATTATTTTCATTGCTTGTTTACTTTCTGTGCACTAGTCTTGTTTACTTTCCGTGCAGTAGTTTATTTTCAGCTTTCACTCTTACTCGTTTTACTCTAGCACAACATTGGTGTATTCTGTTTTGGATTTTATTTATAAAATAACAAATGATTTTAGAAAATGGTATGTAGCGTGTGTTAAGTTTTTAAATAGAAAAAAAACGTGTTGCTTATTTTTAAATGTGAAAACCCTGCTTTTATAATTGTATTTCAAACTTGCATTAATGGATTGTTTCGGAAAAGGAGACATTGGATTATGTGGTTTATCTTGGAAACCCTACTGATAATATTTAATGCTCATGCCTATCTTTATCATTTCAGTTGCAGGTTTCCTTGCTCGGTTTTTCTTGGATGTGTTGCTGGTTATTGGAGCAAAGTTGGCCTTTTGTCAGGAGGTGACCTAAAAGGTCACGTGGAGGTATGTTCGGTTTTATTTTCTTTTCGCTGCTAGCATCATGTTTATCGACTATTTATATTTATCTTTTTTCTTATTTATTTGTTTTTTTTCATGGGAAAAATCATTCCCAATGATTAAAATTTTGATGCCCGGCACTGGTTTCTAGCCCATGGGGATCGAGAATGCCCTTTGGGCCATGTATCGGACTGACTCAGGTGATCGGTTCAGGGTCGACCTGAGTTGGTTCGTGACAAAATGGTATCAAAGGAAGGTTCTTGTTATTTGGAGTATCTAGTAGATAGAGATTAGGACTGTCGGGACTCATGAGGTAGGTATGGGAAGGACGTCATGAACCCTCGCCTGTTCCGAACCTCGAGTCAACAGGGGAAGTCGGGGAATTGAGTCTTTGTCTTGTTCTGGTTTGTTTTAGATTGAGGGGTGATAACGGAGGCAATCCGATGTTACATCATGATTTCACATGGACTAGTGACTCATGTGGAGTCTAAGTACATGGTTTAAGTTCCTCCTAGTGGTTGATGTTTACTTGGGGCATGGACCACTACCATGTCGCTAGGTTAAGCATGACTACTAATCCCTCCCTCTGATAGTTTGATGCAGGTTGAGTGTCGTATTGGTTTTGATTGGTGTAAGTACATTTTTAAAAATGAAAAAGGGTTTTTTAAATGAGAACAATTTCTTCTAAATGGATTTAAATTTGCGAAAGGGTTTTTTTTTAAACTGAAAGATCTTGGTCTAAAAATCTGATGGTTTCTTGGAACTGGAAGATATATGTTTTGGGTGAAACCTCGGGTACTCTTTATGAACATTTTCACCTGTGAGGGAATTCATGGGAAGTGTGTGTTGATACATATGGATGAAAGCGGATAAAGACATGTGCAACGGTTCATGGGATTACTGGGGTGTGCGCTTGGAGTTAAAGGCTTGACCTTGTTTTTACAAAGTGATTTTAAAAAGGGAAAATGATTCTTGGGAATTGAAATTGGTTTGAAAAGTGGGTTTGGTATTTGGAAAATGGCCTTGAAATAGGGTGGTTTTGAAATCTAAAATAAAAATGGATTTTTTTTAAAAGGAATTTTGGGTTGTGTTTTCTTTTGTTTGTTCTTTTTTTTTGAGCTGGTTGTTTTCAGATGATGGTTCTTTCAATGATGTCGCTTCGGCTTGATATTGGTTTTGGTTCTGTGTTTTATATGTTGTTCAAAAAATGCCACCCAGAAAGGTCCCCAAGGTTTCTGATAAGTCATTCCTAGTTTTTGGTCCTTCTTGTACATTGCCTATTATTCACGATGATTGGGGTCTATTAGAGGCAGCAGAGTGGCTTGAATAAGTCGAGCGCATCTTCAGGGTTTTGGGAACTCCCAAAGATGTTAGAGTGCATGCTGTTTTGGGTCTGTTTAAAGGTATGACTCTAGAAGAATGGGAGTTGGTTTCCCCACCATCAATGCGAGTTGGGATGACATTGGATGTCTTTAAATTCATCTTCGTCTGATGGTTTATACCTGAAAAGGTAAAGATGAAGAAAAAGGAATAACTCATATGTATTCAACAAGGCCAATGGATGATGAAGGCATATGTTGACCATTTCAAGGAGCATGTGTTTTTTTCTCCAGAGGTAGCGTCATAGGATTTGATGAAGACTTCACTACTACAAAATCAGGCTATAGCCATGGTTTTAAATCGTGGCTATAGGCCTGAAAACTGTGGCTATAGGTTATAGCCACGGTTCCTACAACTGTGGCTAGTATTGGCGTGGCTATAGGGTAAAACATATATCCACGATTCCCAGCCATGGCTATATCCCTATAATTATGGTTCCAACCGTGGAAACAACCCTAAAGCCACAGTTTTTAACCCGTGGCATAGGCTAAAATCACTCATATCCTATATCCATGGTTGCAACCGTGGTTATAGCTCTATAGCCATAGTTAGGAACTGTGGCTATAGACTTAAAGCTATGGTTTAAAACTGTTTCTATAGGCCTACACATTTCGTAAAAAAAACTAGCACCATTTAGCCAGTGTTGGCCCCTTGCATCCTCCCCACCGCCCCCTGCAAATCCCCCCACTCTCCCCCTTGCACCCCACCTACACCTTAAAGCCCCCCATGCACCCCTCCCCCTGCAGTCCCCCTTCCCACCCTGGATAGACCCCACTCACCCCCTGGACAGACCCCCCCCCCCCCCCCGGATAGCCCCCCCCCCCCAGACACCCCCCCCCTCTTGGACACCCCCCTCCCTCCTATAAACCCCCCTAGACAGACCCCCCAGGACAACCCCACTCGGACAGCACCCCCCCTGCTGGACACCCCTGGTGGACACCCCCTGGACAGACCCCCCCCCCCCCCCCCTCCTGTACACCCCCTCCCTCCTAGATAGACCCCACCCCTCCCCTAGACAACCCCACCCAGACAGCAGCCCCCCTCCCCCGGACAGCAGCCCCTGCTGGACCCCCCTGGACAGACCCCCTCCCCCCTCCTGGACACCCCCCTCCCTCCTGGAAACCCCCATGGACAACCCCACCTAGACAGCATCCCCCCTTCCGAAAACCCACATGGGAAGACCCCCCCCCCCCCCCAGGACAACCCCACCTAGACAACAGCCCCCCTCCCCCTAGACACCCCCCTTTCTCCTAGAAACCCCCCTAGACAACCCCACCTGGATAGTAGCCCCCCCAGACAGTATCCCCCCCTCCACCCCCTAGACAGACCCCCCCCCCTCCTAGACACCCCCTCCCTCCTGGAAACCCCCTAGACAACCCCACTCGGACACCCCCCCCCCCCTCCTAAAAACCCACCTGGACAGACCCCCCCAGGACAACCCCACCTGGACAGCAGCCCCCCCCCCTGCTGGACAACCCTTGCACCACCCCTGCTGGACCCCCCCCCCCCCCCTCCTTCCTAGAAACCCTCCTGGATAGCCCCCCCCCCCAAACAGTATCCCCCCTCCACCCCCTGGACAGACCCCCCTCCACCCCCTGGACAACCCCCCCCCCCCCCCCGGACAGCAACCCCCCCTACTGGACACCCCTTGCACCACCTCTACTAGCTCTACTAGACACCCCCCCCCCCCCTACCCCACTACACAACCCCCCTTTCACCACACCCTGCCCCCCCCCCCCCCCCCGCACACCTGCATAGCCCCACTACACCCCCCCCCCCAGACAGACACCCCCCACCCCGGCACCCCGCTGCACAGCCCCCCTTGCACCCCACCCTGCACACCTGCACAGCCCCACTGCACAACCCCCCCCCCCCCCCCCGCACACCTGCACAGCCCCCCCCCCCCCCCATACCCCTTGCACCACCCCTTACAGGTGGAATTTTGGAATGGCACTAAAGCAGGAATGATGGTATCCTGGTTAACACATGGAGACCTCAGGTGTAGGGAGTCATAGTGGCCTAGGTGTGGTATCATGATTCAAGCCTAGGTGTGGTATCATGAATCACCAGATAACACAAACCACAAGATGATGGCTTTGACTACATCATTCCACATACTTGATTTAATATTTAAAATAATCTACAACTTTCACGTATGCATCATAGGTTTTATTCAAATCGTTGAAAATCACTGTGAAATGATACCAAGTCTTTTGGATATGATCTTCATATAAACACCCTCAAACATTAGGAGAAAACATTGTACCAAAATTGTGAGAAACTGGAAGCCCTCTACGGGCATTTTGGTGGACATATTAGAGTTGTGAAAGATGAGAATATATGTTTAGGAGGTGGATGACTAAATAATGATGTGGCCATGGAGATGGTTGTTTTTCCTGATGATTAACTACTCGATGTTATGGTGTCAAGAAGAAGGTTATTTCATTGGGAGTGAAGTCTTGAGAAGCACTCAAAATGATATGGAAATAGTGGTTATGTTTTATAGCATTGATAATCATATGACTTATAATGTCATATGAAAATGTTGTGCATAATTATTTCCTAAAAGTATTCAAATATCTAAAATATGACTTTGTTTGACTATGTGATCAAAGAAGATGTAACAATATAGTCTAATAGGTGGGACTAACACTACCCCCCCCCCCCCCCCCGCGCACCCCATGCACCCCCCTTGCACCCTCCCCCTACCCCTTGCAGACCCCCCCCCCACTAGCCCAAAGGGGGTTCTTGGTACCCCCAACCTAGATACTAGTACATGGGTATTTAGAAAACCCTTTTGGGAATGATTTATCCCATGAATATTAATGTGAAAATAAACAAACAATGGAAAAAATAATTAAAAAACCTTACAAACATAGTATAAGAAAATATCCATAAAAGGATATAGATTAACTGAAATAAAACAATGTGGAAGAAGATACATAAATATAATAGGATAAAAAAGGCCGATACAACAATCCAAAATGAAAATAGACAGAGAAATGGAACCAAAAGAGATCTGATAACACAACCTGTGAAATCTGACCACTCATCACTTCCCACTTGTCTATTCATAAATAAAACCAAACCAATGAACTGAAATAGACCACCAATTTCACCCAAAATTTTTAGAAACTCTAAAAAAATCCATAAGGAAATATACCTCAAGTGAAACGATGACCCCCTGGACAGCAGCCCCCCCCTTCTAGACCCCCCTAGACAGAAGCCCCCCCACCCTACTAGACCCCCCTGGATATCCCCCCACCCCCTGCTGGATAGTATCCCCCCTACACATCCCTTGTACATATCCTAAGGGATCGTTAGTTAAGTAGATTGACCAAGCAGGTGAGCTTCAGGCTTTTCCCTTAGATGTACCTACCAAATCATAACCTGTAGAGGCTGTTTTACCTAGTTTTGAGAGATTTGTTTCCCCAATGCCTTCAGATTTTGTATCCATAGTATATTTATAATATTTTAGAGAAAGACTTCTTTTAGATTTTAGTGGAATTTTGAGTTATCAGGAACCTCCTATTGTTGCATCTACATCTAGTGCTCCATCTCCCTCGGCTTTATTTGATGCTGATTCGATCTAGTCTATAGTCAAATAGTATCTCCATGTTGTTATAGATGATGTGAATTCATCTCATCAGGATTAATTGAGGTAGATTCTGTAGAATAGGTTTTCAAGGAATAGGTTGACCAGTTGAAAGTGATGAAAACTCTACTCAAGCTATTCATGGAGGAGAAGATTTCTTTAGTAGTATGGAGAGATGAGGAAATTTTATTATAGAATTTTTCAATATTATGAGACCTTTTCTATTTTTATCCAATACTCTAGTGGATGCCGGATGGAATTCAAAAGTGCAACAGTAAAGTGGACACCAAATTCTGCACTGCTACAGTGGTCAAAGATGCTACGGTGCCGCAAAAAATTGGACCGGGAACCTTCGGCCCCCAGAGTAGGGGTGTGTTTCCCCCTACAACCCCCAATGAGCTCACTATGGAGCTCGACCCATGACAGTTGTGGGCCACAAGCATTCGGCCCAACCGGATTGGGCTACACCAATCCAACAATCTCCCTTGTTGCATCCCTTGATGAGAAAGAGGTTAAGAGTGCCCTTTTTTCTCTGAATCTTGAGAATGTGGCTTGTCCTGATGGGTTCATAAATTAATTCTTTATATTCTAATGGGACATAGTTCATGATGATCTCCTTAACGCTATGAGGGAGTTCTTTAACCATGCCTCAATGCCCTATGGAATCAACTCCAATTTTATTGCCCTGATCCCAAAGAAGTAAAATTTTGTGGATGTAAAGGATTTCAGACCTATTTCTATTGAGAATACCATTCCAAAAATCATTAGCAAAATTATTGCTATGAGGTTAGATCCCATTGCTCGTGGGTTTATCTCTTCAAATCAGACCCTCAGATAGCCCTTGGACACCCCCTGGATAGCCCCCCTAGACACCCCACCTGCACCCTGCCCCCTACCCTACAGACCCCCACCCCCGAACCCCCCCCCCCGGACAGCCCTTGGACACCCCCTAGACATCCCCCCTAGACACCCCACCTGCGACCTACCCTACAACCCCCCCCCCCCCCCCCGGACAGCCCTTGGATACCCCCTGGACATCCCCTCCTAAACACCCCACCTGAACCCTCCCCCCTGCCCTACAGACCCCTCGGCACCCCCCCCCCTGGACAGCCCTTGGACACCCCACCTGCACCCTTACCTGCAACCCCCCCCCCCCCCGAATAGACCTTAGACACCCCCTGGACAGCCCCTCCTAGACACTCCACCTTCACCCTCCCCCCTACCTTGCAGATCCCCCGACACCCCCCCCCCCCCGGATAGCCCTTAGACACCCCACCTGGACAGCCCCTCCTAGAAAATTTTATAGCCATCAGTACCTTCACTTCATTATAAAAGAATTCTAAATGAACAATGCCTTGAAACTTTTCCAAGAATAGTATTTTTCTGGCTTAGTCTGAATAATAGACTTCCACCACTTATAACTTGGACCCTCTAGTAGGATGGTTACAAAAATAAACTTAAGAGACTCATAAATATAAAGCTGGATAAAATATCCTCAACCTTCAGTACCAAAACCAATTCATCCTAAGAATCTTGTTACCCATGAATTATTGTGGGGCTACCATATTGATTTTGGGGTTCCTAGGTGTGCCTTTAAGATCGATTTATTCAAGGTTTTTGATTCAGTCAGGTGGGACTTCTTATGGGATGCTTTGGATATGCTAGGCTTTCCGGCTAGGTTCTCATCTTGGGTTAAAAGATGTGTCTCTACCCAAATGTTCTCGGTGAACATTAATCGTAGTTTACATGGCTACTTTTCATGGAAAAGAGATATCAGGCAAGGTGATCCTATTTTGCATTTCCTTTTTGTGATTTGCATGGATTTTTTCTCATGCATCCTGGAATGCAGAAGGCTGGGGGCTGGTGCGGTGGCTGGTGCGAGCTGGAGTGGCTTATGTGGGCGGGAAGTCAGGCAGCATGGGGATGGCAGGGGGCTGGTGTGGGCTGGAATAGGTGGCAGGGGGCTGGTGTGGGTTGGATTACAGGTGGTTGGGGGCTGTTGGGCATGTGGTAGGGGCTAGTGCGGGCTGGGATGTAGGAGGTCGGGGCTGGTGAGGGCTGTTTTGCAGGTGGAAGAGGGATGGCATGAGTGTTTTGAAGGAGGCTGGGGAGTGGTGGCTAGTGTGGTGGCTGGTGCAGGTGGGATTGAAGGGGGTTGGGGGCTGGTGCGGGCTCGAATGTAGGTGGAAGGGGGCTGGAATGCTGGTGGAAGAGGGATGGTTGCAGGTGTTGGGGGGATGGTGCAGGCTGATTCAAAGGTGGCAGGGGGGGTTGTTGCGGGCTGGAATGCTGGTGGCAGTGGGCTAAAATGAAGGTGGAAGGGGGCTGGTGTGGGCTGGATGTGGCTGGAGCAAGGCCAAATCACGGAATTACCGCGGCGTGATCACGGCGTGACCGCAGCGTGTTGGCCCGGTCCAGCAACATCTGCGGGGAAGCATCTTCTAGCTAGGAGCGAAGGGAGCGGGAGGATGTGGGGAAACATTCCGACCATTGCCCCACCAGTAGAAATTGTGATTATTCAGTCTCAACATTTATCACAAGACTCATAGAATATTATCACTGTGAACTGTCGCGGGGTGTCGTCCTGGAGCAGGTCCAAATCACGGCATTACCGTGGCGTGACCGCGGCATTACCACGACGCGTTGGCCCGGTCTAGCGACATCTGTGGGGCAGCATCTTTCGTCCAGGAGCGAAGGGAGCGGGAGGAGGTGAGGCAACATTCTGGTCATCACCTCGCTGGCAGAAATTGTGATTAGTTAGTCTCAACATTGATCATAAGACTCATGAAATACTACCACTGCAAACTGTCATGGGGTTTCATCCTGGATCAGGGCCAAATCATGACGTGACCGCAGCGTGACTGTGGAATGTTGGTCCGATCCAGTGACATCCACAGGGCAGTATCTTCCATCCAGGAGCGAAGGGAGTGGGAGGAGGTGGGGCAACATTCTGGTCATCACCCCGCCGGCAGAAATTGTGATTAGTCAACATTGATCACAAGACTCATAAAATTATATCACTGTGAACCGCCATAGGGTGTTGTCCTGGAGCAGGGACAAATCACGGAATTATCATAGTGTGACTGCGGCGTGACCACGGCATGACCACGGTGTGTTGGCCCGGTCCAGTGACATCCGCGGGGTATAATCTTTCGGCCAAGAGTGAATGGAGCGGGAGGATGCGGGGCAACATTCCAACCATCGCCCTTTCGGAAGATGATAGAACAGATCAACTATTTAATATGATATAACAAGGGATCGCCAGAGAAGGTTTTAGTGAGCGGAACAATGACGCAACGTCTAAAGGGAAACAAATTGATGGAAAAGAATCATATACCCTACACAAACCATTTACAAATTCATTCACTTTTCCTAAACATAGAAATTTTATTTATAATATTCAAAGCATGAAAAGGAAAGTGTCATGGTCAAGGCATATGCCTACTCGGGCAATGTCATTTGAGTTAAACGAGTATGATAAGACAATTTATATTATTCAAAGAAAACAAAAACTAACTATCCACAAAACAAACACCAACAAGAGGCATATGAAATACTCAAACCAAATCTAAGCATGGTATAAATAACTATCACTACTATTTGGTTTAGTTGACAACACACCTCCGTTGGAGGGGTTTTATTATAAAATAATGGCATTACTTTATCACACAATTCATTTAATTATATTTAACATTTATTCTAAAACTCATTCAGAACAAATCAAATTCAATAATTTAAGCAACTAGATCAACATAACTACCACTGTGAGTTTTTGCAGAAAGCACACCTCCATTGGAGGGGTTTTATTATAAAAACATGAATTTATTTATCAAATGAAACAATTATATTAAAGAACACTTATTCAAGATATGAAATTAAATATAATTAAGCAGAATTAAGAAAGAAGCTAAATTCAATTTAAAACATTCTTAAATTAAAGAGGCTAGAAGAGGGATCCTACCTCAAGGTGGAACCAAACCGTCCACTTCGGCTCTTGGAGATTTCTAACTAAAAGTTGTTGCTCCCCCACTGGGTATACGCACCTTCACACACATGCAAGGACACCTAGCCCATATGCACACACCCGCATGTCCATGAGCATGTGAAAGGGGATCCTTGCACATATGCTTATATGCATATACCAGTCTCTACTCGCCTATGTATGCATTTATATATATATACATGGGAACACATAGCCCCATACGTGCATAATCACTACCATGGTTGACTATACACGTAACGGGGGAACCCAAATACATATACTTTCTTACCTATGCACACGCAGGCGAGTCGCCCTTAACTTGGATACTCGAAACCAACAAGCAGGGATCAACGCACTACACAAAGGACATTAGGAACATTAAAACACATAAAGGATGCTACATAACCAGTAAGAAACCAACCAACAGCATTAAAGCCTTACCTCAATTGGGAGAACCAAAACCACCCGAACCAACACGAAATGATCCAACGCCCTACTGAAAACATAATATGGAGTCAAAAACACTAAAATACCCAAATACATGAGGTGTGAGACAAGTAGTAACCATATAATCTTACCTCAGATCAAAGTCAGTAGACTGAATCAATCTGAACCCCATTTTCCCCGCTTCACAGAATATAATTACCCTTTGTCCACAGAAAGAAGTAAAAGACCTAAGTGGCCAATGTGATAAAGAAAATAAAATAAAAACTAAACTAAAACATACTTGTCTCTTGTGACTATACAAGTCACCTCCCAACATATAAGAACCACAATTCCCTATGGGTAAAATCATGTTCCTGCAATAAAGGGGGAAATATATCCATGTTTCAAAATGATACTATCAAATAGTAAATTCCTATTAATTAACAATTATTCTCCCCCTGCCCTGCAGACCTCCCCCTACCCTGCATACCTCCCCCCCCTCCCCCCACCCACAGCTCCCCCACCTTGCACCAGCACCCCCCACCCCCTACACACCTCCCTTGCCCCACCCCCTTCACCCTTCCCCCTACACCCCCTCCCCTCGGACACCCCCCCTCCCCCCGGACACCCCCCCCCCTCCCAACTCCTTCCTGGATAGACCCCCTACCCCCGGACATCCCCCCCCCCAACTCCTTCCTGGACAGACCCCCCCCCCCCCCACACCACACACACACAATGCACAACACCCCCCCTCCCCCCTGGACACCCCCACCCCCACCCCCCTTCCTGGAAAGCCCCCCCCCCCTCCTGGACAGACTCCCCCTAGACAGACCCCCCCAACTGAGTTCTGACTTTTAGTAACCTGAGTGTGGGATATGAATTTTGACCTAGATAGTTTTTATCCCCTCATACATTCTTCTAATTCAAGCCATAGTATTTCTAATAAATGAAAAACTCTGGTCAATCACATAACGGTACCTAGACCAATAATTGATGTTGTCTTACACCACGGAGACATCTCCACACACACTCTCCTTCGGGATACTAAGCACTGTCATGTTCACATTGAACACGCCGATTTCCAACTATATGGGTGAGCCTAAACTAAATACCCCAGTGACCTACTATCACCACCTCCTTGGAGATCATCCACATAAATAGAAACATTCTCAATGGTCAGCTCACCACCTCACTCCATCATTTCAATGGACCTCGTATGTAACCACAATGTGAATTCTCATGCACCAATTCATTCCCATAAAGACATGATTACACTACTCTTTACTATAACAAAGTGATTCCCCCATGATTCAAGGACCTCCAGGCCTGGAAACACATTCCATCACATTTTTCCCATTCTTACAGCCTTCAAAACACCATCAACTGTCTTAGATTCCTGTATCTAATATTGATCTTTTTTTCTATCATATTGATCTTCCTAAAAATCATCATAAGAATATTTTTCTTGTTCCTAATTCTATTTAATATTTAGATCTGAAATCACTTCTGGTTCCAACATAAATTTCCTTACCTCTTCCACAGATTACTTTGTTTTACTAGAAGATCTGGTAGCCAAGGGAATCAATAAATTTGAATAATACTTACGAAGCATTATTATTTTCCCTTTAATGACTGGATAATTCCATGACTCACAGACGTCTTTATTCCAATTCCTTAAGCCAAACCCAAATGGAACTATCATATGATGATCCTACTCATAGTCTAAAGCAAATTCGGAATCTGCTTATTTATCACTCAGATCTAGTTCTGCTTAGATATTTGAACCAACCTACTTCCTTTTTCACCTAGGAATGACTATTTTCCACCCTTAAGGATCTTTATCACCCTCGAAATTTTCATTCAAATCTTTGAAATGGTTGTGAATATGAATTGAGTTGGGGGGATCACATCTCAGAAGACAACTACATTTCAGAATCACTTGTATCTGGACCATAAAATGTCTGAGGATTTAGTTCTACCAAATTTTTTTCCAAAACAAAAGATATAATAATACTAGAAACACCAAACTAGAATGTTGAAATATGAACTAGATCTAATGGAATCGGACTACAATCATTAAAAATTATGAAAGTAGTGATCATAACAACAACATCATCAATCTCCTTCCCTTTGCACCCATTTATAGAAGTCACGTATTGGGAATAGGTGGATATAGTAGTGGAAGAGCTTGGATCTACCGCTCCCATGACTTGTATATCCCACTTGGATCTTTACAAGTCTTTCATAAAACTAAAAAAGATATATGTGACCCTTAGTTCTAGTTGCAGTGACCCCATCCCCTTTTGTTGAGAATCATTTATTATTTTGCCTTTGATTTATGAGTTACCTATTGAGAGGCCTACATGATGTTAAAATTTCTCCCCATGCTGGCAGTTGGATAGATCATGACTCATGTGTCTACATGATGAACAGAAGTCATCCCAAGATTTATAGAAGACCTTCTGCTTCCAACAAATCTCCCCTTCAATATCAATGCAGATAAAATCCATTTGTACCTTTGATACATCGACCTCAACACATGTTTTAGGAGAAACAAGGTGGAATAAAGTTATGGTGTGATTATTAGTACAGAAGAAGTGGCCCAACATATTCCCAATCAATTTAAGAATCACCAAATTCCGAAATGGGGGATGTAGGATAGGGGCGTAAATCCAAATCACCATGGAGGGAAGATCATATTTTAGGTGGAACTTGAAAAACCAATAGAAAATAGAGAAGTTTAAGCTAGTGAAAGCATGTGGAGAAATAAATCAGGTAGAGATAAGGGCATCTTCAGTTGAAAAATGAATCAAAAATTTCCATAGATCCATAATCCCTATAATCACCCATTCAAGAAAACCACATGAACCATAAATAAACCTATCAAAAGTTTCCATTGAGGGGAACTACCAAAAAACTGGGCAAGGCAGGCACCTGCCTTTATCAGTACTAACGGAAAAGCACTGATAAAGGGGTAGGACTTTATCAGCGCTTTAAATATCCCTTTATCAGCGCTTTTCTTAGCGCTGATAAAGGTTACATTTATCAGTGTTTTTCTTAGCATTGATAATGTTTATTGTATACATTAAATAAAAAACACATGTTATAACTATATATATATATATATAATTATAAGATTAATAATAAATATATTTATTATATTTATAATATTTATTAGATTTATTAATTCATTATATTTAATATATATTTATTATATTTGTTTATATTTAATGTATTTTTTTTTATAAATATATAATACTTTTTAATATATATTTATAATTAAAATTATTGAATATATATGTGTTTCCCAATGAATTGGGTTCAATGAATATATCATGCGTATATATATGTGCATGAATAATGTACATTTATATATTATAATTACATATCACGTTGATGTGTTATTGATTTATAATTCATTATGTTACCTATATAATATACATGTTCTAAAAATTGTACACTTATAATTAAAATTACATTATATTTAAAAAATAAATATATATTTTATTATATTTTCAATGATATATATATAAATATACCTTTCAATTGATTTTATAAGTATAAATAAAGATATATTTATTTAGAGTTATAATTATTAATATATATATATATATATTTATCATAAATATAATTTTAAATAAATATATAATAATATAAACAAATTATTAAATTTATACATTTATCAGTGCTTTTATTAGCGCTAATAAAGTATGTCTTTATCAGTGCTACAAAAGCGTTGATAAAGAGGGTCTTTATCAGCGCTAAAATGAAAAGCGCTGATAAAGTCACCCTTTATCAGTGCTACAAAAGTGATGATAAAGTCCAACCTTTATCAGTGCTAAAAAACCACTGATAAAGGGGGTCTTTATCTGCGCTTTTCATTTTAGTGTTGATAAAGACCCCCTTTATCATCACTTTTTACTAGCACTGATAAAGGTCCATGCAGGATTTATAAAATCCATCGAGTCCTCCTCCTCATCCCCGCACCCTGTCAAGCCTTCGCGGAAGCCCTACCATGCGTCGTTGCCTCCTCTCTGTCGTTGCCTCCTCTCCACTGCTACCTCCTCTCTGTCGTGGCCGCCGCCTCCTTCTCCTCCTCCTCCGCTATGGCCGCCACCTCCTCCTCCTCCTTCGGCGCCTACTTCTCCTCCTCCTCCTCTGTCGCGGCTCCTCTTCCTCCTCCTCCTCCACCGCGGCTCCTCCTCCTCCTCCTCCACTGCGGCTCCTCCTCCAACTCCTCCTCCACTGCGGCTCCTCCTCCTCCTCCTCCACTGGCACCTCCTCCTCCTCCTCCTCCTCCTCCATCTACTCCACTACCTCTGCGGCCTCCGCTGCCTCCGAGCTGCCTCCGCTACCTCTGTGCTGCCTCCGCGCTGCCTCTGCGCTGCCTCCATGCTGCCTCCCCTGCCTTCATTGCCTCCTCTGTTGACGCCTCCTCCTCCTCCACCACCGGGTCCTCCTCCTTAAGGTGATTAAAATTGATTTTTCATGAATTAATTATGTTTTCATTTATTTTAAATATTGATATTAATTATGATTTGGCATGATTCTTGTGTGTGATGCTTATGTGTGTGACAGTTCATCAGGATTTGGGGTGTAAACCATATTACTATTACCTTTATAGAATCCTAAATGAGTAGTGTAATTAGATTCCTTTGATAGAACAAATGTGAGGAAATATTTATGGAATCTTATAGAGGATGACATACTATGTGGTATAATGTTTTTAATGGATCATGTCATTACAAGGTGTTGTAGTTGGTATGTTTTTAACCATTGATAACCTTGGAGTAAGGGGTGTATTTATATTTTATATATGGATTTGATTACTACAACCTAAAATAACATATCTAGGTGTTTTTACAATTTCATGGAAGTAATATTAATAGTTTTAAGTGACCAATTAGAAAATGTACCTGGTGGTAATTTGAATTTTGAAAAATATAGATACCCCCATGTACCTAGTGGTGGATTATTGGGTTCTAAGGGTGTTAGTAGAGTTTTTAAATCCCATGTAGTGTAGCATATGGCTAACATAAAATTATTAAGATACTAGTGTACCACTTGATACCTTGTGGTTAATGTATATTTTTAAAAAAAATCTAATGTTAATTTATTTTTCAATTAAAAATATTGTAAATTTACAACCCTCTATGTGGCACGACTCTACCCAACTAATATATCCACTTTCCCATTTCTCAATTCTCCCTCCATATTTCAATGAAAACATATTTTTTATAAATATCATGACCAATAGTATTTCAATGAAATTGGGTGTTTAGGGTAATGTCTAATTTAATCTATTTATCCTTGACATCAGTTCACTAATCTAACATATGGTCAACCATAAATCAATAAATAACACCCCCTTGATAGATTCTATGATTTATAATTAATGGGGAAGAATTTAACCTTATTACCATTGGGGAAATTATTTTTTCAATGAGGTAGGTGTTTCCTTTAATATCATGTTATATATTACATTTTTTATGTATTTATGTGTGTGTTTAAGGAGGATCGTCTTAGGGTGACCTAAATTGTGGATTATGGGATTATAATTTTTGAACATGATTAGGTAGAGTCAAATATAACATGAATATATATTCTTCTCTATATTTGTTACTTTTATTATCCTATGGTGAATATTTCATCAAGGGTTGTGGGAAATAAATAGGTGTTTCAAAACTCAAATAGGTACTTATTCCTAGAAGAAATTATGATTATCCAAAGATTTATTCTATTAAGAAATTATAAGGTTTCTCGAATTATTATTAAATTCAATAATTGATGATATGTTTGAGTTTTTCTTGCATGTTCTTGAGAAAAAAAAATTAAATGATGATTGGAAGGTTTCATATTACGTTGAGTGGTGTATTTCCTCCATATCTTATTATAAATTCTACAAGAGGTCCACTTGAGCGATTTGGTTGGTTAATGATAAAATATAGTTCTGCCTCATGGGTTTTATTAATGGATGAGTAAAAGTATATGGTTTAAGATATAGAGGATCCATTTAGAGGTATATCCTATGATCCAAAATGGATAGGACTTAAGTGAATGACTTATATAGGTCGGTTGAGGGTCCATTGGGATATTTAAGTTCCCTTGATGGTTTGGGGTAATTAATGAGTTTTGTGGTTTGAAGAAGCCCCTCAATAAGTGAATTAAAAAGGGTGATATGAAATTTGATCTTATTAAAGTCATGATCATAGTAGAATTTTTATTATACTAAGAGCAGGAGTATTCCCACCAACCATTCTACAATTTGGTATGGTGAGTAGATAGAGTAAAAATTGGAAACATATTATTACTTGCTTCAAAAGGAAATTTAGTCATTGGTTTTAGATGTATTTTACCAATATATTTATTGAAAACATTATCATATATGAGTTAGCATATCATTAAAGGTGAAAAAATATGAAACATTTATGTTTTTTGTGGATAACAAGTGTCCCAGAACAAGGAGGACATGATTATACTTTTATGGGAGTGTTCCAAATGATGATGTTCACTCTAGTGTAAGATATCACACCATAGTAGGGCTGGTGTAACTATGAAGGGTTTGAGATGTAGGAGATACATATTGTAATATAAAACATTTAACTATAATGGATGTATCTAAGGGAATATGAATAGATAATTTCATTAGGATACCTAGCTCATGAAAATAAATGTTGCACTGGTTTGGGGGTCCAATGGTATCAGTATGTAATGAAAAGGCTCACGCTATAATAGTGTTATTTCATACTATAGTATATTGTTCATTAGTAATTGGTGTATCATTGTTTAAAGGGACGTTTCAGACCATTCCACAACTATAAGGGTCACACCATGTATGGTATTCTATAGATATTGGTAAATATGAGCAGACATGAATTTCACTTCATGATATGTTATGTTAGGCCATAAATGTAGTGAAGGATCTTTGGGATTTAGTTTCTAAGTCATTTGGAATTAGGATTCATTCCCTATGGAAATAATTCACATAAAAGAACATTTAATCTCTATAAATATAGTGTTACATGACCCGAATCAATGATTGTGTTTCAATGAAGAATCCTTCAGTTACCCAACCATTCAATCCATGGATTGTTCCAATGATGGTTTATTTAACATTTGAGGAGAATAATAGGGGTGCACACATAATCCAAATTCTATAGGCACTTGTGGTCGACGAAGGGGAAATCGATGAACTTATAGATTTATATCATTATATCGTGTACATGGGACTATATGGTTATATCCTTACTCCGTTCATTATTCTTATTGATAATAAACCAAGAACAAGATTCAGGACATCATGAACACTAAGGATAAGAAAATTTATAACAAGAGTTTGTGAACCATGTAATTATCCCTTGATCCATGTGAGTTATTTCATTAAATCACTATCATCATTTTACCATCACTATAAAGATCCTTTTTTCACTAATCAGTATTTGAAAATTCATTTAGATTATGAGTTTTTCGTAACCATTGATTCACTCCCACCTTTAAGTAGTTTTCTACTCTCACCTAGTTTTTTTGCTTGTATGTGTGGGTAACTATCCTTCCTAGTTGTAGTTGGGTGGTTGGAATTATGATGTGTTCACCATTATGACTTGTTCATGATTTGTTTGTGAAATGGTCATAGGTTATAATGGCCATAATAAAAGTGATAGTATTTAGAAGGTGGAATTTGAATTGCTATATTGAGAGCAAATCAGGTAAAGCTTATGGGATATGAGATTATAAAATAGATGATGGATATGGGTGGACATCCACAAGTAAAAACCCAATAGGTTTTCTAGGTAAGAATGTGGAATTCATTCCCATTAATGTGATGAGATTTCTGACCATTTCAGTTTAACTAGTTTGTTTATTTGTTTTATAGTGGAGATGGAATATATGGATTAGTAAGTGCTCGGTTGTGTTTTATATATAAAGGTATATTTTAGGAGTGACTATATTATAGTGTATGGGTATAAAAACAATAAAAATAAGATTAAAAAATTCTAGTAGAGATCTAGGAAAGGGTTTGTGTATGTCTTATATGTGTGATGGTTTTTCATCAGGCCATGATAATACAATATTCTTATAAGGTAACGTTTCTCTATTTAAGTGGGTTCATATTCTAGGGGATAATCATGATCCATGTTCCCCTTATATGTACACTACGGTCATGGATTATACCAATGGTGACCATTGTATTGGTATATTAGGGATATAGACTTGATTCATAGTGACAATGGTATTGGTATGTTTGGGTCACAAACTAGATCCATGGTTCCCAATGTTTTGGTATGTTAGGAGACAAGAAAGGATCCATGGTGACTGAGGTGTCTGTATTTTAGGTGTCTAGATAAGATCCATGGTCCTCAAGGTATGGGTTTTTAGATTCCTAAATAGGATCCATGGTTCATGTGTATCAGTTTCTTATCAGCCCATATGAGATGCATAGTTCCCAAGGTTTGGGTATGTTTGGGTTTCAGAAAATATATGTGATGTATGTGGTATGGTTTTATTAGGAGATAATATTGTTTTTTGGAACCCATGGTTTAATGTATTGATTCTCACTGAATATAGTTTTATTTGTTTTTTTGTTTTATTAGTTACCATACAACGATCTTACTTTATTTCTTTCATAATGTGTGTTGTTTATTTATTCGCATTCATATAAATAAACCTAGTATATTATGATTTATATTAGGTTCCCCATTATTGGTGTCCTATTAATATTTTATCATTCAACCTACACAAGATCATTAGTGTATCTATGGACCTTATATAAGATTAATGATTCTTACCACATATTATAAGTGATCATACAAGAGTAGGTTGATGGTATTATGTATAAAATGCCTAGGTGGGCCTTGGATACCCTATGCTAAGTCATTCAGACTATTATCATGACCCTCACTTATATCATATCTCCCTTTGGAGATCTCTTAATCCAATTATAAGGAGGAAATCCTCTATGTCACACCATGACTCTTATATATCCTTAAGAGGGTGTTCCCCATCATACGTGATATATAAAAATATATTATCCATCTTCTTTAGGCCTAAGACTCTAATACCTACTCAAATAGCCTTAGAAAACCTAACTATGCTATAAAAATCTCATACCAAACCTGATCCTCTCATAAACACAACTAGAAACCTCACCTCCATGGAGACATAATCTCTGGATGATCACAAAATCACAAACATTCAATAGAACCCTCACTCTATCTCTTGGTGGATCAAAAACACCTTATTTATTTACCTAGGTTGATCTTGATTTCTATCCCTTTCACTAGAACACATATACTCATGCATGAATGCACAATCATGCATAAATTGGAACATGGTTTTGTATTATAGGGTCCACCTACCTCAAAAAATGGAGTAACCCCCTCACCAAGATCAACTCATCCTCAACCAAGACTATACATGCCTTATCTAATCTTGTACCAATGATTGAGACCCAATCTCAAGGCACAATTCCCAAATAATTAATTATAGAAACTTATAATTAATTATTCACATTAATATAATTAGGAATAATCTTTTAAAAACTCACTGGGAAACAAAACACCACCTAAACCACACAAAACACGGTGTGTTCATCATACGAGGCTAACCTCTAGCCAATACAAACAAAATCTACATCATCTGAATTGATTTGAAGATGATATAGTGAAATCATCACACAAATCCTAGTTAAAATCATCCTAAATCATAGGGAAATAAAGGATAATAGTAATTTAGGAAGTATGAGGGAAGAAATCACTAACGTACTATAAAAAACTCCCAAGAACCACCCCTCGTCAGGGGGGATTTAAGAGAGGAAGAGAATGGATGAATCCCAAGAACCACCTAAGATTTGCTATTAATTAGAACACCCCCCACCATTTTTGAAGTATCTAGTTTTTTATCTAAATTATACTCATATTCCTTCTCCCCTAACCTATATACCCATCCTTTGGATTTTAAATAGTATGAATATAAATAAAGAATGGATGAATGCCAATCGGTTGACAAAAGAGTATGAAGAAGGCGTGAAAGAGTTTATCAAGTTTGCAAAAGATCATGCACATGACCCTTCTCAAATCCTTTGTCCGTGTTTATGATGTTGTTATTCAAAACAAATTAGTCCAGAGGAGCTAGAAGAACACTTGATCTGTCACGGAATAGATCAGAGTTATACATGTTGGAATAAATATGGGGAAACAACGAATGTAGGTAGTGGCTGGGATAACACTGCGTTTTATGGATCATCTTATATGATTACAAGTATGAACAATGAAGATGACCATATGGAGGATGTGATTACAGATGTGAATGATGATGAAGATCGTATTGAGGAAATGACAAGGACCATCAAAGATGAACTTCGTGATTGCCCAAAATTGTTTGAGAAGTTAAAAAATTGTGCAAAGACATCATTGTATGCTGGTTGCACTAAATATACAGCACTGTCATCCATACTGAAGCTGTATAATTTGAAAGCAGACAATGGGTGGAGTGACGCCAGTTTTACGGAACTACTTTCTCTCCTGAATGACATGCTCTCAGAAGATAATGAGCTCCCGAGCCGAACATACAACGCCAAACTAATGCTACGCTCGATGGGTGTGATCTCTGAAAGAATACACGCCTACCCAAATGATTGTATACTATTTCACAAGGACCAAAAATCACTTAAAGAATGCCCAAAGTGTGGTGCTTCTTGATATAATAAATATGAATCTAGTCCTACTAAAGTTGTATGGTAATTTTCAATCATTCCAAGGTTTAGGCGCCTATATGGAAGTGAGGAGACTACATGACAATTGACATGGCTTGCAGATACAAGAATTAAAGATGGGATACTACATCACCTGAAAGACTCTCCTCAGTGGAATAGAATTAATCATGAGTATCCTGAATTTGGAAACGAGTCGAGAAACCTTTGTCTTGCGTTATCTACATATGGAGTGAATCCTTTTGGTTTTCAAAGAAACAGTCATAGTACATGGACGGTTATGTTGGTAAATTATAACTTAAAACCATGGTTATGCATGAAATGAAAATACATCATGTTATCTATGCTTATATCAAGACCAAAACAACTGGGTAATGATATTGATGTTTATTTAGATCCATTGATCGAAGATTTGAAATTATTGTGGGATTTAGGTGGTACATTGTATGATGCTTACAAAAAGGAATATTTCACTTTGAGATCCATGTTGTACGGGATGATAAATGACTTCCTCGCTTATGGAAATTTGTCAGGATATAGCATTAAAGGAACTCAAGGGTGTCCCGTTTGTGAACAAGGTACACAATAAATTAGGTTGAAACATTCATCGAAACCCGTGTTTCTAGGACATCACAGATTTCTACCCTGATGACATAAGTACCGATCTTGGATGACATCATTTGATGGAAGTTCGGAAGAACATACAACACTGTCTCCACTAACAGGCGATCAATTGTTTGAGAAAGTTAAAAATGTGGACACTACTTTTGGTAAACCGGCTTTGAAAAACCTTACGAAAATTGGTTGAAAAAAGATATCAGTTTTTTTTTGAATTACCATACTGGAATTTCCTGTATGTCATACATTTTATTAATGTTATTCATGTAGAAAAAAAAAGTATTTTATAGTGTCATCGAAACGTTGATAAATACACCTGAAAAAACAAAATATGGAATTAAGGCTAGGTTGGACATGGTTGAGATGAGAATACGAGAAGAGTTGGCACCAGTGAAGGGTAAAGAACAAACATTTCTTCCTCTTACTGCTTACACTCTTTCCGGGTAGGAGGGATATTAGTTTTGCAACTTCTTAAATGATGTAAAGGTTCTAGAGGGGTATTCGTCAAATATCAGGAACCTCGTGTCAATAAAAAATTTGAAGTTAAAAGGTCTAAAATCACATGAATTCCATGTTTTGATGAAAGATCTCATTATTATTGCTTTACATTGCATTTTTCCCAAGAATGTCTGCCATACATTAACGAAACTGTGTTTCTTCTTCAAAGCTATATGCAGCAAAGTTATAGACCTGGCGAAATTGCCAACTATGGAAAGAGAAATTGTTGTCATATTATGTGAATTAGAAATGTTCTTCCCGCCTTCATTTTTTGATATGATGGTTCATTTGATGGTCCACTTGGTGAGAGAGATTCAACTATGTGGTCCTATACATTACAGATGGATGTACCCCATTGAACGGTATATGCATATTTTGAAAGGGTATGTCAAAAATTAAAGTCGGCCAGAGGGTTGTATTGCAGAGCAATATATTGTTGAGGAATCCATTGAATTCTGTACCGAATACCTTTCGGGTGTGGAAAGCATTGGCCTACCAAAATCTTGTCACACTGGGCAGCTTAAGGGTGAAGGAATTTCTGGAAGACAGGTTGTCACAATCAATATTATAGATCGGAAGCAGGCCCACCTTTATGTTTTGCATAACAATTTCTATGTTGACCCATATGTTGAAACCAAAAAAGAAATTCTTAGGCATTTTAATCCATCTAGGGATGAAAATGGATATCAGATACACATAATCTACAGTTTATAAGATGGTTTCGAGATATTTTTAAGAATTCAGATGAAAATCCAGAGTCAATTTCAGACCGACTTCGATGGCTAGCCGAAGGACCAAGTTTGTATGTATTATCTTTCAATGCTTATGTAGTTAATCGTTATACATTTTATACTAATGAACATGATGAATACAGTACCATACAGAATAGTGGGGTTACACTTGTGGCTGAAGCGATGCATGTTTCTGGTGCTAAGGACAGAAATCCAATTTATGTGAATATGTCATACTTTGGCATCATCAAACAAATATGGGAGTTGGATTATACGGAATTCCAAGTTCTGATTTTTTAATAAAAGTGGGTTGATAATAGGAGTGCTGTTAAAATAGATGAATTGAGATTCGTGAAAGTTGATTTTAGTAAGGAAGGGTAGAAAGACAAAGCGTTTATAATGGAATCACAGGCAGTGCAAGTATTTTATGTTCTAGATCCCACAAACTGAAACTGGTCAATTGTTCTATTATCGACCAAAACAACTGAAGGGTCAGATGAAAATTCAATGGAGTATGACCCTTTCATTGGGACTTCGCAATAATTTTGCAGTGGTCCCAATGTAGACGGCATTTTTTATGTCAGAGGAGACCACAATAAAGGGATATGGATAGTCGATAGAGGGGTCAAATCCCTTCAGCCTTTAAAAAAAAGAGAGTTCAATAATCAGGTTATTTTTTATTGTAATATATATTGTGTTATATTATGTTATTATCTGTTCGCTGCTACTTTTATGTAATCTAAATTAAATGTTAAACCACTTCCGCAGATAATGACTTCTGCACCTGTTGATGCACCCAATCCCGAGACACAACAGGTTTCTCAACCTGTTGCAGCTGGTCCCACTGCTGAGGTAAAACAGGTCTCTCAACCTATTGCAGCTGGTCCCACTACTGAGGTACAACAGGTTTCTCAACCTGTTACTGTTGGTCCCACTGCTGAGGTACAACAGGTTTTTCAACCTGTTGTTGCTGGTCCCAGTGCCGATGCTAGCGCTTCATAGAAATATAATGATGATGCAGAAACCAAGGAAATGGTAGGCAATGAAACCCCAACGGCACAGAAAAAACAAATGCGCTATAGTTTGACAGTTTTAGCTAAAATACTTAAGGCAAAAGCAAAAGGCATCAAATATGAGGTGGGATGGAATAAGTGAGGCCAACATGTAAACCCCAAGAAAGCCATGTTTAGTAGCTACATTGGAATCATCACTCAGAAACATGTGCCTATTGATATAGAGACATGGCACCATGTTGTCAGTGGGCTGAAAACATTAATGTTGGAAGAGATTACAGTAACATTATGATATCATTTATTTAATTTATTAAAATAAAATAAAATAAAATACTGAAATATTGACTAACTCTACATCATATCTTGTAGAGTGCATTTATAGTAGATGTCTCTCACAAAGAATATGTATTAAGACTGTAAGGAAGGGTTCATAAAGGCTTCCATACCATTTTAACGAAATTTCATCTGAAAGATGCTGAAGGGAAAATCAATCCGCACCCACCTCCTCTTTATGCACACTTGATATCCCAAGGAGCGTGGGATGCATTTTGAAACTATTGTGTGGAGCAGAGTTTTCAGGTACATTGTGTTTGGTAACACATTGTTTAATGTTACTTGTATTCATCACTTTGATTGATAGTTTTTTATTTATGAAACAGCAACTAAGTGCTGAAAATAAAGAACGGGTAGCAAAACCAGCATACCCCTACCATAAAGCAAGGCTGGGGTACGGTTCAATTGAAAAACAATTGGTACATATTTTAAAAGTACTGTAATACTTTTATGTGACATAAAACAACACTGTAACCATGTTTCTCTATTTATATTCAGATTGATGAATCAAAATCCCAAGCCACTTCCATCCCACGCCATGTGCTATGGAAGGAGGCTCGTGTTAATAAAGAGGGGAAACTGGTAGATAAAAACACACAAAAAGTGTGGGAAACATGTGTAAGTATGACATAATATAAATTTGTTTTGCTTTAAATCACTATTACATCATGATGATTAATTATTTTCCCATATTTTCTATTTAACATAGTCACAGGAATCATAAACACCCGCACCAGATGCGGACATACTTTTAGCGGCCTTGAAACAACCAGAACAGTATGGCCACGTCAGAGGTGCGGGTTTTGGGGTGACACCCCGGACATATTTTCATAAAAAAACAAGAGAAGGAACAAACTAAAGAAATGAAAATGATGAGAGATAGACTAGCTGACCTTGAAGAAAAATTCCAAAGTCAGGGAGAGTTGCTAGAAACTTTAATGGGGGAGAGGAGAAGAGAAGAAACAACTCAAGAACAACCCGCCCCACCCCCCCACCAGCTTTGAGGCGAGCCATTCCCCACAAATACCTGAATTAACTGAGGTAATAAATGTTCTAATATTTGTTTCTATGAAATGTGAATCACATAGACACTGATACCTTTCTTGTAATGATATTCTACAGGGTGAAAATGACTGTGATTTATATCTATTAACTCCCACCCATCGCCTTGTAGCGAGGGCTATGGTGTTCAATATGCAGAATGAAATGATACACTCCAGACCACTTCCAACCGGTCATGTCAAAGTGTCGATTAATGTAGCTCATGAGCTGAGCGCCAAGATACCTGTGCCAAATGACGATGACGACATTCATACGGTGGAAAAGGTTGTTGTAACATTCATTGTATGGCCGTCGAATCTTGTAAAAAAACATGTTGAACAGGAGGTATTCATTTCCAATTAATTTTTCAAGTAGAACCTTTAAAATTTAATTAGAAAAGGGTTGAACCGATGAATGTTATTACATAAGGACAAAAGGAAGGAGCTAAAACGAAATAACAGCTCAAAAGGATCAACCAACTGATCAAAATGATCTACTGAGGGCACCTTCACCCCGCCCATTCTATATCTACATTTAATATCATTGCAAGCTCATGTGGATATGAAAATGAAAGGAGGAAATAATCACACAAATTTTTGTGAAAAAGATATGTATGGAGAGGAAACATTAGATTTCTTTAGTGATAACGTTGTATCTGAAATCATCACATACGGCTGGTTAGGCGCCTCAGTTATAAATGTATACATGAGGTGTGTTTTCATGATTTGATTTTACAGAAGCCGATATACTATGATAATTATGGCTAAATACATTTCATATTTTTCACAGGCGTATATATGAAAAACAATTGAAGGGATTTTCCTGTGAATACAAATTTGGACTTATTAGTCCTCACACCATGTCTACACAACAAAAAGAAATAGATTCTGATTTTCAGGCTGAATTAATGTCAAACCTGCTCAGAACATTTCAATGCAAAATTACGACTGACGGGCTCTTTTTAATACCAACGTTGTAGGGGTAAAACTCTATATTTTAATCATATCAATTATATTTTCATTTCTATCATTACTTATTCCTTTTTATGTTTTTAGGCAGCATTGGATGCTCATTGCAGTCAATTTGGATACTCCAAATATTTATTTTCTGTATTCACTGCATGGATATCCAACAAACCGACCACACATGATGGAGATTTTCAATTTGTAATATACTAGATCCAACATTTTAGAACTAAATATCTAGTTATATAATTTATATTATCTTTTAATGAGGATTCTGTTATGATCGGGCGGTGTATGAATATCGTTTAAAGGCTGGAATGAATCCAGGGTCTAAGGACGACAAGGCGCATGAGATATACAAATAGACAAGTATTAGGGTATATATAATTATATTGCACTATCCAAATGCATATCAAAATAGATTACTTATTTTTCTCTATGTTTCTATAGTGTCCGAAACAAACAAACGGAAAAGACTGCAGTTATTATGTTTGTAAATTTATGAAAGAGATCATATTTCATGAACAAACTAGCATCCCTAAAGAGGTATTTTTGAAAATAATTACTAGTTCATTTAAAATATTTATTAATCCTTTGTGTATTTATATTTTTTTAGTAATACTATGACTATCTCAAAAAATCCTATTCACAAGATGATATAGATGTGTTTAGAAACGAATGGGCAGCATACCTGATGGAATAATGTAAACAAATAGGACAATAAAGGTGAATTCCTACTACTTATGTTATCTTTATATGATCATTGATATCTCCCTTGTTTAAAATTATTGAGCATCTATGATCACCCTTTCTTATGTTTCATATCCTTAGATTAGGAAAAATGGTTTTAGAAATGATTTGAGTTTTTAGTAAAGAATAACTTAATGAGAGACTCTTATGAACTATTGACATACGAAAAACTGAGAAAACGTGTTCAGATTGTTTTGATACTTTGGGAAAACGATTCATGAGTCATTTGTGACATGTAAGAATCGATCTCACCTCAATCCGACGCACGGTGTGACCAGTATGACTAAAAGTGTCTTATATCAGTTTGAAATTGAAATTAACTTTAGAAAACAACACAAGTGACATACGGAAAACCGATAAAATGCATTCGGATTGTTTTGATAATTTAAGAAAATGATCCATGAGTCATTTTTGACGTGTACAAATCAACCACACCTCAATCCAATGCACGATGTGACCGGTATGGACAAAAGTGTCTGATATCAGTTTCAAATTGACATAAACTTTAGGAAACAACACTAATGACATACGGAATACCAAGAAAACACATTTGGATTGTTTTTATACTTTAGGACAATGATTCATGAGTCATTTATGACGTTTACAAATCGACCACACCTCAATCTGATGCATGGTGTGACCGTTATGGCTAAAAGTGTCTGATATCAGTTTGAAATTGACATTAACTTTATAAAACAACACAAGTGACATACGGAATACTGAGAAAACGCATTTGGATTGTTTTGATACTTTAAGAAAACAATACATGAGTCATTTTTGAGGTGTAAAAATTGACCGTACCTCAATCCGACGCACGGTGTGACCGGTATGGATAAAAGTGTCTGATATCAGTTTCAAATTGACATTAACATTAGAAAACAACACAAGTGACATACGGAAAACCGAGAAAATGCGTTCAGATTGTTTTGATACTTTAGTAAAACGATCCATGAGTCATTTTTGACGTTTAAAAATCAACCCCACCTCAATCCGATGCACAATGTGACCGGTATGGATAAAGGTGTCTGATATCAGTTTCAAATTGACATTAACTTTAGAAAACAATACAAGTGACATACGGAATACCAAGAAAACGCGTTCAGATTGTTTTGATACTTTGGGACAATGATTCATGAGTCATTTTTGAGGTGTAAGAATCAACCTCACCTCAATATGATGCACAGTGTGACCGGTATGGCTAAAAGTGTCTGATATCAATTTCAAATTGACAATAACTTTAGAAAACAACACAAGTGACATATGTAAAACCGAGAAAACGCATTCGTATTGTTTTGATACTTTATGAAAATGATCCATGTGTAATTTTTTATGTGTAAGAAGTGACCTCACCTTAATCTGATGTACAGTGTGACCGGTATGGCTAAAAGTGTCTGATATCAGTTTCAAATTGACATAAACTTTAGAAAACAACACAAGTGACATACAGAAAACTAAGAAAACGCGTTCGGATTGTTTTGATACTTTAGGAAAACGATCCATGAGTCATTTTTGACATGTAAAAATCGATATCACCTCAATCCGATGCATGGTGTGACCGATATGGCTAAAAGTGTCTGATATCAGTTTGAAATTAACATTAACTTTAGAAAACAACACTACTGACATACAGAATATCAAGAAAAAAAATTTGGATAGTTTTGATACTTTATTACAACGATCCATGAGTCATTTGTAACGTGTACTAATTGACCGCACCTCAATCCAACGCACAGTGTGACTGATATGACTAAAAGTGTCTGATATCAGTTTGAAATTGACATTAACTTTAGAAAACAACACAAGTGACATATGGAATACTGAGAAAACGCATTCGGATTGTTTTGATACTTTATTAAAATGATCCATGAGTCATTTTTGAGGTGAACATATTGACTGCACCTCAATCCGATGCACGGTGTGACCGGTATGGCTAAAAGTGTCTGATATCAGTTTCAAATTGACATTAACTTTAGAAAACAACACAAGTGACATACGGAAAACCGAGCAAATGAATTCGGATTGTTTTTATACTTTAGTAAAATGATCCATGAGTAATTTTTGACGTGTATGAATTGACTGCACCAAAATCCGACGCACAGTGTGACCAGTATGGAAATAAGTGTCTGATATCAGTTTCAAATTGACATAAACTTTAGAAAACAACACAAGTGACATACAGAAAACCAATAAAACATGTTTAGATTGTTTTTATACTTTAGGAAAATGATACATGTGTCATTTTTGACATGTACAAATCAATATCACCTCAATCTGATGCACGGTGTGACCAGTATGACTAAAAGTGTCTAATATCAGTTTCAAATTGACATAAACTTTAGAAAACAACACAAGTGACATGCAGCAAACTGAGAAAACACGTTCGGATTGTTTTGATACTTTAGTAAAACAATCCATGAGTCATTTTTGATGTGTAAGAATCAATCGCACCTCAATACGATGCACGGTGTGACCGGTATGGCTAAAAGTGTCTGATATTAGTTTCAAATTGACATAAACTTTAGAAAACAACACTACTGACATACAGAATACGGAAAAAATGCGTTTAGATTGTTTTGATACTTTAGGAAAATGATCCATGAGTCATTTTTTACGTTTACGAATCAACCACACCTCAATCCGACACACGTTATGACCGATATGGCTAAAATTGTCTGATATCAGTTTCAAATTGACATAAACTTTAGAAAACAACACTACTGACATATGGAATACCAAGAAAACACATTAGGATTGTTTTGATACTTTAGTACAATGATCCATGAGTCATTTTTGAGGTTTAAGAATCAAACTCACCTCAATCTGACGCACGGTGTGACCGATATGGCTAAAAGTGTATGATATCAGTTTCAAATTGACATTAACTTTAGAAAACAACACAAGTGACATACGGAAAACCGAGAAAACGCATTCAGATTGTTTTGATACTTTATTAAAACGGTCTATGAGTCATTTGTGATGTGTAAGAATTGATCGCACCTCAATCTGACGCACGGTGTGACCGGTATGGCTAAAAGTGTCTGATATCAGTTTGAAATTTACATTAAATTTAGAAAACAACACTACTAACATATGGAATACTGAGAAAACACATTCAGATTGTTTTGATACTTTATTAAAATGATACATGAGTCATTTATGACGTTTACGAATTGACCTCACCCCAATCCGACGCACGGTGTGATAGGTATGGCTAAAAGTGTCTGATATCAGTTTCAAATTGACATAAACTTTAGAAAACAACACTACTGACATATGGAAAACTGAGAAAACACATTCATATTATTTTGATAATTTAGGAAAATGATCCATGAGTCATTTTTGACGTGTAAGAATCGACCTCACCTTAATCTGATGCACAGTGTGACCGTTATGGCTAAAAGTGTCTAATATCAGTTTCAAATTGACATAAACTTTAGAAAACAACACAAGTGACATAAAAAATACTGAGAAAACACGTTCAGATTGTTTTTATACTTTAATAAAATGATCCATGAGTCATTTTTGAGGTGTAAGAATCGACCTCACCTCAATCTGACGCACGGTGTGACCGGTATGGCTAAAAGTGTCTGATGTCAGTTTCAAATTGACATTAACTTTAGAAAACAACACAAGTGACATACGGAAAACTGATAAAATTCATTAGGATTGTTTTTATACTTTAGGAAAATGATCCATGAGTCATTTTTGATGTGTATGAATTGACCATACCTCAATCCGACGCACGGTGTGACCAGTATGGCTAAAAGTGTCTGATATCAGTTTGAATTTGACATTAACTTTAGAAAAAAACACTACTGACATACGTAATACCAAGAAAATGCATTCGGATTATTTTTATGATTTAATACAATGATCCATGATTCATTTTTGATGTGTACGAATTGACTGCACCTCAATCTGATGCACGGTGTGACCGGTATGGCTAAAAGTGTCTGATATCAGATTTAAATTGACATAAACTTTAGAAAACAACACTACTAACATACGGAAAACCGATCAAACGTGTTTGTATTATTTTTATACTTTATGAAAATGATACATGATTCATTTTTGATGTGTACAAATCAACTGCACCTCAATCCGATGCACGGTGTGACTGGTATGGCTAAAAGTGTCTGATATCAGTTTGAAATTGACATTAACTTTAGAAAACAACACAAGTGGCATACGGAATATTGATCAAACGCATTTGTATTGTTTTGATACTTTATTAAAATGATCCATGATTCGTTTTTGAGGTTTAGGAATCAACCACACCTCAATCCTATGCACGGTGTGACCGGTATGGCTAAAAGTGCCTGATATCAGTTTCAAATTGACATTAACTTTAGAAAACAACACAAGTGACATACAGAAAACCAAGCAAACACATTCTAATTGTTTTTATACTTTAGTAAAATGATCCATGAGTCATTTTTGATGTGTAAAAATTGACCGCACCTCAATCTGATGCACTGTGTGACCGTTATGGCTAAAAGTGTCTAATATCAATTTCAAATTGACATAAACTTTAGAAAACAACACAAGTGACATACAGAAAACTGAGAAAACACATTCGGATTGTTTTTATACTTTAGGACAATGATCTATGAGTCATTGGTGACGTGTACGAATCAACCATACCTCAATCCGATGCACGGTGTGACCGATAAATCTTTTCATTAGATAAAGAATCAATATTTATTAAATGAGATAAATCATCCAAAAACATATTGATTTTACATTATTTCCTTTCATTGTTATCAGAATGAAAACATTTGAGTTTATCATTTCCATATTTTAGTTTCATATTTCCATATTAATGTATTCTTTCATATTAATGTTTTAATTTATTTCATTATTTTATTACTAACATAATATTTGTTTTCTTATATAGGTGAATTTTTTTCCTTGAGTTCGAATGCTTTGTTTAACAACAAATACCATGGACGACAATTTTTGAGAGAGGATCACGGATATCAAAGGATGAAACATTAATGTTTATAACTATTATTGGATAATTTTAATTTTAACCATGTAAAAAATTGTTTGAAATGTATATAGCAGTGTGTTTTTTTTATTCATGATGTTAAGTAAAGATATATAGCATTGTTTGTCAAAATATTGAGTGTGGGTGCTATTTTGTGAAGGTGTGTAGGTGCTATTTTGTGTAGGTGTGCTGGTTTGTGTAGGTGTGCAGGTGTGCAGGTGTTGGTTATGTAGGTGCAGGGGAAGGTGCCTTTATCAGCACTTTTTTTAGCGCTAATAAAGGCACCCCTTTATCTGCGCTAGAAAAGCGCTGTTAATGTCGGCATAGATAAAGGGGGGTCCCCTTTATCAGCGCTCTGAAAAGCGCTGATACTTTATCAGCACTTTTTTTGTGCTGATAAAGGTCGCCTTTATCAGCACTTTTCGGAGCACTGATAAAGGGGACCCCCTATCTATGCCAGCATTAACAGCGCTTTTCTAGCGCTGTTAATGTCGGTTTTTAGCACTGATAAAAGGCCAAGTTGTAGTGGTGGAGAGACTCTTGCCGAAGTGATCCACTAATGTGAGATTCAATAGTGAAGAAGCATTTAAAAATCTAGGGAGAAACTACAATCTTAATAATTTCACCATCTCATGACAGAATTTTAGGGCTAATTTCAATTTTGGGAAGCTGGGAAAAAGGCTAGGGTTGATGAAAGGGGATAATGGTCAGAACTATGAATCCAGAGTAGTTGGGATGAATCCTCACCCCCCCCCCAGGAGAGGGGGGACTATAGGGGAATCCATGTAGCCTAAAACATTATCTAAGGAAGCCACATGATCAGAATAGGTATAGCCTTATATGTAGACACACATAAGAGTTCAGTCAAAATAATTTCATCAAAAACTCATATTAGTGATTGCTCCCTAATAAGCTTAACATCTCAACCGTTCCAAGTCTAATCAGACAACCACTCATCAACTAGCATCTTCTCGAACCCTGAGTGTATACTTGTACTCTATCCATCCAAGATCAAACTATTTAGGATCATAATCATCTACCTCATCGGGATTCATACCCAAAAACAGTCAGGCCAAGTATCCTACCAATCCTTCCCTTTGAAATCCAAACCTCAATATTGAAACGCCTAAATTTCTTTTCATCATGGAAGCCTAAAGAATCCCCATTCCTATAACACATACTCGATAGTACCTATAATGCACCAATATCATAATTTAAATCATCTACCCATGCTTTTTGCTCTAAATGAACTAACAATCCCAGGCTAACGCCTCTATTAGGTTATTATCATATACCATATCTCATCTCAAGCATAGTACCTGAATAACCAATATCTTGAGTCATATCTCAAGGTAATTAGGCCCTCCCACCTAGCTCAATAACCACATCTCACATAGGTCAAAGCTCATAGGGAAACATCTATTTTTTCCATTTTAAATATCTTGATTCAACTGATGTGCTAACACCCACTCTAAATTTCTCAAATATACGCATATCAGGCATTACATACAAATCACCATCCTACTAGGGAACTGATCCTAAACTAAGGTTCTACTATCATCCCCAATACTCACCTCATCCCAATTTTCAATATCATCCAAGATATCTCAATAAATCTTGAAACTATAGGCTTCTTCTCAACCTGAACCTAAGATTAGTGAATTATTCTCAGGTACCCAAGCATCATGGCCACCCAAGAAGTTTTTGAGTACAACTAAGTAAATAACCACTAATAGGGTACTATACATAACCAGAAAATATAGTGTATGGGTAGATGATATGCTCATTTGAATAAATAAATAAACTATGGAAGCATAAATAAATACCCATCATTGATCCTTAGGCTATAACATGACACTCAGTATTAGTTATACCTACTTTGGTTAGTGTCAGAGTTTTTTTTAGCATGTCACGTGATCATTTCCACTAGTACAAATCCCAATATAAATGTATTATAAGGTGAAATCATCGATTCCTTGGAGGTAATTCTAGTAAATCTAATTGTATCAAGCTCGTGCCTAATTCCAAGGAGTGTGTTCTAGGAAATCTTGTAGTATCGATCATATAACATATTCCTAGGGGGATAGGCCTAGGAAATCCAGTAGTATCATCAATAGAATCGATTCCTTGGAGGATGACCCTAGGTAATCATATTGACCCAAAGATGGAATCCCAATATACTTGGAATTCTATATAAACCAAAATATTGAATATAAGGGGATTTCCCAAGGCATTCATATTGTATCAGGATCAACAACGAGAGCCTAGAAGCATATCCCAAGCATCCTATTTTGACCAAACAGCTGAATCCTAGGTAACCTCTTGGGTATTCCACTTAAATCCTTGAGGGCAGTGTGTCCCTCCCATAATATCTCATGTAACACATTATATACAGGTTGAAAATCTTCTCAAAATCATCTAAAAAAACAAGGGTTTCCCTCTCAAGCGCATGACCTATCATCATCACTAATGCTATATTTGGCTCACACACAATTGATTTGGGTTCCAAAGTGACACCCACAATCATCTATAATACTTATTTCATGCACCCTCACAAGGGTCAAAATCACTGAGGCACCCTTAGGGGTTCCCTAGGTTACATTATAGCATGAACACCCTATGTGGATTCCTTTATCAAATCCACATCTATCATGTCAACACCCACAGGGAATCACGTCCCTCGAAATAGTCATAAACATCTCACGACCTCACTATACTCATAAGAAAAGCCTTACTTGCATAGGTATAAAGAGATGGAAACCTTCCCATATCACTTTCCAAGTCACACTATGTCAGTCCTTTCACCAAACCTATCATCAATTTAGCTAAATTATACCCACCAAGGTATTTAAACTTCATTAGTGGAGGAACACCTTCACACACTCATCTCTACTAGCATGAAGGTTTTAAGGCATATTAAGGATCTCTCATGGCCTACTAGGTATAATAACTATATCTCATCACATCCCTCCACTTGAAGGTCACCAAGGAACCTACACTAAGGTCCACTATTCTTATATAATTCACTTTATTTTATATACACCCCATATGGGGTTCATGTTTTTCAAGGCAAACAATTATACTTATAATCTTAGACATCTATGGTCAAGATATATAGCCAGTGCACAATGGTCCATCATGGACCTTGGCACATTCCATATTTAATTCATATGAATTACATTATAATTAAAATAATTAATTAATTTATAAAGGTTAATCTCTTGAGGTGGTGAAACTGCACACATCACATTTCACATAAATCATGTATAAACCAAAGGGTTATGCCCAAGAAACCACTAACCTTAATTGAAGTTATTTCCTTTAAGGAATATTGACCACCTTCTAAGCTTGTATAAGATCTAGCATCAACTGAGGCTCCTAACCTGGCCCCAAAATTACAAATAATCAATTATAACATTTTATAATTAATTATCTTATCCAATTAAATTAATTATATTGATTATAATTAATTTCATAATTTAAAACAAAAAGACATAAATGCTTAATCAATCACTAGGCTGGCTCAATGCACCCAAACCATGAACAAACACACATGGAGGTTCCATGGAATACACCTGATACTGTCATGGGAAAATCCAAAAAAATGGTACCTATTTAATAGGTGATTCCATTAAATTTAGCTGAAAACCATAACTAAAATCATCAGGTGACTTAACTTTGATGAAACATCATGAAATATCATACATCCATTAGCTCAAGACATCTTCTATCTACACCAGGAAAAATCCCCATCATGTGGGAAAATTTCCACCATCATTTGGCGGAACTTTCCAATAAACCCCAACATAAATCTTCTAAAATTATATACTACGGATGGAAACCAAAACAAAAGGAAAGGGATGTAATAACTCACTTGAAAAGAAAATTTGGCTCCATTCATGGCATGAACAGGGGTTTCATGGAATGATTTCCCTTTCACCTGAGCAGCTGTCGTGAAGGAGTAACCGCAAAAATCTTCGCATAAATTGTAGGGGTTGGCTTGCACGGATCCCACTCATGGAAGGTCTTGGTTCGTCCGATTCACTGATTGGAGGAGGAACTCACAACGAAGGGGGTGGAGGAGTATAGGGACGCATGATGAAGGGGATGGGAGGGATCGCACGAGGGAGGGGTGAACCGAGTGGAGAATCTGGCGAGGATTGGCCGAGGGGGAATTGACCAGTTGGCAATGAGAAAGAATGGTTTTGCAGGAGGGAGATGAGTCTTGATGAGGGAGGAGATGTGGGATGGAGATGAGTCGTGATGGAGTTAAAACCAATTGAGGAGTTTTTTCCGTGAGAAACATTTAGCCATAGGTTTATCTATTCTAAAGCCATGGTTTTCAAATAATCGTGGCTATATTTTAATTTATATCCACGGACCAATTAAACCATGGCTATAGGTCTGTGGATATAGATCATTTTTCTAGTAGTACTTCTCTATTCATTGGGGGTCTTCTCCCAGAGATCAAGGAGAGATTCCTCCTTTATAAAAACCATTATTTCGAGAAGTTGGTGGATGTGGTGTTCTTATATGAAATAGTCTCTGGAGTGCAGGTTCTTGGAAATCCAGTATATCCAGTTACTCATGGAGGTTCCCTATCTGGTGAGCAAGGTGTTCCATAGGGACCTATTTATAAAGAGTCGTCTGAAGTGGTTCTGGATTCTATTTTGTCGACCCGTCTAGTGGTGTGCCACTAGTGTGGCCGATTCGGGCACGTGAAGTTGTCATGTCACATCCCTCCGAAGACGTGTCATCGTTGCAGCTATCTGGGTCACTTGGAGAAGTTCTATAGGAAGCATCTCCTGAAGAAGATGTTTTGACCGAAGAAATTCCAGTTCCTGACTGTGAGGCAGAGGATGCTTCAGCCATCAGAGCCTCAGCCACAGGTCTTGGGGTAAAGCTCGTACTCAGTCAGGATTTTTCGGGGGTGTGAAGCCTCAGTTCGGGTTTTGTGTTCCATGTTGGTAGTAGAACATTTAAAGTCTTTTCATTTTTGTTTTTGTACTGTTAAAGTTTTGACATTGTTGTAATTCCATTGTTTCATCGTGGAGTTATAGTAGACATGTTATGTTGTAATCGAACAATTTTATTTGTCTGGTTATGGATTTATAAATCGTTCGTTTTTCTTAAAAGTTGTCTGGCCCTTGTCTGGGTTGATCTTGGTTTAGCGGTGTTTTTTTGGAGGTGTAATAGTCTACGAAGGAGTTAAAGATTGTATTTATACTTGGGTTCACTGTTGGGATCATGTTCTTCTTGGAGGTTTTTCTCTAGTGTTTGGGGTTATTAGTATGGGTCGAGAGTTCCAAGTTTCAGCGGAGGTGTTGTTTCGCTCGTACTATAGAAGATAGTTTGGATTGGTTGGGAGTTCCCATGTTGGCCTCCCCTCCCAGGGTGGTATGTTTAGGTGTTAAATTTCCACGCTGGTTGATTTCTTATGGTGGGGAGAACCCTCTCGTGTTCTCCCATTCTCTTGTGGTGTGGTTCCTTTCAGTTTCAGTCGGGCATGGATTCTTTCTTTGTCCATTGTTCAGCTGGGTGACTTTCTGGGGGCAGAAAGTGTCTGTGGTGGGGAGAATTGTAACACCTACCTTCTTAAATTAATTTTTATTTTATTAATTCTTGGCCCCGGGCTCTCTCTCCAAGGTCCAAACTAGGTCCCGAATCAAAATTGATGACATTTAATGTTTTTACTGGGTTTCGGACCCATGCGCGGTCACCCCACGTTTGGAAGTAGCCGCGCAACTGGACCTAGTGTTGTGCAATTGCTTATTATTATTATTGTCGTTGTTGTTGTTGTTTATATTATCCTAATTACAATTTTTATTCTTAATATTATCATTATTATTCTAATTATTATTATTTTTATAATTATCATTTTTATTGTTAATAAATTTTATTAAAATTACCTTTATTATTGTTAATTTTATTATTATTGTTTTTGGTTTTATTATTGTTATTATTATTATTACGGTATTATAATTATTATTGTTGTTATTATCATTAATATTAATATTACTAATATTATTATTACTATTTGTAATAATATTATTTTTTTTATAAAAAAAACCTGAAACCCTAATCTACCCGCATCCCCCCCCCCCTTTTCTATTCCACGTTGCGGACCGCACCCCTCCTTCCCCTTCCCAGTCCGCACGCACCAGGCCTCCCCCACACACCTTCTCACCGGCCTCGCCTAGGTCCCCGCCCCGGTCGGCCTTGCCTCACCCTCTTCCCTCGCTGGCGCGCTCTAGCAGGCCACCCCAAGCCTCTTCCTCTCTCCTGCAGTAGGTCCTACCAACATAGCCTCATGCCACCAGCCCTTCTGCATTCTCCCTAGCACCCGGTCTTGCCCACAAGTCCCTGCCACGCTCCATGCACCCATTTCCTCCAGGACCCCTCGCCGCTTCAGACTTCTGACCTCACAGCTCCCCAGCCTCGCCCCTACAGCAGCTTCCGCCTCCAACCTTGCCACACTAGCAGCACCGCACCACCCCTCACCTCGCCCGAGACCCATCATCCTCTTATCTCCTTCTGGACATGACCAACAACCCCCCTCGCAGGACCTCCGACCAGCCTCCTCGCCCTCCCCCTCCTACTTCAACTGACAGCCCACCTCACCCTAGCTCAGCCCCTTTCATCCGGCCTACTCCATCTGACTAACCTCACCCTTGCCCCAGCTCCGGCCAGGCCGTTTCCAGTGTCCCGCACTCTGTCCAAGTTGTCTCTGGCAACCTAACCACCCTTCCCTCCTTGTTTCGACCAGCAGTGCAACCGAACCCCTGTGCGGCACCTCTGCCCTACTCTGGCATGGTCGTGTCACTCCTTTCCAGTAACCACATCCTCATCCAGTTTTTTTTCTTGTTCACTTATTTATTTATTTATTTATTTATTTATTTATTTCATTTCCTTTAATTATTGGTTTTTATTTAATTTGGCTAATCTTAATTTTGTTGTGGGTTTTATTTCTGTGTTTTTCTCACTGTTTAGCGAGCATGATTGCTCTACAGGGATTGTTCAACCTTCCGTTGAGGTTCTGTCATGTCCGCTCTTGGGTTGAGGTAGGTAATTCCATGGTTTTCCTTTCTGTATTCTAATTGATTCTTGGGTGTTTTGATAATTTTATTTTATTTGATTCGCAGCTTTGTTATACCCATAAATTTGCCTGTTATAATGCTTTAAAATTTTTAGAATTTTTCAAGAGTATGTTTTGAGTCAATTCCTGGTTCGAGTCTATAGTTATTTGATTATGTGCCAAATCCTATTTTGATATTGTTTATGGCTATTTTGTTGGGGATTTTCTTTTTATGTTAATTCAGTTTGATAAAAAATACTTTGAAGGTAAATATTTGGTTTTGATAATGTTTATGTGCACTTGACGCATTTGATAAAATACTATAGTGTTCAAGTGGAATTGAGATCTTTTATGAAATGTTTAGCCTTGTTTATGTTGTGTGCTGGCATTGGTTATTGGTAAACTTGGTTTGGTTTATAATTTTGGTATTGGTATAACTTGATAATTGTGTTAAGGTTTTAAAATAAAAAGGGGGCTCTTTGGTTTTTAATGTGGCGATGTGAGTTCTTTTCAAATAAAGTGAGTGGTTTTTTTATTTTCAAAGTGGTAGTTTTGTGGGAATAGTGTTGGTTTTTTTCTTGAAATGCAGATGTTCCATTGGATGTTGGAACATCCATGGGTTCACTCGGTGCACCCATGGATGTGCCTTCAAGTGACAATTACACCTTTAAACTAGTGTTTCCTTAAAACCTTGGTTTTCTAAATGGTTTTTGTTTCCTAAGTAAGATTTGGTCCTTTATGTGGATTTTGTTAAAGGTTTGAAGTGTGATCTCAAGGGTGTGCTAGTTTAAATTTGAAAATATAAAAATTGTATTTGTGTAATGTTTTGGGTATTTTTTTTGGACATGACAACTTAAAGGCCCATTTGGCTCTTCCAATTCATGGGTGGAGTTGTGATAACTTTTAGAATGGTTTTTGTTTGGAATTTGTGTGTTCCTGGTTGGAACTTTAAATGTTTTTAGAATAATGATTTCGATATGGGTGTGTCGTGACGGCCTATTTGGCACTTTCAGATTTAATGTAATTTTTGCGTTGACCTTTTGAAATGACAACGTTTTCATTATTATATGCCCATATAACAACTTTAGTATTTTAAAAAAGGTATCAAATGGTTTTAATGATTTCATGGTATGAAGGCCCGGTTTGAACCTTTGATGATATGTTTTGTGTGTGTGTGTGTGTTTGTGTGTGTACTAGGGCACCTCTATAGGGGGGATATCCCTTATGGGTTATCGTATGGAGTGTCCATGTTTGGGGTAGGCAAGTGCGGTGAGATGAGTCACGCGTGCGAGGGCCTCATACTTACACAGTATTATTGTAACCACCATGGGTTCTTGGGCATCTTTTAGAGATCGAGTGACGGTTGCTGACTAACCTCGATTAGACGGGTTGGTACCCCCTGGATTTGTTGTTAGGCCAGGTAGGCTTTTCCATTGGATTGGTCAGTTAGGGTGGCCAGTTGGTTATAGACTTAGGAGATTCACCATACGTCGGCAGGTGGTTCTAAAACCAAGTGCATCCAGGGGTCTTCTAGGGATGTTTAGGATCACCCATGGTTACTGAATTATTTTCATTGCTTGTTTAATTTCTGTGCACTAGTATTATTTACTTTTGAAGTTCCAAGGATTGAATAACAACTGAGAAGGGGGGTTGAATCAGTTTTTTAACTTTTTATAAGTTTCAAAACTTTAAGAAACTCAACCCTTGCAACCTGTTAAGATTTATTTCCTTATCAATATTTAGCAAGAAACTCAAGCATACAAGAAATATAAATCAAGAAAGACACACAAGATTTACAAGGTTCGACCTCAATAAGATAACCTATGTCCTTTCCATAGCCACTCCTTTGGGTCTATGGAAATCCACTATGATGAAGAAGTGAATACAACTTGTGCCAACTCCCGTTAGACACCTTCTATCTACCGATAGGAAAGATTATACTGACTCCCGTTAGTTTACAATGTTTTCTTAAAGAACAAATGAGCCACTCATAAGAAAAATAACTTTGTTGAAACTGCTCCACAAATGCTCACTCTAAATTCTTAATCCAGTTTTATTGGATCCGATTTTCTGGAACCGAACTTCTCAGAAAGGAAAATAATGATTCTGTAGAAATTCCCACTCTGAATATTCAATCTGGATTTCTTGAATCCGATTTTCTGAAACCGGTCTTCTTAGAAATATAATAATGATTCCGAAGAAATGACCACTCTGAATATTCACTCCAGATTTCTTGGATCTGATCTTCTGAATCCGAACTTCGCAGCAAGTAAATAATGGCTCTGATTCTCTTCTTCTCAAACACTCAAGAAAACTTCTTCAAGATGGTAGATGTTTTTCACTTTGAATTCTCCAGCGCTTCGCCTTTTCTGTGTATGTAAAAAGTTTCAAATGAGCGAATGATCTGAGCACATATTTATAGGCAACTTAGAAAACAATGGCGGGAATTTTGAAAATCTTTCCCACTTCCTCAAATCTCAAAAGCTCCGCAAATCTCTCGCATTAAAACTTCAATATTTGACTTCTTCAAATCTCCTTAAATTTCTCTGAGATTTATGAAAAGTTGAGATTTGGGTTTTCTTAAACTCTTTATATATTCCTCAGAATGATAAGGCTTGATCTTGGTTAGACTCCGAACTTCTGACTCAGGAAGAGACTCCGAACTTCTGGCTCAGGAAGTAGACTCCGAACTTCTGGCTCAGGAAGTAGACTCCAAAATTCTGGCTCAGGAAGTAGACTCTGAACTTCTGGATCAAGAAGTAGACTTCGAACTTCTGGCTGAGGAAGTAGACTCTGAACTTCTGGCTCAGGAAGTAGACTCCAAAATTCTGGCTCAGGAAGTAGACTCTGATTTTCTGACTTCAGGAAGTAGACTCTGAACTTCTGGCTCATGAGGTAGACTTCGATTTTCTGGATTCAGGAAGTAGACTCTGAACTTTTGGCTCAGGAGGTAGACTCCGAATTTCTAGCTCAGGAGGTAGACTCTGAATTTCTAGCTCATGAGGTAGAATCTGAATTTCTGGTTCAGGAAGTAGACTCTGAATTTATGGCTCAGAATTTTTCTTAGTGAAAAACATCAATCCTCTTCACCATTTCTTTAACAACTTTTATCATGAAACTTTTCATGATTTTTGAGAACTTTAAGATCAGAAAATCATCGTCTGATTAAGTTTAGAAAGTTTGATACACTTTCTTAACTTATGACTTCTTATTCTTCAACAAAATCTTCTTTAAGAAAATCTTCAGCAACCAGCAACTTCAACTTTATGTAACTCAAAAACATTCTTCAACAAAAAGATTAGTTGTCAAAAAATACAAAACTTTGTTAAACAAAACACCACAAAGGTTCTTCAATATCCCCCTTTAGATTTGTTGTCAACCCTTGGTAACAAGTTTTCACCTCTCAAAAATTTTACATCTCAAGTTCTTGAATTTTACCAAAACATAGCCTTTCTCAAAAAGAGTGTCCTAACACCACACTACTGGATAAAGTAATGTTTTTAAAGGATTTACATCCCTTAGTGACAAGAAAAAATTTGCGACCATGTAAATATAAACTCCACCTTACTCAAACTCCCCCTCAACTTTTATCTTTTTCTTTCTCACTTTTCTTTTCTTCTCTCATTTTTCTTTCTCTATCATTTTTCTTTCTCTCTCCCCCATTATATGATAACCACGGCTTTAGATTCATAAAATAAAACTTAATCTCCCCCTTTGTCAACATAATCCAAAGCACAGTGGGGGATTACTTCCTTATGAGTTTTAGGAAGTCATGGGAGGTGGTTGAACATGGAGTTGCAGCCTCAGTTCAACAAACATTTCCTTTGACATTGCTTTTGTAAAAATATCAGCAATCTGATATTTTTTTAAAATATATTCCATCAAGACTTCTCCAGCGGCAGCTTTCTCTTTTAAAAAGTGATACTTTATATCAATGTGTTTTGATCTTGAATGTTGAACATGATTCTTGGAAAGATCAATGGCACTTTGATTATCACAGAGTATCTTCAAAGGTTTAGAAACTATCACTTTCAAATCTTCCAGCTGAACTTTCATCCACATCATTTGAGTACAATCCTGAGTAGCTGCAACATATTCAGATTCATCTATACTTAAAGTTACTGGACTTTGTTTCTTGTTGTGCCAACTCACACAGCATTCCCCTAAGAAAAATGTTCCTCCTGGTGTTGATTTTCTATCATTACAATCACCAGCCTAATCAGCATCAGTATAACCATGAAACATCATCTCATTGTTTCTCTTGTATAACAGCCCATGTGAATTTGTTCCTTTAACATATCTCAAAATCCTCTTAACTTCCAACATGTGTGATTCTTTTGGATTACTTTGATATTGAGAACAGAGAGTCACCGCATAAGAAATATCAGGCCTTGAAGCTGTAAGATAAAGAAGACTTCCTATCAACTTTCTAAAGTCCTTCTGATTCACATTGTTCTCTGAATCATCTTTGCTCAACTTTCTTCTCACTGATATAGGATTTGAAACTTCCTTTTATTCTTCCATCCCAAACTTCTTTAACAATTCCTTGGCATACTTTTCTTGGGACAGGAAAATGTAGTTTTCTTGTTGTTGAACTTGTAATCCAAGGAAGAAAGTTAATTCTCCCAACATTGACATTTCAAAAAAATTCTTCATCTCTTCAGAAAACTTTTCACAGACATTTTCTTCATCTCCAGCAAAAATTATATCATCCACATAAATGATTACAATTAAAGTTCCAGAGTCAACATCTTTAACATACAAGTTGCTATCAAATTTTCCTTTAGAAAAGTTCATCTTTCTTAGAGAATTGTCAAGCTTCAAAAACCATGCTCGTGAATCTTGTTTCAGCCCATACAAGGCTTTCTTCAATTTGAAAACTTTTTTTTCATCCTCATCAAGTAAAAACCCACAAGATTGTTCAATGTAAACTTCTTCCTCAATCTCACCATTTAAGAAAGATGACTTTACATCCATCTAATAAACCTTGTAATTCCGATGAGCAGCCACTGCAAGAAACATTCGAATAGTTTCCAACCTTGCAACAGGGGAAAAGGTTTCATAAAAATCCACTCCTTCCACTTGTGCATATCCTTTACAAAAAAGCCTTGTTTTGTTTCTTGTAACTTCTCCATGCTCAATCAATTTATTTCTGTAAACTCACTTGGTTCCGATAACATTCTTATTTGTTGGCCTTGGAACAGGTTCCCATGTTTCATTCTTCTCAATCTGATCTAGTTCTTCATTCATAGCATCCACCCATTCTTTATGTTGAGTAGCTTCTAAAACTGATTCTGGTTCAACTTTTGAGATAAGAGATGTCTGATTTTCTAATCTTAACTTCCTTCTTGTCTGAACTAGAGCCTTATGATCCCCAATAATATTTTTAGATTCAACATTATTTTTTAAGGTAGGAAAACTCACATTTCCTTTCCCAGCATCACTTTCTTCCCCATGTGACTTATATAAGTCACTTTCACTCTGGTGGGGATTCTCTGATTTATCTTCCTCAGTATTCTTAAAAAAAATTGTGTAGGAACTTGGATTTTCAATTACCTTCACATCGTATGAGTCCACCAACTTCTGTAAATGTTTGTTCCAGCATTTGTAACTTCTTCCATTCGGTGAATAACCCATAAATATTCCTTCTTTAGCTTTCTCATCAAACTTTCCTAAGTCCGGATTTTTTATTTTGAGCAATCATGGACTTCCAAAAACTTTGAAGTAATTAAAAGAAGGTTTTTTTTATACCACATCTCATAAGGAGGCATGTTGGTTTCCGGTCTCAACAAGCATCTATTTTGAACATGTACAACAGTGCTAATGGCTTCTCTCCAAAAGAATTTTGAAAGTTTGTATTCTAATAACATACTTTTTATCATTTCCACCAAGTTTCTATTTTTCCTTTCTGCTACTCCATTTTTTTGTGGAGTATAGGGAACACTATACTGATGTTTGATACCATGCTTCCTTAGATAAGTTTTAAAAGAATTACTTGTGAATTCGGTACCATTTTCTGTTCTCAACTTCTTTATGGAAACTCCTAATTCTTTCTCAACATCTCTTCTGAAGAATTTAAACATTTCAATAGCCTCTGACTTATGCTTCATGAACAAGATGTTTTTCATCCGAGTGAAATCGTCAATAAAGGTGATAAAGTATAAATCACCTTTTGTTGATTTATGTCTCATCGGCCCACAAAGATCGGAATGAATAAGCTCAAGTGGTTTGTAAGATTTAATCTCAACTCTTTTATGACTTTTGTTAGTCATTTTTCCTTTCTGGAAAGTAATACAAACATCTTCATCTCTTCTTTTCAGTTCTGGAAAATTTTGAACTGCATCAACTTTAGAAATCTTACTCATGTTCTTCTGCCCAAGGGGGCCAAGTCTTCGGTGCCACAACTTGTTTTCATCTTCAGCACTCAAATAACAAGAGTTATTGGATTCTCCAATTTGAAAGAGATTTCCACTGGTTCTTTCTCCTTTTGTAATCACTTTTCCATTTTTCACACTTTTGATGACACAAGAATCCTTTCTAAAGATAACTTCTTTTCCATCATCAAAAAGTTTACTTACACTAAGTAATTTATGTTTTATCCCATCAACAAGCAAGACTTCCTTAGATTTCAGTTTCTCTGGTTCAATCTCTGTCGTTCTAATTCCCTTAATTTTTAAGGAACTATCATTGCCGAAAGTAACCTCTCCTCCATCGTGACTTTCAACATGCTCCAAGATTTTTATATCACCTATCATGTGTGACGAACAACCACTATCAAGAATCCATGGTTTGTTCCTCTTACTTGCTTTCAAATCTGTCTCAACAATAAAAGCTCTTTCATCAACCTCCTTATTTTCAGCTTTCTTTTCTTTCATATCATAGGAAACTTGCTCTGGAAGGAGAGTCATACATCGTTTGGCATGATGACCAGACTGATCACATCTTCCACAAACTTCTTTCAAATATTCAAATTGATTCTTTGTTGTAATGTTTCTGACATCTTGAGAATTCACCTTTTCAACATTCTGTGAGTACAGAAAGTTACTCATTCTTCTTTCACTATTTATTCCACTTTTCTCAAACCTTCTTCCGGGTAGAGATAAATTGTTCCAAAAATTATAATCTCTATGCCCATAAATTCTGCAACACCAGAAATAACCCTCAAATCTTGATTTCTATTAAATAATGATCTTTCTTTATAGAAACTTTGTTGAGGTTGATAACTTATTTCAGCTCTAGAAAACTCAGGATGTAGGTCATCTCTACTTTTGAGTGAGTTTTCTACTTTTGTAGCATTGATAGGTTTCTCACATTCTTTCTCCACCCAGGTTTTACTAATACCTTTTCCATAACCTGAAATGTTAGAAGAATCAGATACAACATTATTTTTGGTAAGAGAAGATTTCACTTGATTCTCATAATGAGCCTTCACAACATTTTTAGAGGTCTCAACTTTTAATTCTGCAGATTTGTTGAAGTTTTCATTCATCTTACTTAGGGTATTTTCGGACCCAAGGAGTTTTGATTGCACCTTGTTTGCTTCTTCTTCCTTAGCTTCCAGTTTCTTGCTAAGATCTTCAATCATCTTTCCCTGTTCAGAAATTCTAAGTTTGTAACTTAAAATTTCTTGAATGTATTCATCTTCCTTCTTGGTGACATATTTACTTCCATCCTGAACTTCTTCATGATTCTTCTTCATCACACAAATTTCTTTCTTGAGATATTTGTTTTGCTCAAGACACGCAAGAAGTTCGGATCTTAGCTAATATTATTTGTAATATTCTTCACCACCTTCTTCACTTTCTGAGGAAAGATTTGTTTTCTCAACTTTTGCAATGAAGGTTCTGAATCTTTCTTTACTTTCATCTTCTGAGGAATCATTGTCAGATGATTCAGATTCAACCTTCTTGCTCAACATACTTCTTTTATTTTCAGAAAACTTCTTCTTGAATTTTTAGAAGTCTTATCTTCTTTTTCATTCTTTTTATACTTATTCCATTGAGGATTCTCATCAGAAACATCTTGATATTATCCAACTTTCTTCTTAGGGCAATTCATAGCAAAGTTTCTGATTCCGCCACACTCAAAACATTTGAGAGGAAGTTTCCCTCCATACTTTCCTCTTCCTCTTCGATAGTTATTGGATATGAGAGACATGATTTTTTCATGCAACTCTTCATCTTCCTTATCATCAGACTCACAAGGATCAGTTTTATCATCATCTTGGATTTTCATCTTTCTCATAGCTTCAAAATCCATTTCATCTTTTATCTTTTTCTTAAATATTGGAGCTTTCCTCATTTCATAAGAAATAAGAAAGTTATGCAGTTCATCAAGAGATAAATCATCCTTATCTTCTAAAGCAGAAATTTTAGAATCAAACCTGTCTGGAAAGTTTCTCATAAGTTTCTTCACAATTGTAGAATCTTCCAAGTCTTCTTTGAATCCTCTGATGTTGCACATAATTTCATTAACTCTGGTGAAGTATTCATCAATTGTTTCATCATCTCTCATCCTGATGTCTTCAAACTTACTACACCAGATTTGTAGCTTGGCCTCCTTGACTTTTTTATTTCCTTCGAATACACTTTCCAGCTTTTCCCACATGCTTTTTGATGTTCTGAGACCCATCAACTTCTGATAAACATTTTCTGATAAAGAAATAAGAATAGTATTTCTAGAATTTCCATCAACTTCTATGTTTATCTTATCAGCAAACGTCATAGGAGCATTTTTTTCAATAGGTGGAAAGCCAATAGTAGCAGCATCAACAACTTCAAGGCCAAGAGATAGGAGATAAGGAATCATCCTATTTTTCCCATCCATAATAATTCTTTCCATCGAACGTAGGAATTCCTCTACTGTTGATAGAATTAATATTCTCCATGATAAGGATTAAACAAGGGAACCTCCCTTTGATAACACTTGAACTTACAAGGATCTAATAACAACTGATAAGGGGGGTTGAATCAGTTTTTTAACTTTTTATAAGTTTCAAAACTTTAAGAAACTCAACCCTTGCAACCTGTTAAGATTTATTTCCTTATCAATCTTTAGTAAGAAACTCAATCATGCAAGAAAGATAAATCAAGAAATACACACAAGATTTACAAGGTTCGGCCTCAATAAGAGAACCTACATCCTTGCCATAGCCACTCCCATGGGTCTATGGAAATCCGCTATGATGAAAAAGTGAATACAACTTGTGCCAAATCCCGTTAGACACCTTCTATCTCCCGATAGGAAAGATTATACTGACTCTCATCAATTTACAATGTTTTCTTTAAGAACAAATGAGCCACTCATAAGAAAAAAAAATTGTTGAAACTACTCCACAAATGCTCACTCTGAATTCTTAATCTGGTTTTCTTGGATCCAATTTTCTGGAACTAAACTTCTCAGCAAGGAAAATAATGATTCTGTAGAAATTCCCACTCTGAATATTCAATATGGATTTCTTGAATCCAGTTTTCTGAAACCAGTCTTCTCAGCAATATAATAATGATTCTGAAGAAATTCCCACTCTGAATATTCACTCTGGATTTCTTGGATTTGATCTTCTAAATCTGAACTTCTCAGCAAGTAAATAATGGATCTGATTATCTTCTTCTTAAACACTCAAGAAAACTTCTTCAATATGGTAAATGATTTTCACTTGAATTCTCCAGCGCTCCACCTTTTCCTCATATGTAAAAAGTTTCAAATGAGTGAATGATCTGAGCACATATTTATAGGCAACTCAGAAAACAAAGGTGGGAATTTTGAAAATCTTTCCCACTTTCTCAAATCTCAAAAGCTTCGCAAATCTCTCACATTTAAACTTCAATCTTTGACTTCTTCAAATCTCCTTAAATTTCTCTGAGATTTATGCAAAGTTGAAATTTGGGTTTTCTTGAACTCTTTATATCTTCCTCAGAATGATAAGGCTTGATCTTGGTTAGACTCTGAACTTCTGACTCAGGAAGAGACTCCGAACTTCTGGCTTAGGAAGTAGACTCCAAACTTCTAGCTCAGGAAGTAGACTCTGAACTTATGGCTCAGGAAGTAGACTCCAAACTTCTGGCTCAGGAAGTAGACTCCGAACTTCTGGCTCAGGAAGTAGACTCCGAACTTCTAGCTCAGGAAGTAGACTTCAAACTTCTAGATCAGGAAGTAGACTTTGAACTTCTGGCTTAGGAAGTAGACTCCGAAATTCTGTCTCAGGAAGTAGACTCTGAAATTATGGCTCAGGAAGTAGACTCTGATTTTCTGAATTCAGGAAGTATACTCCGAACTTCTAGCTCAGGAGGTAGACTCCTATTTTCTAGCTTCAGGAATTAAACTCTGAACTTTTGGCTCAGGAGGTAGACTCTGAATTTCTGGCTCAGGAGGTAGACTCTGAATTTATGGATTAGGAGGTAGACTCTGAATTTCTGGTTCAGGAAGTAGACTCTGAATTTTTGGATCATAATTTTTCTTAGTGAAAAACATCAATCCTCTTCACCATTTCTTCAACAGCTTTTATCATGAAACTTTTCATGATTTGTGAGAACTTTAAGATCAGAAAAACATCGTCTGATTAAGTTTAAGAAGTTTGAGACACTTTCTTAACTTCTGACTTCTTATTCTTCAACATAATCTTCTTTAAAGAAATATTCAGCAACCAGCAACTTCAACTTTTTTTAACTCAAAAACATTCTTCAACAAAAATATTAGTTTTCAACAAATACAAAACTTTGTTAAACAAAACACCACAAAGGTTCTTCAACTTTTTGTGCACTAGTTTATTTTCAACTTTCACTCTTACTCATTTTACTCTAGTAAAACATTGGTGTATTCTGTTTTGGATTTTATTTATAAAATAACAAATGATTTTGGAAAATGGTATGTAGCGTGTGTTGGGTTTTTAAATGAAAAAAAACGTGTTTCTTATTTTCAAATGTGAAAACCCTACTTTTATAATTTTATTTCCAACTTGCGTTAGTGGATTATTTTGGGAAAAGAGACATTGGATTCTGTGGTTTATCTTGGCAACCCTACTGAGCATCTTTAATGCTCACACCTATCTTTATCATTTCAGTTGTAGGTTTCCTTGCTCAGGTTTTCTTGGCTGAGTTGCTCGTTATTGGAGCAAAGTCGGCCTTTGGTCGGGAGGTGACCTAAAAGGTCACGTGGAGGTATGTTCGGTTTTATTTTCTTTCTGCTACTAGTGTTATGTTTATCGACTTTTTATATTTATATGTTTGCTTGCTTATTTGTTTTTGTTCATGGGACAAATAGTTCTCAACGATTAAAATTTTAATTCCCGGCACTGGTTACCATTCCGTGGGGATCGGGAACGCCCTTTGAGCCATGTCGTAGACCGACTCAGGTGACCGGTTTAGGGTCAACCCGGGTTGGTTCGTGACAAATAGTGTGTACCTATTCCTTAATTATGGTGATTCAGAGATAAAGGAAAATTAGTGATGAAGCATGATGAAGAGAAGAAGGCAATAGTGGTTGTTTCTAAACCACAACATTAACTCCCCAAAATAAGGTGGATCTTTATAGCACTAAAAATACTACAAATAATTTGTCCAAGGAAGATACAAGTACATCAAGGGTTATATGTTTTTATTGTATAAAGTTAGGACGCACTTATTATGTGTTCTTTGTATCTTGGATATTTTTTAGGAGTAATGCCAATCCAAATAGTCAAGTAGAATTTCTAATCAATCATTTTATTTTAATGGGTAATGTTTTTATTAGGAAGGTTTTGATCATAAGGAAAACAATTATGCTTTAATAGAGAAACAAATGGAATTGATAATTTCTCTAAGTAGAATAAATCAAAAGTTGGAATCTTCATAAAAAGGGATAGAAACTCAAAATAGATTTTTTTGTAAGTGGAAGAAATGTTCATGGATCCAGATGTTGAGGAGACACACTTATCCTCAACATAGGTGAATAAATGAAGTCCATAAAATGATAATTTTTTTAAATTTCCTATATGGGAAAGGAAAATTCAAGTTCATCAATCTTGGATAGTGGTTGTACATCACACATGATTGGAAATGGAGACCTCATTATGGATATCAAGAATAATAAATATGGTGTCATTCATTTTAGGGATGACGAGGGTCTTAAAATTGTTGGTTCTAAAAAATCCAAAATTTGTGGAAAGGATATTAGGCATGTTGATGTTTTTTTAGTTAAAGGGATAATTCACAATTTTCTTAGTGTTATACAATTGTGTGACTTCATGCATGTGGTGGAGATAAAAAAAGGTATATACTATTAAAGCTAAAGATGGTTCATTTATTCTATAGGTAATAAGATCCAAGGGGAATTTGGACCTTGTTGGAGAAGAAATTTTGTGTATGTTGTCCAAAGAAGAGGGAAATAGGATATGGCATAGGTGAATTGGCCACTTGAGCTAAATGTATTCGGGGAATTTTAAAAAATTTAGTCAGTAATGCGACATTACTGATCTCATATATGATTACACACATAAGTGTGATTCATTTCAAAAGGTCAAGGTCATTTAAAAAACTTATAAACCAAATAAGGTCAAGAAATCAAGGTTTCTTGAGCTAGTGCACATGGATGTATGTGGGATAATCTCACCCAAAGCTAAAAATAGAATAAGGTATTATGTTTTTTTTATCTTATTTCAATAAGATTGCATAGAATATGCTTGTCACACACATGACTGAGGTATATAGATGTATCACTCATTATCGATGGGGGTGAAAAGATGTTTGGTGTGAATATTTAGAAGTTTTGAACCAATAATGTAATAGAATTTACTAATCATCAGGTTGAAAAATATTGAGATAAGTATGGAAATTGAAATCAAGTTTAAATGGTTAGAAAACCCCAATAAAATGGGATAGTGTAAAGAATAAATCGCATAATCAACACCATGGCCCCAAAAAATGATTATAGAGAAGTCCCTTCTAGAAAGGTATTAGAAAGAATATGTTCTTATAGCTGTGTATATCTAAAATAGAGAATTTTTATATCCAAATAAAGGGATAACTCCATATGAAATATGGTGTATAAATAATAATCCACTTAAGTACTTTTGAGAGTTTTTAAGTAAATGTTTTATTCTTAAAAAGTAGAAGAGAACAAAGTTTGAAGATTGGGGTGATAAAGGTTTATTTATTGGTTATTCATCAAAGAGAAAATCCTACAAGTTCTACAATAAGAAACCTGGGAAATTTATTGATATAAATGACATTGTGGTGGTTAAAAGTGGGAAAATGATAGGTGTACATGAGAAAATTTCAAATATCATCCAACCAATTTTTGAAGATGAAAGTGATGAGGAACTACATGGATCAGGCATATTTCAAGGCCTAATGAAAATTCTAATAACAACTCTGATATTTAAGAAGATACAACCATTATAGTGGGTTCAATAAGATTAATGATGAGGTATGAAATCACTGAAGGAAACATTATTGGATATCAGACAACCCTGTTTCAAATAAGAAGAATAAAGGATCGGTAGCATGTATCTTTATTATCTTTGGTGGAACCAAAATTAGTTAAAGACAATAAAAATTGTGAGAGTTGGGTCAAGGCTATAAATTAAGAGCTTTATCAAATAAAAAATAATGATACATGGGAAGTTGTTCCAAAAACAAGTAAAAAATGTTATTGAAACTAAGTGGGTATTTAAAAATAAGCTTAATTAAGATAGAAAGGTGATTCAGAATAAATCACAGCTTGTGTGCAAGGGGTATTCCCAAATTTAAGGAATTGATGTTGATGAGATATTTTCACCAATGGAATTACTTGAAATAATATTATTATTCTTATCTATGGTGGTGAATAAGGGATTCAAGGTGTACTAAATGAATGCCAAATAATACTTTCTTAATGGGATCCTTGAAGAGGAAGTCTACATCAAGAAATGAATTGGTTTATCATTGATAAATATAAAGGAAAAGTGTGTCGATTGAATAATGATTTTTATGGACAAAAACAAGAACCAAGATCATGATACTATAGGTTAGATAAATATTTAAATAATCTTGGTTTTCATAGATGAGGGGTTTATCATAACCTCTATATCAAGAAGAAAATGAGTTGAAGATGATGACACTTTTTTATGTGTATGATATTATCTTTGGAGGCTCAGATGACATCCAATGTAAGAATTTTTAGAACTCATGAGGTGTGAATTTGATATGTCAGTTATTAGTGAATTCCCATTTTTCCTTGGATTACATGTGATTCAAAAAAATATGGGATCTTTATATCTCAAATGAAATATGTTAAGGAGGTGCTGAAAAAAATTTAGATTGATGGTTTGAGACCGATGGAAACTTTGGTGAAGACCCCAAAAAATCTAAATATTAAGTAGGAAAAGAGGTCAATGTTACACTTTATAGGAAAATGATTGGAATTTTACTCGACTTTATTTCCACTCAAATGGTCATTGTGTTTTTCACATGTTAAGACATAAGATATCAAAGTTTTCTCAAATAAATTGATATGATATCTATGAAAAATATACTTATATGTGTTAATTGTACAGTGGAATGTGGTTTTTTTATAATATAAACTCATAGTAGTGATTGTAAGGATATTCAGATGTGGATTTTTCTGGTTCAATCGATAACCAAAAATCTACTTTAGGTGGTGAGTTTTATCATGGGAGTTCATTAATATCATGTTAAATAAAGAATCAAGATTTAAAATCCTTGATAACCACAAAGGCTGAATACATTTCTTCCACTCATGCATGTACTTAGTTGTTATGGATGAAGAAAAAATTTTATGATGTCAGTGTAGACATGATTTCCTTGATTCCAATCACGTGTGACAACTCAATTATAACCATTCTCAGAAAAACAATCTCATAAAAATTACATACCAAGCACATTGATATCAAATATCATTTTATAAAGGACATGGAGGAGTAAGAAATTTTGATATTAGAGTATGTGCCAGCTCAATATCAAGTAGTAGACATCATGACAAAGGCACTACCAAAAGTGATATTTGAGAAGCATTAGTTGGCTCTAGGAGTCAAACTGCATCCGTCCACTTAATTGGTTCTAGGATGGAACCCCCACTCCCCATGTTTTCTCTCATAATAAAGTCATGATTTATCACCTACAATTATTGTATTTCTAATCCTCTATTTTTAACTTTTAGAGAAGTGATCTCTTTGGGTTTGTTTCTAATGGTGGAGAAATGTCCAAGTGTGTTTTAAAATGGGGTAAGTTCAAAAGTGGGTGAGTATTTCAATGAAAAATTTAGGGGGGATATTTGGTCGTTGAAATAATCCAAGATATATGGTCATGAAATATTTTTCATTCAATTTTTGTTTCTCACACAGAGTATTTCTCATGTGAGCTTAGATTTAGTGATTGGTGTCTCATTGATACACAACTTAAAAGTGGTTCAAAGTAAGAAGAAATGTTTCTTGGAGTGTTTGGAGTGTTTTCAATAAACCTGAATGGGGATATTATTAGCAAAAAATCCCTCATAAAGTTTTTTTGGTTTTTTTTGTTGAAATTTTGAAAAATTGTGATTCATGAGATGTTGACAGAAGGAGTTTTTCATGTTTGGTGAAGCAAGTATTCAAAATGGCTAAAACCACACCCTGTTGAAAGTCGTAGTGTAGTTGGTTATGGTTAGATATTGATACCATGACCATTCCCTATAGTTTTTTGAGATAAAGGAGTCTAATACAGGTAATAACACACTATTTCACTTAGCATGGTGGAGATTGAGTCACTGAGTAAGCTATGTTTAGGTCCACTACAGTCATGGATCAAGGTATTTTGATCTAGGAGTTCTCATATTAACCATGATCAAGCCCACAATAACCATAGAGAAATGTGTTTTGATCTATTAATTCACCTATGATCCATGGGTAGTCCCCTACGGGCATGGACCAAGGCATGGAATTCAGGGTGTTCACCTTTGAGACATAAGGAGTCTCTTTATAGTTGTTTCAGAGGTTGTGGTTTGGAGGAAGGGTACCTATGAGAAATGGATTACAGTAGGAGACCAGACCGTGGAGCTCGATGTGTTTAATGGAAAATGGAAAAGGTCTTTACACCATACCATGGTGTATACCATTTTAATTCTCAAGTTATCTGATCTAGAAAAACATGTTTCATGTGTTTGTTCCCTTTATGGCAGTTGTAACCCTTAATTGATGGATAGTTTTGGTCAGTTTTTTGAAGGCATTGATTTTTGCATTCAAGGAAAGGAGGTAATGAACATTAAGGAGTGGATTTAAAATAGTAGAAACATATAAGATATATAGATCTACATAATGAATTTGGATATTCAAAAGGGCATAAGTACAGAGGTTTATTCCAGATCTCATCTAGAATGTTGAAGGTCAAAGAATGTGTTATTATAGGATTTCCATTCTTGGTGAAGATTTGTATCATCATTGTTGATGAAGAAGGTCACATCATGAGGAGAAGTTAATTACTTGGTTAAGGAGAGTAGTTATTTCTCTAATTATTCATGATAGTGACCTGGGAGGGTCACTGAGACCACTCCAAATTTGTACTTATAAAGTAGTGATCTTTTAATGATTTTAGTTCATAGGAAAATTTTCATGTATACTCCTTGGATGTATCCTAGTATGGTTGAACCAAGTAAAATATCTTACGTAATTTACTACTTTCACCACTCATTTAGAGGAAAGAGAGACTTAAATTGAAGTATTCATCAAGATGAGATATTAAATCCATAATTTTGGAATAATCATTTTAAACTTCAATACTTTGATTCACCCCCCCCCCCCTCTTAGGGAGTAATACTCGATAGAAGACCTAAAAACCATTTCCCATTAATCCGGTTATTATTTCATAGTCAATACATAATCCAAGATATTCTAATATATGACCAAATCTATATTAAGGAGAGATATACCCAAATGAATCCAATAAAATTGTAACTAGTAGAATTAAGCAAAAAAACAAAGAAATAAGAAAAGGTGAAATCCTAGTTCTTAACCCATAACATTAATCCCAACATCAACCTTAACATAATGAATAGTCAATGAGAAATCCCATCTCTCAACCTATTTCGTCCATCCCAACTTCACTGACATCAAACTACCACTAAAATCGAGGTAAACAACACAAACCTCTCCTAATATCCATCTATACTAGTTTTTATATAATCAAAAAAAATGGGTGTTGATCATTATAAAGTTTAAACATGAAAAAAAATTAATATTTTCAGTACAAAAAACTTGAGGGGAAACAAAGGTCATAACAATGATTCAAAAATGTTTATAGAAAACAAATATGGGATTACAATAACACTAATCATTAATTCTAGCAAGCAAAATTTTCCATTACCATATTTAATATATCAATTGATTGTGATTAACTTCAAAAACCAAAATAATTTTAATAATAGTGTTAAGGAAGTGATAATATACCAAAAAATGTGCTCAAATAGCTCTTATCCCCTTCAATGATTAAAAAGGGAATATATACTCAATTCCTTCTAATATTTCTTGATTTAACAACTTGATTATAACACTCATTTAATGGGAATATTCAAAAAAATAAGTAATACATTAAACAACAGTTAATAACAACTATGATAATCTAAAAGACATGCTCAATGCACCACTTTTTCATGTTAAACAGTTTCAAGTAAGAATTATAAAGTTTATTGATTATCGTATTCATTGTCTTCCTTATATTACCATATTTACATTACTTAATCAATTTCACCATATCAATCATGTAAGTAAGAATATATAATAAAAAAACAGGCTTAAACACATTATCTAGAAAATCATAGGGTTCATCCATTATAAATAAGTTCCCAATTTCAAATAAATAGTAACACCCCTTCTAAATTCCCCATTTCTTTAATTTATATATTCTTATTTTCTTAAATTTGGCCACTGTTATTTACCCACTGGAATATTAAAATATAAAACCCCCACATTTACACATAATTAAAAATGAGATATTTATATACCCCCTACCTCAATTTTAATCCACTATTGAGGAGGGAGAAGTGATTTCAAGTCCTGGAAAAATAATTGTATTGGTACAGAAGTAGTGCTACAAAATAGGGAGATAAAACTATCATAAAGGACTCCTTTTCAAAGCTAATGGGATGAAACTATCATAAATTACTTGAAAACTATTAATTTTTTCCTCTGTTTACTGAAAATTAACTTTTTAAATTATCAAAACACTTTTAAGGAAAAAATGAGAAACCAAAAGATTCAAAAACTAAAAGAAATAACAAATAAATTGAAAAAAAAAACTTAATACTACGAGAATCAATATCCCTACATAATTTCCAAGAGATAGTATTTACCTGAGTATCTAGATCATCCATTAAAAGGTCTTAAAAATGATACTCCAACTTGTCCCAAGTCTGCATGTACTCCTCTTGATTGATCTTCCTATCATTGAATCCCCTTATCAATATAATATCTTTCTTTTAAATCCATGTAATCTAATCACCATTGGTATTCACCCTTAACGGCCTTCCCACCATTATGTCATTTTCTTCTTCAGTGGCATTAATCACCAGAAACGGTTCACCCATTTCTTCATTCGAGTGCAACAACAGCTCCAGATATTGTTCAAGAGTTGCACCTGACACCCGTTGTTGACCAGAAAAATCCACATCCTTATCCCGAATAGTGATTTTAGGAGCCTTAGGATCATTATCCATCATCTTGACTTTTGACTTCTTGGCGGATCTTGTTTCCATTATAAGTGTAAAATATGAGTATTCATTTCTCCCTTTCTGATTACCTCTCTGAATCTTCCTCCTCCTCGGACTGGAAAGCCTACTACCCTATAAATCATCTTTAGTATCACCTAAATTTTTCCAGAAGACTCATCACTAGACTCATTCTCGGGGACCCCTGCTCATCCTTGGAGGGTGCTGCTCGAGTTGCTTCATACTCCTGAATATTTACTGGATCTTGAATAATGACTATCTATTTATTAAATAAATATAACTGCATTATTCACTGATAAATAAATATTCCATCCACAATATATTCTCTCGAATAACTAGCGACAAAATAAATGTGATCAGGAATACTTGAATAATTATTAAACCAAAATCAGGAATAATATTTATTCAACTTGTTAAATAAATAAATTAAATAAATGGGATACTGGCTACACTTAGTGTGTGACCCTCTAGGACTCTTTCTCATTGGCATTAGGCGGGCTTGCCTAAAGTGCAAGATTACTATCTAGAAATGGGTTAAGGCACCCAAGAGAAAGAAGTTGATGTCACAATGACATGTCACCTCATACGAATGCTTACCATGTAATATAATCCCTTTGTCCTGATATCTCTAATCAATCAGGTTTCATGCAAGTTCCATCAACCCATGTGCTCGATTTCTTATTCTTTGACTTCCCAGAATTAAAATTGACTAGTGAACACCATGTTCATGGATTTAGTTAGGCCATATCATTTACATCAAAGGAACTGAGATATCTACTTTCATAGTAGTGACAAATCATTTCTCTCATTATTCATTAATGAAGTATTACTCATGACGCACCCAACATATCCTACCTTATCGTGAACATCTGTCATCATGGTTTTTGTTAATACATCTAAGTGCATAAGTCTTAATACCCATTAATAATAATGTTAAACTCTAAGGACCAATACACGCATCCGCAGATAGGAACATCCAATGACACTTATGAATGTGGATTTCCTACTGGCGGGTCTTGTTCTCATAATATCCTCCTAGATGTTACCAAGGGCGCACACCATGAGAAGGTACCTCAAAGTTTCATGAATCCCCACCCCTGATAGCCTGTATCATTTGTGTCCCTTCAAATAATATCATCCAACCATAGAACATATATTCAAGAATATTGTTATGGCACTTCCGAGTTCTCATCATAGTAGGGATTCGCTATGACCTTTTAGTGTGAGATCTATTCTTAGTACATTATCACATACTATTTCATGCAGAAGAACAATCATGATGTGATAAAGAGTTTATTAATATTCATCTAATGAATACAGGTTTATTATAAAGTAAAAAAGAAGTTGGTTTCTAGGGCACCAACTCCAACAGAGATAAAATCCCGAACTCTCATAGATAATCAATGAAGTCTTGATTAAGATATTCTCCACCAAGGTATGAGATAAGTTTCTTAATATTCTTACCAATATGGTTCTCAACTTAATTATTGTATTCCTTGAATTTGTAAAAAGAATCGGACTTCTACCTCATTAAGTAGACATATCCATATCTACTAAAATAATTAGTAAAAGTTATGAAGTATGAGTACCAACCCCTTGCTTCAATAGGAAATGGCCCACACACATCGGTATGAACTAATTCAAGAAGCTCATTATCCCCTTCACCTTTCACACTAAATGGGGCTTTGGTTATTTTTTCTTGTAAACATGTATGGCATACACCAAGTGGTTTTAGTTCAAAATAATCTAAATATCTATCTTGATGTAATTTATTTAATCACTTTTCATTTACATGACCTAGTCAATAAAGACAAAGTTAGGTGTGGTATGAGTCATGTGAAGTTACTTCATTATCGATTTCTATTATTTAGTTCATGTAATCCAATACATAAAGACCATTATTTAAATGTTTCTTACCATAACAAATGATATATTTATAAAAGAAGCAACATTTATTCCAAAATTTGAAAACAAATCCATTCGTATCAACTCTAGATACAGAAATATTTTTTTTGGAAACTAAAGGCACATAATAACAACCCTTTAAAACCAAGATCATTCTAGTTGGCAACGTGAGGTGGTAGTCCTCGATATCTACAACAATAATTTTATCTATGTTGGATGCTCGAAGATTTACCTCACCTTAGTCAATCTTTCTAAATCTACTTGGTTCATGTATTTGAATAAATATGTGAGCACCACAAGCTATATCTAATATCCAATTTTTAAAAATCGATAAATTGCACTCGATAACAAATTCACTTAAAGCTTCCCCTTGTTTCTTTGGATGGGTATAGTTTTTCTTCTAGTGGCACTTCTTGGCACATGTGAAACATAAAACATCTTGTTACATTGCTTTCCCTTGATATTCCTCTTATTGGAAGGGTGTGAAGAAGATTTGGGCTTAAATATCTTCACTTTCCCTTTATATTTGTTCACCATAAGGATGGAAGGTTTTTCACACTTCGTATCCTTATCTACTTGGTGAAGAAAAAGAATAATATCTGGCAGAGACTTATCAATGTTGTTCATATTAAAATTCACAGAAAATCCGGGGAAGTCACGAGGGAGTGATGCCAGAATGAGGTCAGTGCCCAGTTATTTAGGGAGTTTAAACCCTAGAACCTCTAAGTGCTCAATGTATCCAATGAGCTTGACTACATGAGGCCCAGCTAAGGAACCCTATCTAATCTTGCTATAAAAGAGTGCCTTGGAAATCTCAAATTGTTCTTGTCTAGATCTCTCCTTGTAAAGACCACAAAGGTGCTCAAGCATGCTATACACATCCATGTTTTCATGAGACTTAATTAGTTCACTAGACATCGATGAAAGCATCAAACATTGAACATCAACTATGTCACTCAAATGTTTTTCATAGATAAGGAACTCTTCACCACTCACATATTTAGCAGGTGGATCATACATTGAGGATTCTATCACATAAGATTTCTATTCATGGCATAGTACAACTTGAAGACATCTAAACCACTCTTGGAAGTTACTACCAGTTGGGAGGTTATCTTTATCCAATATTGATCGTAGGGATAGTTTGGATGATGAACTTTTCATTTTATTCTACAATTAAAAAGTGAACATTATTAGTATTTTACTTGATTATAAAATAAGTTATGTATAATAAATTAAAAGATTTTATTTATTTATTTATTTATTAAATCTCCCACTATTTTATCAAGTCTCGATAGCCCTCACCATTAAACTTGGAATATTTATTTGCTTTATCATTCTAGTGGAAAGGATCCTCATTACTTTTATTAATGGTCCAGAATTTGGCTATGAAAACCACGATAAAGTAATTAGATAGACAGTCTTGCCAACTATGGACTTGAAACTCCTTGATTCATTGAGTGGATTCCCCTATCCTAAAAACCTGACATTGGTTTCCTCAACACTTACCTCAAAAAATTTATTGAATAGACTTTGGATACTAAACTCAATATAATTTCAGTTAAGTCTACCCAAAAATCTCACAAGAAATCCCTGATAAAAGTAAGTGTTCGGACTTTGGTCATGTATTACACTTAGTTTTATGGTTTCATTCCTAATAAAGTAATGTAAGACTTAGTATCACTTAATATTTAATTGAGGGATTTTAATTTATCATGCGTAAATTTTATCTCATTTTATTCTTTACACATCTTGTTAATATTAAGTGGATATTTCTTAATTAATTAACAATGTTGGATAAAACATTTACACATAATTCATTTATTTAATTTTCATATTTGCACATTAATTAATTTATTTATATAATAACAGTCTTGCATCCATAAAATTAATAATTTCATAGACAGAAATAATTAATTAATTAAATGACACGTTCATAAGCTTTATCTAATGATTGATTTAATGAGAGAACATTAAATCAACCTTTTACCTAGGGGAAATAACTCATATTTTCGGTCTTGGTGTGAGTTACAACATTTCACTTGTCCACATGTGCATTACCTAGGTTGGCATCATTATGGTTTCGTCTTGAACCATCTCCACATGCCTTGGGATGCTCCATTAATTACAAATATTTATTACTCACACATAGTTGAGGGGGGACCAAAGGATTGGTTAGATGGGTTTACATAAATATCCTTGGACACGTAGGTCCTACATAATAACATAGAGAGGGATAACTCGTAGGCCATCATTTAATTTAATATTAAATAATTACAAACTCATGCAATAAATTAAATTAAAACATCCAATACATACACAGTTCTTTGTCATGCTCATAAATGGTCATACATGCAATGAATACACAAAAGTAAACAGCTAGCATTCATTCCTTTGTTTGTTCTTTTATTATTTAAGATAAACATGTTTGCATTAATTAATTAATTAATTCACTTTCATCTTAATGATCATCTAATCTTATTTGGAGATACTCATCATTAATGACATTTATGAAAAATAAACGGTAGAACCAATAATGACATATTAATTATAATAAATTAATTAAGCATTTAAAAATATTTAAAACCGTTATTAAATTGTCAAACACACAATGATGTGTAAATCAATAAAATAAAGTTTTAATACTACAATTTTTAAATTTAATTTAATTTTAGTTTTGTCCATTAATGAGAAACTACATGGCATGTACATGCAGCTACATGCCATATACCTCAGTTTTTGTATATCCAAGTCATGCGTATGGGGCTTCAGTGTGTTAACTCAGTCGGACTACACGGTGTGTACATGCCAGTTACATACCTTGTATTCACTTGTTGTGTGTCAGGTTGGCCTAGTAAACACACAGTGTGCAATAAAAGCACCGCGTGTAATTAATTGTTCAGTGTATCTAGATACAATGTGCATGGGTATACGACGTGTGCTCTAGCCCCACGTCGTGTAACCAAGTTTTACCGATCAATGATTTGGTACTTCCCAATGACATCTCTGGTTATTCTTCATTTGTTCTTAAACCTTTAAGAAAATGAAACACTGAACAAACATGATTAATATGTCGATAACATGTTAATTTAAATCGAATTAAAGAATGAATAACATGAAATGAATATCTAACCACAATTGTGCATAGATCAACAATCAAATAAATAATTATAAATTAAACGCGACCACTCTGATACCACTTGTTGGTTCCGAGTGTAGTGGTAACATGCGAAGGTGTGCGGTATATTAATTTTTTTTAATAATCATTGTTTGAAACTGAGAGCGATTATCTTGCACGTCAATTTTATAATTAATTTATTTAATATTTAAAGAAATAAATACCTTGAATTAAGAACTTTTTTCATTAGTGAATGTCGATCGTCCAAAAAGACCCTTTCAGATTACCTTCATTGTGTTGTGAGAATACCAGGATAGAATCCATCTAGTAGTGATCCACGTGTGCTCCTATGATCTCCGAGCAACATCACTCGATCTATGGGTGCTAGCACGGTGAGTCAAATGTCTTGTATTTTTCGTTCTTGATCATATGTTTTTAGTCTTGAAGAAATATCTCTTAAACTTCTTGTTCTTAAGAGGGAGAAAGGAGGAGTCGAGAAAGAATTCATTATGTGCAACAATTCTTTATTCTCAATTTTGGATACTCTGCATAATAGACATAACCGTCTATTTATAGAGTTATGGTTTAAGTTAAAATATTGTTTAATTTAATATCATCCATTAAATAACATTTATTACCTTTTATAAACCTCATTCTACATAATAATTATATTATTACTATTTTGTAGTGTGTGTCAACTTGTGTAATAATAAATATTATGTAACAGTCTTATTAATTAATATTTGTCACCCGACTCGGTCTTGTTTCATTTGAACTCCTCCATCATTTATTGAATAACCAAATAAATATTTTATTCATAAATAAATATTTTATTCACAATCTAGAAAATAAATATTTATTAAAATATTTAATAAATAAAATAAATATTTTATTCACATACCGATGAATAAATATTTATTTAATTTATGCGATCAATATAGCTTGAATAAAATTATTCCTCGGACTTGAGAATAATATTTATTCCATTAATTAAAATTAAATATAATTTAATCAAGATCAATGGGAACACTTAGTGTGTGACCCTCTAGGATTCTTTCTCGTTGGCATTAGACGGACTTGCCTAAAGTTCAAGATTATTGTCTAGCAACGAGTCAAGGCACCCAAGAGAAAGAACTTAATGTCGCAACATCGACAACCACATACGAATGCTCATTATAGAATATAATCTCTTTGTCGCAATATCTCATCAAGAAGGTTGCACATTTGTGTCACCAATATATGTGCTCGATATATCTTTCTTTGACTATCTAAAATAAACACGTCGTTACACCGTGACTGTGAAATTTAATGCGACGGTTCTATTTTAATCAAAGGGATGAGATATCAACTTTCATAAAGATAGAAGAGACAGATCTTTCCTCAACTTATTCATTAATGACATGTCACTAATGACGCACCCAACGTATCCAACTTCATCATGAACTGTTATCATCGTGGTAAGTATGTGAGTTGTAACATGCATTAATAATAATCTTAAAGTCGAAGAACCATCACACACGCTTGTAGATAGGAATATCTGATGACACCAAAACATGCAGAATTCCTACTGACAGATCTGTTCTCATAATATCTTGTCTTGAAGATTACAAAGTGTAAACTTCATGAGAAGAAGCATCATCTGCTTACGAGTACCCGCACCTGATAGTCTATGTACTATGTGTCCCATCATAGTACATTATCCAACCACAAAACATTATTTGAGAATATCGTTATACCACATCAAGATTCTCATCATAGAAGTGAAATGTTATGACCTTATCAATGCGACATATACTTTGGGACATTATTACATTAAAATCATGCAGAACAACAAACAATATATAATAAGAAGTTTTATTAATATTCAACACATCAAATATTCATGTAATCAAAGTACGAACAGTTGGTCCTAGGACACCAACTATAACAAAGCTTTCTCACAGTTTCTTATTATCAACATGAGTCATATCCATTGAAGAGAGCACTAAATTGTATCTTGGCTAAAAATTATCTTCATACTTCATTGGTTTGGAGGGACTTGCACATGAAAACTATTAATTAATTCATAAATAACATGTTAGCATTATCAATAAAAACTATAAAGTTAATTAAAGGATATTAAAATCCATAAGGTTCAATAATTAATGATATAAAAGGTAAAAAGAAATATAAATCAATTACAAACATCTAATAAATTCACTATTGTTTGAATTTAGTCATGCCACTTTATCTCGATAACATGATCTAACATGATATCTCTGATCTTAGGATCGTACCTACAACTAGATCAGAGTAGATGAGAAGCTAACTAAAAGTATGATACAAATATATGCAAATATAGAATCAAAACTATCGCAAATATGACTTAATTGTATTCATTTACCATGTAAATTTTAAGTGATCAAACCACATGAATCATTCAAAATTTCAAAAACAAAAAACTAAATCTAAAGGTTCAATGGATCGAGAACACATCAAGATCTAGAATACTCAAATACCAAAAAAATCAAATAATACAAAAAAAAAGTAATTAAAGGGTCAGAGATTCAAGAAATTAAAGAGAGTGGGTAGAGGAGGTCAAGGTTGGGAGGAGTGAAGATATCGTCATTGGTATGTACTGTATTAAAGGAGAATGTGAGTCTAAGGAGGCGGAGACAGAGACCGAGGCGGAGGAGGAGACGCACATGGAGATGAAGGTGGAGGATATGGAGGCAAATGTTGGGACCGCAAATGATTAGCCTATCGGTGCAGCGATAATCACGAGATAAAATAAAGTGCAAAATGCGGAAATAAAAGGGACACCAGATGTAACGTGGAAAACCCCCAAATGGAAGGGGTAAAAAACCATGGGAAAATAAAAGGTTCGCTATAGGGTAAAAGTGGGTACACACTCCCTCACTATTAAGGAGAAAACCCTCATAAAATCTCTCTTGAATAAATGGGGAACTGCCTCACTAAACATCTCAAATAACTGGAGAACTCGTGAATGTGATGAGATGGTGATGGGATTCTAGAACCATTAGGGGAGATCCCCTTTTATAGGTTGAATCTACCCCCCCCCTCCTACTGCCTTCTCCCGTTGGAGGCTTGGTGAGGTTTGGCCACCCACCACCTACCCATCCCACCTGCCACGCCTTCCCCCTTTGACAATTAGGGGGCAGCACTACCGAAGAGAAAAAAAAATGCTGATACATATCCCACTTGGAGATTTGATTAAGAACCAATCACATCTCCACACATCATTTCTATCTTCCAAACCATGTTACTCATGTATTTACAAGGCTGCTCAAGGATCTGCACCATCTGAACTTATCAGAGTTGATTTCCTTCATCGGGAAATTTTCCAGATTTTCTTTAGTGTGAATCTTCTACATGTCCACACTTCCTTCATCCACCACATCTCGGACAAAGTGATAATGTACCCCAATGTGATTCATCCTAGAATGAAAATATGGATTCCTTGTAATGTGCAAAGCGCTCTAACTGTCACAAAACAATGGAATCTGCATCTTTCTGTGCCCGATCTCCTCCATCAACTTTCTCATCCAAATTGCCTCTTTGCATGCCTGTGTAGCTGCCATGTATTCTGCCTTTTTCGTGGATAAATCCACAATTGACTGTAAATTTGAAATCCAGTTCACAAATCCTCCTGTAAGAGTAAACACATAACCAGTAGTGGATTTCCTCTGGTCGGAATCACCTACAAAATCTGAATCAACATAGCCTCTGATAGTAAAATCTGATCCTCCATAACATAATGCAGCATTTGAGGTCTCCTTAATGTATATCAGGATCCTCTTCACTATGCTCCAATTCTCCCATCCTAGATTCACCATGTACCGACTAACTGGTTTCACTGCATGTGCAATGTCTGGTCTAGTACAAACCATAGCGAACATTAGACTACCCACTACTAAGGCATACGGTACTCGAGAGATTTTCATCCTCTCTGCTTCACTTCTAGGACTCATCGTTGAGGATAACTTGAAATTAATGAGAAGTGGGGTAGAGATTGACTTACAGTATTGCATGTTGAATCGTTTCAAGACTCTCTGTAAGTAACTCTTCTGTGATAGCCAAATCTTCCCATTATTTCTATCTTGGTAAATCTATATCACAAGAATCTTGTTTACTGGTCTCAAGTCCTTCATATCAAAATCCCTAGCCAATTGTGTCTTTGTCTCCTAGATATAATCATTGTTGGGGACTGCAACCAACATGTCATCCACATACAACAAAAGAATGATGAAATCATTACCATCCAAACCCTTGAAATATGCACAAGGATCTAAATGAAGTTTTTCGTATCCAAGGCTCATGATATAGGAATCAAATCTCTTGTACTAACACCTCGGCGCATGTTTGAGACTGTACAAATATTGGTTCAACCTGCAAACCAAGTTCTCTTTGCCTTCTTCTGTAAAACCTTCTGGTTGGAGCATATAGATCTCTTCATCAAGATCACTATAGAGAAAAGCAGTTTTCACATCCAACTACTCTAGATGTAAGCTGTATGTAGCACACATCGCCGAAACTAACCGAACAATCATCAGTCTAACAACAAGAGAAAATATTTCATTGAAATCAATACCTTCTTTCCGAGCAAATCCTTTGACCACCAATCTTGCACGATATCTTTCTACATGATCCTTTCCATCCCGCTTTATCTTAAAGACCCATTTGTTTCCAATAGATTTCCTTCCATGAGGTAATGGAACAAGATCCCAAGTCTTGTTCCATTGTAGGGCTTCGAGTTCCTCCTGCATCGCCACCATCCATGAGGATACATCTGGACTCTGGGTTTCCTCCACAAAAGAAGATGGTGCTTCATCCTATGTCAGTAAGCAGCGCACAATATTGCTCTCAGTGACATAGTCTGAGTGCCATACTGGTGCTCTTTTCTCTCTAGTTGACCATCGTGGTCCAAACTTAATCGGTACTTGATCATCGTGCTCTAGTAATACCTCAGAGGAAACCAGTTCTTCCTTGGATTTGTCCTCTACTTCGACTGTTTTAGTTTCTGTATTCTCATTCTCTGTGTCTCGATCAGTTGTCATTTGCACCATATCTTCTGCAAAAATGAAATCTCTATTGATGATAAATTTGCGAGCAGTGGGTTCCCACAAACGATACCACTTCACACCATCAATGTACCCCAAGAAGATACATTTCATGGATCTCAAATCCAACTTTGATCTTTCCTGGTTATTAATCATTGCATATACATGAATTCCAAAAGTATGTAACTGAGAATAGTCAGCGGGTTTACCAGTCCACATCTCCATCAGTGTCTTCATATCAATCGCCATTAAAGGAGATCTGTTGATCACATAACATGTGGTATTCACTACTTCTGCCCAAAATGTTTTGGCAATTCCTACAGTCTTCAACATCACCCTTATTTTATCCAATAGGGTTATGTTCATTCGCTCTGTCACTCCATTCTGCTGAGGAGTCTACGCCACCGTGAACTGTCTCTTGATTCCTTCATGTTGACAAAAAGTATCAAATTTCTCGATTGTATATTCTTCACCATTGTCAGTCCTTAGACACTTGATCTTCTTTCAAGAGTTAAAATCCTTTCGTGCTTTGAATGTTTTGAAGACTTCAAAAATATCTGTTTTCCTCTTGATTGGGTACACCCAACATATCTTAGAATAATTATCAATGAATCATACAAAATACCTTACTCCTCTCAGGGATATAACCGGTGTTTTCCAAACATCGGAATAGATCAACTCCAAGATCTCCTGACTTCTTGATGTTGATTTCCCGAACATTAACCTGTGTTGCATACTCAAAACACAATGCTCACAAAATGGTAAGGATACTTTTGTAAGACCAGACAACAACTTCTGATCCGCAAGAATCTTCAGGCCTCGTTCTGACATATGGTCAAGCTTCTAATGCCATAATGTTGTCAACGCTTCCATCGAGGTAGTTGATGCAATAACTATCTTCGCCTCCATGTACGTTTCACCCATAAGCATGTACAAGTTCTTCGAGATCTTCTCTGCCTTCATTACCACAAGCGCGCCTTTCACAATTATCATCACTCCATTCTCGGTGCGAGTCTTGCATTAGATGTCATCAAATTGTCCCAAAGACAATATGTTCTTCTTCAGGCCCTTCACATGATGTACTCCTTGGATGGTTCGAACAATACCATTATGCATCTTCAGTTTGATGGTACTGACTCCAACGATCTTCAGGGTATGATCGTTCCCCATGTACACAAGTCCTTTCGGGATGATTTCATACTGGTCAAACCATTCCCGTCAAGACGTCATGTGTTATGTTACTCCTGAGTCGATAATCCATGCATCGTTGAGATGTTGTCTGCTTCTAGCAGTCGCCGCTGCTTCACCGACTAGTATATCTCCACTTCCAGAAAGCATGTGACATTCTTCTTCTTACTTCTTGATTTAGACCTGCCGTGATTTTGGCTCTCACTGGAACCACGCTCCATCATCCTTCCCCTCTCTATTGACAAAGCCTCTTCTTGGTGCGAAGTTGTCTGTTTGTCCTCCTTGTTCTTGCACAGACTTTCTTCTTCAAGAACCGCGGCTGCAACATCATTAAAGAGAAACATATTTGTCAGGATATTATTGGTGATGTTGATGATGAGTTGGTCATACAAATCTGACAAACTCTAGAGTAGAATCTTCGTACGTTCAGTATCCACAATTTTATAGCCCAACGTCGTGAGATGAGCGAACATGGTATTGAGGTTGTTGATGTGGTCGGTCACCAATGACGACTTCATCCGAAGAGTGTACAATTTTCTCTTCAGACAAATTTTGTTGTGTAGTGACTTGGTCTCGGATAACTTCGTCAGAGTATCTCATATTTCGTTTGTCGTCTTTTTCTTCGCAATGCTCGATAGGACCCCGTCTGTTAAAGCCAAATGGATTTTGGCAATAACATTCCTGTCCATATCGTTTCATTTCTTCTCTGTCACACCCGCCAACTTTTCGCTAATTGCCAGTAGACAATGATCCTTCTGTAGCACTGTCTGCATCTTCATTTTCCACAACGAAAAATTATTCCCGTTGAATTTTTCGTTCTTGAATTTCGCCGCCATCTGGACACGCCGTCAGTCTAAAACCACCTCCATTTCACAACGATGTATTTAATAATCTCAATATTTTTTTTTCTGATGTGAAAGATCAACCGGAGTCGCAATAACATATCATACTAAAATTTATGAGAATTATGAATGCCCGAAAATGTGAACAACATCGAGTCAGAACCTTCATTTGATACCACTTGTTGGGACCGTAAATGATTGATCCACCGGTTCAACGATAATCACGGGATAAAATAAAGTGTAAAATGTGGAAATAAAAGGGACATCAGATATAATGTGAAAAAACTTCCAAATGGAAGGAATAAAAAACCATGAACAAATAAAAGAATCACTATGGGGTAAAATTGAGTACACACTCATTCAATATTACAATAAGAACCGGAATGTGATGAGATGGTGATAGATTATAATGGGGGGAGATCCCTTTTTATAGGTTGCTGCATTCCCTCGGCAGCTGACTTCTCGCGTTGGAGGTTTGGTGAGGTTTAGCCACCCACGACCTTTCACAATTAGGGGGCTACACAATGGACGAAATTGGTGGCCCAGGCAGAAAGCGAGTCGGAGGCGGAGGATGATACAAAGGTGGAGGAGATGGAGACAGAGGATATGAAGGGGAAGTCGGAGGCGGAGGCGGGGGCGGAGGGGAATTCGGCGTGGAAGGAGTTTCCGCGCAGATCTTGAGACGGCGCTACGGAGAACAGAAGGCAGGGATGAGAGCTACGGATGAACGGGGACCGGGGGAGCGGAGGGACGCCGACGAAACTTTGATAGGGCGACACGGAGAGCGGGAGCGAGAGACGAGAACCGTGGGATAAGAGGGAGTCCGATAGGAAGAGAAGTTTGGCGGGGATGGGAAAAAATGGAGGGGAGACGGGCAGCGTAGGAGATGACACGTGTACTGAGCCACCACGTGGCGGACCTGCAACTGCTCCAGCTCGAGGTGAAGACCCTGCTCATGCTTCAAGTTGTTTCTCCATTCGTGGTGGATCTGCGTCTATTTGAGGGCAGATCGGCGATCCTGATCACAATGGCTGTGGACCTGCGATTAAGGAAGGTAGGGAGATGCCCCTCACTCTCGGCAAACCTTCTTCGACCTCGGATCAGGCATGGGGCGATCGTGGCAACCTAGAAGCAGGTTTAAATCTTAAGTTAATTCCCTAAAATCCGTCGAAACAGAGGCTATTATTAATGAAAAAGAATGGATCGGTGGATTGACGGACCGGTAAAATTGTCTTGTTGGATTAGTTTATGGTCTCAAGCCATTTCACCCCACTATGCAAAGGTTCATCCCGATGCGGTGGGGTCAATTGATTTGGGTGATTAATCTTTATCGCGGGATCTTGGTTTTCAAATTTCTTGATCGTGATTCTATGCTGCAATTATCGCTGACAACACAGTTCTTTCACTTAGCAGCCTTTGGTCCTTAGTACGTGGTTGACTAATATTGACATTCATCGTTACCTGGGCTGATCAGAATGGATTCACTGCACTGAACTGAACAAGAAGATATACAAGCTTGGCAATACTGGACAAGAGACCCACTTGTCCATCACTGAGGATGTGGACAACAAGTTCTTATTCTTCTCTTCGAAGTTCGGGCACAACTGCTTCTAAGCCACCCAGGTGAGGTAGAAATTCTATGGTTGGCTAAATTCCCAGGTATGATTGTTCTTCCAACAACCAATTGTTTTTTTGTTTGTTTTCCAAACTGTTTTTGTGTAAGTGTCATGTGGGGGTAGATGCTATGCTGTGACAATTATAATATTCCCATGGAATTGCGAGGTGGTGGTTCGTTGATGTTTTGATCTTTGATTTTGAATTGCATAACAACTGTTGTACATATCATTTCAATCCAGTCTGTACTCATAATCTTCACATCACAAGAGAAAAGGCAGAATTTTCTTACATGCTATTTTATTTAAGGTTACTTTGTTTTGTTTATTCACAATCTTTACATTATCTCTTGACCGGATAATTTTCATGGCCTCTATGGAACTCGAGAGGATGCTGTTGATTTTCATAAATATGATATGGAGCGACCATCACAAGAAATAGTTGTGTCATTCTTTAACTCTCCTTTTCAAGGATCAGTTTTGTAAATTTAATAATTATTTGTTATAGTTATTTCAATTTTCTTTAATTTTCTAGGATCTTTTCATTAATTTAATAATCAATTGCTATAGTTATTTCAATTTATTTCATACACATGCGGAGACTTATTGAAAAGTGATTTTTTGCCACTTTTTTATGTGGTTTTCTTTTGACATTTAAGTGCAAGTATTTTATCCAAAACGGATCAAACAACACTATAATAATCAGTTTGAGAAAATAAGTGATGTTTATTTTGATTTTTTTGGAAAAAAACTCTCAGAAAAGTTTTTTTTAGTAAGTGTTAGACCCGGTTAAGTGTATTTCCGAGCCCCACATCGGTTTTCTCTTACTTGTAATTATTTTCATCTATCTATAAATGAAAGTCTCCACATCTCTTTGAGGTAGAAATTGTACTATCCTACATGGTATCAGAGGGATACATCCAATAATTTTTCCCCCCCCGCCCCAATTTTTTTCCCTTTTCCACCACGCCCTGTCGTCGTCCACTCTTTACGCAACAAGCGACCTCCCCTGCACCCCGTCGCTGGCCCGCTTGCGCAGCAGCCCTAACGCTCCACGCGACGACCTTCCCTGCACCGTTGTTCTCCAGGTTCTGCGACAGTCCTCGACGGTCCACCCCCTTCAACCCGCCTCACCTCGCCTCGCCTTGACGCCCAAGCCCTAGGCGCACCACCGTCCCTAATGGCGTCGCCCTTCCCAGACGCACCTTGCCGACCTAGATAATTTCGGCCCTCTATGCGCCTGTCCCTGAAAGGCTCTCTCATATGAGCCATCTTCCTGCAGTGCTCCTTTGTGTTTTCCTACGCCCCCATATGCAGCCAGCACCTCAGCGCAACACCTCCAGGCCAATCGAGTCTCTCTCCCTTATGCAGCGCTCCTACCGCCGCCTCTACGGAATCATGCGTTCCTCATGCGTTCCTCATGCGTTCCTCATGCTGCATGATTCTGCTTCCTCTGTGCTACTGCACGCGTTAGTGATTATCCCACTCAGTAACCAGATGCTCTGCGCTTCCTGCTGAGGCTTGTGTTTCCGTTTCCAGCCATTCCTGTTAGATTACTTGTTGCACCCTTCTTGTCGGTTTGGTCGGACCTTGTAGCCTCTTCTCTCTATTCTTTCTGCCATGAATAATTCCTCACCAACTTCCTCCGCCCTTCCTCAGTTGATCACTGCCTCCACTTGCCTTGTCGATGAGCGTCTTGATGCAACTAACTTCTCTGTCTGGCGTAAGACATTCTTTATGTCTCTCACCGACATGGATCTCGACTCGCACTTGACTGCTCCTTCCCCACCACTATCAGATCCGAAGTAAAATGTTTGGAACCGACACCAAATTTTTTGTTTTGCTTATCAATTCTATGGAACTCTCCGTTAAGGATGTGACTCGGACAACGAACATTGTTATAGAACTCTGAGACTCCTTGACCCTCATGTATTCCGAAACCAATAATTTGGCTTGGGTATCAAATGTTCTTCACCGCTTTTCCATTATCCACTAACACCACCGTCCTTTTCTGGCATATTTCACCGACTGGAAAGCTCTTCGTGATGAGTTACTTGAGCTTTAACCCTTTCCTCAAACACCAGAGGATTCTTTGGCCCAACAAGATCGGTTATGTATCTTTAGTCTTCTTCATGGCTTTGATTCAGAGTATACAACAACTGCCACAAAAATGTTGGTCAGCCCCTCTTTTGAGATTCCACTAGTTTATCATCGCCTTGGAAAAGCTCATCGGGTACTTTCCTCACCTATTGACACTACAAATCATACCGCCCTACTAGGTCGTGGTGGTGGTCGTTTTTCAGGTACTCGTTGTCGTGGCCGTGGTGGGTGTCGTAATTGTCCTTTCTGTCAGCACTGTGGCAAGCCTGACCATCTCATTGATCGGTGTTGGGTTCTTCATGAACGCCCGTCTCAGCCACCTCGGCAAGTTCAAACAACTCTTGTCGATGCCTCCCTACCATCATCTGATGTCCCTCACAACCTGGACCTCTCCATGGATGAGATCGAGGTTATACCCTGTCATCGGGCCGCGTCGCTACTTAATTCCTCTTTGGCATCTATTGCTCAAACTGGTGGCCCCACTATCTGTGTCACTCGTCGCCCAGCTACTTGGATGCTTGATTTTGGTGCTTTCGATAATTTCACTGGTGATGCAGGTATGTTCACTATTTATCATTTGTATACGGGTGCTTCTCATTCCTTTATTGTTTCTCGTGCTGTTGACTTGCTAAGTTTAAAAGTTGAGATGATGCCTTCTATGATAAAACTACAAACTTCTCTTGGTCAAAGAGAGTGTCGAACCTTTGTGTGTAGAGCATGTTCTATAACCGGTGATGGAGTCGAGTTGACATGAGATTTCTCTGTGCTTGAAATGAATGCCTTTGATATAATCCTGGGTATGGATTGGTTGACGATGTTCAAGGCTCACATCGACTGTTATACACGAAGAGTCAGTTTTACGACTAAGGATGGCGTCGAGCATCTCTTTCCTAGGTATCGGAATGTAAAGGCGGGTGCAACGAACTTGTTGGCACCAGCAGTTGGAACAATCTCGTACCAGCTGACAACGTTGTCTTTGACATCGATGGACGAGATCGAGACAAAAAAATTTCCAGCTGTGGTTGATTAGTTTCCAGATGTGTTTCTCGAAAAATTTTCAATGTTACCACCGATGAGAGAAGTGGAGCTTACGATTGATCTCATTTCGGGGATCAATCCTATTTCCCTTCCTTCTTATAGGACGACATTAACAGAATTAAGGGAATTGAAAGTACAGTTGGAAGAGCTTAAAAGCAAAGGTTTCATTCGGCCAAGCACGTCTCTGTGGACAACATCAGTTTTGTTTGTCAAGAAAGCAGATGGGACTCTTCGGCTATGTGCGGATTATCGTAAGCTTAACCAAAATACGATAAAGAACATGTATCCACTTCCACTTATTGATGATTTGTTCGATCAATTGAGGGGAGCTCAGTGGTTCTCCAAAATTAACTTGCGATCAGGATATCATCAATTGCAGGTTCAGAAGGAGGATATTCCAAAGACAACTTTCAGGAGACCATTATGAATATGCGGTAATGCCTTTCGGTCTTATGAATGCACCAATGGTCTTTATGACATCGATGAATCTGATATTTCAGAGATATTTGGATTCTTTTGTTGTGGTGTTTGTGGATGACATACTGGTGTATTCATCATGTACAAGGGCTGAGCATGAGTAACACTTGACCACAGTGTTGAGAATCTTAAGGGATCATCGTTTGTATGCCAAATTATCAAAGTGACTTTTGGATACAGGAGACGCTTTCTTGGCCATGTAATTTCTGAAAGAGGTTTTTCAGTGGATCCAGAAAAGATAGAGGTTGTTATCTCTTGACAACGGCCAAAGAATGTCTTCGAAATACGGAGTTTCCTTAGCCTGGTTGGTTATTACCGACGCTTTGTTAGTGATTTTTCACGATTAGTTTCGCCTATGACATCTTTGACAAAGAAGAGTGTTCTATTCCAATGGGACGAGGAATGTCAGAAATCTTTTTAGGAGCTGGAAGTTCGCCTTACATTAGCACTAATCTTGATTTTGCTGGAATAAGGACAGGGGTACGTGGTTTATTGTGATGCTTCGGGATTTGGGTTGGGATGTGTTTTCATGCAAGGAGACTGTGTTGTTGCTTATGGCTCATGGCAGTTGCAAGTGCATGAGAAGAATTACCCAACACACGATTTGGAGTTAGCTGTCGTAATCCATGTTTTGAAGACTTGATATCATTATCTCTTTGGTGAGAAATTTACTGTGTTTACGGATCATAAGAGTTTGAACCATATTTTCTCACAAAGGGATTTGAACCCAAGATAAAGAAGATGGATGAAGTATCTCCAAATGTTTGACTTTGACTTTATGTATACACCGGGTAAGACAATTCGGTGACCGATGCATTAAGCCGAAAGTCATATGCTCAGTTGGCAAAAGAAGCTTCAGATGAGTGACAGTGGATGTCGATTCGAGCCGACATGCACTTGGAATGTGAAGACCGAGGTGAAGTTGCGGCCTTCTTTCCAGTCTCGTTTGTTCCTGACTCGGTGGAGATGGTAAAAGAGACACAAACATCCGATGCAGAATGTGTGGCTATGAGGTCAAAACTCAATGGTGGGGAGACCATTGAGGATGAAAGCTGGATGAGACTTCTACGCTGTGGTTCAGAAATCAGATAGTTGTACCTATGGCTTGTCAGGAACAACTTCTTCATGCTTACCATCATTTGAGATAGGCTGTCCACCCTGGAATACAAAAAATGTATAAGGCGTTGAAAGCATAGTTTTGGTGGGTCGGTATGAAAAGGAAGGTGGCTGAGTTTGTTTCATGATGTTTAACTTACCAGCGAGTTAAGGTAGAGCATCAGCGACCGACAGGTATGTTGTAGTTTTTACCTATTCCAGTTTGGAAAGATAACTATGGATTTTGTAGTGGGTCTCCCAAGAACGGTTCGGAAACATGATGCCATATGGGTGATAGTGGATCGACTCACAAAGTTGGCTCATTTCATCCCTATTCGTGAATCTCATACGGTGAAGGACTTGTCAAAAATCTATATCAGACAAGTGGTAAAGAGGCATGACGTACCAATGTCGATCGTGTCAGACAGAGATTCGTGGTTTACGTTTCGTTTATGGAAATCCTTACAGAAAACCCTTGGAACTCAGTTGATTATGAGTACGACGTATCAACCTCAGACGAACGACCAATTCGAATGGACGATACAAACTTTGGAAGACATGTTGCGGGCTTGTGTAATGGATTTTTGTGGCTCATGGGAAGATGACACATCGTTAGTGGAGTTCTCGTATAATAACAACTATCGGGCCTCGATACATATGACTCCTTTTGAAGCATTGTATGAGCGTCCTTGCCGTTCCCCACTTTGTTGGGTGGAAACAACTAAGATTTCACTGGTTGGGCTGAACATTCTCTAAGAGACCACAGAGAAGATTCAGTTGATCATAAAGCGGATGAAGACGGCTCATAGTCGTCAGAAATCGTATGCGGATCATCGTTGACGACCGTTGTCGTTTGAGGTGAGTGATCATGTGTTCTTGAGGATCTCTCCAAGGCTTGGCATCGTCGTTTTGGGAAACTGGACAAGTTATCTCCTCGATATATAGACCCTTTTGAGATATTTGAACGGGTTGGTGAGGTGACATATTTGTTAACATTGTCACCACGGTTCAGTGCGGTGCATAATGTGTTTCATGTATCTGAGTTGAAAAAGTATCAGTCTGATCCTGACCATGTGATCAAATGAGATCATGTTGACCTAGAGCTGGATGCTTCGTTGGTGCCAGTGCAGATTGTGGATAGGTAAGAGAAAGTATTGCGTGGAAAAAATATCGGTTTAGTGTGAGTTTTTTGGCAACATTGTCAAGTTTAGGAAGAGATTTGAGAACGGGAGAAAGAGATGAAAGAGCAATGACCAAAACTCTTTCAGGACAACTGTGGTTTTCTACTTTTCGGGGACGGAATGACCAATGGTGGGGAGGATGTAACACCCCTGGTTTCAAGTAAGTAACCCTGTTTTATGCCTTTTAAGTATGTAAAGTTTATGGGTGAAGTTTGAGAGAGTTTGGAGAACTTTTGGAGTGTTTTGGGGGCTTTTTTACAGGTGCATGGTTGGTGCACGATTTGAGAAAACCGTGCAACACCTACAGGAAACCGTGCACAATGAGATAGGGGCAAAAGGGAAGGTGTACGGGCGACGCATGGTTTGTCTAAACTGTGTCGCATCCTAAGAGAAATCGTGCCACTTCAGACGGTGAGTTTTGGCACGGCTGACGCACGGTTTGGAAACCGTGCAAGTCAGCCGTGCGAGGTTCCTGTTTGGGAAAGAAGCTGGCGTCCGCGGTTAGCGTACGATTTGTTTAACTGTGCGACTAATCGTGCGTGGTTTAAAAACTAGATTCACAAAAAGTGGATTTAGGCTGGTTTTGTGTTTTAACCCCTCTTTCTTGCTCCTAAACAGCCCTAACTCGGGATTTTGCCCTCTCAAAGGTTGGAGAACCTCTCCCCATCGATTTGGAGCCGACCTGGAGGCGTTTCATGGTGTGTTGAAGCCCGATTATCGCGGTAAGGCATTGTTCTTGGTCGTTTTGCATGGTCTTCCTTAGATCTACTTCTCTCTCTCTCGGTTTCTTAGATCTACGTCCTCTGTGGGTAGATCTAAGATAGTTGATGCCAAATCTGATTAGATTTGACCTTGTTGATGATAGGGGAAGAGATTTAAGACGGGTTTTTGGAGTTTCAACCTGATTTTGTGGACGTTTTCATGTCGTTTTCCATTTTCGCCAAGTTCTCCGAGGTAGGTGGCTTCATTCCCGACTCCTCTATTTAGAACATGAAGGCTTGATTTCAAATTGTTTATTTTAGTTGAAATTGATTGTGAATTTGATGTGCAATGATTGTTGAAAACCCTCGAGTGATGGTTTGTGGAAACATCGAAATTGAGTGTTATGTTGAAAAGGGAATTTGGTAACTTGATTTTAAAATGGTTATTTTAAAATGATTGTTTGGTTTTGTTTCATAGAAAAGTGTTTTTAATAAAGGGTTGGTTTTATTGAAATGGTTTGTTTGAAAGGTTTTCAATAAAAGTACGGTTTTATTGAAATGGTTGAAATGATTTGTTTTAAAGGTTTTCAATAAAAGATCGGTTTTATTGAAATGTTTGAAATGGTTGTTGGCATTGGTTTTTGACATAATGGTTGTGTGTGTTCATGTGTATTCGGGACGGATAAGGGTAATGAGTCTCCCCCATCATTAGTGGGATGGATAAGGGTCAGGGATCTCCTCCGTCAAAATTGGTTCATTAAGTGACGACTTAGTGAAAGGATGACTCACCACTCGCGAGTGTAGGGAGGTCCAGGTTTCATGTATGGTTGGACGTGTGGATGAGTGAAATGAAATGGTTATGCCAAAATGGAATTCATGAAATGGTTTTAAAGCATGGTTTGGTTTCTTTCCTTGGAACTTGATATTTTTTTGTGGAAGTTGTTTGGTTATGACACTTGTTTATATTCTTATATAAACCGTTTTAGAAATTGTTTTATATAAACTGCTTTATATAGCTGTGCTAACATATTTCATCCTTGTGGTGTGAGTAGGGAAGTCATTTGGGGAAAACCTACTGAGTTTTAGTACTCACTCCTGCTTTGACACTTTGGTGCTTTTGCAAATATTGTTCATCGAGATACGGGCAAAGGTAAAGTGTCACACTTCTCTAGCGGTGCTTAGTGATACTTGGGGTGTTTTATGGAGTTCGAACATGGAGCTTGGAGTTTTGTCTTGGAGTCTTTGGGTTTTGTCGGTTATGTCTTCCGTTGTTTACTTTGATGTTTTGCAGATTTCCGTTGTGGTACTCTTGATAGTTGGTATTGATATAAATGGTTTTACTTTGGGTTGTTTTACATTTATTATCATGCATCATGTAGTAGTTTTTTCAAGGTGTGTTTGGTTGGTATTCTTTAAAAAGGGAAAATCATCCCCCACTTGTTAATGAAACCCTTGACATTTATTGTCAGCCTTTGGCGTCTTGGGGATGTCACTTAAGGCCAAGTAACACCCTCCCGCCTTCTCAAGCCAATGAGAAGATGAATGTTACAAGTGGTATCAGCTTGTTCGGTCTCTGCCTAACAAGTGGTCTTCAGTTCTCTCGATCTTGGAGTTGATATTCATTCTGGTTTATTTCTCGAGTTGGGATCGTAGAAAGGAGTAGGATTGTTGGGACTTGACATGTAAAGCATAAAAAGACGTGACTAACCTTTTTATGTTGAACTTCAAGTTATCTGGGAGTTGAGTACATAAGTGTTTTGGAGACACTTATAGGAATTAAAATTTCATTGTCATGGGTTTAGCCAATGAGACGAGCATGACATGCATTGTAGAAATGACTTCCCACTAGGAGTGCATATTTTATTTTGAGTAATGATATATGATTTGGTGTAAAGTGTTTTTTTTTGAAAAGTGTTGAAATTATTTTCAAATGAAAGACTTTGAAAAGAGCATGATTGTGCTAGTTTGAAAATGGTTTGATTTTCAAAAGCAAGTTGAAATTTTTCAAAAATGGTTGAACATGGTAAAAGTTGAATTTTGGAAATCATTGTTGTGATAGAATGATGTGATAGAATTTGAAATGCTAAGCTTTCAGTTGATAGAGAGTGAGACTTATGGCATTTTGTCTGTATAGAAAATGACACCCGATAGGCGTCGTAGAAACCAACCGGAAGAAACTGCGGAGAATGTGGTTGCACTTGAGCCTTAGGTGAACCAACAGCTGGTTCAGAGTATCGTCTAAGCATTTCAGGCTGTGGACACAGGGAACACGAGGGATGAGCCAAGACAAGTGGATCATTCTGTCCACTTTCGGGGTGATTCGGAACCAGAAATAGTAGAGGTGTGGCTGAATAGGATGAATCGTATCTTCGATTTCATTTGCACCCGAGGTTGCTCCTAGTGCGTCCTTGAAGACGCGTGTGCTCTGTCTTACGAATTATACAGAGATGGTGAATAGAGAGACAATGGCTGAATGAGACATCTCAAGAGCTATGGGAGGATGAAGTATATTGATATCCATGGGAAACGGTGAGAACTTTAATGTTGAGACCAAATGGAAGAGGGACACTTATTTTTAAGGTGGGAGGATGAATCAAAATCAGACGGCTGGATTAGTAAACCTTCCTCCAAAACCAAAGAATCAACCTGGATGTTTTCAATGTGGTTCGTTCGACCACATGAAGCGACAGTGTACGGAACCACCTAGAGCATGCCATAATTGCAATCAGATGGGGGCATCTCCAGCGCTATAGTCGCAGTGCTCTGAGGTCGGGTGTTCGGGACACTTCTCAAGTGTCTCAGGCGTCGTATGCTTCAATGGGGCGAGGGTAGAAAAATACCTCTCATCAGCAGAATAGAGCTAGCCATGGTGATTTCGAAAACACCATGACTCCTCAGCAATAGCAGTCTCAACAGGAAAACAAAGAACAAAGTGCAGCGACAAAGCTATTATATGGAGCCAAACAGGTTATTGTGGATGATTAGTCTGGACCATCTACGGTGCGGGGTACGATTCTTTCGAATTCTACCCTTATGCAAACGCTGTTTGATACATGTGATTCCCATTCCTTTATTATTTCTCGTGCTGTTGACTTGCTAATTTTAAAGGTGAGATGATGCTTTTTGTGATAAAACTACGAACTTCTCTTGGTCAAAGAGTGTGTCGAACCTTTGTGTTTAGCGTCCCGCCCCGGGAGCCACTGAGTGGTGCTCCGAGACGGTTGGTCTCATGATTTCAAATGCGTATCTCCGTACGCAAAAAGCTGCTGACTAGCAGCGAGGCCCTAGGGTGTGTCCGTAAGGAGACTATGCTCTCATGAGTCAGAGTGCAACACAATGGTAAGTAATAAATGAAACCAGCGGAAACAATAGTAAAAGAAGAGAGGAATAAATAATCATCCAAGAAATAACAGACATAAGTTGAATCAATAATAGATACCAAAAATGATGATGATGATCATGTCATGTAGCTGTACAAAAATGAGTACATGGGATACAGGGAACAGACATATACAACATGCTAAACAAAAATACAAAAAGGCCAAAAGGTGCCACTACTAGCATCACGAGCATAGGATCGGTCCTCTGCTCCCGTACTTCATCCTAGTACTTAGAGTTAAACATTGGAAGTTGGATGCTTTCCTTTATCTACACCTATTACCATGAAGTTTTCTTGGGTATCAAGGGCGGCCCAAGCAGGGTGTGAGATATACTCAGTAGGCCACCAACAACAGTATCTAGATCAATCCAACTAGTACATATAAAATGAGCAATATGCCAATAATAATAAATGCAAGGCGTTAAATAAATAAATAAATACATCGGACCGGGTTCCTCATGGGATACCTGTTCGACTCTACCTGCTTCGGCTTAAGCCGAATGTCTCTGAACCCAGGTTACCTGTGCAAGTATGATATAAGGTACATTGGGTAGTTATAAATAAAGTATCAAGATATGGACCATGCCCAAGCATGTGATTTGGTTTGGAGGACGCGCCCTTTAATTGAATGAATTTATATGAAAAGACATCTCTTGAATTTAATTAAATGACATTCTGGGCCGTTCGTGGTGAACCATATCATGGAACCCAAGTATCACACCAGGAGCGCAACAAATACTCAACGCCGTATGAGTCCGTCCAAGGCAATCCATAAATGGAATCCCAAGTATCACTCCCGACATGATGTAAAGACAGTACCCTCCGTGTCCGTCCCTCACATCTCACATAGGGGATCGAGTATCACTCGTGGCCTGGTATAACCATTTAGCCATCGAGCCCATCCACAATGTCTCTTTTAGGGAACCGGTATCACTCATATGGAGGTAGAGAAAACGCATGGTGAGCTCGTCCATGACATATCAAGTATCGCTCCCGGCGTATATGCAATTCATTTACAATTTCTAATTATAGAGTATGAAGAGCCCGCCCAAGGCGATCCATAAATGGAACCCCTTGTATTGCTCTCAGCTATGGAAGTATGGCTTAACAAGCACGATTCAATTTATTTAGCAAGGCATGACATTTATGATACTTTAACCAAATTGCTCGAGTCATTAAATGAGGCAATTCAATTATGGCATGAAGTGTAGGGACCTAATTCATGGCCTACCATTTCTTTAAACAATTTAATGTAAAGGGCTATTAGGCCTTTAAGGAAGGGCACACCCATAGGGGTGACTTATGTCTTGGCGATCAACCAAAGTGTTGATTCGCCGCTTGCTATGACCGCATTGGGTTTGAAAAACCATTTAATCTAATTTATTAAACATTTTAGAGGCGCCGTCAGATAAGTCCGGCGCGGTGCACATCAATGCATGATATAAATGCAATTAAACTTGAGAGAAATAAGATAGACCACCTACCTTAGGTTCGTAGACGACCACTCGTCCATTGTCGGCCTTTGATTCAAGCTAGAACGGGGAAAAATGACAAGGCAGACAAACCCCCCGAAAATAGGGCAAATCAGATAGCACAAAAATAGCGCAAAAGATAGGAAGATAAACAACAGAAGGAAGGAAAAGGATTAGGGAGCTTACTGTTGTAGATCCAACGTGATCGACAACGACGAAAATGGAGCTCGGGTGGAGGAGGAAGAGAGATCCCTAGCTTAGGTGTGGAGGAGGTCTCTCGTGCGACTCCTCTTTTGTGCGGGAGAAAAAGTGGGCTCATGCTTGAGGTCATGTGGCCAACCGTCTCAAGGCACCGTTCAATGGCTTTCAGGGCGGGCCGCTACAAGAATATTGAAGGATAATTTATATAAATGATCAAAATAATTTTTGGCGAGAAATTATCATGGATAATTGCAAAGAATTATCAAACGATAATTACTTTGAATTATCAATACATAATTATTAAATTGATAAAGCCTGAAATTATCAAGGGATAATTCACACGATCATCAAAGATAATTCACAGAAATTATTTAAAGGAAAATTTGGTGGAAATTATCAAAATATAATTATGAAGTTTTATCAAAATATAATTACGCCAAATTATCGATGAATAATTTATAAAAATTATCAGAAGATAAATATTATGAATTTATCAAATGATAATTATCAAATGATAATTACTATGAATTATCAAATGATAATTGCGCAATATTATCGAAGATAATATTTTAGAATGATCAAAAGATAATTAATAAAATTATCAAATGATAATTGCGAGATTATCAAAGGATAATTATTAAAATTATCAAACGATAATTGCGAGATTATCAAAGGATAATTATTAAAATTATCAAACGATAATTGTTAGATTATCAAAGGATAATTTATAAAATAAATTATCAAAAGATAATTATAAAAGATAATTTATAATAAATTATCAAGAAATGATTTTAAAAGGATAATTTGTACTAAATTATCAAAAGATAATTTGTAGTAAATTATCAAGAGATAATTATAAAAGTATAATTTGTACTAAAATATCAGAAGATAATTATAAAAGATAATTTATAATAAATTAACAAAAGATAATTATAAATGATAATTTATGGTAAATTATCAGAGATAATTATAAAAGGTTAATTTATGTTAAATTATCAAGAGATAATTATGAAATGATAATTTATGAAAATTTATCAAAAATAATTATTTTTAAGGTGAATTTTACGAGCGTATGTGTTGGCCTAGAACAATAATTAAGAAATTATCTAGGAGAGAGAATGTATCATCGCATGCGATATTTTATTTCTTTTTGAAATAAAATAACTGGTTTTGGTTCCAGGAACCCTTGACGAACCTCGAGCATCGACGTGTCAACGTTTACGATAATAAGACTGCGAAAAGGTGTTCTTGACTGTTGAGGTTTCCACTCCAGCTATCGAACCACATAGGGTGGTTTATCCTTGCCTTTGACATCGACGATTTTGAGGTAGGAAGTTCTTTACCTTTTTGGGCTTTGTTACACATGATGCCTTAACATGATTCATGCGTAGATATATTTGATGACCGTGCTAGATTATGATCGCGTGTGGGTGTGTATAGCCCTGAGAATTTTATGTGGCACTTGATGTCATGAGTACTTTGTAGCTTGTTATTTATGTTTGATGTTGTTCACATGTATTGTTGCGCTACTTTACTTACGATGCGGAAATGATGGGAATCGCAGCGACATAAATGGTTTGCAGATGAAGAAAAGACAGAATAAAGAAACACACGGGACACAAAGATTTACGTGGTTCGGGAAATGATCCATACGTCCACGGAGAGCCAGAATAATTTCACTACAAAAAATCCGAGAGCACAATTTACAGGGAGTATGTAAGAGTTTCTCACTAAAAAACCCTAACCCGAAATGGACTACAAAAGGAGGAAGACGATCCACTATTTCACCAACAACACTGGAAGTCCGCATTGCTATAGTGAAAGGTGGCTGTAAGTTCGTGTCGCTACAATGCCGCGCCCACAAAAGTCAAAATTGCTACAGTGGCTGGCGGTTGAAAGACCAAGGAGTTACAATACTGATGACTCCAAAGTTCAACCTACTACAGTAGTCGTGCCAAAGCCCGCACTGCTACAGTGCCCTCTTGGTGTCTGTCGGTCAGCTCTGATACAATGGTTAGAGTTGCTATAGTAGCCCCCCAAAATTTGAGTCGAGGGCCTTCGGCCCCCGGACCCTCGGCATAGGGGCATGTTGCCCCTTGCAACCCCCAATGATTTCACCGCGGAGCTCGACCCGCGAAGTTGACTGCCTGGTGCGCAGTATGGGTCGAAAGCATTCGGCCCAACAACATCCAAAGGGGATCGGGCTACACCAAATCCAACAACTTATGATGATGTGTTATGCTTTCTGTATCCCACCACGCTATGTGTGCTTTTGTAGTATTGTTCTTGGAGCCCAAGGCAGGTGGACCGTCGTGACATGTTTATCCCTTAGCGGGGGAGTGTGCATGTAACGTCCCGGTTCTGAAAGCCACCCAGAGTCGCCCCGTACCCGGTTGGTCACATGGCCTCAAGCGCATTTCCCCGAACGCCAGAGGCTGCTGACTAGCAGCGAGGGCCTTGGGTGTGATAGTGGGGAAACTATGCCCTCATTGGCAGAGTACACAGTGGAAGTAAACAAATACACATAAGAGCGGAAGCAGTAATAATATCATACCAAAAATAAACCGTGGAAACTGATAGAATAAACTGGAGCACACACACATATATAATAATGTATGATACATATGTCTAGGAAAACAGCGAAACAAGGCACAATGCTGAAATACAGTACTAAACCAAGTATAAAAGAAAAACAGTAATCAGTTTCTCAGCATCGCAAGCCTAAGCTTGGTCCCGTGCTCTCCAGCCCCACAGCATGTCAAGTACCTGAAGTAGAAGGGCGCTTGCCCTTGTCTATACCTGTAACAATATAATCTGTTTGGGCCCAAAAACATGACCCAAACAGGGTGTGAGACTAATCCCAGTAGACAACCACCGTGAGATCCTTGCCTAACAGTCAATGAGTATATGGCAGGTAAAAGTACAGGAAACAGTAAACATGAAGGTACTCTACAGTAAACAATCCACAATCTCAATATCAAGCAACAACTAAACAAGCAGATAAACACAGCAGGTAACCCTCTGGGAAGCACACTCTGTCTAACCCCTCTGGTCCTACCTAACAAGTACAAGCAACCCTCTGGGCAGTACACTTAGTCTAACCCCTCTGGTTCAGCTTAAGCATAGACTCTCTGAGGAAGTACTCACTGTTAATTCCCCCTATAGTCTCGTATCGTAACTAAAGACGCTCTAGGGAAACACTTACGTCACATTCCCTCTGTGACTCACGTCGAGGAACTACAGATACTATGAGGAATCACTCAACGCCAATTCCTCCTGTGGTCTCGCATCGTAAAATTATAAAGACACTCTGGAGAAGCCCTCAACGCCCATTCTTCTTATGGTCTATACACTAGGTTCTCACGGCCCTGTGTAAGTCAAGCACGTGTAGCAGCGCGTATCAGCTAAGGTAAACCTCAAGAACTACTTGGTTAGCATTCCACAACATAGCAGCATAACAGAACAATAGTCACACTATCCTACAATACTAGGCATGGGAAAGTAAACGATCGCCTATCAGGCAAACTAGACCCAAAAGTCAAAACAGGCAAAACATGCAGGGGAAACACAGCCAAAACACAACAATTCACCCTATTCACAATCAAATATCATCTACTTAAGCATATAAGCATACCAGACAAACAATAGGGCTAAAGAGGTAAACGCGCAATACCCCGTTCATGGATATTGGGAAATTTTTCACATAAAACTCAAGGACTTTCAACGGAAAGGCACAAATCACCTACCTCAGCGTTAAGAGATCGATATAAGCGAACCTCGAAGCTTCAATCTCCTTAGAACGTCGAAGATCTACAAAAACGTTTAAAACGCTCAACCCACGATATCTCACGAGAGAGGAGAAATTAGAAGATGGTGCTCTAGGAGAAGAGAGAACTCACTGATGCGATTCCAACGCAACAGACGGTGTTCGATTCGGAGGACGGACGCATGCTCGGGGGTTCGTCAAAGATCCGCGGCCGTACGGAGCTCTCAGTCGAACGAGACCTAAAAGAGGAGTGTTCTGGCGATTAGACGCGACCCCAGTGCGTTGGCGTGTACTTTTGAAGTACACGGCGTGTACTAGCCGTTTCTGTACTCCGCTTTAAGCAGCCTCCAGGTCACCCCCACATGGTCGTGTGCATGGTCGCTACACAACCAGCACACGGCTACCTGCGGTAACCGAGTACACGGCGTGTACTCATAAAGTACACGGCGCGTAATTTGAAAATTTTCAGAATTTTCTCTTTTTCTCAAAACGACCAGAAAAGGAAAACATACCTGAAAAAAAGATCCGGGTTCTTACAAACTTCCCCCATTCGTCCCCGAATTTCCCTAGCGCGGCGTAGAAGAAGAAACCCTGAACAGTTCCGGCCACTGTGCTCGTACATTGACCTCCCTCTCCCTTGTCTCGTCCTGTACTCGCCCGTGCTGCCATAGCACTCGTACCAGAGGAACGGATCGACCACGGAGAACCTTTGTACTGCGATCAACAATCCAGATAGGATGCTCCTCGAACGACGCATCCACTTCGAGCTCAACCTCCTCAGGTTGAAAGACATGAGACGAGTCTGAAAAGTAACGTCGGAGCTGAGAAACGTGAAAAACATCGTGCATAGCCCGATACCTCTAAGGTAACTGCAACCGATAGGCAACCGACCCAACTCTCTCCAACACCTCAAACGGCCCGACGTACCTCGGCGAAAGCTTACCCTGCCACCTAATCCTCTTGTGTCCCAACCTCGGTGTGACACACAGGAAAATCTGATCCTCGACCTCGAACTCCAGAGGTCGTCTCCGCTGATCAGCATAAGACTTCTGTCGAGACTGTACAGTAGCCGTCCTCTTCCGAATCAATTCTATCTGCTCTGTGGTCTCCTAGACAAGACGAGGTCCCAACAAAGCTGCCTCTCCTGCCTCCAGCCAACATAAGGGTGATCGACATGGCCTACCGTATAAAGCCTCATAAGGTTTCGTCTGAATAGTTACTTGAAAACTATTGTTGTAGGCAAACTCCACAAGAGGTATATGCTTCTCCCAAGAACCTCCAAAATCCAGGATGCATGCTCGAAGCATGTCCTCAAGCACCTGAATCGTATGCTAGGACTGACCATCAGTCTGAGGGTGGTAAGCTGTACTCAAAAGCACCTGTGTACCCAAAGCTTTCTGTAGCCCCTGCCAAACCCGAGAAGTAAAACGTGTATCCCTGTCTGGAACGATGGAGTGTGGAACTCCATGCAAACGCACAATCTCACAGATGTACAACCGTCCTAGCTCATCAACACTGAAGGTCTCCTTAATCGGCAAAAAGTGAGCAATTTTTGTGAGTCTGTCAATGAAAACCCAAACTGCATCATTCCCTCGAGGCGACCTCGGTAAACCTGTCACGAAATCCATCAAGACATCATTCCACTTCCACTCGGGAATAGGCAACTACTGTAAAAGCCCTGCTGGTCGCTGATGCTCCGCCTTCACCTGCTGACAGGTGGAACACCTCATGATGAAACCTGCAACGTCCCTCTTCATACCTGGCCACTAATACTGACGGTGTAGATCACGATACATCTTGGTGACACCCGGATGAACTGCCCAAATTGAGGAATGAGAGTCCCGCATCAGCTCCTCATGCATGTCTGTTGGCACCCATACACGCCCCTGGAAATGCAGGATCTCATCCTCGCCTATGGTCCATTCCGGAATAGGGTCATCTCCTGACACACTTTCCCGCAGGACTAGGCCTTCAGAATCTGATAGCTGACTCATTCTTACTCGATCAAGAAGGGTAGAGGTAACAGGTACAAAAGAAATGAAAGTCTGCCCCTGTCTGTCGTGCACCTCCAAATGCATCTCAGAGAACAGAGCCATAAGCTGCCACTCACCGTTGGCCTCCTGAACTGCCTGTATCTGAGTCCTTCTGCTCAACGCATCAGCCACTGCGTTGCCCTTCCCAGGCGTATAGACAAGCTCAAAGTCAAAGGACTGTAGGTACTTAACCCACCTTCGTTGTCTCAAATTCAGATCATGCTGAGTGAAGATGTACTTGAGACTCTTGTGGTCGGTGAAAACCACGAAATGCTCTCCCAGAAGATAATGTCTCCAACAGCGTAAGACATGAATAACTGCAACCAACTCGAGATCGTGCATCGGGTAGTTCCTCTCATGTGGTCGCAACTGCTGAGACCCGTACGCAACGACTCATTCCCCCCCTGCATAAGCACAGCTCCCAGCCCGATACCTGAAGCATCACAATACACAGTATAACTCTTGCCCGACTCTGGCAAGACTAGTATCGGTGCTGAAGTCAACCTCCCCTTCAGCTCTTGAAAGGCTGACTCGCAAGAATCTGACCACAAGAACTTCGCACCATTCTTAGTCAGACTCGTCAGTGGTGCTGCTAAGCGTGAAAAGTCTTGTATGAAGCGTCTGTAGTATCCTGCCAACCCCAGAAAATTTCGTACCTCAAAGACGTTCTTCGACTGCTCCCAGGAAACTACTGGTCTCACTTTCTCTGGGTCTACTGACACTCCTGTCTCTGAGATAACATGACCCAAGAAGTGAATCTGATCCATTCAAAAGTGACATTTTGAGAGCTTAGCATATAACTGATGCTCTCTCAGTGTACTCAAAACGATCTCAAGATGGGTAGCATGGTCGTGTCGAGTGTGAGAGTACACCAAGATATCGTCCACGAAGACCACCATGAAGGAATCTAAGTATGGATGGAACACTCGGTTCATCATTTCCATGAAAACTGCAGGCGCGTTCGTGAGACCGAACGACATAACCATATACTTGTATAGACCATACCTGCTCTGGAAGGCTGTGAGAGGTATATCAGATGGTCTAATGTGCAACTGATGATAACCGGACCTCAAGTCAATCTTCGAGAACACCCGAGCTCCTCGAAGTTGATCAAAAAGATCATCAATCCCTGGTAAAGGATATCGGTTCTTGACCGTCAACTGGTTCAACTTCCGATAATCCACACAAAGCCTGAGGGTACCGCCTGCCTTCTTCACAAACAGGATAGGCAAACCCCAAAGAGAAGTACTGGGTCGGATGAAATCCTTTGCCTGCAACTCCTCTAACTGCTTCTTGAGCTCCTGCAACTCTGGTGTAGCCATCCTATAAGGAGGAATGGACACTGATGCCGCTCCTGACACAAGCTCAATAGAAAAGTCTACCTCACGCTCTGGAGGCAAACCTGAAAAGTCCTATGGAAAAAATGTCCCTAAAACGATCCACCACTGGAGGAAAGTCTAACTGAGAAGTTCCCTGATCATCCAGATATAAACTAGCAATCTGGGCTGTAATTCCTTCTAACCCATGATGCTCTGGACCCACTCTGCTCGCTTGGACATCCCACTCGCCCTTATGAAGAAACGATACGCCCTCTGGTGATGTGAAACTCACCCTGTGGCGATAACAGTCGACGACTGCCTGGAAGAGGACTAGCCAGTCCATTTCAAGAATGACATCATAGTCTGTCATCTCTAGGACATAGAGGTCCCATAAAAAGTGTCACCCACTAACCTCTAGAGGGCACTCCTTACACTGACGTACACTCGTCATTCTAGTCCCCAACGAAGTGTCTAGTGTCAAGATATCAGCAGAAGAAAAGATGTAGAGCCCAAGGCTCTCCACAACCGCAACAGATATAAAGCTATGTGAAACCCCTGTATCGAAAAGAGCAGAAGTTAAAACTGAGACAACTAAGATCGTACCTCAAACTGTAGAGGGTCCGGGATCCTGCTCCTGCTGGGTCTGCTCCACTACAAAGGTCTGGCCTGCTCCACAGCCCTGGGACCCTGCCTGACCACTCTGAGTTGATCCACTCTGCTGTCGCTGAAAGACCGACGACTAACCACCACGGCCACGACCTCCACCTCTGCCTGAACGGCCAGAAGAACTCCAGTTCCTTGACTGGTGAGAAACTGGTGGTGCTGCTTCCGAATGTTGAGTCATAGAAGAACTTCTGTCACCAGCTGCTGGTGAGAAGATCTGACAGAAGCGCTGAAGGTGACCCATCTTGCCGCAAGATCGGCACTCCACTGGGTCTCTCTGGTACTGCGGCCTCGTATGTCCAGCCATTCCACACTGGTAGCATATCACCTGGCTACCTGAAGGTGTCTCTCGCCTTCTCGAATTCCCATGCGTAGACTCCTTACGGCGCTTCCTGGTGTCAGTAGGAGGGATGCTAACTCCAGATGCCGAGCCGTCCTGGCTCACAATTCCGGAATCCCTCAGATTGCGCTCTGTGATCAGCGCCTAGTTGACGATATAAGTGATAGAAGTCAACCGGAAGATGTTCACCTGCGATCAGATGTCGTGCCTCAGACCATCCTCGAACTTCCTTGCCATGAATAACTGATTACCTCCTGAAATAGGCGTGAAGCGCTGCAGCTCAGTAAAGCGGGAGGAATACTCCATAACAGAAAGAGTACCCTGCTCCAGACTCATAAACTCTCGGGCTCGATTGGCCCTCAAGGTCTCTGGACAGAAGTAATCATAGAAGATGCGCTGAAACTCGTCCCACGCCATAACCTGCTGGCGTCCCGCCTGTGAGATCACATCCCACCACCTCTTGGCGGAGTCCCGAAACATATAGGTAGCGAGCATGACCCTCCTCTCTGGAGGTGTCTCTAGATGCTCAAAGATCGTCAGCATGACTTCTAGTCATGACTCTGCAGCCTGAGGCCCTCTTTCCCCTGAGAAAGTGGGAGGATGCTGCTGCTGGAAAACCTGCGTCAAATCTGCCATCGACGGGGTAAGAGGCGGTGTTCCCTGAAAAGTCTGCATCATCCTCATAAAGCCTTCCCTGAACTGTGCATCAGCACCGGTATCAGGTATAACTGCTGGTGCCAAGACAGGCACAACAGGAGGATCTGCGGGAAGTCCCTGATCAGCTGTATCCGGCGTCTGATCACTACCCTGCAACTGGCACACAACCGGAGGACGTCTCGGTGGCATGAATCTGCAAGCTCAAACACACACCTTATATCAGGATTAACAGGGACTAAAACATAGAAGTGTAATAAGGGAACACGAGAAATAAAATATTCAAGTTTTACAAAATATGACTACACGGCGTGTTCCCCTAAGTCATTCACATGGGCGTGTACTCCTGCCACAACTGGTCGTGTGACACCCCAACCACACGACGTGTACTTGAATCCTCTTTCTCTGCCCGAGTCCTTCTACACGGCTAAGCCACATGGCTCTTCTAAGGCAAGACTACACAACGTGTTCAAGGTAGGCACGACGTGTACTGGACAAGCTTCACCTGGCCTGTGTTGTTAGTGACACGGCCTGACACACGGCTCACACTACACGGCGTGTTCAAGGCGGACACGACGTGTACGTGAAAGGATAACACCGACCCGTGTTGTTAGTGACACGGCCGGGTACCTGGGTCAAGCTACACGGCGTGTTCAACTGGTACACGGCGTGTTCTCACCACACTTTCCCATCCCGTGTCTTTGCTCACGTGGTCGATAACACGGTTAGAGACTACACGGCGTGTACATAAGAAAAATTGTTTCTTCCCGAACAGAAAAACACATGGCGTGTAGTCAAAACTACACGGCGTGTATTCTAGGTTTTTACCGGACATTAAGCCTCAAAAACTACTCCGGAACCCAGAAAAACACTAAAACGAACATTGAAAGTGCCAAATTCCGATCCGTGAGGGGTCATACTCCCCGCGAATCAAAGCTTGACATCTTATACATGTTATAACAAAGTAAACAAGTCAATGATCCACCAAATTCCGGCCCATGAGGGCCCATAACACCTCAAGAACCAAATTTTGGCGTTCAGTCAAACAAAACCTTACACAAACAATACCCTATTAGACAACAAGTATTTTTATCAAGGCATCTATCACAACAACATGCATATTCTACACAACATCTATCACAACAACATGCAATCGCTAATGCATCCTAAATGACATGTCAAGAATGCATGACATGTGATTTCTAACAAGTGTCTATATGATGCATGAGATGACATACCCTCATCTCATCGGATTGCGACAAAAATAGAACCTCAATAACATCAACAATAACAACACAAATCATGTGAATCACTCAGGGTGAAATCAAATCAACTGTAATAATTGCAAAACTAGAAGAATTACAATTGAACGAGGTAGATTGACTTTTCCCTGTACATGGGTTAGCTACTCCCGGACATAGCTTATTACCAAGTACCTATTCCGTCCTATCCCTGACTATAGGCTCCAAACAGTAAGTCAAGAGAAAAGAATTCCTCTGATACCACTTTGTAACGTCCCGGGTTCGAAACCACCCAGAGGTGCCCCGTACCCGGTTGGTTACATGGTCTCAAGCGCATTTCCCCGAACGCCAGAGGCTGCTGACTAGCAACGAGGGCCTTGGGTGTGATAGTGGGGAAACTATGTCCTCATTGGCAGAGTACACAACGGAAGTAAACAAATACACATAAGAGCGGAAGCAGTAATAATATCATACCAAAAATAAACAACGAAAATTGATAGAAAGTGGTATCATACCAAACAGTAAGTCAAGAGAAAAGAATTCCTCTGATACCACTTTGTAACGTCCCGGTTTCGAAACCACCCAGAGGCGCCCCGTACCCGGTTGGTCACATGGTCTCAAGCGCATTTCCCTGAACGTCAGAGGCTGCTGACTAGCAACGAGGGCTTTGGGTGTGATAGTGGGGAAACTATGCCCTCATTGGAAGAGTACACAACGGAAGTAAACAAATACACATAAGAGCGGAAGCAGTAATAATATCATACCAAAAATAAACGGAAATTGATAGAATAAACTGGAGCACATATATATATATAATAATGCATGATACATATGTCTAGGAAAACAGTGAAACAAAGCACAATGCTGAAATACAGTACTAAACTAAGTACAAAAGAAAAACAGTAATCAGTTCCTCAGCATCGCAAGCCTAAGCTTGGTCCCGTGCTCTCTAGCCCCACAGCATGTCAAGTACCTAAAGTATAAGGGCGCTTGCCCTTGTCTATACCTGCAACAATATAATCTGTTTGAGCCCAAAAGCATGACCCAAATAGGGTGTGAGACTAATCCCAGTAGGCAACCACCACGAGATCGGTGCCTAACAGTCAATGAGTATATGGCAGGTAAAAGTACAGGAAATAGTAAACATGAAGGTACTCTACAGTAAACAATCCACAGTCTCAATACCAAGCAACAACTAAACAAGCAGATAAACACAATAGGTAATCCTCTGGGAAGCACACTCAGTCTAACCCGTCTGGTCCTACCTAACAAGTACAAGCAACCCTCTGGGAAGTACACTCAGTCTAACCCCTCTGGTTCAGTTTAAACATAGACTCTCTGAGGAAGCACTCGCCGTCAATTCCCCCTATAGTCTCGTATCGTAACTAAAGACGCTCGAGGGAAGCACTTACGTCACATTCCCTATGTGGCCCGCGTCGAGGAACTACAGACACTATGAGGAAGCACTCAACGTCAATTCCTCATATGGTCTCGCATCGTAAAATTATAAAGACACTCTGGAGAAGCCCTCAACGTCCATTCTCCTTATGGTCTATACACTAGGTTCTCATGACCCTGTGTAAGTCAAGCACGTGTAGCAGTGCGTATCGGCCAAGGTAAACCTCAAGAACTACTTGGTTAACATTCTACAACATAACAACATAACAGAACAACAGTCACACCATCCTATAATACTGGGCATGGGAAAGTAAACGACCGCCTATCAGGCAGACTAGACCCAAAGGTCAAAACAGACAAAACATGCATGGGAAACACAGCCAAAGCACAACAATTTGCCCTATTCACAATCAAATATCATCTACTTAAGCATACAAGCATAGCAGGAAAACAATAGGGCTAAAACGGTAAACGCGCAATACCCCGTTCATGGGTATTGGGCAAATTTTGCACATAAAACTCAAGGACTTTTAACGGAAAGGCACAAACCACCTACCTCAATGTTAGGAGATCGATATAAGTGAACCTCGAAGCTTCAATCTCCTTAGAATGTCGAAGATTTCCAAAAACGTCTAAAATGTTCAACCCACGATATCTCACGAGAGAGGAGAAATCAGAAGATGGTGCTTTAGGAGAAGAGAGAAGTCACCGATGCGATTCCAACTCAACAGATGATGTTCGATTCAGAGGACGCACGCACGCTCGGGGGTTCGTCGAAGATCCGCGGCCGTACAGAGCTCTCGGTCGAACGAGACCTAAAAGAGGAGTGTTCTGGCGATTAGAGGCGACCACGGTGCATTTAATGAAAAAAAAGAAAGTACACGACGTGTACTAGCCGTTTTCGTACTCCGCTTTAAGCGGCCTCCAGGTCACCCCCACATGGCCGTGTGCATGGCCGCTGCACGGCCAGCACACGGCTACCTGCGGTAACCGAGTACATGGCGTGTACTTCGAAAATTTCCAGAAATTTCTCTTTTTCTCAAAACGACCTGAAAAGGAAAACATACCTGAAAAGAAGATCAGGGTTCTTACAACGCACAACTTGCAACGATGGCGACGATGGCGATGAGGGACCTATGCACAGGGTAGGGATACGGCGATGCCTTGTGGATGTCGTGTGATGCGCTCTATGCCTAGTGGATGCCAAGGGGTATGTTATCGATGACTAGTGAATGCTGAGTAGCTCTCGATGCTTAGAGAATGCCGAGAACATGACTTCCTTGATGCCTAGTGTATGCCAAGTTGCACGATCACACGATGCTGAGTAACATGATTCATGAGCCTCGTGGCTAGTTCTTGATTCTTCTGGCACCTTGATTATCCTTCCGACATAGAGCCGAAGTAGGTACGGCCGGGGGTTTGTGATGGCTTGATTAACGCACGACTGCTTGGTTTTCGATTGTGTGTTACTATGCTTGTTACGCATTTATTATTATTATGGAATACACTGGTATACTTGAGCACATCAGGTTAGTGACGCATTGGTGGTGTCCTACTGAGTCTTGTACTCACACCCTACTCAGACATTTCAGTGCGCTTGTAGATTTCATAAGGGATCCGGGGAAGGGCAAGGGCCCTGTGGCGGACTGCTGAGCTGAGTGTGTAGCTGGTGGTGGACTAGGATGGACATCGGCGGGACCTGCAATTTTTCATTTATTTGTTTATCTGCTTTATTTACCCTGGGCAGACTTGCCACTTTTGGGAGCTGCTTTTATTTGTCATGTATGCCATTTATGCGGTTATTCTGCATGTTTACTCTAATGATTTATTATATTAGTTATTGTTTATTATTGATCCTATGACACAATATTGAGGGTATAATCTTTCCATCGTTGGACTCAGACCCTCGCTGTTAGTCGACAGCCTCTTGCGTATGAGGAGGCGCGATTGAGGTTCCGACTCGGACTCGGTGGTTCGGTTTGTTGGATTTGGTGTAGCCCGATCCTCTTTGGATGTTGTTGGGCTAAATGTTTCCGGCCTATATTGCGCACCAGAGCGTCAACTCTGCGGGTTGAGCTCCATGGTGAGCTCGTTGGGGGTTGGAAAGGGCAATGCGCCTCTGCTCTGGGGGCCGAAGGTCGCCGGTTCAAATTTTGTGGGCACTGTAGCAACTCTGACCACTATAGCAGAGCTGACTGACCGACACTGACAAGGTACTGCAGCAGTACGGATTTTGGAGTCAACAGTACTGTAACTCATTGGATTTTCAGCCGTCGGCCACTATAGCACTTTTGACTTGGGTGACCACCTTTCATTGTAGCGATGCGGACTTCTTGTGCTGTTGGTGGAACAACGGATCGTCTTTCTCCTTTTTTAGCCCATTTCGGGCTAGGCTTGGTGATTGAGAACCCTAAAACTCTCTGTAAATTGTGCTCCCGAATCATAGTGAAATTCTGCCTCTCTGTGGAAGTGAGGATCATTTCCCGAACCACGTAAATCTCTGTGTCCAAGTTCTTATTCTTCTTTTGTGGTGTTCCCGCATCACGGGTCGGGACGTTACACTTGCAATTCACCACCTTGAGGTTACCATGTGATGGACTCAGATACATATGTATCATTCTCTATATATAGGTGCTCTATCCATCACACCGCTTGTTTATACCACATTGACCTACTTTGTGGGATCTCCACTTAGCGGTTCGGTTGTTATATGAATCAATCATGGGTTTTCAGTCTCATCCCCAACCTGAAATTTTGAACCATGGTAACTTCAAATCCCTATCAGACCTCGGACCCCAGATATCATTGAGTGTCACTTAAACACGTTTCTTTGTCTTATGATTGTACTTGGTACTGCTAATCCTTGCTATTGTAGCCTGATTGTCATAATGTACAAAGATTACCCGAGTTGGCTTGCTAGTTATCGGCAATGTGAATAACAATCCATGTAGCCACTCAATATCCTCTCCAACATAATCAGTAGTCATGACCCTATCAGACCTTGGACCCCAGATATCATTGAGTGTCACTTAAACACGTTGCTTTGTCTTATGATTGTACTTGGTACTCTTAATCCTTGCTATTGTAGCCTGATTGTCATAATGTACAAAGATTACTGGAGTTGGCTTGCTAGTTATCAGCAATGTGGATAACAATCCATGTAGCCACTCACTATCCTCTCCAGTAGTATCTAAAGCGCATAACTCAGTTGGGTTCGAATGGTCTGTTTATAACGCTGCCACGTGAGGTAAAAACATGCCCTGTACAGTCATTGCTCCTAGAGTTTTTGGCTATCCAGCTCGCATCACTGTACACCTCGAGTAACATCTGGGAATCTCCCATAATGTAACCCAAGGGAAGTTGTTCCCTTCAGGTACTGAAGTACCCTACCGAGTACCTCCCAATGGGTCCCTATTGGGACAACTATTATATCTTGACAACTTTGAGACTGCAAAAGAAATATTTTTTGTCTTTTACAGTTTGTAGGATATTGCAAACTTCCAATGATCTGAGAATACCTTAACTAAGCCATGGGAACACTGCTCTCATTTTTGAATAATGATATAGAATGATCATATGGAGTTTTAACATCTGCGATTTTGATAACCATGTTTCTCAAGTGTCTTTTTCTCAACATAATGAGATTGACAAATTGTTATCCCCTCAACTGAACGAAATAGAGTCCTAAAATTACATTTGCAACTCCCATATCCTTTATTTTAGACTTGTTATTCAAAAACAACTTGTCTCATTAATAAATTAATAATCTCAATATTGGACCCTGTTGAATGGAGAAACCCACTTGCCTCCTTACCTCAAAGTGAGGCGGAGGCGTTCTTTTATAATGAACGAGAAACTCCACATCGGACCACAAGTCCGATGTGGGATACAGACTCTAACACTCCCCCTCAAGCTAGGTGTACCTAGCTTGGACACATAATGAAAAGAAAACAATAAAACAGACGCTAACACTTCCCCTCAAGCTGGACATACCTAGCTTGATTACAAAACATGACGAAAACAGAAGAAACGGAAATAAGAAAAATGATGTTGATGCTGCTCCCCCGCAAGATGGTAATGTGATGCCGCTGAAAAAGGATGGGTCGTCGCCGGAAAAGTGCGTGGCCGGACATCAGAGCGCCGGGAAATCCACACTGGCGGGTCGGTCGTCAGAGCGTCGGGAAAATCCGCACTACGGGCCGGTCGTCAGAGCGCCGGGAAAACCGTAATGTGGGGCCGATCGTCAAAGCGCCGAGGAATCCGCTCGAGAGGGCCGGTCGTCAAAGTGTCGAGGAAGCCGCAATGGCGGTGCCGGTCGGCGAAGCGCCGGGAAATCCACTGAAGGAGGCCGGCATGGAGGGAGCAGATGAGCAGAGGTGGTACGGGAGGCCGGCAGGGCTGGAAACCGGCCGCTGGAGGAGCCGGCAGGGATGGAGGCCGGCTGTCGAAGGGAGGCCGCCGGGCGGAGAGGCGCGCGGGAGGGTGAAAGGAGCCGCCGGACAGCAGCAGACCGCCGAGGAAGGGAGGCCGCTAGGAAGGGAGGCTGCCGGCGCAGGGAGTCCGTCGGAACATCCGCAGGAGGCGTGAAGGCCGGCTGCTGGAAGCGCTGGCAGAGGGAGAGGCCGGCAGCAGGAGGAGGGGAGTCGCGCGCATGGAGCCGCGTAGGGCAGGCCGTCGGGGCAGGGCGGGGCCGCTGGATGAGGGAGGGTCGCGCGCAGGGATGGAGGCCGCTGGATGAGGGAGGGCCGTCGGGATCGCGACGGGATGAAGGGGGCCGACGCGTGCGCAGCGGGGAAGCAGGCGCCGGGAGCAGCGGGAGGCGCGGGAGGCCGTGGAGCAGCGGGAGGCGCCGGAGGCGCTGGAGCAGCGGGAGGCGCCGGGAGCAGCGGGAGCCGGGAGCCGCGTCGCGCCGAGGGCGAGCCGCCGGGGAAGAGGCGCCGGGGCGAAGCCGAGGAGCCGGGAGCCGCGGAGCCGGGACGTCGGGGCGAGCCGGGGACGCCGGGATGAGGGCCGCCGGGATGAGAGGGCCTCCGTGAGGGGAGCGCCGGAGAAGGGGCGCCTGGGCGGGGCGCCGGGGCGAGTCGCCGATGGGGAGATCCTGCGCGCCGGGAAGGGAGACCCGCCTGGGAGCTGGGCAGGGCAGAGGCGGAGGGGCGGCGGCAGTAACCCTACGGGGCCTTCAGGCCGCCGCCCCCCCGGACGGGAAACCCTGAAGGGAAAAGAAAAAAAAAATGTGAGGGAGGAATCAAACCTCCTCTGATACCATGTTGAATGGAGAAACCCACTTGCCTCCTTACCTCAAAGTGAGGCGGAGGCGTTCTTTTATAATGAACGAGAAACTCCACATCGGACCACAAGTCCGATGTGGGATACAGACTCTAACAGACCCAAACAAAAGAATGCCATCAACATATAAGCACAACACAATACAAGAACCACTTGCTGATTTGCACTATACGCGCTTGTCTGTTTCATTTACTTTGAAGTCAAAACATAGAATTGTTCTATCAAATTTCTCATGCCATTACTTAGATGCTTACTGAAGTATATACAAAGACTTAACCAATTTGTAGACCTTATGCTAATAAATATATGCTACAAATCCTTTTAACTGGTTCATATAAGTCTTCTCTTCAAGGTCACCATGAAGAAAAACCGTTTTCGCATCCATTTGATGGATGTTGAAATCATATATGGAAGCCAACACGATGGGCACTCCAATGGGGTACTCACACGAGCTACCGGGGAATAAGTGTCAAAGTATTATATTCTCTCCTTTGTCTAAACCCCTTAGCAACCAATCTGGATTTATACTTATCAATGGTTCCATCTGGATTGTGTTTCCTTTTAAATATCCATTTACATCCAATAGTATTGTACCCTGGTGGAAAATCAACAAACTCTCATGTTCCATTAGAAAGAATCGAGTCAATTTCACTTTTGATTGTATCTTTCCAATGCCTTGTTTCAGATGAAGTCATGACTTGTCAAAAGGTGGTAGGCCCGTCCTCGACGTTGTAAGTAATGAAATCACTTCCAAAGTCCTTGAAAACCTTTGTCCTTTTACTCTTGGGATCATCCATTTCATTAGACCTGTTGTGTCTTGAAATACTATTTGGATTTACCCCCACATTTGTCGAACTCTTCACATGTTCATGGATGGACACAGATGTGAGGGCTGAATCTAAAGTAAAAACATCTTTCGGTACTCCGGTTTTCATCGTCGCTTCACAAAACTCAATAATGGCATCCACATCTATGCCAAAAATCTCAGATTTAACCACTAAGAACATTAAAGCATAAGACATTTCAACATATCCGGGAAAGACAACATCAACTGTTTTAGGCCTTTTGTCATTTCCTTTTGTGCTCCGGAACTAATACCGGCAAGACAGCCCCGCACTCAGAAATATCGTAAGCTTGACTTTCTTCCTTTCCAGATTTCAAACAGAGTGTTTTCCTTATGTTTATGAGGGACTCTATTCAGAATATGGCAAGCCATATTCAAAGTCTCTCCCCACATGTATTTAGGCAATCCAGAAGTCAAAAGAAGACTATTGATCATATCTTTCAATGTCCTATTCTTCCATTCAGCTATCCTATTAGACTGAGGAGAAGAGGCGTCTTCTCATGAATGATGTCGTTGCTTTGGCAATATTCAACAATTGGATTTGACACATATTCTCCACTCTATCAGATTTTAACCATCTAAGTTTCTTGCCTGTTTGAAGTTCAACTTCATTCTTATAAATGACGATTTTTTCAAGTGCCTCATCTTTACTTTTTAACAGATAAACATGACAATATCTACTACAATCATCAATGAAGGTGAGAAAGTATTTCCTATGGTCTTTAGTCAACGTGCCATTGAATTTACAAATATCTGTGTGTATCTGCTCATGCAACTGTGTATCCCTTTCATCCGAATGATAAGGTTTTGTAGTTTGCTTAGCCTCCACACACAAATTTTGATTTCTTATCAATGTCATGCTTTGGTATTACTCTGATTCATTATCTGTTTAATAACACCAATATTCAAGTGACCAAAACATGTGTGCTAAATATCAGAACATTTAACATAATTCACAACATGAATTTTAAGAACAATATTCACTTTAAAAATACTAGCACGTTCAACCCTAAGTTTAAACAAACCATCAGACATATAACCTTTGTTGCTAAAAGAACCTGTTTGCAAAATAACAATTGTATTTCATTTAAATGAAAATTCAAGACCCTCTCTAACATGAAACACTGAGAATATTTCTGTGTATTGCAGGTACATGCTGCACCCTATGTAAAGACAGAATGCGCGCTGAAGGAAACAAAGTCCACAGGCCTATTCCATGCACCCTTGTAGCACTATTATTTCCCATCTTCACAGACTTGCCATATGTAGGCTGATAAGATAGAAATAGAAATTTAGCCTCATTAGATTCCATCACCATGATAACCTAAGCAGGAATTGTAGGTCCTTGTTGGGCCTTGGTTTCCTTGCTAGGACAATCGTTAGCCCAATGCCCAACTTGTCCATAATCCCAGCACGGTTTGTTTGCATTCGTTTTTTTGGCCTTGTATATTGTTTTCAAATTCGGGTTCACATTGTGCAGTTTCTGACCAAACCTTTTGTTGTTACCATTTGTTATCATATTAACCATTGGTTCAACTGATACCCTTATGGTTTTCATTCCTATGTCGTTTTTCCACAGAATTTTCAATCATAACATCTTCAAGAGATAATTTCCCTCTGATGCTTGAGAGTTAAACCAAAACCCTCTGAAGACCGAGGAAATTTCTCCACAATTGACATTACTTGAAACTTCTCAGAAAGTTTCATTTATGCTTTAAACAGTGAATGTATGGTACACATAAGTTCATGTGTTTGTTCAGTCCTTGATTTGCCTTCAACCATTTGGAATTTCAGGAATTTCGAAACCGAATACTTTTCCAGACCCAAGTCATCAATATTATATTTCTTATCCAATTTATCCCGTAGTGATTTTGCAGCGTGTGTCTCAGAACAATACACATCAAACAAAAGGTTTGATAATGCAGAGAGAATAATCCCTTTGCCTAATTGATCCATTTCATTTAGTAATTTCATTAGGTTTGGGATCATCCTTAATTGGTTGAGGTTTTTTAGATTGAATCGTAGGCAACGGATCCCTAATTGTAAACTAGATCTTCATACGTTGTTGAAACATTTGAAGCACTGCCCATTAAACTTTTCTGTTAGTTCAAGCATATCTACTTTATTAACGACTCCAATTCTAGGACCTAACGAGGTCATTTTGACAATTACAGGCCATGATAGATTAATCTTAAATATCTTCTTCAAGATTGTTGGGAAAACACACACGTAATGGTATGTAAATGTGGTGATTGATTTGAATGGACCGATCATAATATTGTATAAAACAATGGATGATCCAAGTAACGCGACCAAACTGATATGGAATATCAAAATATCAAACATTTGGATCAAAGAATTCTTATCAAGCAAAATTCTTGACTGAATCGTGAAGTAAACTCGATTTGGCTTGAAGAAGATATTGCCCCTCTAACGTTGTGATGGGTTTCTGCTACTCTACTTCCAGGATAAGACAGTCCAGATCGGAAGTAGTGCAATCTGTAGTAGATCTCTTTGAAAACCTCTTCAGTTTGCCAGAAATCGCAGCGGAAAGTTGGTAACTTTTCCCTCAGGAGGAGGTGGTATATATCAACAAAACAGGGCGGCTAAGTAGTCAGCCTGATCTGTCAAGTAACAAATTTGATTTAATTGTCTGTTCTGTCAATTAACAGACTACTTATTACTGTTACAATCGTTACAAATCGGTTGAATAATCTATTAATGATTCTGCAGTAAAAAGACAGGACTCCAGACGATTCTCCCAAACGCCCGAGCCAAGCCGAGGCAAGGCGAGGCATGGCGCACGCCTGTGACACTCCCGTGTCTCCTCTTATAGTTTATCTAGGAGTCGAAACACTCTTATAACTATAAAAGCATCTTCATATTTCAATATTCTATCGATGTGGGGCAACTCCACGTTAGAATATTAATTGCTTAAATCAGAGTCTTTTATTTATGAATTCAAAAGTCACCAATTGTTTCTTTAAATAAATATATATTTCTACCAAATGTAACAATAATCCTTTGTTGCTTTGACCAATAAATTAATTTCTTTGACCGATTAATTGATTCCCAATTAAGCTCACAATTGGTCAACCAAAACTGCATATTATTATACTCAGCCAATTCTTGCATTCTCAGGTATTTTGTATAGCGGAGAGTGGGAAGTGTGATGCTAACTTAGACATTTGGAGTCTCGAAGTCACGTGTTATGTGTTTCATTGTGGGGTTCCACCTTTTGAGGTGCAGGAACATTCTGACATGTACATATGTTACACTGTCCATGAACTGTGTGAGTTCGAGAGAGCATGGTCTGTTGTTTTACTTGTGTAAGGAAAGGGTTCTGTTTAGAATGTCATCCAATTCGTGTTCTGATATTTTTAATTTTTATGTTGTGGTTGTGTGAATCTTAGGATCGTGCAAGTGGATTTGAAGTTCCCTTTGAAGCTGGTAGTCTCTACCGCCATCAAGGATCTCATCACTCAAGTGAATCCTGCTGCCTTCTTTATTTTGATACTGAGTTTGTGTATGTTGTGTTGTTTTGAGTAGATGTTGGTGAAGAACTGTATCCTTGAGTGTTGTTGAAGGACTGCTCTATGGAAGGTTCTGCAGCGGTGGAACAGCCTTGGGTATTATTAGAGAATTACAGGTTTGGGAGGGGGTGTTGTATGCATTTTTTTCTGACCTTCCCTTTGCTTTTTAAATTCTGAAGAAGTGTTTTATTATTTATATAATTATTTTTTTTCCAGAAATTTGAACATGTTTTTTCAAATTAAGCATCTACATAACCCTACATCCACCCTTTTATTAGGTTTCATGAAAACTAATTTTTTAATATAATAATTAAAATATGTATATTATATATAATTATATTATCACACCATTGGTGTGGAGTGATGCCAAGGAAGCATAGAATCCACTATCGATGTTGATGAGAGTCTCGTGCTTCCCCTTCTCCACCACGACTCCATTTTTAACCACTGCAATCATGTGCGCCCCTCTGATGGTGGACAGCCGGTGTGCTACCACCACAGTTGTCCGGTTCACCATCACCCGCTCCAGCGCATCCTGCACCACCCGCTCCGACTCCGTGTCCAGCGCGCTCGTCGCCTCGTCCAGCAGTAGGATCCTCGGCTCCTTCACCATTGCCCGTGCGATTGCTACTCGTTGCTTTTGCCCTCCCGACAGCTGAATCCCTCGCTCCCCCACCACTGTCTCATACCCCTGCACCACCACACCCACCAAATGGGATCTCTACTCTACAGTATGGGTAGAGAAGATTATAATTAGTTTCAACCTGTTGGAGCCCACTGATGAAGCTGTGAGCGTTGGCCATCTCTGCCGCCGCCACAACCTCTGCCTCTATTGCATCCATCCCCTTCCCGTAAGCGATGTTCTCTCGGATGGTGCGGTTGAACAACACCGGCTCCTGGCTCACCACCCCCATCTGCTGCCTCAGCCACCCCACCCGCAGCCTCCGGATCTCCACCCCATCCAGCTTTATCTCGCCCCCATCTGGGTCGTAGAACCTCTGCAACAACGAAACCACCGTCGACTTCCCGCTCCCGCTCTCTCCCACCAGCGCCACCGTCTGAAAAGGCCATTTTCAGAAAAGATTTAGCATCCCTTCATTCCATCTTGATTTTGTTAGTGCAAGGAACGTGTGAATCAATCTTACCTTGTCGGACTGAATGCTCAGGCTGAGGTCACGGAAAATCTGTATATTGGGCCTGGTGGGGTACCGGAAGCTCACATGCCGGAGCTCGATGTCTCCCTTCACACCTTCCAAGGTTTCCCCGGAGTCATCGCTCGGGTCTATCTTCGATGGCCGGTCCAGAACTGAGAAAATGGAGGCGGTGGCGGTTTTGGCTTTGGTGGAGTCGGAGGTGAGGGTGCTGGACTGGGAAATCGCGGTGGCTGTCATGGTCAGAGCGTAGAACACCTGCACAGCATGAGGATATTTAAATGGGAGTGCATGAGTCCACAGATCTGAGAGGTTCTTTCACTAACCCTGAAAACCTTGGTGAAAGTTGTTTTCCTATGCTCGACCAGCTGAGCTCCGGCGTAGAAGCTGCTGGCGTAGACACTGAAGAGCAGAAGGAAAGACACCCCGCAGCCGATCCCGCTGATCAACCCGTTCTTGATTCCCATTTTCATGGGAGCCCAACATTTTTTATGGTACAGCTGCATCACCTTCTCCTCCGCACAGAAGGAAGCCACCGTCCTTATGCTCCTGATTGCGTCGGTTGCAATCTGGCTCGCTTCTTCGTACATCATCTATGGCCAATTGACAGATCTAATGTACATTATAATAATAATTGCAGGAACTATATAAGCCATATAACTGCTACATACCTTGGTGTCTGAACTGAAGCCTTTCATGAACTTCACTTGAACGTAACCATTGGCTCCCACGAATGGCAACAACACAAGGACGATAAGTGCCAGCTGCCAGCATGCTGCGAAGGCAATGGCCAGGCTGACAACCGTGGAAGCAGCATTCTGAACGAGCTGAGCAAGGGCATCTCCCACCAGAGCCCGCACTCTGGCTGCATGCGCAGAGAGGCGTGCACCGATGACTCCACTCGAGTTCTTGGGCTCATCAAACCACCCCACCTCCATGAGAACCACCTTCTTGAAGCACATGGATCGTATTCTTCTTATCAACTTGCTCCCGGCTATGGCAAAGAAATACGTCTGCAGCGGATAGGCCATCCCAGCAGCCATGCCGAGAACACTGAACATCACTGCCCAAAACTTCGAATCCTTCCTCAACCTGTGTGGTGTCTCGTAAAATATCTTGATCATGCTCGAAAACAGTATCCCAAAGATCGGAAATATCATGCCATTGAGGATAGCAGATACGGTGCCGAGAAACAAGACAGGGAGTTCGGGCCTGTTAAGCATTGCAAGGCGCCGGAGCAGGGCCTCTGGTGGTGGCTTTGACGTCTCTGAGGGGGTGCTGGCTCCTGGATCAGCATTGGAAGGTTCAGAGATATTGAGCCCATTGGGAAGGCCACATGCCGTCGAGAATGAGTGGTGGCTGTTGTTTCCTCGCCCTGATGATGCCCGGCTAATGGATTGAGGAAATGACAAACTTTGACTTGACTGCCGGAAGGATTGCCCACCCAGTTCCAATGAGATTTCTGATTTGCTCTGATCTTCATGAGCTTGATTCTCTGATTCCTTGTTATCTTCCTGTAAACGGACAAGTTGAGAGTATGCACTATCTGGATCACTGAGCAGAGATTTGTGTGAACCTGGCCAATTAAAAACAATGATCAGGGAGGATATGGAAATTGCGAATTCTTACAAAATTTCCTGCAGAAACGGTGAAGGGCTATCTAGAAATAGCACAAAATTCATTGAAGACACGGTTATGATGATTACCCATTTCAACCAGCTTTCCTCTATGAATCACAGCAGTCATGTCAGCATTTCTCACTGTGCTCAAACGATGGGCAACAACAACAGTAGTTCGACTCACCATGATCCTGTCCAATGCCTCCTGCACCATTCTCTCTGACTCCACATCAAGAGCACTCGTAGCTTCATCTAGCAGTAAAATCCGAGGGTCTTTCAGAATAGCCCTTGCTATGGCAATTCTCTGCTTCTGTCCACCAGAGAGCTGTGTGCCATGCTCACCCACCAATGTGTCAAGTCGCTGAACAAACATTTGGTATAATAGCCATTAGCTTTTACAAAACATGGGATACAATAAGACTGAGTGGAACCTGAGGGAGTTTATCTATAAATTTAGCAGCGTTTGCTAGCTTCATGGCGACCCTTATTTCTTTAGCTGTTGCCGCATCCTTCCCATATGTAATATTTTCCCTAATGCTAGAAGCAAACAGCACAGGTTCTTGGCTGACGAGACTAATCTTCTCCCTTATCCATTTAAGCTGAAAATCCTTCAGATTAATTCCATCAATGAGAACCTCACCAGCTTGAGGATCGTAAAACCTTTCTATCAAGCTGATAACTGTTGATTTCCCGCTTCCACTTTGCCCAACCACCGCCATGGTTGTGCCGCTTTTAATTGCGAGAGAGAAGCCATCGAATATTTGCTCATCTGGTCTTGCGGGGTAGCTAAAATAAACACTTCTCAGCTCTATATCTCCGTGAATATCATCCAATACCTTTCCATTCAAGCTGGGGGCATCGATTTCTGCTGTTCTTTTGATTGTCTCAAATATCTGGAATGCTGCAGCTTGACCGGCAGCGAAGGCACTCATGCAAGGGGATGCTTGCCCGAGAGACCTGTTATTCACACATGTGAGATGCCTTATTCTGGTGAGACAAAAGAACAACAAGCTTAAGATTATAAAGTACGGTGCAGGAAATTTCATCCCGGTCTTCAAAGAAATGAACAACTTACAGTGAACTAATTAAAGTGACAATAATAATGTTGATTACTTCCCCCCCAGTATATCCCTTTTCAATTATCAGCGTTGTGCCAAACCATATAGCCAGGGAATAAGTGAAGAATTGGACACCAATGCCTGCACCAAGTCCTAATCCAGCAGTCCAGCCTTCCCGAACACCGACTTCACAAGCTTTATTGAGAAATTTGTCGTAATCATTTACAGCTAGTCTCTCCCCAGTAAATGATGCAACCTAGGAAAGCAGAAAATCATGGTCTTGGATACAGAAACACTTGAACATTGAATTCGAAGCCACTTGAAACTATACCAAAAAACACTCCAGCTCCGTGTGCAACTTACAGTTCTGATTGAACCAATTGTCTGTTCCACAACATTTGCTGCTCTGGCGTATGCATTTTGCCCTCTAGTTGTCATTTTAAAAATAATTATGGATATTGCTGCACGGGATGCAACAAGAAGGGGCATGGAAGATAGCAGGACAAGTGATAAAAGCCACCCTTTGGTGAATGCTATTATGAATCCCCCAAAGAATGTGGTAGTCAGCTGTATAAATTTCCCAACCTATACATAAAAGCAACAAGACAAGCAATTAAAACAGGGAAGGAAAAAACCCTTCAAATTTTTAATGGATAACTTATACTATTAACGCTACCTTCTCACTCATGGCATCTTGTATGAGAACAGTATCGCCAGACATCCTTCCAATAACTTCTCCAGTGTTTGTTTGTTTATCAAAGAATGATATGTCTTGTTTTAATATGTTCTTCAAATAGACTTCGAATTCTTACAGCCTGTCTTTCTCCGGTAACCATCCAACAAGTCACCTCTAATAAGCATGAGAGATTTCAAGACCCATTTTCTTCCATAAAAATTAGTGTAGATTTTTGAGTTGAAGATATGCTTACGCAGAAATGCTGCCACAGTAGCCCCCAGGCCTAGGTAAACAAACTTCAGGCTAACCTTCAAACAGGGTAAAACCAATCATCAATACAAAAATGTCCCGGGAGAACCAGTTTTAGATAATGAACCAAAATCAAGGTAGAGACAGGGTTTTGACGGTTGGATTGAAATATTTAATCGCGTCCTATGAGCTACTGGTAAGGAAGAAGCATCGGGCATGCCATACCTTGGAAACTTCATGAACAACATTCTTGTTGTGTTGGTTTACTCCAAAGGAATCAATCACTTCCCCCATGAGTATGGCCATCAGTGGCATACACATCCCATTCCCAATGGCACCGATTGTGCCAGTAATAATGAATAAAATATCAGTTGAATCTGCAAATGAAAATAGCTTCTGGAATGGAACACTGAAGGTTTTTTTCTCAACCTTCTTCACTTCTTCATATCTCCTTTCTTTGATATGAGGATTGTATCAATGAACCTGAAAATGGTTAAAATTAGCGAGTCGAGCTGAAACCCAGCTGAATGGTTAAAGAGATTAAAAGATTAAAGAAACCCTTAATTCAATCCATCACGAGTTGAAATCATGCCACTAGAAGCTACCAAATTCTTCTACGTTTTGACGAGCTGAGATCTGCAAAAGCAATCAGAGTGGGAAAGGAGAAAAGAGGAGAGTTCGAAGACGAGTGTGAAAATGTACTTAAAATGCGGGATTGCCTACTGCTGGTGGTATGGCATGCAACCTGGTCTGATTCTGGGATGAGCAGGGCACTTGTTTTTCCTTTACGGGAATGGGAAATCCGACATTATCTATTTTCTTTTTGACTTCGCTTTTTAGAATTTCTTTTCTCCATTGGGGTTTTGTCCAGTCAAATATCCTGCTTATATTCAAAACTATAGAAATTTAATATCTTTGTTTTTTTAAAGAATTTGATCTAAAAACGTACATTAAATCAATTCATTCCATCTTGATGAGAATTATATCAATGAAAATATACTTTTTGATGGACCTAATTGTCAACTTTTGCTCCATTTAGCTCATTCCATTTGAACTGATTTAAGAATTGTTTTTCTGTTTAAAATTGATCATGGAATTCAAAAGAAACCTCTCTTTTATAGATTTACAAATAAATGCAAATTTTGATTTGAATGTATTGTTGTGTCCAGTTTTTTTTTTCACTTACTGATAGGTTCATTTTTTTTTAAACGTGATAACACCCTTTTTTTTATATGACAAACATGTACTACGTAACACGTGTTTTATTATTCAAGCCATAGTATATAATTTCTCTATTTTAGGAAAATACATATTTTATGCTTAAAACACATATAATATACATACATACATACATATTTTTATTTTTTTAATGTGTTTTGTGTGTATATCCAATTTATACATTTTTTTCTTGATTATCTAAGCTTGTTTTCTCCGTTTAGATCATATGATGCTCATTTTCATCTTTAAAAGTACTTATAATTCTAAAATTGAACTTCGGATCATTATGGACAAATCCCCCATCATATTAACATCAAATTTGTTTCTACAAGTCACAATTGAATCAATGATTCTTATCCTTTTTTTGTGATAATTCAAGATCATTTTCTAAGTTCTGATTGGTTGACACATGTTTATAGAACTTAAGACTAATAATTATATAAAACTCATTCCGGTTGCATCACATATCAGATTAATATGTGGTGTTCTTATAGGTCAAAAATGAATCAATGATATTTTTTTATTTTTTATTTTAAACAGACTACAAATTATTCTGGAAACATCACACATCAAATTGAGTCATTTTGGTCACATTGCAAGTTAGATTGATGTGAAGTTTGTTCCTTCATAAAGAAATTAATGATTGTTGTCCTATTTTTTTTTACGACAATCATGACTTATTTGCTCAGTTTTTGTATGACCGGAGTTTCTAGAACTTAAGTCTTATAATCGTAAAAATATTTTTTGAATCATTATGAGTATATATAATGTTGGATTGAAATATGGTTTATTTCCACCGATCACAAATTAATCGATGATAAATTTTCTAAATTTTTACAATCATTCAAAATCATTTTCTTGATTTTAATCTTTTGATGGAAGTTTGAAACTTAAAAGAGTTATAATTCTAAAAAGAATGTTTGGATCACTATGGAAACATCACACATTGCATTGACATGCGTTTTTTTCCAACAAGTCACAAATGAATCAATGATTATTTTTCTAAAATTTCATGACAATTAAAGATCCAATGATTATTTTTCTAAAATTTCATGACAATATAGATCATTTGATCGGTTTTAATCATTTAACACATGTTTATAGAACTTAAAAGACACATGTAGTTATAAAAAAGACTCTTTGAATCATTCGAGAGACATCTCATGTCATATTGATGTGTTTGTTACTACATGTTACAAATAAATTGATTACCATTATCCTAAATTTTTACAGCAATTTGAGCTTGTGTGCTAAGTTTAGATCATTTAAAACATGTTTGATAAACTTAAAAGATATTTTAATTATAAAAATGAAATTTTATTCATTCTTGGAAATTTTTACATTACATTGACATGTGTCTTATTGCTACAATTTAAACATTAATCAATAGTCGTTTTCTAAAAATTCTACGATAATCAAAACTCGTTTTCACAGTTTTAATCAACACATGTTTTTTATGGAGATTTGCCATAAAGCCAGTAACATAAGATGTTTTGGCTATATCATTTTATACGACATGTATATGTTATATGGTACAACCTATAGGAACAAGTCATATCATATGCCTTGTTAAAGGCATATCGTAAAACATGGATATGATTACATAACACCCTACGATTGAGAATGACAGCCGAGCGTTAAGTGTTAACGCTCGGGTGATCTTCCACGTATGCTAAACTGTCATTGATTAAATTTTTCATAAGATGAAACGTTGGGAGAATGAATCAACAAGGGTTAGAGTTGTAATCGACATGCCATTTACTCATACATTGAGAATGTATGAGTAAAATTTTGAGAGGATTGAGGAGTGTCCCTGAGGCCTGTATAAGAATGATGATGCATTGAGGCTTGTGTGTGTGATCTACGCCCAAGATTTCTCTGCTGATTCTCCCATTCCCGAAGCTCTCTTCCTTCTCCTTTCTTAGCCATCATGAGATACTAGCATATCACGGTCACAGGGAGGATCCCACCCAAGCGTAGGGTGATTTAGTCGATCCGTGGATACACCTTGGATGGAAGAGACTTTTGGGTGTTCCTCGGTGGTCTTCATCAAGCACTGATTGAAGCCATCAGTAGCAGCCATCTTTGATGAAAGGTATGAAATCTTCATTTTATATATACATGTGGTTTTAATTTCAATGCAGACTGATCTTGGTTTTATGATTTCTAATGACTTTCACTACGTTGCATAAGTGTTGTTCGATCCTTACCAACCCATCATTGGTATCAGAGTCATGTTGTGTTTCTTGATTCTCAAAATCATGTTTGAAAAATGAAGAAATTGGTTATCGTATTTCATATTGTAACACTTATCATAAGAAACAACTGAAAATTTGAACTGTGCCTGGTTTTATGTTATGTGATATCATAAGACATGATAAGATCATCTTGTATGATATAGGATATCATAACAAGCAACATAGTGTAATTCTTTGGTTTTGATGTATCACAGGGTATGATATATCTAGTCATAACATACGACATCCTTGGTTTCTAATGTTTTCATAGCATTAAAATATAGCATCGTATCGCTTTGGCGATATCGATGCATATCATAAAATACAACTAGTTGATAGCCGAAGGTGATATCACTGCTTATGATTGATAACGTATATCGTATATGAAAATTGATAGCATCAAGATTATCTATCACGGGTCTTCGAATATCAAATGTAAAATATGATATAAGTTGTGGCTTATTGTGTCTTATGGTATGGAGATATCGTAGAATATGATATACATGAAAATTTTATTTTTCTTAAATTTCAATTATGAATTGAATTATATAATTCATAGATTGTTTATAAATTATGGAAAAAGATATTTTGGGATATTTATTTAATTTATAAAATGTTTATAAATAAATTAATTATAAAATGTTTATAATTATTTATTAAATGTTTATGAAGCATTTATTAAATAAATATTCCATAATATTAATTGTTAATATTAAATACCTTTTAAAATTATATGGCATGACATAATTTAAATATAAAATGTTTATATGGAAATTATAAGTGTAATTTACAAAGTGTTTATAAATTACAAAATAAGACAAAAGATAAGAGTTTATATTCAATATTACGACTTGTTCATAATAATTAATTTGAATTGTTCAAATTAAATGTCCTATTTAAGGAAATTATTTAAACCATGTCAAAATGATTTTGATAATTGATATTATCAAGGTTTAAATAATATTGAATATTTGATATTTAAATTATGTAATTTGTTTACATAATATAACTAGAATATAAAATGTTTATATTTCATTTAACATCATATATTTAAAGTAGAATTCTATATAAAAAGATAATATATAATTTGAAGGAGTTCATATTAGAGGTAAATATAAAGTTTTTATATTTATTTAATTATAGATTGTCCACAATACATGGCTAAATTATAAAGTGTTTATAATTGAATTTATTTATGAACTGTTCATAGATTGTTTATCCCATGTTTAAATATATGAATTGTCCATTTATTTATTTTACCCCCTATATTCATGAGTATAATTGTTATATTATGGATGAAAGTATTGACAGCCCCACATGGCATCGTTAGTTCCCTACAGTGCTATACAAAAACAAAATTTATAAAACCCTGACAATCCTAACTCAAAGTTTAGTACTTGGTAAGTCTGAGTGTCAAACCCACAAGGACGATTCGTATGTTCTAAATTAATTAGGAAATTGAAATTGCAATTGATTGGTTGTTTGCAAGAAAAGAGAAACAATAACAGGATTGATTGGGATTTGAATCAAGATGAGAGACATGTCAGGTTCAGTGATTTTCAGGTTTATGTGCTAGGTATTTATTTAAAAGAGTGTATTCAGTTTTGGTGTCGGAGTTGGGTCAGCAGAGATCCTTGGTCTTGATATCCTGACCTATTCCTATAACTGCGCCTTTGGAATGGTCATCTACTCGGTTCAAGCACCAGAATAGGCAACCCAAAACCATGTTTAAACATAACTAACATAAATTACACAATGGTCATGGGAAAATTAGGCTAATTAATTGATGCAACGAAATGAAACACCTCAAATCGCACACAATGGTCATGCAATACGAAAAAGAAGATGAATTAGAATTGAAAGAATGAGTTGCACCAATCCAAAAACATGAATAATGTAAACAAATAATCCCTATGCACACACCCCCCTACAATCACATCACCCGACACTAATGGGACTACTCGCTCATGATGAGAGCGAGTGACATGGGTACCCGAGGAGGAATGACGACGAAGAGAGGCTCCGGATCATCACCTGTGGTCTGGAGGATGTTTTTTAATGTTCATTGGGTGCCTCTGCCCCAGAGTAAGTTGGAATGGTGGATGGAGGCCCCCTTTTATAGGCGACCTCATCCAAAACCCGTGGCCCGTCACATTTTTTTTTGTGCGTCACCCCCCTACACGACGTGTACTTGGGGGACACGACGTGCACTTTAGATTCGATTTTTCCTTCGCCGCGTCGAATTCGCATACACTGCTTTGACTGTTTGACTTTCGTCACAACATTTACTGAGAGTACACGACATGTACTTGGCTTTCACACTGTGTATGCTCGTCACGACTTGTCCAACACATATTTGTTTCACTTGAAATAGTCACGACATGTACTTGTGGTACACGATGTGTAATAATGTTTTTCCAGTTTCCCGCTCCGTTTCATCTCAAAAAATTCAGTGTCGTGCCGCTTCTCTTTGCTCGCGGCGCAAAGGGTCGTTCAACTCATATTTTCTCCCTTTTTTATTCCTTTTTCACAAATCCGTTATTTCCTTCCATAAAACATAAAACAAGTAAATGCATTACAAAATTGGAAAGATTAATCATTTAAATACACAATTCAATATACAAAAATACTCTAAAATATATGCATGAAATAGACGTATCATGTATGCTTTAGTTTAAAGTGTTAAACTGCTTCTATAAATTATCATACATGCATATAAGGAGTTACATGCTAGGTATGATAATTGATTTAGTCTTCTTCTACCTTGAATTTGTGTTGTACTAGGTTATGAGCTTGAATTGATAAGTTAATTATAATTTATACTTAATAGGTGTTAGAATTATGATAGAATTGATCATGAATAAAGTAATGTTGATTAGGTTGGACTGCTCACAAGGTTGGAGGCTTATGCCTTGTTTAGAAAAGTGGGGGTTGACTATCTATCACTCCAAGCTTACTCTTGTGGGGATTACTGATTTCAAACCATTCTAAACCTTTACATAAAAGAGTTTCATGTACCTTATGCATGAGATGCATTTGGGTGTGTATAAATATAATTAGCTTTTAATTTGGGTTAGTAACACAATCTATGAGTTGTGTAAAGAGATACACAACAATATGATTTGAACATAATTTTTTGGTGGAAGGAATAAGGTTCCAAAACTAAATTATTAGAAGCATGCATACATGTTAAGGGAATAACATGAGATAATATGGTGAGATTAAAAACCATTTAAAAAAATACTAAGTGTCAGATTCCTTCCAAAATAAAACACTTGTCAAGACCTCAATCATTCAAATGGGTTGGTCATTCTAAAGTAGGGTTCCCCTGTATTATCTTGTTTAATACAAGAAAGTAATGAGTAGCCCTAATAGGATTAGGTTCTCACTTTTGGCATTTTTTTGGGTTGCACTTAGCCGGGATACCCTAATAGGGTTAGGTTACAAGATGAATAATGTTGAGTGAATCCATATGATGGATTAGGGAAAAGACTTGTCCGCTCAACTATCCTAGAGTCATATATGATATGATTGGAATGATGAACCACCTAAATAACTAAGTTATGGGTGAAATGCTAAAGCGACCCAGATCTTAGTAAAATATGGATCTTGGCCCACTGATTGATATGATGTATATTAAAATGGGTTACCATTTTAGTGGAAACATATTTAATAAAATTCCCTATTAGATGAATGTAAAACATGATACTCATATGATAAAAGCTTATGTTATAGATATAATGACATCAACATCATCATTAAACACGACTTTGAGATTAATCCTTGAGAAGGAAAAGCTTAATGGAAACAACTCTTTAAACTGGTATAGAAACTTAAGAATCATTCTTAAGAAAAAGAAAGTTCAATTTGTTGGAGAAACTACCTTCCCGAGTAACCTAATGTTGAATTAGTTCAAAACAAGTGGATCTAATATATGATCTTGGAAATCATAGAAGGAATCACTTAAAGGTTTCAAATGAATTAGATGAAAAATGACCCAAGGAACTTTCATCTCCACTCATATACTCAATGTCATTGAGTGTACTAATGACTTGGAGAAACTAGAGGTTTCTTTTAAGGCTTAATCTGGCTATATAATTCATTCACTACTATAAAATTTATTTATATCCATGGGAAAAAACTATGGATATACTTAATAGCCATGGTTCAGCTAGCCGTGACTCCTATTGCTGTGGAAATATGGTCGAAGCTATTGCCACATGCGATGCTCGTGGAAACAGACCTATAGCCATGGTCCAAACCATGGCAATAAACCTATAACCATAGGAATCACCCATGGATATTTCTTATGGCCATGACCACTCATATAATGTATAAATCCACATTCCAAACCATAGGTTTATTTCCACGATCATTGACCATGGAAACAACTCAGTATTCCAGTAAGAAAAAAATGCAATTCCTCATCCCTCCTATAGAAACAAAACAAACACAATTCAATAAATCACCAAACAGACACACAATTCAATAAATCACCAAATAAACAAACAATTCAATAAATCACCAGAATATAGTTTACATTAGAAACAATACAAAAAATAAAATATCACTATTACCACAATAAGATAAAACTATATAATAAAATTCCACCCATAAACCAATAATACAATTTACATAAAAAATGACCCTTAATATCAGTATCACCAGAACCATCACAACCCTTATCAATATCTCCTACATAAACACCAACATCACCGCATCCTCTAACACCACCAACATCATCATTGTCATGGGCATCGACATCGACACCTATATCTGCACCAAAATCAGTGGAAGGAGCATAGAAAACCTCATAAATAGAACACATCATCATTAAACAAGCATCAACCACTTTAGAACCCTTTGGTGGAAGTATATAATAAAGGGATGATATTTCTTTCATCATCTGTTCATTTTTCATCCTTTGATGTTGAGTATCTTCTTTTGATTTTTGAGTTGCTTGTTTGATTACGACATTCATTTTTTCCTCTATGAATATACCAGAACTGGTACTCAAAGAAACTCTATCAGAAGACCAGTATCTAGATGGTAAAATCTTCTTCCCGAGTCAATAACGCACCCTTCCATGATGTTTATCTCCTAATACCAGATGTAGATGATCCTTTTGGGCCCAAAAGGCCACTCTCGGGAATTCCCTTTCAAACAACGAATAAAATGATAAAATAATGGAAATAATTAAATTTAGTCAAAATAAAATAAATTGAAATACTCTTACAATCGTATCCTGGGTGTCGCTATTTACCACATTACTATCTCTCTTTTTTCCTTCTTATACAAAACAAGGTAGAGAGAGGGACACAACACTCGATATTCAATGCCTTTTTTTGGGAAAATAAATAAATAAAGCAGCATTAGAGTCAATTGTAGCTTCTGGATTCTATGATGCACACTGGGTAGGATTATTGTTATGTTGGGATGCACACATAAAGGATTTATCCTAATTCAAAGAAGAGCACTTAAAATTTTGATGCAAGGATGCCCTATATCATTCTCGATAGCATGATCAACCAGATGAGCAGATTGGTGTATTGATCTACCATTGAGAATAAGAAATAAAGGGTGAGACTATTCAAATATAGGAAAAATTAATGTATCCTCGTAGGAGAAATTCACATGAATAGTTGTTGAGATTTGGAAGCATACTAGCCATTGCAATCTGAAAGGTACGGTGTCACAGGAGCTGACTCGAGTAAGACTTCATGTGGATATGCTATGCATGCCCAATGAGGTTTCCTCATTAGTTTTCAGTGTACTATAATATGATCTACCACCTTTTGAGGGGTTTTTAATAGCAGAATTGATGTGGATTCAGTTATGGGTGTTGTAGCTATTTTATGTGAATTTGGTTGGGTGTTACTAGGTTTATGACTGTTGGTTGCTTGGAACCTATTTACAGTGGCTTAGAGATTTTTTATGTTACCCTGTACAAATTTTCACAGATTTTTCAATGAAATATAGTGGATAGATGTATTTTTATACATCCCTATTTTATAATAATGTCCAGAACTGCCCTTGGCAGCAAACAACCCAGCATACTCCCTGATTCAAAAGCAAATCAAAGCCCCCAACCCTTTACCTTTGCGTAGTAACTCCCCCAACACTCCACTAGGACCCTACCCTTACTCAACACTCCCCAAGGACCCTTACCCTTACACATCCCCCCAGTTCCCTACCCTTAGCAACACTTCCCCAGGACCCTAACCTTACGCAACACTCCCCCAGGACCCTTACCCTTACATAACACTCCTTTAGGACCCTACCCTTACACAACACTCCCCCATGACCCTTACCCTTATGCAACACCCCCAACTCCCTAACCTTTTGAAGCACTCCCCTAGGACCCTTACCCTTACACAACACTCCCCTAGGACCCTTAAACTTGCACAATAGCTCCCCTAACTCCCTAAACTTATACAAAACTCTTCTAGGACCCTTACCCTTACACAACACTCCCTAGGATCCTTACCCTTAAGAAATAGATCCCACAACTCCCCAACCTTACACAAAAATCCCCCCCAGTACCCTACCCTTAAAAAGTACTCTCTTAGGACCCTACCCTTACATAACACTCCCCCAGGACCCTACCCTTATATAATAGCACCCCCAAGACCCTTACCCTTATGCCCTAGCTCCCCCAGCTCTCTACCCTTACACAACAGTCCCCACCAGCTCTCTACCCTTACACAACACTCCCCTAGGATCCTTACCTTTATGCAATAGCTACCCCAGGACCCTACCCTTACATAACTGCTCCTCTATTTCCCTACCCTTATGCATCACTCCCCTAGGACCCTACCCTTAGGCAGCCGCTCCCCCATCTCCCCACCCTTACGTAACACTCCCCCAAGACCCTACCTTTATGTAGGGCTCCAACACCCTTACATAGGGCTCACTACTACATATTTGGGTTTATCCATCACTAGAATTTATCAGCATTGATAAAAGACACCTTTATTAATGCTAAAAAAGCGCTAATAAAAGGTGCATTTTATCAGTACTAAAAAAGTGATGATAAAAGACCCCCTTTATGAGCACCTTTTTTAGCATTGATAAAAGTCCCTCCTTTATCAACACTATTATTTTAGCATCAATAAAATACACCCTTTATCAGTGCGTTCTTTTTAGCGCTGATAAATGGTATACTTCATAAAAAAAATTATATCATTAAAAATCATATATTATATATTTATATTGATATAAATATAAATATAAATATAATAAATATGATTTATAGAAGACTAAATATGCATTAACACTTAATATATAAGACATTTAGTAAAAAATGGCTTATAAAATAATTATAAAATAACATTAATTAATAAATTGATAACTGTTATCAACTAATATTAATTTATTAACAATTGGATGATATAAAAATTAAATAAATTAATGAACGGTCTAAGAGAAGTTGAACACATGACTTGAACTTCAAATGATCATAACTTTTGAACCGAGTGTCTGTTTAAGCTCTACCACATATCAAATCAAAGTTTGTGAAGAGATCTATACTGTGTAAACCAAGGGGAACCTAGATCACTATTTTCTTGAGATTGAAAAAGATCTATATGGCATCCAAAATTGAGTTTCTAGTTGGGATACCCTAATTTTTTAATATTCAACGAGACTGCATCTTTTTTTAAGAGGGTCTTGTTGTCCTTTTTCAGTGGAGACTGAATATATTCCCATGAATTATATTTATATAGATATTATGGTTTTGAAATTTTTTCGTTTTTCATATTGTAGTTTTATCTATAATTAACTATATGGTTTCTTATATTTATATATAATAAATCAATTGTAAAAATAAATATTTGAAAATATTTGCATAAAAATGTATTTTTAAATATATAAACCATATGGAAGTAAATATCTTTGATTAATTTTATTTAAAATAAAAAACTATCCATTTTATTTACCTTATAAAAAAGAATTAATATATATATACACCTATACAAGTAATGTTTATATATAAACATGTGTGTGTATTAATAAACAAATATATATATTTATGTGTATATTCTAATATATGTAAATAAATAAACATATGTAAATATTTTTGTGTGTATGTGTATGTGTGCGTGTATCAAATATTATGTATGTACATCATATATAAATGTATTTTTATAAATATATCATTATTATTAAATATAGTACTTAAATGTATTTACAGTAAATATTTATAAATAAATTAATAAAAAATTATATCTAAATATAAAATTATATGTAAATATGTATAAATATATATGTAAATATATAGACATATAAATATATATGTAATGTATAAAATTTATATCTAAATATATAATATATTGGCATTTTTAAAAATAAATATAAAAATAATATGAAATTAATTATTATCTATTTTATTTAAAATAAAATCTAACAATTTTTTATACATTATAAAAATCTATGAATATATATATACTTATAAAAATGTATATATAATGTTTATATATACATATGTGTGTGTAGTAATAAACACACATATATATATTATAATATATAAAAATGAATATTAATATATAATATATTTAAATAAATTTAAGTATATATATATCACAAACACACACAAATGGTATCAGTTTTGGTCGGTCCAAATTTTTGGGACAAATGGTATCAGTCTTTGTCGGTCCAAATCTTTTAGGACAAGTGGTATCAACTTGTTTGGTCCTTGACTTACAAAAGGTATCAGTTTGTTCAATTCGTGTTCATTAGTTTTTTCGGTCTTGGAGTTCAATAACATTCTTGATTGGTTCTTGGGTTGGGATCGTATAAAGGAGTAAGATTGTTAGGAATTTAAATGTAGAGCATAAACAGACATAGCTAACCTTTTTATGCTGAACTTCAAGTTACCAGGGAGTTGGGTACATAAGTGTTTTGGAGACACTTATAGGATATGTAATCTCATCGTTTTGGGTTTAACCAATGAGAAGAGCATGACATGCATTATAGAAATGACTTTCCACTAGGATTCCATATTTCATTTTGAGTAATGATTTACGATTTGATGCAACTGTGTTGATTTTTGAAAAAGTATTAAAAAATGTTTTCAAATGTGATATTTTGAAAATGGATATGGGTATTTTGAAAATGGATTGATTTTAAAAAGTATGGTGAAATTTTAAAAAATGGTTCGATAGAGGAAAATTGTTGAATTTTGGAAAGTAATGCTGTGATAATTATGGTGTGGTAGAATCTGAAATTATTAAGTCTTCAGTTGCTAGATAGTGAGACTTATGAAATTTTTTGTGTTTATAGAAAATGGAACCCGATAGGTGTAGAAGAAACCAACCGAAAGAGGTTGTTGAGAATGTGGTTGCACCTGAGCCACAAGTGAACCAATAACTGGTTCATAGTATAGTCCAAGCCTTTTAGGCTATGGATAGAGGGAACTAAAGGGATGAACCAAGGAAATTTGATTATTCTGTTCAGTTCCAGAAGAAGAATCCACCCATCTTTCACGATGATTTGGAACCAGAGAAGGCAGAGGTGTGGATGAATAGGATGAATCAAATATTTGATTTTCTTGGCACACTAGTAGAGTTGAAAGTCATGATGGTGAAGTATATGTTGGAGGATCATGCACGCCAATGGTGGGATTTAGTAGTTCAGACTAAATTAGATCAAGGCCTTTCTTGGGAAGATTTTGAATAATTGTTCAACAAATAATTCTATCCTCATACATTTAGAATTTCAAGAATGATAAACTTTTTCATCTTGAAATATGAAAGCCTCTCAGTGATAGAGTATGCAGCTAAATTTATGAATTTAGTCAGATTTACACCTGAAGTTGCTGCAAGTTCATCCTTGAAGTCATGCATTTTTGAATCAAGAATGAGGTAAGAAATTCACTCAAATATTGTTGTGATTTTTATAACAGATTATATAGAGATGGTTAATAGAGAAACAATGGTGAAAAGGGACATCTCAGGAGCTGTGGGTGGAGTAAGCATGTCGATACCTATAGGAAATGGTGGGAACTCTAATGCTGGGAGAAAGAGGAAGAGGGAAACCTATTTACAAGGTATGAGGATCCTCATAATTAGATAGCTGGATCAGTGAATCTTCCTACAAGTCCCAAGAGTAAAGCTAGATTTTTCCAATTTGGTTCTTTTGACCACATGAAGTGAGAGTGAACAACACCACCTAGATCATGCCATAATTTCAACCAAATGGGGAATCTTCAGCGCTATTGTCGTAGTGCTCCAAGGTTAGGTGTTTGAGACACTTTTCATGTGTCGCAGACGTTATATTCTTCTATGGGATGAGGGCAAAAAAATAATCCTCATCTGCAGAACCGAGCTATCCATGGTGATTCCTAGAATACCATGACTCCCCAACAAGGGAAATCTCAATAGGGAAATAAGGAATAGAGTGCAACAAGTAAGCAATTATATGGACCAGAGAAAGTTATTGTGGATGATCATTTTTAACCATCGATGATGAGAGGTATCATTATTTTGAATTCCATCCTTATGCAAGCTTTGTTTGATATGGGTGCATCCCATTTGTTTATTACTTCCCGTGCTGTTGATCTTCTAGGTTTAAATATTGATATGATGCCATCTATTTTAAAATTTAAAACTTATATTAGTCAAAGAAAATTTATAACCTTCATGTGTAAAGCATATTTGATAACTTTTGATGGAGATGAGATGATATGGGATTTATTGGTGTTGGAGATGGATGTCTATGAAATAATCCTAAGTATGTATTGGTTGACTATGTTCAAGGCTCACATTGACTATTTTACTTGAAGGGTTAGTTTTATGACTGAGGATGGCATCGAGCATCTCTTTAGAGGATACCAGAATTTAAGGGTAGGTGAAACATGCTTGTTAGCACTAGGATTTGGAATGATCTCATACTAGTTGGAAATATTGACTTTGGAATCGATGGAAGAGATCAAGAAGAGAAATTTTCCAGTGGTTTTTAATCAGTTTTAGGATGTTTTTCCTGAAAATTTCTCAGCTTTCCACCCACAAGAGAAGTGGAGTTTACGATTGATCTCTTTATGGAGAATAGTCCTATTTACCTTACATATTATTATATGAAACCAAAATATTTAAGGGAATTTAAATTATAGTTAGAAGAGCTGTAAAGTAAAGGGTTTATTCAGCCTAGCATGTCTCCATGGGCATCACCAATTTTGTTTGTCAAAAAGGCAGATAGAACTCTTAGGATATGTGTGGATTATCACAATCTTAACCAAGTTACAATAAAGAATTGATATCCACTTCCACGCATTTATGATCTGTTTTATCAATTGAGGGGATCTCAGTGGTTCTCTAAGATTGACTTGTGTTTAGGATATCACCAATTGTGGGTTCAGAAGGGGTACATTCTATAGAAAACTTTTAGGAGTATATATGACCATTATGAATATGTAGTGATTCCTTTCAGTCTTAAGAATACACTATAAATCTTTATAGAATTGATGAATTAGATATTTCAAAGATATATAGATTCTTTTGTGGTGGTATTTGTGGATGACATATTGGTGTATTCAAGGACAAGGGATGGGCATGAGAAACACTTGACGACAATGTTGGGAATCTTGAGAGATCATCATATATATGTAATACTTTAAAAGTGTGATTTTTGGATATAAGAGGTACATTTCCTTATCCATGTAATCTCTAAAAGAGGTGTTTTTGTGGATCCAAAAAAGATAGAGGCTATTATCTCTTAGCAAGTTTCAAAGAATGTTTTTGAGATACACAATTTACTTGGTCTAACTAGTTATTACCAATGTTTTGTTCATGATTTCTCATGACTAACTTCACCAATGGAATATTTGATGAGAAAAAATGTTCCATTCTAATGGAATAAGGAATTTTAAAAGTCCTCTCCAGATCTTAAAGTTCACCTTACACCAGCACCAATATTGATTTTTCTAGAATCAGGACAAGGGTGCGTGGTGTATTATGATGCTTCAAGATCTGGATTGGGACGTGTTCTCATGTAGGGAGATCATGCTATTGATTATAGATCATGAAATTTACGATTTCATGATAATAACTACCCAAAACAATATTTGGAGTTAGCTTCCATAGTCCATGCTTTGAAAACTTAGCATCACTACCTCTTTGGAGAGAAATTTATTGTGTTCATGGATCATAAGAGCTTGAAACACATTTTCTCACAAATGGATTTGAATCTGAGACAAAGAATATGGATGAAGGATCTCTAAATATTTTAATTTGACTTGATATATACACCAGGTAAAGGAAAATTAGTGGAAAATGAATTAAGCAGAAAGACATATCCTATGTTAGAAAAAGAAGCTTTAGATTAGTGGTAATTGATGTTGGTTATAAATGACATGCATTTGGAATGTGAAGACCGAGGTAATGCTGTAGTTTTATTTCCTGTTTTCTTGTTTCATGATTTGGTGAAGATGGTTCAAGAGGCGCATACATCTAATTCAAAATGTGTTGCTATGAGATCAAAACTCAATGGTTGGGAGACCATTTAGGGATAGAAATTGGATGCGAATTCAGTGTTGTGGTTAAGATATCATATGGTCTTACCTATTTCTTGTTAGGAACAACTTCTTCACGCATACCACTATTAGAGATGATCTATTCATCTTGAAATATAGAAGATGTATAAGGAATTTAAATCATAGTTTTGGTGGGTTGGCATGAAAAAGAAGGCGACTGAGTTTGTTTCAAGATACTTAATTTGTCAGAAGTTTAAAGCAGAGAATAAACAACTAACAAATATGTTGCACTCTTTACCTATTCCTATTTGGAAATGGGAAATATATAGCCATGTATTATTTAATAGGTCTCCCAAGAATGGTTTGGAAACATGATGCCATATGGGTGATAGTAGACTGACTCACAAAGTCTGCCCATTTCATCGTTATTCGTAAATATCATATGGTGGAGGAATTATAAAAAATCTATATCCAAGAAGTGGTAAAGAGGCTTGGTGTACCCATTTCAATCGTATCAGATTGTGATCCAAGGTCTATGTATTGTTTTTGGAAATCTTTATATAATTCCCTTGGGACTCAGTTGACAATGAGTATGGCGTATCATCCTAATATGGATGGGCAATCTGAACAGATGATATAAACATTGGAAGACATGCTGCGAGCTTGTGTAATGGATTTTGGTGGCTCATGGGAGGAGAACATACTGTTAGTGGAGTTCTCTTGTAAAAAAAAATTATCAAGCCTCAATACATATGGCTCATTTTGAAGTATTGTATAAGCGTCCTTGTCATTCTCCACTTTTTTGGGTGGAAACAGGTGAGAATTCACTGGTTGGGTTGATCCTTGTCCAAGAGACAGTAGAGAAGATTTAGTTGATTAGTAAAATAATGGAGACTACTCAGAGTCATCAGAATTCGTATGCATATTATCATCGATGGCTATTTTCATTCAAGGTGAGTGATCATGTGTTCTTGAGAATATCTCCAAGGTTTGAGCATCATCGTTTTGGGATGTAGGGAAAGTTATCTCCTTGATACGTAGGCCCTTTTTAGATACTTTAATGAGTTGGTGAGGTGGAATATAGGTTGGATTTTCCTCCATGGTTCAATGTAGTGCATAATGTGTTTCATGTATCTCTGTTGAAAAAGTATCAACCTAATCTCAACTATGTGATTCAATGGGATCACTTTCACCTAGAGTCAGATTATTTATTGGTACATATGCTAGTACATATTTTGGATAGGTAAGAGAAAGTCCTCTTTGGAAAAATCATCGATCGAGTGCGGGTTTTATGGAAACATGGTCGAATTAAGGAAGAAACTTGGGAACAAGAGAAATAAATGATCGATCAATAGAACAAAATCTTTCCAAGGCAATGCTGGTTTTATAATTTTTAGGGACAAAAAGTCCAATGGTGGGGAGAATGTAACACCTTTTATTTCATGTAATTAACCCTTAATTTATGCATTTTATGTATGTAAAGTGTTTGGGTGAAGTTTGGGAGGGTTTGTAGAAATTTTTTAACATTTTTGGGGATTTTCTAATGGTGCATGGTTTGAGAACAGTTAGTGGAAACCATAAAACTCCTACAGGAAACCGTGCATAGTGATACAAGGGATTTTAGGAAGGCACACAGTTAAGCACATGGTTTGTACAGACTGTGAAACCACCTAGGAGTAACTATGTGAAGTGGAATAGAGGAATTTTGCATGGTTGGCAGACTGTTTGTCTAACCATGTGGGCCAACCACGCAAGGTGATCCTTGAGGCACAGGATGGCGCACAATTAGTGTTTTTCCCAAGTAGGATCAAGACCACTGAGGGGGGGGGGGGGGTGAATCAATGGTTCCTTTTTCTTTTATGAGAAAGTTTCTTAATTCCTTAACAGAAACTTCCTTAACCTCTAAAACTTGTTAGAGTAACGATCCAATAAAATATAACTTACAATCTCACCTTTCGTATGCAAAAAATATAAAGATAAGTCATCACACAATATTTAAAAGGTTCAATACAATGACCTACTCCTTACCATGTTGGATAGTCCCACCAATATGGATTCTTTTACTATCTTATTTCTAGAATACAAAGGCACAAACAAAAAACAATTCTACAATCCCAGTAGCAACTTTCCTGCTATAGTTGGTTATACCTCCAACTATCCTTTCTAGTATCCACTTCCCAAAATAATACTTTTTAGAATTTGGTAATCATCCATAGTTACAATCTTCACTTTATTCTTCTTTTCTGATTCACTTAGAAAAGTATTCACTTCCTCCATAAGTAATCTGAATAAAACTTTACCTGCGTACAACTTTAAATAATTTAAACAATTCACAAATGAACTTGTTGGTATTGAAACTTCTTCCAAAACCCCAGTCTAAAAATCTTCATTAGTAGTGTTAGTCCGATCTTCCTAGTCCAGAAACCTCAATACGATGGTCTCTGTCCGATGGTCAGTTTGGTCTGATTCTCCTTCTTCTCTTCCTTCTTCAATTGAGAAGAAACTCAATCAGCAGCTCATAATTTTACATATGATGGAATTTGGTCTGATGAACCTATATACGATGAATGTTATTCCGATGGCCAGTCCAGTCTGATTCTCCTTTTGTACTTCCTTCTTTAATCGAGTAATAACTCAATTGGAATCTTATGCGTCAAATAGATCTTGCTCGGATGATTGTATTGAATGTCAATCTGATGATCTTCCTCATATTCAACCTAAAATGAAAATTTTGGTTGGGTACTCAATACTTATTCCACAATTTGTGGAGCTCAAGCACTTGAACAGTCCAAAGTCACCTTTACAAATGAACTCAACCCTTCTTTTATAGGGACCTCAAAAGTGGTTTAGGTGGGGTTCTGAAAACCTTTTCCGCTTAACCAAATTTATCGAATCTTAAATTCTCCTTAAATCTCACATCTATCTTTGACTCATTCAATTCCTTTTTAAATATTCAAATCTCCTTGATTTTTGAATCTCCCTTTGACTCATTCAATTCCTTTTCGAATCTTCAAATCTTCTTGATTTTTCATTACGACTTCCCAGTACAATTTTTTCATTAAGAATTCCCAGTATAATTTTTTCATTAAGAAATCCCAGTATGATTTTTCCTTAAGAAATCCTAGAAATCCCATTATGATTTTTCCTTAAGAAATAACAGAAATCCCAGTATGATTTTTTCCTTAAGAAATCTTAAAAATCCCTATATGAAAATCTCAGTATGATTTTCTCAGTATGAAAATATTAATATGAAAATATCAGTACTAAAATCTTAGTATGAAAATCTCAGTATGATTTTCCCAGTATGAGAATCTCAATATGAAAATCTTACATCCTCAGGCTCAGCAACATCTTTTTATTTTTGATCCTCATCAACATCTTTTCCTTCCTAAGCCTCAACAACATCTTTTCCTTCCTGATCCTCAACAACATCTTTTCCTTCTCATCAAGTTTGCATCACAAGTTATCCAATAAACTTATGATTTATGTGAAATAAAAATCAGAAAAGCATAGTCACATTTATATTGGAGTAATTCCGACTTTGAAACAACTTCCTTATTAAAATCACCACTTTTATTCCAGTATCAATACGATTTATGACTTTTCATCAAAGTCTCATTATGATTCTTGGATCTGTTGACTCATGTCGATGTCTGGATCTGATGTCGATGATTCTGAATCTAATCCTCCTAGATTCGATTATAATCCTTATGGTTCTGGATATGATTTGACAACTTTACTCACACCCTTATTTAATCCATATTTCCATTACCTTTTCAAAATAGATTCTTACTTCAACATGATCATCATATTGATCTATTGACAACAAATACAACCAAAACTCAACTGGGGTCCAACAAATCCCGCCCTTTGTGTTTGTTGTCAATACCCACTTCAATACCTACATTTAACCTTTTCAAAACATTAAGTGGTATTGTTTTCTTTTCTCACTTTTTCTTCTCCATGTCTTCTTTTCTTAATCCCCCTATTCCTTTAATCTCCTCCTTAATATATTCTCTCCCCCTTATTGACAATCAAATTCAAAGGGGTCATCATGAAAAATTTTCTTCCTTATTTTAAAATTGTCTCATTTTAAAAGTTTGGAACTTTTTATCTCAAAAATTTGAAACTTTTCTTCAGAGGAACATAAGTATCACATAAGTTTCTTAACAAATACCATTTTACTAAATAACTCTAAGTCTACGTGGGTGAACCCAGTATAGAAAACAAGAGTGTATAATCAAGGTTATCAATGTTTTCCATTACACAACATTCATATAATACCTTTTCATGTTTCTTTCAACATTATCATTTTTGGGTCAATCTTGAAAAGAATTTATTTAAGATAAAAGTAACATGCACCCATCTCAACAAACATATCATAAAGTTAAGGTGTAAAAACAAAACTTTCAAAACAAACTTTTTGTAACCTCATTACTTTCTTTTGAAAGAATAGTAAGAGACTCACCATCATCTTACTTGCTTTAACTCCTTCAATTACCTACAAGTTAGTACAAATACACAAATGTTTTAGGAATAAGGAGGAAACTTATAACTTCTAAAAAGAAAAGTTCAAATTGAGATTCTTCTATCAGTCTTGAAATTTTCTTTTTCTTCTTGGATTTTCCATTGGATGTATTTTATTCCTTATGATCATCATTATTAGATTTTGTAACAAGTTTATTTTCATATGTATACTCTTCTGATAAGGATGTCAAATTATTTTATTATTTAGTAAACTTTTTGTTACAATGATTTTGTAACAACTCTTTTATCCCTTCTTCTTGTTATGCCAGGATAGTCAAACAACTTTTAGTAACATGCCCTTATTTATCACATCTTTTGCATATTTTTTGAATTTTAAACCCACAATCTATTGATACCTTTTAATCAACTTTTCTCACATCATCAGAGACCTTTTTATTCCCCTTTTCTTTAGCTGATTTTGTGCTTCTTCTAACTTTCTTTCCATATCAACTTGTTCTAGCCAAACAACTAAGCACTCTTTCCTTTTGGATTCAGCATGTTTTTTTCTCCATTTTCTTAACATACCCATATTTATTAATATACTCAACTTTATTCATCTTCTGAATTTCCTTTTTCGGTTACACATAATTTTTAGGAACATTTAATCTTCTTTTATCATCATTGTCCCCCTTTGATTCATGCCTATTTCTAGGTAGATACATATTATACCAACATGAATAATCTCTATGTCCAAAAATTCCACAACACCAACAATGATCTATGAATCTTGATCTTTCGAATTGAGAGTAACTTTTTTTTGTTTCTTCACAAATCATGGGACACTTTGCTTAGGATGACACTTTCCTGAATAATTCATATATTTCTTGATGGAATATGTTTTCTCACAAGCCTTCTTTTGCAATCCTTTCTTTTCACCTTCTTTAAAAGTTTCATCTTTAGCTTCAATTTCCTTGGTGAAGTTTTCTCTCATATTTATTATCTCACTTTGTGCTATAAGAAACATTGATTATGTTTCTAAAAAATATTCTTCTTTCTCATCCAATTTAATTTTTAAAACATCAATGATTTTTTTCAGATTTAACTATCTTCAACTTGTTTTGTTTACTTTCTTAAACAAGGGTAGATTCTATCTTGTTGATATTATCATTGATAGCTGACTTTTCTTCATAACCTTTCAGTTTTATTTCAAGTTCACAGTTCTCAAAAGTTATTCTTTAAACATCTTTCTTTAGCTTCTTTCTTTCTTTCTTGAGTTGAGTATTCTGCTTAATTTCTTTCTCCAAATTCTTTTTGAGAATCCATTCCATTTTTATCATCTCATTTTTCTCATTATTACTGATAGATGAATCACTTCCATTTCTAAATTGAGAAATAAAGTTGATTTGATGACAAGTTTCATCATCAGATGAGGAATCGTTCTTCTTTATTTTACCCATATAACTTTTCTTCTTTTTATCATAAGGAAACATTTCCTTATGTTTTTTCCACTTTTGTTTATGAGGTTTCTCATCATAATATTTGGACTCATATTCTTCAATTTTATTTATAGGAAAATTCTGTGTGAAATTTCCTTTCCCTTTAAAATTCCAACATTTGAGAGTTTTACTTTTCTATTTTACCTTATTGTATCTATTTGAAAGAGGGAAATAATTGTATTGAAATCTTCAGATTCTTCCTCTAATTTTAAATCACTTGATTCTTCTTTAATTTCTTTATCTTTGTTTTTCCCTTTTATCAAATATTTGAAAGAAATTTCCCAATCAACCTTTTCTTTCTTTTCTATAACCTTATCTCTTCTCATTTCATAAGTAACAATAATATTATGTAGATCATCCATAGATAGGGTTTCAGGATCTCTATCTTCCAAAGATGAAACTTTGGCATCAAACTTATCAGGAATAATTATCAATATCTTTTCAACAATAGTCGAGTCTTCCAATTTCTCACCTAGATATCTTATGGTGTTAACAATATCATTTACCCTTGTAAAAAAGTCACTAAAAACTCATGCTCATCCATTTTCAGATCTTCATACTTCAACCTCCAAAGTTGTAAATTTTACTTCTTCACCTTTTCATTGACTTCATAAATGGTTTTAACTTATCCCAAATACCTTTGGAAGTTCCAAATATATTTACTCTAAGAAACTCAATTTTAGTAAGTGATGAGAGTAAAACATTTTTCGCTCTTCCATCATTATCAAGATTTCTCTTATCAGCAATAGTACGAGGAGTATTCTCAATACGAGGAGGAAATCATTCTTTAGTAACTTCCAAAACATCACACCCAAGGGACATAAGATATGGAAGCATTTTATCTTTCCAAATATGATAGTTCATTCCATTGAAAATTGGAATCCCCTTATAGTTCACAGAATTGAAATTCTCCATTCCTGATATGGATATTTCGGAGGAAACCTCCCTCTGATACTAATTATTATTCCTAAGTAGGATCAAGACCACTGAGGGGGGTGGGGGTGAATCAGTGGTTCATTTTTCTTTTATAATAAAGTTTCTTAAATCCTTAATAGAAACTTCCTTAACCTTTGAAACTTGTTAGAGTAACGATCCACTCAAATATAACTAACAACCTAACCTTTAATATGAAAAAAATATAAAGAAAAGGTAGCACACAATATTTACAAGGTTAGGTAAAAATACCTACTCCTTTCCATGTTGGATAGTCCCACCAACACGGATTATTTTATTATCTCCTTTCCAGAATACAAAGGCACAAGAAAAGAACAATTCTATAATCCAGTACCAACTTTCCTTATATAGTTAGTTATACTCCCAAATATCCTTTCCAGTATCCACTTCCCAAAACAAGCATTTTCATCAACTAGAAATCATCCATAGTTACAAGATTCACTTTCTTCTTCTTTTCTGATTCACTTTAGAAAGTATTCACTTCCTACACAAGTAATCCGAATCAAAATTTACCTGTATACAACCTTTAAAAACTTCAACAATTCACAAAGGAACGTGTTGGTCTTAAAACTTCTTCCAGAACCTCAGTCTGAAAATCTTCCTCAACAGTTTCATTCCAATATTCCCATTTTAGAAACCTCAATACGATGGTCTTTGTTCGATGGTCAGTCCGATCCGATTCTCCTTATGCTCTTCATTCTTCAATTGAGTAGAAACTCAATCAGTAACTCACAATTCTGCATCTTATGGAACTCGGTCTAATGAAACTGGATATGATGAATGTTTTTTTGATGGCTAGTCTAATCTGATTCTACTTTTTCAATTCCTTCTTCAATTGAGTAAGAAATCAATTGGCAGATCACAATTCTGAGTCCAATGGATCATGCTCGGATGATTTTATTGAATGTCAATCTGATGATCTTCCTCAGCTTCAACTTGAAACAAAAAGTTTGGTTGGGTACTCAATACCTATTCCACAATTTGCAGAGCTCGAGCACTTGAATATTCCATAATCACCTTTACAAATGAACTCAACTATCCTTTTATACGGACCACAAAATTGGTTTAGGCAGGGTTTTGAAAACCTTTCCAGCTTAACCAAATTTTCTGAATCTTCAATTCTCCTTAAATCTTGAATCTATCTTTGGCTCATTCAATTCATTTCAGAATCTTAAAATATCCTTGAATTTCAGAACTCACTTTGACTCATTCAATTCCTTTTAGAATCTTCAAATCTCCTTGATTTTTGATTATGATTTCCCAGTATGATTTTTTTCATTAAGAAATCCCAGTATGATTTTTTCATTAAGAAATACTAGTATGATTTTTTCCTTAATAAATCCTAGAAATCCCAGTATTATTTTTCCTTAATAAATCCCAGAAAACCCAGTACGGAAATATCTGTACGATAATCTTAGTATAATTTTCTCAGTACAAAAATATCAGTATGAAAATCTCAATATGAAAATCTCAGTACAAAAATCATAGTACGATTTTCCCAGTATGAAAATCTCAGTACAAAAATCTCAGTACAAAAATCTCAGTACAAAACCTCAGTATGAGAATATTACATCCTTAGGCTCAACAACATATTTTTCTTTGTGAACCACATCAACATATTTTCCTTCCTAAGCCTCATCTGCATATTTTTCTTCTTGATACTCAACAACATATTTTCCTTCTCATCAAGATTGCATCACAAGTTCTCTAATAAACTTATGATTTATGTGAAATAAAAATCAACAAAGAATTGTCACATTTATATTGGATTCATTCTAACTCTGAAGAAACATACTTATTACAATCACCACTTTCATTCCAGACTCAATAAAATTTATTAATTTTCATCAAAGTCTCATTATGATTCCTGGATCTATTGACTCATGACAATGTCTAGATCTAATGTTGATGATTCTGAATCTGATCCTCATGGATCCGATTATCATGCTTATGGTTTAGGATATGATTTGACAACATTACTCACACCCTTATTTAATCCATATTTCCATTACCTTTTAAACATATATTCTTCCTTCAATATGATCATCATATTTATATATTGTCAACAAATACAACCAAAACTGAACTGGGTTCCAATAGTTAGCACATGGTTGGCCTAACCATGCGACTAACCATGCACGGTCTAAAAGTGAGATCCTAAAAAATTCTATCTCACTAATATTTAACTCTAAGACTATATGTTTTCCTCAATTTCAACCCTAATTATATTTTTCTTCCTCCTAAAGTATATAGAGTCTCCCTCCTTCGAATAAAAAGAAATCTGAAGGCAATTGTTGGTGCACTGAAGCCTGATTCCCATGGTAAGTCTTCATTTATGGTAGTTTTTCTTAGATATACTTTCCTTACCTCTATCAAAATCCTAGATCTAGTCTGTTGGAGTTATATATATGATGTTTGATTCCAATAATGATGAAATATGTCTGTGTTGATGTTATGGAAAGAGATCTAAGATGAGTTTTTAGATATTCTACATGGTTTTTTTGAAATTTTAGCATCGTTCTTTATTTTTTACATAATTACTTAGGTAGGTGGATTCAATATTGACTCCTATTATTATAACTTTAAGGCTTAGTTTCAAATTTATTGAATTGGATGAAATTGGTTGTGAAATTGATGTGCAAATCATGGTAGAAACCCTTTTTAGTGATGGTTTGTGGATTGTAGAAATTGTTTGTTGTGAAAAGTGATTTGTTTATGAATTTTAAAATGATGATTTTAAAATATGGGTTTTTTTTTTATGGGAAAAAAATTTGTGGAAGGGTTTTCAATAAAAATTATTTTTTATTAAAATGGATTGAAATGGTTATTTTGGCATAGTTTTTGCATACATGGTTTGTGTGAGTTCATGTTTTTGACATGACCCTGAATAAGAGGTGTGTACCATTAGGGTACAAAGGGATGTGACCATGAATAAGGGTCATGTTTCATTGGGACATAAGGAGATTGGACACTTAGTAAAAAATTAGTGGATGGATGGGAAACCGCTCATGAGTATGAAACTTTCACTGAAGCATGCATGGATGTGTGTGTGTGTGTGAATCATGGAATGGGCATGGAAAAAGGGAGATATTAAATGGTTTTAAGAATTGTTTGGTTTCTTTCCTTGGAAACTATTTTGGCATGGAATTTATTTATATTCTGATATAAACTATTTCAAATTGTTTTATATAATTTTTTTATATAAATGTGATAACATTTTCTATCCTAGTGATGTGAGTAGAGAAGTCATTTGGGGAAAGATTACTATGTTTCATTACTCACCCCTGATTTGGAACTTTGGTGCTTTTGTAGATATTGTCTATCAGGATATAGGTAAAGGCAAGGTATCACATTTCTTTAGTGGTACTTCATGATACTTGGGCGTGGATGGTGGAGTCGAATCTTGGAGATTATTGTATTATTAGAGTTAGTTTCTTGGAGTCTTTTAAGTTTTGTTGGTCTTGTCTTCCACATTGTAGTTGGTATTGATATTGGTTTCCGCTTGGTACTCTGATATAGTAGGTTAGTTTTGTTATGCATTGAGTTGTCTTACATTGTTATCATGCATCATATATTGGTTTTTTGTTATGGGATGTTTGTTTGTGGTTGTTTTATTTTTAAAGGGAAAATTGTCCCCCAATTATATTGAAGCCCTTGGAATCTTGGGGATGTCGCTTAAGGTCAAGTTATAATTCCGCCTCTTCTCAAGCCAATGAGGAGGGGTGGGAAGTTATAGGGGGATTTCCAGAGAGTGGGTGAACTATCTAGCACTGAGAAGGGGGGGGGGGGTCATGAGTAATAAGAAAGGGCGGGGTGCGTGGGGATGGAGAACGATCAAAAAACAATATATATTTTTCAAAATTTATCAGTGTTTTTTGCTAGCGCCGATAAAGGGGTCCTTTATCAATGTTTTTAACACGTATAAAGAACCCATTTATTAGTACTAAAAAACCACTGATAAAGGACCTCTTTATCATCACTAACAAAAAGAGATGATAAAGTAACCCTTTATTAGCACTTTTTTCTAGTGTAGATAAAGGTTGAATTTTAATAATTCCTAGGTTGTTAGCGCTTTGCAATCACTGATAAATCCTATATATAGAATTTTTAAAAGCACCATCAGTAGTAGTGGATCCAAAAAGACCCTTACACAGGGCTCTATCACTCCTAATAAACCAAAATATAAATGAAATAAAGGAAATATTCCTTTTTGAATGTGAAGATTTTGGATTAATAACCAGAGATATTATTAGAATTATAGGGGAATGTTTGAATGAACTATTTTTTTGGAGGGACATGGAATGATCATTGAGCATAAAAGAAAAAGGTGTGGTGCACAAAATTAATGAAAATTCATAGAGTATTACATATTAAAAAAATATTTCATATAGAAGTTTTTGTGGAGAAGATATAGAATTGAAATATCAGATTCAGAATAAGAGATAGAATAGATAGGAGGTGGAGGATATTAAAATATATGAGATTTAGATAATAAGAAATAGAATATTAGAGAGAATAAATTATTGAATCATATGGTTTAGTGAATATGAAGGATCATGAGAAAAAGGTAAAGGAGTATCATCAATACACTAGGATACAGAAGTACACAAAATGATATTTCTAGTTTTGCAATTATAATCTTATAAAGAGGAAGTGATAATGAAATTTAAAGGATTAAATATGGAAATACTATCTAATAATTACTAATTACTTCCATGGAGAACATTTTGAAGTCTATGTTATGTTCCTTTTTGAATAAATAACAAATATTTATGTGGAAATAAACATGATAATAAAGGAGTATGAGAAGAACAATGGTTGTGTCCAAAAACATAAAAATATTAAAAAAACCAATTTGACACACTAAAAAAAATTTAAAGGTAATAAATATAAATTTCAAGAAAATAAAGTTGAATATTTTAAATGTTAAATTACCTATTATTGATCATGATTTGAGATATAAGTGTGTCCAAGAGTGTGAATTTATTTCATTTCACTTTTATTTTGATCAGATTTATCCTATAAATAAAAAATTATATAATTGCATTAATATCAATAAAATAAATAAATTATAATTTAAAATTATTTTTAAATAAATAAATGATTATATATATAAATTTAACTAATACCTTAAACTCTGGACTCTTATAATACCTGATCATCTCTTTGTACTGTGATATTAGAAAATCAGGAATGATTGGTATTTCGTTAATTTCAGTACCAAATATCTCTTTCCAATCAACATACAAGTCATACTTGTATGATCACCACATTTCACCCAACTCTATTAACCATGCATCCTTTAGATTTTATCCATAAGGAAAATTATATCAGATTTGCAGAGCGCGAATGTCAGAACTGATCATGTAGAGCGCGAATGTCAGAACTGATCATGCAGAGCACGAATGTCAGAACTAATCATGTGGAGCACAAATTCCATAACTGATCTCATAGAGCACAAATGTCGAAACTGGTCATGTAGAGCATGAATTTTATAATCGATCATGTGGATCATGAATGCCATAACTGATCACGTTGAGTGCGAATGTCTGAATTGATCACACAAAGCAAGAATACCATAACTGATCATGAAGAGCACTTAAAGACACCATATGATTGTCATAAGATCTCATGAAGAGATCATGAAAAGCATGTGAAGGAAAATAGGATGGAAATGATGGATATATATCACATACATTCTAAATCATTTAACTGTATAATAGTCATTAAATCATGTGATGATATTATTGGAACCAAGTCCTGTCACAAATGGAAGCTGGAAATGGAGTCTAGTTTGTTTTTTTTTCAATCTACACTGGTTTGAACAAGGAGTTTTCAAGTTAAGTTATCTCACAATACAATTTGTCTATAATGTTGAAGGTGGCATCATTTCCTAATGTTTTCTAAATTTATGGGCTGAAAATCAAGAGGAAGGAGAAATCTTCATAAAAGGTGGTTTTCTGGGATTGTATCATCTCAAATATGGTAAATTCATGAGTTTTGTGAAGACTGGGTTTCTCAAAGGCTGAGTTTCATGAAGATATGGAGCATCATAAATGAGCTCTGTGAATGCATAACGATGATGCTAAGTAACTACCAAAAACTTCATGAATGTGAGATGGCGTGACAGTAATTATACGTAACTATGAGAAGCTTTGTGAATTAGTTGAATTTATCTGGTGCTTCGTAAATAGTGTATATTCACGAATATGTTTATAGAGTTTCGGGAAAAGACCTATAGTGGCGTGGGATCTTCGCAAAGGGATATTCCTATAAATAGGTGGAGACCCCCACTTCATATGACATGAAAATAATTGAAGAAAAGGATGAATTGTTATGAATTCATGAATGCTGAGAGCTTTATGAATCAAGATTTAGAAGTGATCTTGAGCATCATGAAAAGACTATCTTAGTCTTGACCAATTCTAAGGTATCTCAAAAAAAGGAATTTCATGATGGCTAGGTATTCCTCAATGAATTAGTGTTTTATAAGGGAGTTTTCTTCACAAAGGTATTTAGCTTCACGAAGGATCTTTTCGAAAGTGTGTGGGTTCATAAAAGTTGGAATTTATTTAAAACACAAAGGGGGTTTCACAAAGGCTAAGAGATTCATGAACAATAGTCTTGAGCATATGGTTTAAGTGAATAGCGCTTTCAAGTGCATCAACTCAAAACTATGGTGCAAGAAGAGTCTTGTGACAGTTAGGGACAAAGACTTAAAAATGAAAATATACTAAGGTGACCTTCAAGTCATTAAACTAAGTAATAATTCACCCAAAACAGTGAGATATGGGGAGTTGATGGAAGTTTTCTGAGGGAGACAGTGTGCTGTCCCTGTAACATCCCAGGTAATTAAAGAATAAAGAATTTTCATATTTATTAATATTTACGAATTAAATATTAATTTTAATTAAAAGGGGTTTCTACGTTCGATAGCGTACTCGATACGCAACGATGAGTTTCTTGGAAAACTTACGTTGCACACAAGTAATAAAATAATATTATTTTAAATGTTAGTTAACAAGTAGCCGTTGTACTGGAGGGAATGGATAGAAATAACTAAAATATGATTATATATGTTTTTAAATGTTTTTACATTTACCCAATAAAAGATAAAGACTTAAAATACGGAAAGAGTTCAATTTTAGGCATTTATACCCTAATTTTCACTAAGGGTTCACTTATCACCTTTTGACGGCGAACCGTCATTAAATATAGTTTTGATCAATCTTATAAATTCTATTGGACCAAAAATAAATCTTCTTTAGAATAGGGACATCAAAATTTACTTTGTGTAAATATTTGGTATCTTTCCGATAAAGTTCTTTTTTTTAATGAATAGTGTAAAATGTTGTATTTTAATTCAAAACCTCTTTTTAATCTAATTTATTTATATGATTAGATTATCTTTTGAATTGGTTTTAAAGTTAAATTAGAAAATATTTTTACAATTAAATCCAATAGTGGTCGTTGGAATTAATTTCACTTTGAAATCGGACTTAAACTAGTGTCAATCTTTTGATACTTATTGTTTCATAAAAACACGTTTTTTGCTCTGACAGCGGGAATTAATTATTAAATTAATTAATGTGACTTATATGTTTTGAATTTTGTAAAATAGACTTCATTTTTGAATTCGTAATATCAAATATAGCTTAGGGTAAATTTTTGGTAATTTTCTGAAAAACTTCAATTTCTGATGAATAGTGAAACCACTAAGTGGTACTTATAAAAACTGATTTTCCGTTTAAATGAAATTTTTCAATCATTGTGTTTTGATTTTTAAAAATCCGACATACATGGTTGTCATTAAGAAGTAAAATGTGGTTCAATGATATTAAAATAATTTTTTGGTGAATAGTAACTTATTAAGTTTTTAATCGCGATTAGAGGTAATTAGTGTAGTTTAAGGTAAAAATAATGCTTTAATAAAATGATATGAGCTTGACACATGTCCTAACCCTATTGGTTGTGTCATGGCCGACCAAGACAACCCATGGGTCGATTTAGGGGACCCCATGGAGCCACTTGGGTGAGATAATGACTTTAATGCCTTTTTTTAAATAAAAGTAAAAATGACACAAACATAATATATTTTACGAAAACAATTTTTTACATGGGGTTATAAAGATCAGATTTTTGATTATAAATATTAATTGGAAAGATAAAAAGATTTCCTACATCATAGTATTTTTTTTATAATTTTTAGACTTTAAATAAAATAAATTATTTATGACATCATTATGATGCAGCGATGACTTCATTATTTAACGATTTAAATAAAATGGAAAGATAATGTAATATATAAAACCTACACATGTACAAAACCTATTGTATGGGAATCTTTCGAAGCCTTATCACCTTATCCACGAATTATATCAATGTGGGACCTTTTAAAACCGAAACACATTTTCAAATAAAGTAATATTTCTTTACTTTCCAAAAGTACCCTCCTCTCCTCTTATAAAAGGCCCCCACCTCTACCTCATTTCACACACTCCTCAAGCCTTTGGCTCGGCCATCCCCTGACCATTTACTCTCTCCACATCCCTCTCCTCATCCTAGAGGATTCCCTTTGGGCAGAATCATTTCAAAGGAAGCCTTTAGGCTCAAATCAAAAGGAGTTACACTTTTAAAGGTAATTCATTCTCTCTTGTTCATTTGTTTTATTTTGCTTCTCCAACCCACTAAACTCTTTTTATTTACTTCTTTTGTAACAAAACCAGTATCTTCAATATACTAGGATGTTGTTATAAGATTTATTCGAGCCACACTCTCACACAACTACATCAAATGGTTAAAGAACATACGGTTTCCGTGGATGGCGAAATTCTGCCTCCCGAAACGATGATTGTTCAATACTCATTTAACACCTTCAAAGGTGGCCATTATGATGTCACTATTTTTATATATGATATATAATATGTTTATGTTTTCCCTAAGCTTATGTTTTTTTCATTTTGGGCATACCTTTATGGTTTCCATTATGGGTAAACGCGATATCTTCATTTAAGGAAGTGCGGACTACCGCCCCCTCAAAGTGATTTGATTCGTTAAATACCATATGTGGGACGTATAAAGGATGGAACTATGATATTATATATGATATTATACTTGAATAATAATAAACTCTTATATCATTATGATTCCATTCCAGAAAATACGAAATAGAAATGGAAGTAGCGTTCATGCGTACGTACGGCTTACCGTCTCCATGAACGGTGCATTTCATTTCTTACCTCTAAATGATTATGTAATATTATAAATGCATGCATGTACTGGATATATATGACTTATATAATATCTACATCATGAATACAATTCTGGATATAATGGATACATGAACAACTTGTAATTATAAAGGGCTTATTTTTTACTCAAGTACCAATGATCGTTAAAACGACCGTTATTAACTTAAATAATTACACAGTGTTCATGACATGGAAATAGGTGATATAAAAGGAATAATGAACTTTAAAAAGGTTCTTAATCAAGTATAAATTAACTCAAGTTTATTATTCAGTACGTTAAAGAACGATCGAGTCAAGTCGGACCCGAGGTAAGGGACTTCGTCTCAATCTCCTTTCATTGAGGCATATTTCGTTTTATACACAACTTTCTTTTATACGGTGTATAAACACCTTTGACTTTTACTTTTAAACAAAAGGAATCTTTTTCTAAGAAGCGTTTTACTAAACGACAAAAAGGAATGTTTTTTTACGTACGCGGTGACAATGACCTTTTCCGCCGCCGCAAGTATTATTTGGTCTTTGGCTTCCTCAACAAGCCGTAATGTTTTTAAAATAAAATAAATACCATATAATCTTTTATATATTTTGGTATTGAAAATGGTTTTGATAAAGGATTCTATTATGTCAATATATTTATGATATATTATGATTGAAATGTGGAAATTTTATCATTCCTTTATATTGGTTTTATGTTTTATAATTTTATTGGTACTTGGACATTTTAACGGGTGGTTACGTTATAAACCATATGACAGGTGGTGCCGTGAATACCAGGACGGGTGGTTACGTTATAACCTCCAATGCATTGGGTATGGAAGTCGGCCGTATGGCTACTCCATTAAGTATGTATGGAAATTGGCCGTATGGCTATTCCATTAAGTGATATGTGTGGAAGTCGACCGTATGGTTATTCCACTTAAGTATGTTTATGTCCCAAGTTACCTTTATATATGTTATGTGTTCTTTATATGGGTTTTATGGTAATCATTTGGTTACAAAAAGGTAAGTAATGATACTTTATTCAGTGAAGAGTTTTTACTACTTCATGAAGGTGAAGGTATTACTTTGATAGAGTATACATGGTTTACTTGATTTTGAAAAACTAACAGTTTTCATTCTTTGTGTATCCCTTACTGAGCTTTTTATGCTCACCCCAAGTTTTTTTTAAATGTTTTTCACAGGACTTAATGTGGAATAAGGTTAAGGATGGGATCAAGGGAATGTCATGCTATATAAAACATGGAACTAGACATGTTTCTTTTAAGAGTTTTTTTTATTATGGAAACTTAGTATACGTGACTACTTTGTAATCTTTTGAGATGTAATAGTTATGTTCTAATTCTCTAAAACTCTAAACCTGAAAAGATCCTCAACGTGAATTATTCTTTTAATTCAATATTAAGTAAGGTTTAAGGTCGGGGCCTTATAGTTGGTATCAGAGGTCGGTTTAGAAAACTTTAAGAGTTAGAAAAGTGTTAAATTATAATATGATTGAAATGATATAGCATTTACGGATTACCATGTTGCTTCGCCTAAGATATTTTTGTGTTCAGAATGGTTTTCTGCAGAGGAAACAAAGAAACTATGTTGGGACGACATCAGGAGGAAGACAACCTTCCAAATCAGCAACCTGAGATGGTCGGAATCGGAACTGAACAGTTTGTTGCAGTGATGGCACAGTTGACTCGGGCTATAAATGGTGGTGGTATCCATGCACGAGATCAGCCAGATCAACCGTAGAGGAACATGTCAGTGGTGGAACATTTCATGAGGCAACATCCCCCATCATTCAGAGGATCATCTGACCCTGTGCAAGATGTAGGGTGGATTAAAGCACTAGATAATATTTTTGATGTCATGGGGTGTTCAGAACATCAAAAGGTTAGTCTTGCTGTTTACCGTTTTGAAGGTGAAGCTGATCAGTGGTGGTCGATGGTGAAAAATATCAGGGATAGTGATGAGATTTAGGATCTTCACTGGGACGAATTCAAAGGTATGTTTCTTGAGAAATATTTTCCTAAGGTGGTTCGTCTTAGGATGGAAAAACAGTTCCTAGAATTGAGACAGGAGGATGATTCAGTGGATGCTTATGAAGCAAAGTTCACTCGATTGGCAAGGTATGCTCCAAACTTCATACGAGATCTTGATAGTAAAATAAACCATTTTTACTTAGGGTTAAAGCCAAAGTATCGAAGGGCTTTAGCTTCTCGTGAGTTCAAAAGTTATGAAAAACTTGTTCGATGTGCGGAGAAGGTGGAAATGGAGTTTGCCAATGATCAGGTGTTCTATGACAAACAACAGAATAAGAGGTCTAGTTGGCAAGAAAAGGGGAAGAATTCATCAAAGAAGCAAGGAGGTAAGAAAACCAAATATCCATCCTGTGAGAAGTGTGGTAAAATGCATCCTGGATAATTTTTATCCAAGTATGGTAAGTGCTTTCGGTGTGGTAAGTCTGGTCATATTGCTCGTAACTGTAAGGAAGATGATCAAGCAGGCAATGAAAAGCCAACGGTAAGATGTTTTAAGTGTAATGAAATGGGTCATTATGCAAACGAGTGTCCAACGAAGAACTCAACTGGGGGAATGCAGCTAGACTACAAGCAGAAAGGGGTGGTGAAATCCTTTGCAACAACTTCAGCAGATGTTGGGCCATCGAATGAAGTGGTATCAGGTACACTGTTTGTTTGTTCAGATTATGCCAATGTGTTGTTTGATTCAGGGTCTACACACTCTTTCATTTCTGAGAAGTTTTCTAGTAAATTGGAAATTCCATATCAAGATATGAATCCTGAACTTATGGTAAAAACACCAGGAGGGAACATTGAGATAAAAAGGAATTATAAGAACCTTCCTATCCTTGTGTGTGGAAAGAATCTACTAGCAAACCTTATTGTTTTGCCTCTAGTAGAGTTTGATGTTATTTTGGGCATGGATTGGCTTTCTGTTTATCATGCTAAGATTGACTGCAGAGCTAAAATGGTTTCTTTTCAGAAAGATTTTCAGTTTGTGTACAAGAATGAACCCTTGATTTTGAAACATATCAGGAAGTTGAGAAACTAGTAAAAGATGGAAATGAATGTTACCTTGCACATATTGTTGAAAATAAAGGAACTTTTCAGATTAATGATGTGCCAGTGGTAAATGAGTATCTTGATGTTTTTCCTGATGAGTTGCCTGGTATTATTCATGACCGGGAAGTTGAATTTACTGTTGACTTAGTTCCTGATTCTAATCCAATTTCAAAACCCCCTTATCGAATGGCTCAAGTTGAACTTTTAGAGTTAAAGAAACAATTGTAGGAGTTATTAGATAAAGGTTTCATTCGACCTAGCACATCACCATGGGGTGCTCCTGTCTTGTTTGTTAAAAAGAAAGATGGATCAATGAGACTTTGCATTGATTATAGAGCCTTGAATAATATTACTGTTAAGAACAAGTATCCTTTGCCTCATATCGATGATTTGTTTGATCAGCTCCAGGGAGCTCAGTATTTTTCGAAGATTGGCTTGAGGTCGGGGTACCATCAGTTGAAAGTAAAAGAAGCAGACGTTCCGAAGACTGCGTTCCGTACTAGATATGGCCATTATGAATTTGTAGTTATGCCTTTTGGGTTAACCAATGCACCTGCTGTATTTATGGACCTTATGAATAGAATTTTCCATGAGTTCTTGGATAAGTTTGTGGTTGTTTTCATCGATGATATTTTGGTGTTTTCTAAAAGTAAAGAGGAGCATGAAAGTCATTTAAGGGTTATCTTGAAAACCTTAAAATAAAAGAAACTATATGGAAAATTTAGCAAGTGTGAGTTTTGGTTACAAAAAATTTCTTTCCTGGGTCACATTGTTTCAAAAGATGGCATAACTGTTGATCATACTAAAACAAAAGTTGTTGAAGAATGGCCAAGACCCACAAATGTAACAGAGATCCGTAGTTTTCTTGGTTTGGCAGGTTACTACCGAAGGTTTGTTGAAAATTTTTCACGGTTATCTTGTCCAATGACTAAGCTAACTTGGAAGGGTGTTAAGTTCATCTGGAAAAAAGAATGTGATGATTGTTTTCAGGAGTTGAAAATAAGATTGGTGAATGCTCCGGTTTTGGCACTTCCTTCCAGGAATGATGAGTTTGTTATATACAGAGATGCTTCGTTGAAGGGACTTGGCTATGTCCTTATGCAGAATGATCAGGTAATTGCTTATGCTTCACGACAGTTGAAAACTCATGAGATAAATTACCCTACACATGATTTGGAATTAGTTGTTGTTGTCTTTGCTTTAAAAATTTGGAGGCATCATTTGTATGGAGTAAAGTGTGAAATATATACTGATCACAAAAGTTTAAAGTATATATTCACTCAGAAAGAATTGAACATGAGACAGAGGAGATGGCTGGAATTAATCAAGGATTATGATTGTACAATTCATTACCATCTGGGAAAAGAAAATAAAGTGGATGATGCTTTGAGTCGAAAAAGTAATGCTTCATTAGCAATGTTGCGTTTGGAACGTGATCCTTTGGTTAAAGATATGATGAACTTTGGAATAGAAGTTGTTGGTACAGGATGTTCTTCTATTTTGTTTCAGGTATCAGTGAAATCTTCTCTATCAGACAAAATGAAGCAAGCACAGAAGCAAGACAGTGAGTTGCAGAAAAAGGTAGAGCTGGTTCAGAAAGGTAAGTTGCCTGAATTCAACATTGACAGTGATTGTGTTTTGAGGTTTGGGAAGAGATTATGTGTGCCTTGTGATTCACATTTGAAGAATGAGTTGTTATGTGAGGGTCATAGTTCCCTGTTTTCAGTTCATCCTGGCAGTACTAAGATGTACAGAGATCTGCAAGAGTATTACTGGTGGGATGGAATGAAAAGAGATATTGCTGATTTTACTGTGAAGTGTTTGACTTGTCAGCAGGTTAAAGCAGAGCTGCAGTTACCTAAAGGGATGCTTCAGCCTTTACCAGTGCCAGAGTGGAAATGGGAAAACATATCCATGGACTTTGTTGTGGGATTACCGAGGACATCTCGAGGTAATAATGTAATCTGGGTTATTGTTGATCGCTTGACTAAATCTGCTCATTTCCTTGCTATACGAGATACTTTTTCCCTAGATCAACTTTCCCGTTTGTATCTTAAAGAGGTAGTCAGGTTACATGGAGTTCCTCTCTCCATTGTATCTGATCGTGATCCCAGGTTCACTTCTAACTTTTGGAAAGGCCTTCGGAAGTCATTGGGTACTGAATTAAATTTTAGTACAGATTTTCATCCTCAATCAGATGGGCAGTCAGAACGAACAATTCAGACCTTGGAGGATATGCTACGAGCTTGTTCGATGGATTATCAGGGAAGTTGGGACCAACATCTTTCTTTGGTTGAGTTTTCTTATAATAATAGCTTTCATTCCAGTATACAGATGGCACCATTTGAGGCATTATATAGGAAGCGGTGTTGAACTCCAGCATTTTGGGATGAAGTGGGTGAAAGGAAGCTGATGGGACCAGAATTGGTAGAAGAGATGGCAGAAAAAGTTCAGTTGATTCAGAAGCACATGAGAACAGCTCAGAGCAGGCAGAAGAGTTATGCGGATAACCGGAGGAAGGATCTATCTTTCGAGGTAGGTGATCATGTTTTTCTCAAGGTTTCTCCTTGGAAAAGTGTGATGAGATTTGGTAAGAAAGGAAAGCTGAGTCCAAGGTTTATTGGACCATATGAAATTCTAGAGAAAGTTGGATCATTTGCTTACCGAGTGGCTTTACCTCCGAGTTTATCTCAGGTACACAATGTTTTTCATGTTTCAATGTTGAGGAAGTATATGCCAGATCCATCTCATGTTTTGAGTCCAGAGGTAGTTCAGCTGGAGGAGAACCTATCTTATGAAGAACAACCAGTCCAGATTCTTGACCACAGGGAGCAGGTGTTATGGAATAAGGTGATTCATCAGGTAAAGGTTTTGTTTAAAAACCATGTGATTGAAGAGGCAACGTGGGAATCTGAAAATGCTATGAGGGATAAATACCCCCACTTATTTTGATAAGTGAATAAAATTGCGAGGACGCAATTCCCAAAAGGGGGGAAGGATGTAACATCCCAGGTAATTAAAGAAAAAAGAATTTTCATATTTATTAATATTTACGAATTAAATATTAATTTTAATTAAAAGGGGTTTCTACGTTCGATAGCGTACTCGATACGCAACAATGAGTTTCTTGGAAAACTTACGTTGCACACAAGTAATAAAATAATATTATTTTAAATGTTAGTTAACAAGTAGCCGTTGTACTGGCGGGAATGGATAGAAATAACTAAAATATGATTATATATGTTTTTAAATGTTTTTACATTTACCCAATAAAAGATAAAGGCTTAAAATACGGAAAGAGTTCAATTTTAGGCATTTATACCCTAATTTTCACTAAGGGCTCACTTATCACCTTTTGACGGTGAACCGTCATTAAATATAGTTTTGATCAATCTTATAAATTCTATTGGACCAAAAATAACTCTTCTTTAGAATCGGGACATCAAAATTTACTTTGTGTAAATTTTTGGTATCTTTCCGATAAAGTTCTTTTTTTAATGAATAGTGTAAAATGTTGTATTTTAATTCAAAACCTCTTTTTCATCTAATTTATTTATATGATTAGATTATCTTTTGAATTGGTTTTAAAGTGAAATTAGAAAATATTTTTACCATTAAATCCAATAGTGGTCGTTGGAATTAATTTCACTTTGAAATCGGACTTAAACTAGTGTCAATCTTTTGATACTTATTGTTTCATAAAAACACGCTTTTTGCTCTGACAGCGGGAATTAATTATTAAATTAATTAATGTGACTTATATGTTTTGAATTTTGTAAAATATACTTCATTTTTGAATTTGTAATATCAAATATAGCTTAGGGTGAATTTTTGGTAATTTTCTGAAAAACTTCAATTTCTGATGAATAGTGAAACCACTAAGTGGTACTTATAAAAACTGATTTTCTGTTTAAATGAAATTTTGAAATCATTGTGTTTTTATTTTCAAAAATCCGACATACATGGTTGTCATTAAGAAGTAAAATGTGGTTCAATGAGATTAAAATAATTTTTTGGTGAATAGTAACTTATTAAGTTTTTAATCGCGATTAGAGGTAATTAGTGTAGTTTAAGGTAAAAATAATGCTTTAATAAAATGAGATGAGCTTGAAACATGTCCTAACCCTATTGTTTGTGTCATGGCCGACCAAGACAACCCATGGGTCGATTTAGGGGACCCCATGGAGCCACTTGGGTGAGATAATGACTTTAATGCCTTTTTTTAAATAAAAGTAAAAATGACACAAACATAATATGTTTTACGAAAACAATTTTTTACATGGGGTTATAAAGATCAGATTTTTTATTATAAATATTAATTGGAAAGATAAAAATATTTCCTACATCATAGTATTTTTTTTATAATTTTTAGACTTTAAATAAAATAAATTATTTATGACATCATTATGATGCAGCGATGACTTCATTATTTAACGATTTAAATAAAATGGAAAGATAATGTAATATCTAAAACATACACATGTCCAAAACCTATTGTATGGGAATATTTCGAATCCTTATCACCTTATCCACGAATTATATCAATGTGGGACCTTTTAAAACCGAAACACATTTTCAAATAAAGTAATATTTCTTTACTTTCCAAAAGTGCCCCTCCTCTCCTCTTATAAAAGGCCCCCACCTCTACCTCATTTAACACACTCCTCAAGACTTTGGCTCGGCCATCCCCTGCCCATTTACTCTCTCCACATCCCTCTCCTCATCCTAGAGGATTCCCTTTGGGCAGAATCCTTTCAAAGGAAGCCTTTAGGCTCAAATCAAAAGAAGTTACACTTTTAAAGGTAATTCATTCTCTCTTGTTCATTTGTTTTATTTTGCTTCTCCAACCCCCTAAACTCTTTTTATTTACTTCTTTTCTAACAACACCAGTATCTTCAATATACTAGGATGTTGTTATAAGATTTATTCGAGCTACACTCTCACACAACTACATCAAATGGTTAAAGAACATACGATTTCTGTGGATGGCGAAATTCTGCCTCCCGAAACGATGATTGTTCAATACTCATTTAACACCTTCAAAGGTGGCCATTATGATGTCACTATTTTTATATATGATATATAATATGTTTATGTTTTCCCTAAGCTTCTGTTTTTTTCATTTTGGGCATACCTTTATGGTTTCCATTATGGGTAAACACGATATCTTCATTTAAGGAAGTGCGGACTACCGCCCCCTCAAAGTGATTTGATTCGTTAAATACCATATGTGGGACGTATAAAGGATGGAACTATGATATTATATATGATATTATACTTGAATTATAATAAACTCTTATATCATTTTGATTCCATTCCAGAAAATACGAAATATAAATGGAAGTAGCGTTCATGCGTACGTACGGCTTACCGTCTCCATGAACAGTGCATTTCATTTCTTACCTCTAAATGATTATGTAATATTATAAATGCATGCATGTACTGGATATATATGACTTATATAATATCTACATCATGAATACCATTCTGGATATAATGGATACATGAACAACTTGTAATTATAAAGGGCTTATTTTTGACTCAAGTACCAATGATCGTTAAAACGACCGTTATTAACTTAAATAATTACACAGTGTTCATGACATGGAAATAGGTGATATAAAAGGAATAATGAACTTTAAAAAGGTTCTTAATCAAGTATAAATTAACTCAAGTTTATTATTCAGGACGTTAAAGAACGATCGAGTCTAGTCAGACCCGAGGTAAGGGACTTCGTCTCACTCTCCTTTCATTGAGAAATATTTCGTTTTATACACAACTTTATTTTATACGGTGTATAAACCCCTTTTAATTTTACTTTTATACAAAAGGAATCTTTTTCTACGAAGCGTTTTACTAAACGAAAAAAAGTAATGTTTTTTTACGTACGCGGTGACAACGACCTTTTCCGCCGCCGCGGGTATTATTTGGTCTTTGGCTTCCTCAACAAGCCGTAATGTTTTTAAAATAAAATAAATACCATATACTCTTTTATGTATTTTGGTATTGAAAATGGTTTTGATAAAGGATTCTATTATTTCAATATATTTATGATATATTGTGATTGAAATGTGGAAATTTTATCATTCCTTTATATTGGTTTTATGTTTTATAATTTTATTGGTACTTGGACATTTTAACGGGTGGTTACGTTATAAACCATATGACGGGTGGTGCCGTGAATACCAGGACGGGTGGTTACGTTATAACCTCCAATGCATTGGGTATGGAAGTCAGCCGTATGGCTACTCCATTAAGTATGTATGGAAATTGGCCGTATGGCTATTCCATTAAGTGATATGTGTGGAAGTCGACCGTATGGTTATTCCACTTAAGTATGTTTATGTCCCAAGTTACCTTTATATATGTTATGTGTTCTTTATATGGGTTTTATGGTAATCCTTTGGTTACAAAAAGGTAAGTAATGATACTTTATTCAGTGAAGAGTTTTTACTACTTCATGAAGGTGAAGGTATTACTTTGATAGAGTATACATGGTTTACTTGATTTTGAAAAACTAACAGTTTTCATTCTTTGTGTATCCCTTACTGAGCTTTTTATGCTCACCCCAAGTTTTTTTTGAAATGTTTTTCACAGGACTTAATGTGGAATAAGGTCAAGGATGGGATCAAGGGAACGTCATGCTATATAAAACATGGAACTAGACATGTTTCTTTTAAGAGTTTTTTTTATTATGGAAACTTAGTATAAGTGACTACTTTGTAATCTTTTGAGATGTAATAGTTATGTTCTAATTCTCTAAAACTCTAAACCTGAAAAGATCCTCAATGTGAATTATTCTTTTAATTCAATATTAAGTAAGGTTTAAGGCCGGGGCCTTATAGTCCCTAAAATCTTATAAAGGCAGTGTGCTTGACATAGAGTGACTATATATGATCTTTTGTACTCCACAATAAATAGTTAAGATTAGTGGATTTAGGTACAACTGACACACTATTGGAATATGATCTTTGTAATAGCCATTAGCGGTGAACCAAGTAAAACTAATGTGTTGTATCTCTGCATATGATTGTTTAATAACTGCACGATTCCATTAGAGAGGTTTTACAAGTTCTTACCAATTTGGGAACAAGATCTATTGGTTTAAAAGAAAAATTTGACACCCTAATTCACCCCTCCCCTCTCAGGGTGCCCTGGGGTCCTACAAGTGGCATCAGAGCCTACAGGTTTTTGGTGTTTAATCTATCATCCATGGTTTTCATGGATCATACAATGAATATTAGGGGAGTTCACTTATTTTATGGAAGTAAATTACAAATTTGGAAGAATAGGATGAGATCTCATCTAATATACCTTGAGATGAAAGTTATTTTTTCCATATCTTAGGGGATTTAGGTCATTGATGCAATAGGTCTTTATATGAATGAAATAGATAGGAAAATTCTTGATGCAGATGCCAAAGCACAAAATTCTCTTACTGCAACTCTATCTGATCAAATATATTTGAAGGTGATGAGTTTAAGTTCATCCAAGAACATGTGGAAGAAACTGAAAAAAACATATGAAGGTGATAAAAAAGTGAAGAAGGCCAAACTCTAAAATTTTCACAATAAGTTTGATGATCTGAAAATGAATCTAGATGAAAATATAGATTATTTTTTTAACCTAATTACTAAAGTTGTGGGAGTAATTTGAGTAATTGGTGAAGAAATTAAAGATATTAACATTGTAAAGAAAATATTGAGAAGGATTAAACCTCTGTATAATCCAAAAGTGTTAGCCCTTGAGGAAAGGAATCTATCTAAAATTTATCCTTATAATATGCTAAGCACTCTAGTGGATTATGAAATGAGTGTCAAACCAGAAGATGCAAAAACCCGAGTAAGCAAGGAAATGTAATTCAAATTCATGGAAAAAATTAAGGTTTCCATAGATAGTGTTGATGAAGATAATTAGGAAGAAGAACTTATTTCTATTTTTTACAAGAAATTCAATAGAAAAAGGGATATTTGACGGAATGATTCCTTTGGCTTGTTTTCGATGTGGTAGAGTTGGGAACATTGCCTCTCGATACTCAATGAAGTTTTATGATGAAGAAAGTGAAGATGGAATCATGCAAAAGACTTAGAAAAGGTTCACCCAAAAGGGAGACTACAAATTAGGAAGGAAATTACAGAGAAAGAGTTTCATCTATAAAGAAGAACAAGATAATAATGAATTTTTGGAGGATGTAGAACCATAGTTGAAATCCAAAACCCAAGAATCCATGATGGCTATAATTGAAATGTTAGAACCTTAAAAAGATAAAGATAATAAGTTGATTGGTGTTTTTGATATCAAAGTGGAACTTTAAGGTTCTCTTGATAAGCTTGACATTCAAAGAAAGAGAAACATAAAGATGAGATCCATTCTGGAATAGTCATCAGAGTATGTTGATCAGATTGAAGAAAAAATTGATCTTCTAGAAGTAGGGGAAAAAGAATATTTATCAAATCTTGAAATCTTGGAAGAAGTTATGGAATTTAAGCACATAATTGAATAGTAAAAAAAGTCATCAATGACCTCACATACAGACTATAGGAAAAGTATAATATAGTTAAGGGACTTGAAGAAGAAGTTTCCACTCTAAGAGTAAATTTGAAACTGAATCAAAATCAAGGTAAACAAAGGAAAAATTAAAGTTTGGAATATTCTCAGATGCAGAGCTATTATAAAGAGATAAATGTGGTTATAAAGGAGTAGAGAATTTCTTTAATGACCAGAGATCCACATGTATGGGAAAAAGTAGAATTGGATGTGATGAAACAACATCAAAGGCTAGAAATGGGATGACCCAAAATAAAGGGAAGTAGAAAGTTGAACATATAAAAAATCCCCCTAATGTCACAACAAATAAATATTTGAACCAAATAGAAAAGTGAGATGAAAATAATCCTCAAGTAACTAGAAAGGATCACTAGTAAAAAATCATTACAAGATAAGGGGACATGTGGAGGAATGAAAGTGAGAATATTTTTCCCATTATTAAGTGTCAATTATATGACTTTCTAGTCCATGCCATGTCCTATTGTGAAGAGGCAATGAGCTATCTAAAGGGGGAAGCACCCGAAATTCAGAAAAGGATAATGAGACCATATCCTTCATCATATAGAATAGATAGTTTCTATGTATATTTTTTTCACTGTTCTATCTATGACCATAAATCTATTCATTACAGGCATAGGAAAGGTGGGAACAATAACTATATATCTCTAAGGCAAGTCAATACCCTTCAACCAAGCATAGTTTCTCTTGAAAATAGGTATTCTCCTCTAGAAGAAGAATATTAATATGATTAATCCTTTCATATTGAAAATATATTGGAAATGATATCTTTTTTACTTTACTCAATCAGGTATATCATTAAAGGAAAAGAATAAAACCGAGAAATCCAACCTTGAAGAAATAGATATCAAAGATACAAAGAATAGTAACACCTGGATTAATGATAGAAGATTCTCATCCCACATGATAGGAAATGCAGATTTTTTGAGGAGTGTTAAGAAAAAGTTTTATGGAACAGTAAGATTTGGCAACCATGGTGCTTTAAAGATCAAATGCAATGGAAGTATAGAACTAGAAAATAACGAGATAAGGAAAAATGAAGTTCTCTATGTAGAATACTTGAATCAAAATCTCATGAGTGTGATTCAACTTTGTGACTTAGGAATGATAGTGAAATTTAATCAAAATGGGTTAAATATCAAAGGAAATTCAAGTAATTATCTCTTGAAAGGATTCAAAATAGATAATAATTTATACTAGGTTGATAGTAAAGAAAACATTTTGTTACTTAATAGTTGAAGAAGAAAACAACTTGTGACACCAGAGGTTGGGTCAGATTAATCAATAGATAATGAAGTAGACATCAAAGATTAAAATAGTTATTGACATTCCCAAAATGAATTCTGATCTAGAAAATACATGTGATGAACGCATGCAAGGAAAGATGGCTGGGAGTTCATATCAGCTGAAGAACAAAAGGGAATTGCATCTTCTTGATCTTATCCATAGAGACGTATGTGGTCCAATAAATGTGGATGGAACATATGGAGATAGTAACTTCATTACTTTTATTTATTATTATAGTTGAATTTATTGTGTAATGATTATACAAAGTAAACAACACGTTCTTGATTAAATAAAAATTTATTGTTGAATAGATAAGAATGAAACTGGATGTACAATCAAGATTATATGATCTGACAATGGAGGAGAATACACATCCATTGAATTTGAAAATTACCTTGAAAAACATGGAATACATAATTAGGTGTCTATAGTGAGAAACCCACAACAAAATGCATTTTTTGAACACATAAATCGACAGGTGAAAAATATGTCTAGAACTATGCTGATTGAGAGTCATATTTCTCATCATCACTGGAAAGAGGTTTTTCAAGTAGTGGTGTACACTCAAAATCAAACATGGATTTTTATGGGAGAAACCAAGACACCATAAGAGTTATGATATGTAAGCGAGCCCTCTCTAAAGTATTTTTGTGTTTTTGGAAGTAAAATTTTCATCCAAAATAAAGAAAACAATGAAGGCAAGTATGGTGATAGTATAGATGAGAGAATATTCCTTGGATATTCAATGAAGGGTAAATCCTATAAATGTTACAATAATAATCTTGGAATAATTTTGGAAAGTAGTGATTTCGATATCACTAAAGATAAATTCATAAATACCTCGAGGATCTCATATGCTGATATGATAGAAGATGAAGATGAAAGTGGACAAGGGAAAAATTCAAATGTAGAAGTAGTGGAAGTCTTGGAAACCATTCAGGGATCACAAAATGATGACGATTCATAAGAAGAATTAGAAGAGGAAACCATGGATGAAGAAAATTTATTAGAACCTCATAGGAGAAATAGAAGAGTATAAATTGATTAATCCAACATTATTGGGGATCAGAACACACCTACACAGACAAGGAGAATGAGGAATGAAGCACATTCCGCCTTCCTATAAATTGTGAAACCAACCTCATCATGGGTTAAGACCATGAATGAATAACTAGATAAAATTTACATGAACCATACATGGGATCTTGTTAAGAGACCAAAATATCACAATATTTTTGGAATAAAGTGGATTTTTAAAAATAAATTCATTGATCATGGAAATGTGATCTGAAACAAGGCATGCTTGGTGTGTAAAAGATATGTGTAGATTGAAGGCATTGATGCTGAAGAAAATTTTTATCTAGTATCTAGAATAGAGTCGATTAAGTTCTTCCTTGCTATGGAAATTAAAATAGGATTCAAATTTTATTAGATGGATGTAATAATGATTTTCTTAAATGGAGTTCTTGAAGAAGAATTAAACATTGAACAACCGGTGGGATTTTTGATTGGAAATGATGAAGCAAAGGTTTGTAGATTAAAGAAGGCTCTCTATGGTCTAAAGAAGACACCACAGTCATGTAATTCTTGACTAGATGCTTATATGAAGAATCTTCAATTCAAAAGAGAAGGTTTCAATCATAAAATCTATCTGAATAATTCATAGGAAGATAAATTTATAGTGCTTACATATGTGGATAATATTATATTTGGTGGAAGAAGGTAGGGATCAATGGAATAATTTTCTAGTCACATGAAATATGAATTTTAAATTTCCATTATTGGTGGTCTCACATAATTTTTGGGGTTGTAGGTGGTTCAAAATAAATATTATACCTTCATATCTCAGAAAAAATATGCAAAAGAGCTACTAAAGAAATTCAACATGCATGAATCCAAACTAATGTAGACTCTGATTACGATTAGGACAAAACTTTGAAAGCATGAGGATGAGATATATGTGGATCCCAGACTATACAGTATAATCATTAGAAGATTATTATACTTGACCACAACATATCCAAATATCATCTTTGCAACATGATTATTAGTCCACATTCAAAGTAATCTGAAGGAAGATCATTTGGAGGTATTTAAAAGACTCATGAGGTATATTTAAGGTACTCTCAATTATGGATTATACTTTGCAGTAGGAAGAGATAACGAATCATCAAAATTTTCTAATTCTGATTGGGATAGAGATGTGGTAGATAGAAAGTCCAAAAGTGGTGGATCTTTATTCATTGAAAACAAATGTGTAGGCTGATTGAGCAAGAAACAAGAAAGAACTTCTCTTAGTATGGTAGAAGCTAAGTATATCTATGCTACAAAGACATGCACTCAACTATTATAAATGAAGAAAAAATCAACTAATATTAGTGATGAGGTGAAATAGCCAATGGTGATTCACTATGAAAATAAGAGTGTGATCGATCTTACAAAGAGTCCAGTTTAACACCCTAATAACAAACATATTTAGATCACATATCACTTTATTAAAGAAATTTTTTAACAAGGTGTGATTAAAATAGAGCATGTTGGAATTGACGACCAAGTGGATGAAATCCTAACTAAGCCGTTGGCAACACATATATTTGAGAAACATTGATTGAACCTTAGTGTTTAGCCACCTCCCAATACACAAGGAGTTTATATATTGTCCCCTCTCCCCATTTGTGTTAACTATTTTAATCTATTCGTGGAAGTGATGTAGGTTTATGGGGGAGATACGATCCAAGGGGAGTTTGTTTTGAGATCTAAAAGTACAAATACAAGATCTTTGGGTTTATTTCTAAATGGGGAGAATGGAGAAATTCAACATTATAAAGAATTTTTGAAACCATTCAATGATTCCGTGACATGATGAGAATTATGTGTTATGAGGAAATAGTTCATATTTCTCAGAGCTTATATTGGAAATATTTAAGCATTACAAAACATGATAACCCAATTCATGCTTCCACTCTTGTTTTCTACACTAACATTTTCTCATGTAGACTTAGAGTGTTGGGTGATCTATTTCTCAACTTTCAGTTTTTTTCTTAAGGAAAGTAATTTATTGAATTTATCTAATAGATTTCCAAAAAAACCCAAAGGGGGATATTGTTGGAACTAAGTCCTGTCACAACTGGCAGTTAGAAATGGATTCTAGTTTTTGTTTTTTGTAAATCCACTTTGGGTTTATCAAGGAGTTTTCAAGGAAAGTGATCTTACAGTATAAGATGGAAATAGTGTTTAAGGTGGCGTCATTTCCCAGTGTTTTCCAAATTTTTGGTCTCAAAATCAGGAGGAAGGAGCAAGCTTAGTGAAATGTGGTTTTCTGATATTGTATCATCTCAAATATGGAAAGTCATGATTTTTATGAAGGATAGTTTTTATGAAGTTTTATCTTCATAAAGATATGAATCATCACGAATGAGCTCCATGAATGCATGATGTAATAAACGTGATTCTATGTGACTAAAAGAAGCTTTATAAATGCATGATGGCGTGCCAATGATTCTACACGACTACAAGATGCTTCATGAATGGGTTAAATTTATCCGATGCTTTGAGAATAGAGTATCTTTGCGAACATGTTTTTGGAGATTTGGGAAAAGGCCGCTAGAGGTGTGGGATCTTCGTGAAGGGATGTACCTATAAATATGAGGCTACCCCCACTTCATTTGACACAAAAATAATTGAATAAAAGGATGAATCATTATGAATTCATGAAGGAAGAGATATTCAAAAATCAAGAATTTGAAGTGAGATTGAGCATCATAAAAATCTGGTCTTAGTCTTGACCAATGATTAGGTATCTCAGAAAAAGGAGTTTCATGATGACTGGGTATTCTATGACGACTTAGTGTTCCATTAAGGGAGTTTTATTTGTGAAGGTAGTTAACTTCATGAAGGAGATTTACAAATTAGGTTTGTGAAAGTGTGTAGGTTCATGAAATTTTGAATTTATTTGAAATATAAAGGGGTTTCATGAAGGATAGGTGCTTCACAAACAATAGTGTTAAACATCTAGTTTAAGTGAAAAGTGATTTCAAGTGCATCAACCCAGGACTACGGTGCAAGTAGAGTCTTGTACTTGTTAGGAAAAAAGTCTTAAATTCTAATCTACTAAGGCAACCTTCAAGTTGTTAAACTGAGTAAGACTTCACCCAAAGTAGTGAGATAGGGAGAGTCGATAGAAGTGTTTTGAGGGAGGTAGTGTACCATCCCTAAAATCTTGTAAAGGCAGTGTGCTTGGAACAAAGTGAGTGTGTCTGATCTTCTATACTCCACAATAACTAGTGAAGCTTAGTGAATTTAGGTATTAATGATACACAATCGACATATGATCCTTGGACTAGCCCTTAGTGGTGAACCAAGTAAAACTGCTGTGTTGTATCTTTGCATATGATTGTTTAATATCTGCATAGTTCCATCATATAGGTTTTACAAGTTCCTACCAACCTAGGAACAAGATCCATTGGTTTAAAAGAAAAATTTGATGCCTTGATTAACCCATCCCCTCTCAAGGTACCCTGGGGGTCCTACAAAGATCACACAAAGTGAAATAGGATAATGTTGATGACATCATGATTTTAAATTGATCATGTGATGAGGATACATGATTTTCAATTGATCACACAATGGGATCACGTGACACACTCAAATAAAATATAGGTGATCACATGAAGAACTTGTGACATATGGTAGGTGATCATGCATAACGATCATGTGAAGCACGCAAGGCTTATTGTTGAGGTGGTGGAACAAATGGATAACCATGATTTATAGAGTTAAGGTGGTGTATTTATGCCTATAAATACCCCTAACCCATACTTAATAAGGGATAAAAGTTTTATTAAGTGGTTTTATTTGAATAAAATAAAATTTCATGAGTTGTAAAAGGTCTTGTGCTGGAATCATGTGATCCACGTAATCAGAAGAAGGTGTCATGAAGGAGTCTCATAGAGAGATCTCATAAAGAAGTCATGAAAATTGAAGTATGTGCATGGTATTCACATGCATAAGAAGACAATTTTATATCACATAAACCGTATAACCTTAAAAGGGTATCACACCAGAGTCACAAAATCCTCATGAATAGAAGGACTAATGAAGGGATCTTGCGGAGGGATATTATGGAGGGGTCTCATGAAGGGGTCTCGCAGATGGGTCTCATAGAGGGGTATCAAAAAGGGGTATTGTGGATAGGTCTCATGGAGAGGTATCATGGAGAGGTATCCTGAAGGATTCTTATGGAGGAGTCTTGCAAAGAGGTCTCATTGAGAGGCATCACAGTGAGGTCTCACAGAGAGGTCTCACAGAGGGGTATCACAAAGGGGTATTGAGAAAGTATCACATGATCCTAGAGGAAATTTCTTTCACAAAGGTGGTTTTCATATCTTTAATGAATAAAGAGAATAAATATACACATAATTGTGAATAAACTCAGAACTGGTTGTCAGAAGATTCTACTAGAGGATCAGTACATTCACTCTAACAAAGAGAGCAGTGAGCTTTCAAATTATGAATAGTTGTAAACCAGGAGGGATAGTGAGTCTGATCCAAACCCTGTAACAACAACATGATTTAGTGGATTCAGTACATTGGAATATTTCCTTTGTATGCTCCTTGGATGTATCCTAGTGAGGGCAAACCACTTAAAATTCCTGCGTACTATGCATGTTTTAATTACCATTTATTTTATACTATCAGAATAAGAGAGAAGAGAGTTTTTTAACAATGAAATAATATCCAAGTAGGTAGTTGTTTTAATATATAATACCATGATTCACCCCCTCTCATGGTATTTAACCTAGTTGGGCTAACACATTCCTTACCATTTTTTCCAATGATAATGTCATCCTCGTTGTATTGAACCATAATATATGTGTATCGATTACAAAACTCTTTTATTTTTTCAATAAAGGAAAATAATATATATGAATTTATCATTAATAAATGTTAGTAATATTTAAACACATACCAATAAATGGGGGATTTATTGTCTTCTAGAGTGCTTGTCTAGAGGAGGAGGGGGAGTACCCTATCAGGGAGGTGGGATATCTATAGCAGGATTACTATATATAGTCAATGAAGATAAATGTATTGATGGAGGGAAAAAACATTTTGTATAGCCCTATAAAGATAAATGTGGATATGGATATGGTGGTGGTATATATGGATGATCAGTGCCCTGTATAGTGGATGGTGGGAATGGGTAATAAAAAGGGAAAGGAGTATGATCACTACTATCATGTGTGGGTGCAGGAAAAAAGGGATTTGGATAATGTGGGTATGGAAAATAAGAAGATAAAATAATGGAAGGATGACCTCCTGGTGATTGAAGCTACATAAAGGGAGGATGAACTAGATGAACCCATGGTGAATGAAGTGGCATGATGGTAGGATGAACCATAGAATTGTCCATACCAGTACCCCCACCATACTGTTAGGATCCACAGTATAATCTAATCATCTCCTTGATGAAGTAGCCTAAAATAACATGGATGATAAAATAAAATGAATAATAAAAATATAAATAATATTAAAGAACATAATATCCAAACATAAAATGTACTTACAATGGTGATCATAAGAGACATGCCTAAATATCTAATTCACTGTTTATTTCTCTACATTGTTCTCCTTCTAACTTCTTCATAATTAAGCATTCTGACCTGAAAATTTAAACTAGTATTCTAAGATAAATATAAATAATGAAAAATTTAAATAATACAACTGGTTGACTTCAAAATAAATTAAAAGACACAAAATATTATTTAATGCAAGAATTTATCAATTTAAAAAGAATAATTTCATTTCATTTTTATATTTAGTCACCATAATGAAAAATTATTTAAAATTTGTGAAATGTAATTAAAAAAATAAATTTGATATCATGTATAAAATTTTAAAAAACACCTAAAGTATTGCAATAATATTAAGTAAATACTTAGAAATGTGTCAATGCTATGTGTGATCTGTTACAATTTCTGGTTCACAATCTGTTCTAACAATTGAACCATCCATGTAATCAAATGAAACATTAAAATAAATATCAAAATTTTTATCCAAAACAAAACTATCATCTATGACTTTATAAAAAATATTCCTTGGAATGACATTAACAATAATACCAAATTGTTATTTTAACAGGTTTTTTGTATAAAACACTTTTCTAACTTATGATAAAAGAATATAAGGTTCATTGGTATGAAGTTGGAATTTCATATCAATAAATCTAAATTTAAAATTATCTATATGCATGTATTTTCATGTCATTTAATCAAACCACTTTCATTTCATCATTACGACACAACCATGTGCATAATAATATAATAAAATTATTCATTCAATAACCCCATAATATGATATATTTTTTTGATCAAGTTTTCCTATCTGATATAGTCTCATAACAATTTTTTATGACATTTATCATGAAACCATCATGCTAAGTTTCCATTTTTTTTGCAAAAGTATTTATAATTAATTTAAATCCATTGAAAACCATTGCCTTATATTCACACACCACATTGTTTGGACAAAATAACAATGACCTTATTTTATCTAATACACTATTCATCAGTAAACTTAGAACCTAAAATATAACAATATTGAATATTAAATTGATACCTTTTATTAAGTTATGTAGAAAAATAAATCTATTACCTTTGACTTTAACAAAGCAGTAAATTATTTACTATGAAATTATTCCTTCGTCTTAATAGATAAAGAATGATGAATCCTTTTTATAATTTATAAATAAAATCTACAAATATGAAAGCTTTAAAATTTCAGAAGTAATGAAAAAATAACATAATGAAAAATTCCTATTTATTAGTTTACTTACTTGATTTAATCATTAATCACACTACAGTTGAATAAAATTGTACAATGAGCCATTTCTCACTCTTCCATGCTTAAAGTACACAATGAGTATGATCCTGATATTATTCCTATATAGGGAAGTGAATAAAATATAGGCTCAATGGGATTATATTACTCATATTCAGTTATAATTAGTTATTTAGACCTCATAGTGACATTAACCAAGTATGATGAACAGAAATACATGCATTATTGTATTGAATATCCTTTCACAATAAAGCCTTCAAGATGATATTTATTTCTCACATAATATTTCAATGAATAAATCACTCTTTTTTTCAGATACATCTAGCGACTCAAAATAGGACCACTAAAAAGAACTTCTATGGGAATATGCACAGTCAGATATAACATACATGTGGGAAATGATAATAGGAAAATTTTCTCTAAGTCATAAAGAATAATCAGTGCATCACTCTATAATTTTTGAATAACACTTTTTCTCTGTCATTTGACATAAAGGTATTGATAAAAATGACATAACCTAATCACAAAAACTCTAACATTATGTGAAATTAAATTTCTAATGACAATGGGAATCAAATAATGAAACAAGACATGGTAGTCATGGGTTTTAAGAGATTTTAGTTTCACATCTTGTGTATTAACCCTTTTTGAAATGTTACTTGAATAACCATTTGAAACCTTTAAACTTTCCAAGACCTAAATAAATTATTTTTTCTACATATTTATCATTGAAAAATAGGAAAAATGGACTTTACACTCATTCTGTCTAATTAAATCAGGATAAAGTATCGTTCTTACACCCCAATCCATCAAATCATGACGTGACTAAAAATAATATTCTTTTTTATTGACATTTAATAGAGTAGAAAGTAAGATTTCACAAATGTTTCTCTTAATATACATTATGTCCAAGAAATAACGTAATAAATTTGACAACCAATATAAGAAATCAAATAATATACCTTTCTTTCTCTAATTGATATTGGAATTCAAATTAAAATTCCTTTGCTTTCTAGAATTTGATTGAATCTTACCAAGAACATAATTCAAACCATCATGTTATTTAACAATACCATTCCCCAATATTCATTGAGGCGTTTTATCTATCTCTATGGTATTATCGAACTATCTCCAATTTTTCCTATATGGATGATCCATCGATAGAAATATTTGATGCCCTATGAAGATTAAAGTTCATCAAAACTTTAACCTTAGGGAATATATATTTTTCATAAAAATAGTTAAAGATAATTTCCATTTTAACTCCAACCATACATCATTCCGTAAGCAAGTAAATAATTTATCATCTATAATAAATCTACACAAAACATAAAGTACTCCTTCCTAAATTCATAATACACTTGTACACCAATGATCCAAAGTTCCTTTAACTCATATATTAATGGTTTAAAGTATATGTAAATATCATTTCTAGGATTACCGAGTATAGATATCAATTGAATCATGATAGTAAATGGATTATTCATACAAATCCATGATAGAAAGTTATAAATGTGAATGAAAATAGGATAAATACTAAATGAATTATCCATATGAAAAAATGGGTTTAAACCATCATATGATAATCTCAATCTAATATTTCATGGGTCAAATGAAAAATCAGAATGTAACCTATCAAATTTATTCCAAGATAACTTATCAACAAGAAGAAATATTTCATCATTATCCTTATTTCTTTCATCTTTATGCAATATCATATTTATTTCCATTTTTTCCGATATAATTTTTTTTGAATCCCATGATTAAAGGAAAGAGCCACATCTCTTTCTATGGTATGTAAGATTGAGTTACATATTTATCATCTTCTACCTTGATGTACCACACCGTTTTCACTGAATCAAATCTTTATTTTCCTTACAAAATAAACAAAAATATTTAAGGAAAGTATGGATCTTAATAGATGAAAAATCAAAATTTCTCAATGAACTTTGATACCATGTAATAATTTACTGAAATAAATGCATCAATAGGTAGTAATTACTTAATAAATGTAAGAATATATTCAACCGTGGTATTACTAAATCCATACATTGATTTCCCATGATATAATCGCATTAAAAACTCAAGTTTGCTCATTTTTCCACATGCTTGATATACTAGGGTATTCAAATATTCAATCTCCTTTCTAAAAAACTCAACTTTATAATTATTATAAATATATGAAAACCATGTTCTATTATTCATTTCCTATTGTACTAGTATACATGAGGAGTTGGCTTAAGAAACAAATAGAAATTGACCAGAAATCAAAATTTTCATACAAATCCTTTCAGCTGAATCAATTTCATTCTCCACTTGAGTTTTTTCTCCATTGTGATACCACACATGACATTTTATTGGAAAATATTTTTATTGATATGGTAACTCACTTACTCATGAGTTAACTATGCTTTTCCAAAAAAATAAAAAAATGGGAATCAAATCAATCCGCCATCCGAACCACCATTGAATGCGAAGTATAAAAAATATTATAACTCCTTCTAAAAATCATTAGTGGCTAGATCAACATTGTATATCCAAATTCTATCAATTCTAATATATATAAATATATATTAAATAAATAATCTAGAATTTGACTTAACATGATAGGTATTTTTTTGTGAGATAAAAACTTATAATCAATAACATTTTTATAAAAAAATCATAACAAATATGTTAAATGGAAAGTAAAATAATATATTATATGTTGTTAAATTTTAATTTATAGTAATTTTTCTATTCATACTCTGCAATATTTATTAATCCATTATTTTAAAATACGTTACAATACATTTTCATCATGGAACTATTTTATAAATACTTATCTTTGTGTTAATGTATTCACTATGATTACATATTGTTGGAATATCCTATCAGGTTATTATACTCCACCCTATATGTACACACCCCAAGGAGATATCATATGTTGTTGAGTTCAATATTTTCTTTATATGCATTATGAAATTTAAATTTGGAAATTATGGGATCCCTATTGTGGAAATTATACTCAACCCTAAATTTATATGTTTCTCTAATGAAGTAGTTATGGTTCTTGAATTATAGGATCCCTATTGTGTAAATTTTATTTTTAATTATAATATTTTGGAGATTATTCTATATATAGATGAATTATCCAAATTTTTAGTTTTTATTTATCATTTATGTAATTTGTAGGCTTGGAGAAAAATAATCTCCAAAATGGTGTGTTAAACCATGGTTTTAGTCACCAGTCATTAACATTCCATAGAACATGCCCGAGGATAGTGGTGTAACCAAGTATAAGGATTGAACATAATCTTGTATAGTTCATTAAAACATCATTATAAAAATTTAATGATTTTTCTACTAAAAACATTAAACCAACCACAAAATTATTTTAGTTAGTCATACCATCAATTATATTCCTGATTAGAGTATTAATGATTGATTAGTATGAATTGGTAAAATCATAATTCTTAGTGATTTTATTATCCTTAATTTAAAAAATGATTAAAATAATCTAATAATATTTTAATGTGAACTATGAGACCTATCATATGTGCATATTATAGTTCTGTAAGGTAGGATTATTTCATGTCTAGGTTATACTATGGAAAATATTAATGTTTTTAGGTAAATGAATATACTGATTTCATTATTGATTGTTTAATTGTGCATTTAATTTATGAATTAAATATTAATTCAAATGATTTATCTTATAATGGCATGGTTTCTAATTTTTTATTACATTATTTATCCCAATATATTGGAAATGTTGTCAAATTCTAGTGTAGATATAGAACAAATTGAAGTTCCCTGGGCCATATGAACCACTAGGAGGGGATCAATGGTCTCTTTTTAATAATCCTATTATATTTTAAATTCAACCTCTTGATATTTTTAAGGTTATTAATCCACTCAATTTTATCTCTCAATATCAACTCTTGTGTAGTTGTAATAATAGAGAGATAAGAACACAAGGATTTATAAGGTTCAGAATAAAGTCCCACTCATTTCTGCAACCATTTATTCCCCCCGGTTATAAATTATTCACTATTAAACAAGTGATTAAAATCACACACTATTCATACTTGATCAATATAGAGTACTACTGTGTTCCCCGACTTCTATCACCAATTGAAAGATACACTCCACTTCCATCACCAATTATAAGATATAATTTCTTTCATCAATAAAGATCCAGAACAAAAATATTTTCTTCCTCTCCTTGGTTACTTTGAAACACTTGGAAATATAATCTTTCTCCATGATCAGATGGATCAATAGGGCTGCCCATGTACCTCTTGAAGATCTTCATCAATAGAATGCATATTTTCTTGTCTTCAAAATCATTTTAGATCTGGTGTGATATGAATTCTCCTCATTTTCCTCAATACTAGATATATCATTCTCTTTTATACTTTTTTTCACAAAATAGATGCAATTTTTCCCACTTATCAACAAAATTATTCAATAACCTACAATATATATTTATATGAAAATAATAATAATAATAATAATCATAATAATTACAATGTCATTTTTTGTTTCACATCATATTCCATATTTTCTCTGTGATTTATTTTTCATAACTTTATAAAACTTAAGGAAATTATTCTTTCATTTTAATTAGGAAATAATTAAACCCATAATTACCTTCACATTTAAATACACCAAAGACTCAGGTATTATTCCACATTTTCCACAACTTTAGCCTCATTGAAATACATGCATCATTAGGTTTAAAACTACCACAAAACTTGGGATTCTTCATCTTAATACCCCACTTTATGACTCTTAAAAGATTTAGGTATTCTCATATTTATTCACATGATATTTAATTTTCTTTGATTTATGAAGATCCTAATTTTTTTCCACGTAAACAAAATTTATGATTTTCAAGCCTCCATGAAATTATCTACATGAAGATACTTAACATAATCAACTACATAAAATATTCTCAAAACTCTTACATAGAAATCAGCTACGTGAAACCCATATGTAGCATAAATAGACACATGAACTCATTTGGTTATGTAAAACACCTACATAACACAAATGACTATGTAAACTCATTTGGTTATATGGATTCAGTTACATTATTCTCTAATGCAAACTGATACATAGAAAAATGGATATGTGAAATCCCACCACTCACAATCATCTACCTGAATAATTTCATAAATAGTGTCATAGCCATCTCATTCTACTTCATTCAATTTTCATGCATGAAACTCATCTTTTCACACATATAAACAAATACTCGACTCATGTTCAATAATTTTTCATGTAATTTCTTCAAGATTTAACCTCAAGTATCTTTTGGACTTATATGGATTCTCAATTAAGTATGAAATCAAATGAATTTTTCAAATTAATCCTCCAAGTATCATTAAAAACACATATTGAACCATTGATAACAAATTCAATACTTACTTGGGAACCCCCCCCCCCCTTGAATTTTTAGCAACACAAATCCTCAATATCAATATGTATGCTTGTATGGATTCTATCTTTCTCCCCCTTATTTACAATCAAATGAAAAGGTTAATTTAAGGGAATTATCAGATCTTCATTCGATTTTGAAATCGCACTCATACTCTTCCCCATTTTTTTGAGAGAAGGATGATACCACATGGTTCTCTTAGAAAAGAAACTTTAGTCGGTATGTACTAAGTCTATGTGGGATAACCCAATGTATAAAATGAGAGAGACACAACCAAGGTTGTATATGATCTCCATAAACTACCATGCACGTGATATCATGCTCAAAAAATATTATTTCTTAAACTGGGGATATATAAAAATAGATTCCTTTTAAAAAATATGTAACCTACACACATCTCAACAAACCATCAAAATGGTTCATGAACAATTAATTTAACTTTCCCTTTTTCTCATGTTTTGATAACCAATGATCCCCATTAATAATTACTTTTAATACAATTAAGAATATTGAATGAGAGCATGATTTGAATACCTTAAATTTCATTTTTACTAGGCTTTCCAGAAAATTACAGATTCATATGAAAATGATTTGGAAACCTCCTTTCTTAACTTGGATCCCCCTCAAGGGGTTTTCTAATTTCCTTTTTTCATTTTATAGTTGTAAGTAGATGAAGGTAAATCTATTCATATTGTTTAGTAGTGACAACCAAAATATTCTCCTTCAATTACCTATATGTTAGCTCAAAACAAATAAATAATAACGAATAAGGAGGGACCTACGGGCATCTTATAAATAACATAAAGAATGAGAGCTTCCTATAAATCTAGGAAATTATTTTCTTCTAATATCATAATGTAAATACTTATTTGGAATCTTATTTCAGTGTTGAATGTCATCTGTTAGATTATCCTCTTTCTCCCCTTGAACTTCTTCTTTGTGTGGAATACCTTTTCCATAACAGTTTTCTAGATATTCAAGTTTCCAATTATGGATAACTTCTCTTAAATTTTCAAATAATTTTCTAAATCCACTTTCTTTACTTTGTGTTTAACAACTATTTTATCTTCATACATTTTTTAACCAATTTAAATTGATTTAGCCAAATAACTAGGCACTCGTCCTTGATATTCTCAATCTTCTAAAAAATTTCACATGTATTTACATTGGTTTTATTTTAAAACCAATTCCCTTTCATATAATATAGAACTTCTACTTGAATCCTTTTCATGCATACCTCATCCTTGTGCCCTTTTAAACCACATACCCCACACACTTATTCCATAATCTAAAATTTTGTTTTTGTATGTAGCTATGATGTAGATCAGTTCATTGGTTGTTTTATCTGATATTTTATCCTTAGATGCTCATTAAAACCCCCTTCATATTATTTTGTCTTTCTTGGTAAAGAAATATTAAACCAGTAAGAAGAATATTTTTTCCATGCTTACCACAACACCACAAAACCCCTTGAAACTTTACTCTTCTAGATTAGCTCTAAATCTATCTAGATTTTTTCTATTGTTGTCCTGTTTCTAAAAAAGCTTCACTTTTATTAGGGGGTTATAAAATCCTAGTAACATTCTTCACTCCCCTTGATAAGGAATAATTCATCTCAATTTTCTTACATCATATATCCTCATATTTGGTTTTAACATATGCTCTATTAAATAAAACATGAATATTTTGAAAATTAAAAGAATTATATTTTACTTGATTGTTAGAACCCTTTATCTAACAAGTTAGTGAAGATTATATATTAACCTCCATTTATTTTTTAAATCCTTCTCTAGATTTTTTCAACTCATGTTATAAAAATGGATTGTGTTTAAAATAACTCTTCTTCTTTTTCAGTCATCTTCTTTTCAATATCACTTACCATATTTTCAGGATCTCCAGTATTTAATTTATAATATTTGATCTCATCAATATAGAATGATTCATTCCTAATTATCTCTTACTTCTTATTAAACAACATTTTATTTTCTTTCTCAAACATTTTCTTTTCTTTCTTAAGGTATTGTGTATTTCCCATTCATAATTCTAATTTGAATTTAAAATCCCACTAAATTTATATTCTTTCTTGTCCATTATCACTAATACTTGATGAATTAGATCCATTATTTACATGAGAAAATAAACCAACATCATCATCCTAAGAACAACTTGATGATGAATCTTTTTTTATCATTAAATCCATCCTATTTATTATAAAGTGTTTCTTCTTATTCTTACCCCATTTATGTTTCTGAGGTCTTTTTTCATCTGAATCCTCATATACTTTAGCCTCTTCTTCTCTGAATTTTCCTTTTCTCATGGATTCAAAATCCTTTTCATCCTTTTCCTTCTATTTTAAATCAAGTGTCTTTATCATCTCATAATCTATGAGTATGTTATGTATCTTATCAATTATCAAATCTTCTCTTTCTTCTAAGGATAATATTTTTGAATCAAAACATTCTGGAAAGTTCCTCATCAATTTTTTGACAATGATGAAATTCTATATATTCTCACAAAATCCTCATATATTTCTCAAAATATCATTTAATATGGTAAATTAGTCATTTATAGTCTCACCATCATCCATCATTATATCTTTAAATTTTATTCTTCAAACTTAAATTTTTTCTTCCTTGACTTTGACATTACCTTCATAACTGCTTCACATTTTTTTCTCGATTTCCTTGGAAGTATAGGGACCCCTGAACTTTGTGTATACATTTTTGATAGTGACATGAAGATGTAATTTTGAGCCTTTCCATATAGTTCCAAATTTATTTTATCAGTTTGTGTCATAGCAACAACATTAGCAGTGGGTTGAAACCCACTGTTACACTATTCTCTCACTTTTAATCCAAGTGATATAAGGTAAGGTAGAATCCTATTCCTCCAACTATGATAATTCTTCCTATAAAAATTGGGAACACCTTGTATATTTAAAGAAATAATATTCTTCATATGTAAGAAATATTCTTGGATATTCATATGGAACTTCCTTTTATACCACTTGAAGTAACCCGGGCTAGATGAACCACCTGGGGGGGTGAATTAGTGGTCTCTTTTTATGAATCCTATTCTAATTTAAATTTAACCTCTCAAAATTTTTAAGGTTCTTGATCCACTAAATATTATCTATCAATCTCACCTTGTATGCAATTTTAATAATAGAGAGAGAGCTACACACAAAGATTTAAAAGTTTCAGTATAAAATCCTACTCCTTAATGCAATAGGTTATTCCCATCGATTATAGATTATTCACTATCGAACAATTGGTTACAACCATATACTATTAAAGGCTTATCAACATATATTCCCACTGTGTTACTCCACTTATAACACCAAATTAAGGATACACTCCACTTACAACACTAATTGGAAGATGAAATTTTATTATTCAATAAATATCCAACACAAAAAGATTTTATCCCTATCCTTGGTTGGTTCAACACTAATTGGAAATAGAATCTTCCTCCATGAGTAGATGTATCAACAAGTCTTCATATGTACCTCTTCAATATCTTCATCAATGGATTGCATCTCTACTATTCTTTAAACTCCTTCCAGATCTGGTGTGATCTGAATTCCCCTTACTTTCCTTGATACTAGATGTATTGGTCTCTCTCAGAGTTTTCTAACACAATAGATGTAAGTTATCTCACTTATCAACAACATTATTTGATAACTTTAATTATATATTTATATAATAATAATAATAATAATAATTGTAGTGAATTTTTATCTTTCACATTATCTTCAATATTTTACTACATGATTTCCTTTTCATGACTTCATAAAACTAAAGATAGTTATTCTTTCCTTTTAATTCAGTCACAATTAAACACAAAATTATCTTTAGATTTAAATACCCCAAATACTTTCATATTCTTCCATATTTTAGGAAATTTCAACCTTATTGAAATACATGCATCATTAGGTTTAAAATTCACACATGACTTGGGATTATTTATTTTAATACCTCACCTTAAAACAGTCAAAATATTTGGGTATTATCCCATTTATTCATGAAATATTTAATTGTCCATGATTTCTATAGATCCTCATTTTTCACTATGTTAATAGAATTTTCGATTTGCAAGACTATGAAATTAGAAACACGAAGTTACTCAATAGAATCAGCTATGTGAAATCTTCTCAAAACTTCTATGTATTAATAAGTTACATGAAACCCACATGTAGCATAAACATATCTATGAACTCATTTTGTTATGTGAAACCCCTACGCAACATAAACGACAATGTGAAATCATTTGGTTATGTGGATTCTATTACATCATTCTCTTCTATAAACTGATACATATAAAAAATAGCTATGTGAACTCCCACTACTCACAATCGGCTATGTGAATCATTTCATTAATAGTGGTTTAGCCATATCATTATACTAAATTTTATTTTCATGCATGAAACCCATCTATTCACATGGATAAAAAAATACCCAACTCATCTTAAATAATTATTTATGAAATTTATTTAAGTTGTTGCCTCAAGTATCTTGTGGACTTATATGGATGATCAATCAAGCATAACATCCAATGCATCTTCCTTATTAGTCCTCCAAGTATCATTAACATCACATATTGATCCATTGACAACAAATTCAATACTTACTTGGGCACAAAAAAATCACATTAATTAGTGAATGATTTAAATTTCAATATTAAATAATAAAAATGAAAGTAATTTTTTAGAAACATGAATTAGAATAAATATATCTAAAAGTGTATGATAAGAGAATGATATAGTAGGTGGGAGACAAAAAATAATTACAAAAATGGTTGATACACCACTATGAGCTTGTCTTTGGATTTATTAAAAAAAATCATGTCATGTGATATATTGTATTGTTCATACTTATCAAGACTATACACACATATCAATCATCCAAAATATAGAAAATAAATACACTGAAATGATAAATTTACATAGTTTATTACAAAGGGACACATTGAAGGATAATACACAGAGCGATATGCTGGTGTACCAAAAGCCACTTCTCATTGTATACAATTAAAATATTTTAGTAAGGATCACTATCAAACCAAGGTCCACTACCTCTATATTCTTATCTACACACTACTTAAAATAATATATCCAAGAATCGATGGTGCACATGTCATTAAAAATGAATATCAAATTAATCATTAAAATATCCATATTTGGTCTTTTCTATTTAGCTAAAACATTTTAAATCAATTTTATATATTTAATTATGATTAAAATATCTTTATAGAATCAATAAATGTACTCTAGACATGAAAAAATAGTCTCTAATATTCCATAACATTTTTTATTTCTCTTAAATAACTATTATCATCCTATTTTTAACATATTCAATTTGATATTTCAAAAATTTCCCTCTTTAAATAAAACATACCAGGTGTTCATTGAACCTAAAATCCATACATTAGGTTTGAATTAATCCCACAAAAATGAATCCAATATTTTCATATGATAAAAGTTTTCAAACATTCCAAATATTTTGCAATAAATAGACTTATAATGTGACAAATACAATTATTGTGTACTACCCTTCAATCACATAGTCAAAAAAATGATATCCTACTTTGAATATGATATCCTTGAAATCATGGGGTTGATAACTATAAATATTTCTAACAATAATAAATTATGGCATAACATGTAATTTGCTATCATATTATGGATTCAAAACATGGTGTAATGTTTGAACCAAAAGCTACACCCCAAAACAATTTTTTATGGACTCCTATTATGTCATTATTATTAGGGAATAATTTTAAAATACTCTAAGGACTAAACAAAAACATAAAGATAATATGAAAAAATAAAATGAAATAGAACTTATGATTAATCAGAGGAGACTTCAAAAAAATGGGCATGATGTAATACATATGTGTGGATGAAGGAATAAGCCTAAGAGTAAGGATTTGAAAGAACATGGTTTGTGGAAAGAATAGGGGTTGGATCACATGGGTCCCACTCGTAGAAGGTTTTAGCTTCAACACTCATGCACAGTCTACTCACAGAAGGAAAATCGTTCAGCCAACATACCGAATAGAGGAGGAACACATGATGAAGGGGATGGATGAGGGGAGGAATGAATGATAAATGGTATGGGAGGGATCACATTAAGGATGGAGGAAAAATGTACAAGTTGAAGAGGAACGACTGAGGGATAAGGGATTAAGGAGAAGGGACTCAACATGCATGGGTAGGAGAGGAATGATGTGGGGGGGGGGGTTAAATTTTTTTGAGAACCCTATTACCAAAAACAATTTTTCCCATGGATTTAGAATATATATAGCCATGGGATTTAAATTACCATAGAAATATCTCAAGCTATAGAAATAGACTTATTAGACCATGGATTTAGGTCTGTGTCTATAGTTCATTTTTCTAGTAGTGATTATGTAATCATCATTAGAAATGTTATGATAATGTGAATGAGTTCAATAAATGTTTTCCCTATCTCCTCAAAATGTTGATGATATATGAGAATGACATATGATTTTTAATCTCTAGTACTATTTTGGAAGTTTAATAGGGTAAAGGTTAAAGTTGGATAAAGAATATTGGACTTGTTAAATAGTTATCATTGGTCATTGAAACCTAATAAAGGTATCAAGATAGAAAGTGAAATGATTCCATATGTTATGGAATTATATAGAATACCTGAAGTGGTTTGAGAAATTCCATATAGTTTCTATGTTAGGAATTAGTGTTATAGAAATCAATTCTTTATTTTTGGAAGTTATATGATACTAAATGTATACTTTATAAATGTTTTAAATATAAAGGAGTTCAAAATCAAATTAATAATTGAAGGTTATTTTAGTTTTCATTCAAATGATGAAGGAAAGGGTTATTGAATCATGGAGTTGAATGCAATAGAATTTCAAGCTCAGATAAATCTATATAAAGGGCGTTTATTTTCATCTTATTTCTATTATATAATAATAGATTTTTTTTAACAAATAATTGTTATGAACAATATGAGATGATGTATTTAATATACATGCTTTATGATTCATAAGATTCTATCACACATTTGAAAAAAAGACAAGGATAAAATTAGTTTTATATAGCATATCATAGTTTATCTGATATATTTATTAAAATATAAGGGATATGATCCCCACCACTCTTTAGTGAAGTATTTAAAAGAATAATATTATTTTTAAGAAAATGATCACATAGAATACTTGTTTGAACCACAAACTTATGATGTTGGATTTTTTGTAAACTATAAGAAAAAGTAATATTGAGTGTACTTGAAGTACCTGGAGGAGTTTTGGAATTATCTTGAGGAATTATATATGAATATAGTTTATGCAGATTTCTAAGAAATTCACCATAACTTGGATGTATCCATATGTACATAATATTTTTCATTTGGAGGAAGAAATGGTTATGTACTGGAGTCTCTATTATATATAATTTATTTTTTTATGTGAAGGAGTTAGAAATATGTAACATACATATCATGTATAATGAATTTTAGAGAATGCATAATATATTTGAAGAATATTTAAGTTTTTGTATTTCATGAAAAATAGAAAAGGATAAAATCACTCTGAGTGAGGTTCCCCAAACAAGAACCCCCATATTTGGTGCTAAAAATAATTACATTAATCTCTATATTTGATACCAAGTAATATGAATCAATAAAAACATAAATATATTTACAAAATATAAACATTACATCTCAAAAATTACCACAAAATCCCAGAACCCAAAGTCTTAGTGTCTTTGGAGATTAGCTTCATAAAAATATCATTTCACATATTTGAAAAATTTCTCCATAATCACACCATACTATAATTACTTATAGACATATAATATGTTATAATCATATTCATAACCTAGGTAATGAGAAAACACAAAAGGGTGATATCAAATTCTTAGTAAGATAAAAACTTATCATCATGTCATCAGGGGTTAGATAATAAGCATGTGAAGAAACATGATCATGAGAGAAATATCTTATTAAAAAGAATGTTTAATAATAAGAGTTGTACATATAGAATAATATAAGTTCAAGTAATATCAAATGATAAAAAATATACCATGGATTAAAAGTGCGGAATTTTGTGATAATAATCATAATCCAAGGATCATAACACAGGTATATAACATAGAAATGAAGCATAAGCATAATAAATCATAACATCATAAACATAGATAGTCGTATCGTGTCCACGATCAATCTTGTGAATATAGCTAACTAAATTGTGTCCAAACTCAATCTTGTGAACATAGATAACTTCATCGTGTCTATGATCAATCTTGTGAAAATTTCTAACCACATTATTTCCATGTTTAATCTTGTGAACATTTCTAACTGCATTGTGTCTACTCTCAATATCATTATCTCATGAAATATAAATCCTTAACTAATACATTTTATGGTGATATTGGGTCCCAAACATCAACATACATATATATGTGTTCCATATTAAATCAATCATATATAATATCATGAAAAAACCATGTAAAGAAAATGGGTTCCGTAACATTTCCAAATAGTATCACATAAAATGAACTCAAGAGTTAGATATGTTAATACCCAAAATTCAATCACCAAAAACAAGTATTTCACAATTAATTTAGATGGTTATTCATGAAACATTACTCTAAAGGAGATATATATTTTGGAGGTAAAGATTAAAATGGAAGTGAAATCATACAAATAATTTTCATAAAACATTTTTAACATTATTGAAAAAAATAAGTTACAGATCACCTTTAAAAGTTACTTTTGAGAAGTTATCATGATTTTTTTTTCAAACTCTATTTGGTAAGGAATATCAATAATTAATCCTTTAAAAAGTCATAAATATTTTTCATAGGAAATTTGGAGTGGAAGATAAAACATATGATCATGAACAGAAAAAACTTTAATATTTTAAAATACCTTTATTGAAACCCACATCCTAAAAAGGATAATAAAAATTTATTTTGAAAAGCGGTAAAAGAGAAATAAAAATATTACATGATATAATAAATATTTTAATTTAAAAATAATAAAGTAAAATATTTTTGGAAATAAATAATATGGACATATAAGAGAAACAACCATCAAAGTGGATAAATATTATTCTTAACAATGTTACATTTTCATAAAGAAAGAAGTCTTTCAAGGAAGAATTTATATACCAATAATTTAAAAATGATTTCTTGAGAAATAGTAAATACATAGAAAAATAATATTAATTACACTATAATTCAATCATAAGGTATATTTCTCCCAACTTATAATAATAAATCTCAAGAAAAATGATCATAGATAAATGAATGAAAATTGAGTTATCAAAAACCCTTACGAACATCACAATTCATGAAGTAAGAAACATTTGAAAAGGGGTTTATGTGATAGAAATATAAATAAAAAAAAGGAAATAATACATAATAAAATCATAGGTAATTATTTACCCAACTTATAATAATTAAGTTCAAGAAGAAACATTATAATTCAATAGAAGGGTATTGAGTTAAGAAACACCCTCACCTTGTATTACCACTTAGATAAACATGATATAACCTCATTTATAATAAAAATAACTATATTAATCACTTATTTTGTAAAATTATTCATATATATTATCTTTAATACACTTAATTTATAAACATTTATTACAAATATATTAGTTAGTTACTGTTTTATTTTCATCACCCATTGTTAGTAATTTTGATTATTTGTTTTGTAAAAGTTTCATAATGGTGATGTAGATTATAAATTATTAATAAACATTTTAGCATTACTATAATATTTAATATAGTATAATCATTATGTTTCATTTATTTATGAAATATAATTTTCATTTTGTGGAAGATATGGATATAGTTTGTGAAGATGGAATCTATGACGAACTTGTTTAAGAAATTTTTGATGAACAAAGATAGTATATTAATAATTATTTAACTATTAATATAAAATTTCTAGAACTTTAATTATATAATAAATATTTAAATCCATTTTTATAACCATCTATATACAATAGTGATGAAAAATGAAATATGTCACTCCATGGAGGTAGTAGTCTGCACATACACACAAATGGAACTTTTACTTTCTATAGAATAAGAGGAAGGTAGATTTTTTTATCTTTTTAGAGTATTAAATAAGTTATAAATATTATATTTATTTATTAAATAAATTTTTAAAACCATACATGTAGGGCAGTGATGAAAAATAAAACACTTCATTCATGGAGGCGGTAGTCTGCACATATGCATGGAAAACATTTTCATTTTTTCAAAGGAGAAGGGAGGAAGGAAAATAATGATTGTTCAATAAATAAAATAACATTTCTGTATGATAATGACATTGATGTTATTATTTTAGTATATTATAATATAATTTTTAGTATAAGAAGAAGACTTAAGGAAATATAAATAAAAACGAGTGATTTGGGAATTTTTAAGTTACACCTTGGAATAACTCCTTTGAAAATTGGATTTAGTATTTGAGGAGTGGTATTTTGAGAATAAAAAACCTATAGGATGTGTTTATGAGTTTTGGGGAGTGATTTAGGTAGACTTTGGTCAAATTAAAGGGATTTTTGTAGGAGGAGAAGTTGGGTGGTGAAAAACTCCTTTTATAAGCAAGAGGAGTCACATTTTTTGTAATAAGAGGTGAATTATTCAAGTAAAGCTGATCTAAAAGTAGAAAATAATAGAGATGGGATGAGGTAATCTTGAGAAAGGCCTCAAAAAATAATTTTGGGACATGTTTTTAACATGTTTTAGGTCTTTTAATCTTTTATTGAACCATTTTACCCTTTTGGTTTTTACCATGACAATTAATTTTTACTTAAGTAATTTATTTTTATATATTTAAACATAAAATTAGATTTAATATTTAAAATAGATAAATTTAATTTATTTAGTTAAAAATTACACAATTTTTTTGAAAACAATTATTTTAAAATAACACTTTTACCATTATCATGGTAATTAACTTTAATCTCGGTAACTTATTTTTATGCATAAAAATGAAATTTCACTTATTAAATAATTTTAAAAAATTGATTAAAAATATGTAAATAATTTTATCCAATTCATTTTATGAAAGTGATAAAAATTAATTTTAATGTAAGCACGCATAATGCATAAACAAAATTGTCAGAAAAATGTATCATTTGAACTTAAAATTAATTTATCACTTGGATAGTAATAACCATTGGATTAATGATAACTTATTTTATTGTATATATTATAAGAACTTTAAAATAATTATTTAACCATAATATAATAAAATTCATAGAGTATAAAAGGACCATTTTTAGTAAAATATATTTTTGTGTATAAAAATATTTTATAATTTATTTAGATACACTAATTGTATTTTAACATTACATTAGTATTAAAAATGACCTTTATTTTTTTCTACATATATTTCATAATACAGTTACCTTTATTTTTACCCACCAACTTACCAACTACATTATAATGGTTATATATATTACTTATAATTTTTTCTTAATAAAATGTATCACAATTTGTTTTAGTTTGGTACTATGTGTAAAGAAAGCTATTAAACATATTATTTATTTAAATAAAAATTGATACTAAAATTTCAGGGTGTTACATCCCCCCCTTAAATAAATATAATCCTCACAGTTATAATTATAGTTTACTAATGAAATAACTAAGGGCATTTATAAGATATAAAAGACTCAGGATAAAATTTCTAATGATATATAAATATCACTATATTAGGAAAGAATAGAAAACTCATATTTTCTTTATAATATTCATATTTTGAGATTATAAACATTTTTTCCAAATATGATTCCTTAGATTTCAATAATTCTTAGGAGTTTCTAGTGACATAGATTTCATAAATTCATTTTTATGACCATATTTCCAACCAAACACTAAAACAAAAATTATTATCATGACATATCATATCAAAATAAACCATCATATGAATACGATAAATCGATCATAAGATGTCTTCTCCTATGACAATTTTTTTTATTCTATAATACTTTCAATTCAATCTAGTTTTCTTTTTGTTTTATTCTCTTTTACTTATTAACCTAATACCAAAAATAACTATCCCAAAATTATCATGAAATTTATTACAATTTATAAACATGAAAATATTTGAAATCTATTATCTCAAAATTTAACTTACCCTTTATCCATAAAATCACATATCAATTAACATATAAATTAACTTATGAATGTATATATTTTAATATAATTTATCTAATATCATTTTCTATTAGGTTTTCTAACCTAAATATATTAATATCTCTCATAATGGTTCATAAAGAGCCTGTGAATTCAGCAAATCATATCCCCCAAGAGTGTCAAAACAAGTGCATATTTAGGCCTCTTTTTCATGCATTGAGCGAAAATCAAGTTAATACATAGTCATCCCTTTTTAAGTTTATTACGCTTAGGTGCATCTATTCTAGTGCTTCTATCCACTTATTTGTATCCAAACAAGGATTTAACTATTATAAAGCTACATAATCTCTACTTTACCAAAATTTCATGATGTTATCCTATACTTATACTTATCCCTAGTGGTTTCACTAAATTTATCTCATCCAAATTCACAAAAAATAACTAAAATAGTCCCCAAAAACAACTAAACCCCGCTCAGAACCTGAGTGAGGTACCTCAAACCCACACTCCCTAATCTAGTGCTAAAAACAATTACATTAATCTCCATATTTAACACCAAGTGAGATGAATCAAGCCAAACTTACATATATGTATAGAATATAAAAATTACATCTCATAAATGGTTTCATAATCCCAGAACCTAAAGGTTTTATCTACATAAAAATCATATTTTACATATTTGTGAACATTTCTCTATAATCTCACCATACCAAACTTCATTATACACATCCCATATATTATAATCGTCTTTATAACATGGGGAATAGAAAAAAATAAGAAGGGGTGAACTAAAATTCTCATTAAAGGGAAAACTTATCAATATTTCATCAAGGGTAAGATTATAATCATGTGAGGAAACATAAACATGAGAGAAATATCTTATTAAAAATAAAATGGAAAAATAAGAGTTTTGTATAAGGCATAATAGAAGGAAATATAATCTCAAATGATCAAACACATACCATGGAGTAAGATTATAGAATCATGAGATAATAATCATGATCTGTAGATAATAACATAGTCATATAACATATAAATGTGTCATAATCATAATAATAAGCATATAAAATCATAATATTGTGATTTTAGATAGTCACAACATGTCCACACTCAATCTTGTAAACATAGCTTGAAGTGGCCTTTGAGTTGAATCACATTTGTTTTCAATAGCTTTGATATAGAGTTGATATCAATATGTCTATTTTATTAAGTGATGATGAGGATGGTTATAAAAATACCCTCAATATAATTATGATGATTGGAGAGCTGATCAGTAGTTCAAAATACATGTTTCAAAAGAGGACACATTGTTTATAACATTGCTTAGAATATTGAAGGATTCCATGCAATATGAATTTATTATTGCATGAAGAAGTGAGGAGTTGGAATTTCCACGAAAAAGAAAATTGTTAATTCATAAGTATGATTGATGAGTATTTGAGGGGTTTGTCTTGGAATTTTATTCTAAGGACTTTTTATTTCATTTTATTTCTTAGAAATTTTCTAAGTATACAATTTGTCCTCATATAAAAAATAATACAACCTTCATAGACGACTGAGAGAACCATGTGAAACTAATAAGGAGGTGGGCCTAGGTTCAACATCAAGGTAGACAAGAAGTTCAATGATGAGTGTGGGTGAAACACAAGGCCCAAAGGGGTTTAAGGGGCGCCCATGGAGGCACATGCAAAGGTGGAGTGACCCACCGTTTAGGGTGACACGGTGGTTGTGTAGCGCCCAACATGGGGCTGTTCCAGGTAGTGATGAATGTATAGTAATCAATTTCTATATATTTTATGGAGCATATTTTGTGATGAATGAGAACCCAAATAAGAGAAGTTTTGATGTGGGATCCTTTTGAACATGTTACTATAGCTTCTATAGAACCGAAAATGTGTGATTTGCTCAATATGATTTTTTAAACTCTCTAATTAGTGCTATATGTTATATTCTTAATTAAGCCTTGTTTGAGAGTTATATTAGTTAGAGGATCTTCATGCAGTGATGTTGATAGATGATCAAACCAATCTACTGATCATTGTTTCATCTTTCCAAAAATATCAACATGATTAAAATCAGTTGAAACTTTGTTTGAATGATTACGAAGATCAAATCATAGATAAAGCAGTGAGTTTCAAAATGTTTTTTTATTACTGACAGTGTTCTTCCATTATTGAGAAATAGAGATGATGCTATTGAAGAAATTCAGTGCGTATGAGCTAGGTCGGTGGAACATTGCCTATAAATACCGAAGCATACACTAGTGAATAGTAGTTGAGCGTGATAAGATTTAGTTTCCAGTAAAGTAGAGCCACCATGAATCTCTCTGGTTTTCCAAAATAAGATCCTCATAGAATTAGTTTTGTGTGAAGTTGAAGAGATCCCATGGGCATATGATATGTTCTTTTCACACTCTTAGATCTTCGCAAAGAACATGGTTCCATGAAGCAACTAGGATAACACAATATTCTTAAGCATGTATATTCTGATGTTTGCACAAATGAATTTAAGTTACCACATAATAATGTATACTTACACTGCATATCTTGAAGAAGGTATTGCATGCACCAATATTATACCCATTTAGCTTTGTGCACAAGAAGGAATAAGAAATTCATTTGAGTTGTATAAAACACATTAAGATATTTCAATCACACTGGTTTTCACGCAAGAATAAAATTAGTATGAGATATCATATTCACATGAAATAGTAGAATAATATTTGAGGCATTTCTTGCATTGAGAAAATAGTGGGGATTACACATATTTGTGAAAGTGTGTGTGAAATATTGAAGTGGACAGTGTGTATGTACATGCATATGCGAATGAGTACATGCACACATGATTGCTTAATCATTTGAAGAAATAAGAAGGCAATGTATGTTTTCATAAATTCAAAAACACTTATATGAACATGCACATGCAATAAAAATTTCATAAAGAAAAATAAATGAGTCATCCCTGCACTATTTAAACATGAATGAAGGTTGAAAAATTCATATGAAATATACATTGCATGATCAATGAGCAGTGATTTGAGACTGAATCTGGGTGCAATTAAAAAGAAATATTCCTATATTATCAATGATATGAGTCAAGTTTAGATCAGATGATGATCAGTGGACAATAAGAAATACCAGACAGTTGTTTATCATTTTCCGAACTTCTTGAATATTGTACACAAACAAATCAGGTGATACAGTTTGTTTATAGAGAAATAAATTATCTCGAGACAATACAAAAGTAGTCTAAAGCTGACAAATATATTTCTATTAGAGGATCATATCTTGTGTGATTCAAGATTAGTGTAAGTCTCCAGTGGGACTCTAGAGAAGGTTGGTGGGATACTGGTAACAATATGTAATGTAGTATAAAGATCCTCCTATGGGACTCATGAGTCACCAGTGTAGGTGTAAACTTGTAAACTCTAGTGAGACTCTAGAGTAGAACACTGTGGGATTCAATGTTGATGGGAATGAAATTTTCCTTGGTTGTAACCATATACATATAGTGAAGAATCTATAACTGGGGAGTATAACTAGTTTCAGCAAGGTCACAAGTCTTAGTACCGAACCTTGTAAAAATTATTGTGTGTTGTGATTGCATTTTATTATTTCTTGCAGGGAGAATATGAGATTTAAAGATGAAGGATCAATAATTTAATCAGTTTTAGAGGTTGGATTAAAAGGAAATAATTTTTAAAATAGTGTACCACTGATTCAACCCCCCTCAGTGGTACCTAACTAATCCTTGGACACTTCAATTTGTATCAGATCCAAGGTACCCTCTGAAGATCCGATAACATTTTGAGAAATGGAAAATATAAATTCAGTAAACAATCAAGGAATACTTACTTTTGATGAAAAAAACTATCACAACTAGTGGGATATGGTTCTTTCTTTTGTTCTATCTCTTGTCCTAGAAGTGAGAGATGTAACAAAAATGGTATTCCCACCTATTTTTGTTAATATTTCTATGATTCAAGATGACAAGAGAAATCTATAAGTTAATGGAAAGGCTCACAATGCAATATTAGTGTATTTTTCATAAAAATTATACACCAAATTGATGGATCTACAAACTTTTAAGGAGATATGGGATAAATTGAGAAATAGGTATGAAGGAAATATCAAAGTTAGAGAAGCTAAGATAAAAATATGGAGAAGAAATTTTGAGGATATTAAAATGAAATATGAATAAAGAATTAATTATTATTTCATTAGATTCAATGAAATGATGTGTAATATCTGTGTATTTGGTGAGAAGCTAAAAGATTCAATAATTGTGAAAAAACTTATGAAAAATTTCCTTGATAGATTTGATGCTAAGATTTCAGCCGCAAAAGATAGGCAAAACATTTCATCGGATGAGTTACGTAATATTCTTGTATCTTTTGAAAAGAGAAAGAATCCAACTTCCAAAAAGAAGGTAAAAGAAGATATGGCCTTTGAGGCTATAAGAAATGACAAGTTAAAAGAAATATAAGTTGAGGAATCAAGTGATTCTGATGATGATGGATTTTATGAATACCTCAGTGATATTTCTTCTCTTATTACAAGAGGTTTCAAAAAGGTAAAATGGAAAGGAAAAGAAAAGAAACTACTCAAGTGATTCATATGTAATGGAATTGGAAATTTTACTATAAATTGTCCAATTAAAATGGATAAATAAGAATCTGATGTTGAAAGTGAGAAACCTCATAAACAAAAAAAGGATAAAAAGAAGAATAAGTATTCCAATTATAAAAAGAGTAATTTGATGAGAAAGAATACAAAAATTAATTCTTTATTTAGTTGTTCTTGAGATGATGAACTTAATTTATTTTCTCATGTAGATAAAGGATAAAATTCTTCAAGTAGTAATGATGATGGTAATTTCATAATAAATCTAGAATAGAGGATGAAGGAAGAGTTGCAAGCTACTCTTGAGCAAAACACTCATCTCAAGAAATAGAAAAGGAAGCTTGAAAAAATGGAATAAAAAATTAGGTGTTGAAAAGGAAGAGTATAATAGAAGTGAAATAGATCTTATTGATGAAAATAATAAATATAGATTTGAGGTAGCTAAGTTAGAGAAGATGGTTAGTGACCTTGAAGAAAAATTAGCTCACAAGGAGGAGGAGATGTCTGAGACACAATCAATGTATCTTATAATCCAACATGAATCAAAAAATTCTAGATAAGACTTCAATAAGTCTATTGAAATAAAATATGATTCATTTCAAGATGGTGAGATGAAAGGTTCCAACAGATAAGGTACATTTGTTCCTATAAAATTTCAAAATAGACATGATATTACTAACAATGCAAGCGAATCTATAAGGGCTAAGAAGTCAAAATAAGTGCATTTGACTAGATAAAATAATGAAATGAAGATTCTTAGAAGACAAATTCCCCCTAAGAAAAATAATTTATGAATTATAGTAAGATAAACTTATGAATTTCTTAAATAGGTTTATCAGTAGAATAAAAGATCACAGCTTAAAGTTTTTTATTGGTGTTGTGGAAACTATGGACATAAATCATATTATTGCTAGTAAAACATGTCATTTCTAGGAATTAGGCATGAGTCTAGGGGGAATTACAATGATCTGATGAGAAAAAATTATCAAATAAATTCACCAAATGTTTCAATGCAAAATAGACATGAATTCTTAAATGAAGTGTGTGGAATATGTGGATTAAATGGTCATATAGCTGAGGTATGCATGAATAAGTTACCTGGTGAGGTTACCTATGATTTGAATAGGAATAAAAAGAAGAAAGAAAAATAGAGGAAGTCATGTACATCAAGAAATCAGTGTGATATGCCCAAAAATAATGAACATACAAAGAAATAATGTTTGACTATTTGGCCAAAACAACTGAAATTGGCTAAATAAATGGAGAATATTCAAATTGATGCTATAGTTGAGGGTAAGCTGGTTATCTCATAAAAAGATACTAAATTTCAAAATAATTCATCAACTTGTGATGATTTGGAGAATCAAAAGAACTAGTCTAAATAAGTTGGTTATGACATGAAGAACTCTATATAATCAGAAGAAAAGAAATTTTCTTTACTTACAAAGGTGGAGAAAAAATATCCACATGAATAAAAAATTTATGAGAAGGTGAACTATTCAAAATATGAGATCAAAATAAATAAGGGAAAACTAGTTTGAGAGGAAAATCTCATCCCGAGTGTTATTTCTGAAAAGCAAAGAGGTTCTTCCTTATTTCATTATATAAATTCTTTTGTACTTATATGTAAGGAATTGAAGGATATGGATGAATCCCTTGAGGGGGATCATAGATGATTTGAATCTGTTAAGTATTCACAAGTTTTATGAATCTTATAATCATTTATAAATTCATAATCTGAATATTCTTGAAAAATAATTATCAAAATAGAATTGATATTAAGGGGGAATTAAATTTTTTTGCACTTGAAATTTCTAATGGGTTTGTTCAGATGAGTGTAGGATAAATATTATTTCATTAATTTATTGTCTAATAATATACAAGGTATAAAGTGAGAGTTATATGAGAATGGTATCACATGTATGATTGTTCATGGATATGATTGATCACCTTGGTTATACACTCTTGTTTTCTACACTGGGTTTTCCCACATAGACTTAGAGTTATCTAGCTAAAGGCTCTTTGTAAAAGTAAATATGTGGTATCATCTCAAGAGAATAGAAGATGTTTGATGAGAAATAATGATCTCTATATTATCTTTGTATTCATTGTCAATAAGGGGGATAAATTAAAACAAACATATTATTATCATTGTTTGGTGGTATTGACAACAAATTCAAAGGGGGAGGTTGAAGTGGCATGTGAGTTGAATTGAATTTGTAGTCAATAGATTTGATATGGAGTTGATATAAATATGTATATTTTATGAAGTTATTATGATTATGTGTAACACCCCAAGCTTTCATGGTACACTTCCTTTTAAATAATTCAATAGCGTGCGCTGTACGCAACACCGAGTTTAAGCATACCATGACCTATCAAACTAGTCGTTTAAAAAGAGATTATGAATAGTATTAACCACATTTTGAAATTTTATAAAATTTATTTTTCAAAATAGTAATCATTTTTTAATTCATAATATAAAAATTAACATAGGGTGAATTTTTGATATTTTTCTAAAAGCATTCAATTTTTGATGAATAGTGTAAAACACTACATTGTGGATAAAAACCGACCTTTTCATTTAAATAATTATTTTAATTTAAATTTATTTTAAAGTCAAAATATATACATAATACATATATTATTATGATGTAATTCATTTAAACCTTTTTTATAATAGAATTAGATATAAAAATTCATTGAACATTTTTAACGTCTTTTTACCCGCCTTATAATCACATTAGAATATTTGCATTAAATGTAATTTCACTGATTATGGGAATTGATTTTCAAAAATATGACATACATGGTTGTAATCAAGATGAAAAATTTGGTCCAATAGGAACAAAATAATTTTTGTTGAATCGTAACTTTTTAATTTTATTTACCATAGTTAAAGGTAAATAGAGAAATTAAAGGTAAAAATAATATTATAATATTATAAAATTACCCTAAAACTTGTCCTAACCTTATTTGATGAGTAATATACAACCCAAACAACCCTTGGTACACATATTTGGCATTTGGAAGCCACTTGGGTGTGATTAAGATATTTATAACATTTAATTTTAAGTAAAGGTAAAAATATCATAAACACAACTCTTATTACTAATTTTTTTTAATATGGGATTATATAAGTAATATATTAGACTATAAATAGTAATTATAAATATAAAAATATTTCATACATAATGTTATTTTATTTATAATTTTTATAAATTAAATAAATAAATTTATTTATGACATAATGATGATGCAATGATTACCTTATTTATGAAATATTCAAATAAATGATATTATAAATATTAAAATAAATGTAATTTAAAATTTTTATTTCATAAAATAATTTTATGGATGAATATGACATGTTATATTTGAGTTAATGCATTTTTTTAAGTAATCAAGTTGTTATGACTTTAACAAAAAATCAAGTATTAAATAGTGTCAAAATTGACATAAATGAGATTTTAAAATAAGTAATATTTTATTAAATGATATAAAAATAATAAAATCTAAAGTTCAAACAAATAAATTTTATAGTGATAAAAATTTCATAAATGATCCACTTTAGGTTCTATTGGCATTTTATAGTAACTATATTAATCATGTAGTGTAAAAATACAAGAAGACATGGCAAGAGTTAAGCTATTTAACTAAGGGTTAAATATAAAAGATAAGGTTAAATTTGTGACCTAAACTTATCTAAAACCTATTATTTGAGATTATTTAGACCCATAATAATCTTATCCTCGAATTAAATCACTTTTGATATATTAGAAACCGAAAATCAATTTATAATAAATTAATATTTTAAGATCTTCCAAAAGTGACCCTCACCCTTCTTACAAAAGGACACTTATTCTTCTCTTTAATTCACAAATCCAAATCCATTTGGCTCGGCCAAACCATAAAAAATTCATTTACCAACATCCCTAATATCATAATAGAGTCTAAAATTTGGACAGAAATCCATCCTAAGGAGTCCTTTTGTGCAAATCAAAAGGAGGCACCCAAAAAGAGGTAATTATTTTATCACCACTTTCAAAGTTCTTTTCTTCTTCTACCTCATCTTTATCTGTATTTTCCATACTAAAATAATAAATCCAGTACCTTCCAAATTATTATATTTTATTATAATTATGGTATGACCATATTCCTCCTTTTACCCGTCCTAAGAAAAACAATATCACCATGCGTGTGTATGTACGACTTACCGTCTCCACGCCGTGGTGTAAATTGTTTTTCATGTACACTTTATTTCTGTGGGTATAAAGATGAATATCGTGGATGTAAATAATAAATATAACATGATATTTTTTCTATACAATTCATATTCCATCCAATTCCATACCTTTTAACTATTAAGGAAATGATACCATCGCTCGTGCATACGTACGACTTACCGTCTCCACGATGCGATGAGACTCATATTCCATGTTCACCATCCAAGAATTATTATAAGAATAAATATTATTAATAAGTATGAAATATATGACATAATAATTCTACCGTGAGGATATATATATATATACATATATCTCATTCACTTCTATTCAATACGACAAGAAAATGGAAATAGTGTTCACGCGTACGTACGACCTACCGTCTCCATGAACGATGTGTTCCATTTTAAATATCTATCTATTATATATATATATATATATATATATATATAGAATATATATGATATATAAATCATTTTTTACATTCTTTACGTAATTAAATTATTATTTAAGTAATATGATAAAAAATAACAAGTCAAAACATGTATGATAAAGAAAGAAATTATTCCCCAAAACATTGATTTAACTTGGGAATTATTAATAAACCGGTAATATAAAGTCATAAATGAATAATATATTATATCATAAATATAGATATGGTCCTGATATAATTTAATAATATTTTTTAATCATTATACAGTAGGATAACTCACCCTTTACTAAAAGAAATTATAAGGTAAGTATTAATTTCAAAATCTCATTATTATCCAAGATTGTTTATGCATAAGTGTTTACTGAGACATATTTATCATCCATATCCATGTTTATTAAATTATTTTTCAAAAGAAATATTTTTAAGGTTTTATTTAAGGGACTATTTAACTAAAAAATCGTTATAAATGTTTTAAATATTTGTACTTCTAAACCTTTCTCATTAATGTCCATGTTTTCAAAATGGTTTTAATGATTTAATTATATCGACATAAATTTTTTAAAATGTTTATTCATTTCAAAAGTTTTAAAGTGGTATGAGAAACTTTGATTCAAAAATTTCTTTTAAATGTCTTCCTTAATAAATTGTGAAACTTTTAATGTTTTCAAAGTAAAAAGGGATATTTCTCTAAAAGAGTTTTAATGATTTTATTAGATTATTTTCATCTATGTTAACATCCTTTATTGGATTTTATGAGATTGATTTATTATGATATAATATTATATATTTTACTGAAGGGTTTATGATATTTTTGACTGTGTATGTTCTATTTTAATACCATTCATGGTTTATGGTTAAAATATTAACATTTCATATGCTAGTTTTAATATGAGTGTTTATGTTATGTTTCACCCTTTTCATATAAGGAATGTATTGGACTTAGTAAGTGATGGGAAGGGACCTATATATCCCCTTGATGCATCGGTAGGTCTCATGAGACAAACTAGTGTCTTGGCACAAGGCCTTGATAGAATATTTGTGTATTGTCTTAACACAAGGCCTTGACGTAGTGGTTATGATGTCCGACATTATGCATTACCTCGTTATGAGATTAGTTATTGATTTTACATTTGATTATTTGACTAGTAGAATATCCATGTGAATGTTTAAATGGAATTATTTTATTTATTATTTCCATATTATGATGAAGATAATGTTTTAAAAGGCTTGTGTTTTAGTTTTGTACATTACCTTAAAAGTCTATGCTTATTTGTGATAGCTTTCGCTATATTGTTTATCCTTACCGAGCATCTGAGCTCACCCCTTTCTTATGTTTTATTTTCACAGGATGCCAAGAAGTGTTTTATGATTGATATTTAGGGTTAATATAGGGGAATGATGGAATTCTAAAAGGATTATCTATGATATGTTTTATGTTAGAAATTGTGATATAAAGTTCATGTATGTAATCTATTTTCCAAGACTGCTAAATTGATCAGTCCTTCAAAACATGATTCCTTGTAATCATGCCAATATATTAAAATAATGAACCAACTTTGGGATTTTGGGGTTAGGGTGTTACATTTGGTATCAAAGTAATTTTAACAACACCCTTGGAAATAGATTTAGAAAACTTATATTAGGGATCATAACCCTAAGATAGACTTTGAGGATAAGTATAGAATAACCCCCTAGAATTTTGGTAAAGTAGGGATTACTTGGATATTACAAGAAATACATCCCAGTATGGATACTACAAGTGGACTTGGTTCTCACACAATTGTACCTAGGTGTAAAAACTCTGAAAAGGTGTTCTGGGCTTGACTCGGGGTAACCTGGTACACGACAACGAGCCTTACTGCGCACGTATTTTGACAATCCTGGGGGATATGCTTAGGATAATTCATATTTTATTTACAAACCATTATGAAGTATTTATGAGTAAATATATTCTCAACGGAACCATATTTATGATTAAGGATTATATATGCATAATTTTTTTAATTTATGTTAAGTATTTAACTAGTTTGGAATTTTGGATTATGATTCAAAACCTAATCTAGTTCATGAAATTTTTTAGAAATGGAATCTAGTGGAAGGAATGGAAACCGTATCAATGCACATAATCCATGTAGGGATTTCCCTCCCATGAAAGATAATTATAGTAGAGTTGGTGATGAAACTGGCACTTAACAGATTATAATCGTACTGGGACAACTGAATCAGGTTATGAATAACAACCTTACATGTATGGAGAAACCTGATCCACAACACAGAGGATCAATGTTATACTGCTTCATGATACAAAAAACTCCAACATTCAATGGGACTAAAAATCTATTTTGGATGAGCAATGGATAAGTTCCTTAGAGAAAATATTTCTTTCTTTGGTAATTAATGAAAGGGAGACCGTCTCTCAGGTGATGTGGATCAATGGTAGTCATTAATTCAAAACATGAAGTAGGATGAAGAAGTAGAAAATATGGAATGGAGGGAGTTTAAAAAAATTTTCTTTGAGAAATAATTTCCTCGTGAATAATGAGATGATATGAAAAGGTAATTTCTGAGTCTGAGGAAGAATGAGGATGAGAATGTTGCAAAGTATGAGAAAAACTTTACAAGGTTAAAAAGGCATTCTTCATACTACATATTTAACCCAAGAAGTAAGATTGATAGATTCTTTGATTGGTTAAAACCATTCCTCCAACGGGAACTAGTCTCACAATCTTTCTCATCATACGAAGATATAGTCTCGTGTGCTATCAAGATGGAAAATGAATTCTCTAAGTCTTATGACATTAAAGTTAAGTAAGAGAAGAGAACATTGGAACATGAGATAGATAAAGAGAAAAAGGGAAAGAAGGATTTTCCTTTATGTGATAATTGTGGGAAGAAACACCCTGATACTTGCCTGAAAGGAATGAGAGTTTGTTACAAATGTGGAGAAAAAGGTCACCAGGCTCGTGATTGTAAGGGAAAGAAAGAAGCTGGGAAATGATATAATTGTAAACATATGGGAAATTATGAAAATTATTTCCCAAATAATCAAGTAAATATAGCTCAGAATAATCAAATGGATCAAGGTCAAGCTTATGTTGTTACTACGGTCGAAGTGGAATAATTAATGTATTTGTGTTTTTGGATTCAAGAATTATATTCTGGTTATAAGAAGAATGTGATATATATATGGATTGTACTATAGAACTTTTTATGTTCATTAAGGTTTAAATATGATGAAGGTAATCATATATTCAGTATGCGACAATAATAGAAACATTACGTTGTTTGGGGAATCTGATTTACAATTGATTTTGGAAATTTAGAGACCTTTTAAACAGAGTTTGGATAGAAGTATTTTGGATAAATCTAAAGTTTGGAATAGATTAAGTTTAACTCTGGATAGTATTTTTTATGGTTAAAACATTTATTAAGGTTATTTATGGAATGTTATAATAATATAGTTTGAGAAAAAGGACAACCCACAGGTTGGGCAACAACCCGTCACGTCAGACAAGGCTGCGGGAATTGAACCCACAACCGAAGTGAGACAAGGCTTTATCGCCTACCATTGGCCTCTATGAATTAATTTGTTAGTATAACATAGATTTATTTATTTAAATGGTATAATTTTATATTTTTAACCATATACGATTAAGATAAATAGAATATTTTTTGAGTTTTATTATATTTTGAAGAGAAAGATGAGTTTGTGGTAGGAATTAATGAATGAATGAAACTATACATGTAAATTAAGTATGCTTCCTTGTGTTATTAGTCTATGAAGTAAATTAATTCTTCAACTCTAGGGAAAATATCATAAAACCAAAAATTTTTCCTAGTATATTCTTTTGTGCTGAATCAAATGGCCCCTTGGATCATAAAAAATTTATACCTTTATGGTTATTAACCTTTTCCTAATCACGTTTTCTATCACTCTCCATCAGAATATGATCGTTAGTTTCCATATCCATATTTTCCTATGTGTAATCCTAGTATAGGTTATTTTCGGTAACCTTCATACTTCCCTTTATTTATTTTAAAATAGAGGTCTCATTAATCCATTTTTCGATGTGGGATTTCAATAAAGACAATTTGAAATGTCAAACCCCTAGTTTTCAATCCTGAGTTTAAATTGATTGGATGTAATTTATTTAAAGAGGGGATAATGTAACACTCCAAGATTTCATGGTACGCTTCCTTTTAAATAATTTAATAGCACGACCTGTACACAACACCGAGTTTGAGTACACCACAACCTATCAAACCAGCCGTTTAAAAAGTGGCTATGAATAATATTAACCACATTCTGAAATTTTATAAATTTTATTTTTCAAAATAGACTTAATTTTTTAATTTTTAATATCAAAATTAGCTTAGGGTGATTTTTTGGTATTTTTCTGAAAACTTTCAATTTTTGATGAATAGTGAAAACAATACAATGAGGATAAAAACCGAACTTTTCATTTAAATAATTATTTTAATTTAAATTTTTTTTAAAGTAAGAATATATAAATAATACATATAATAGTATGATTTAATTCATTGTAATATTTTTATAATAGAATTAGATATAAAAATTCATTGATCATTTTTAACATCTTTTTACCTACCTTCTAGCAACATTAGAAGATTAACATTAAACGTAATTTCACCTCTTATGGGAATTGAATTTTAAAAATCTGACATACATGGTTTTAATCAAGATAAAAAATTTGGTTTAATAGGATCAAAATAATTTTTGGTGAATAGTAACTTTTGAATTTTATTTACCACGGTTAAAGGTAAATAGGGTAATTAAAGGTAAAAATAATATTATAATAATATAAAATTACCCTAACACTTGTCCTAACCAAATTTTATGAGTAATGATCGACCAAGACAACCCTTGGGACACATATTTGGGCTTTGGAATACACTTGGGTGTGATTAATACATTTATGACATTAAATTTTAAGTAAAGGTAAAAATATCATAAACATGACTCTTATTACTAATTTTTTTAAATATGGGGTTATATAAGTAATATCTTAGACTATAAATAATAATTATAAATATAAAAAGATTTCATAAATTATGGTATTTTATTTATAATTTTTATACATTAAATAAATAAATTTATTTGTGGCACAATGATGATGCATTGATTACCTTATTTATGAAATATTCAAATAAATGATATTATAAATATTGAAATAAATGTAATTTGAAAATTTTGATGTCATAAACAAATTTTATGGATGAATATGACATTTTATATTTGAGTTAATTCATTTGGTTTTAAGGAATCAAGTTTTTATGACTTTAACAAAAAATTAAGTATTAAATAGCGTCAAAATTGACATAAATGAGATTTTAAAATAAATACTATTTTATTAAATTATATAAAAGTCCTAAAATTTAAATTTCAGCCAAATAAATAGTATAGAAATAAAAATTTCATAAATTATCCAATTTAGGTTCTCTTGGAATTTTATAGTAACTATATTAACCATTTAGTGTAAAAATACAAGAAGACATGATAAGAGTTAAACTATTTAACTAAGGGTTAAATCCAAAATATGTGGTTAAATTTGTGACCTAAACTTGTCTAAAACCTATTATTTGAGATTATTTAGACCCATAATCATCTTATACTTGAAGAAAATAACTTTGGATCTATTAGAAACCGAAAAATCAATTTATAATAAATTAATATTTTAAGATCTTCCAAAAGTACCCCTCACCCCTCTTATAAAAGGACACTCCTTCTTCTCTTAAATTCAAAACTCCAAAACCATTTGTATTAGCCAAACCATACCCATTTAATCTCCTAACATCCCTCATATCATCCTAGAGTCTACAATTTGGGCAGAAATCCATCCTAAGGAGTCCTTTTTGTGTAAATCAGAAGGAGACACTAGAAAAGATGTAATTGTTTTATCACCTCTTTCATTATTTTCTTCTTATAATTCCTCTTTCTATGTTGTTTCCATACTAAAATAATAACTCCATTACCTTAAAAATTCTGATATGTTATTATAATTATGGTACATCCATATTCATCCTTTAACCCATCCTACGAAAAACAATACCACCATGAATGCGTACGTACGACTTACCGTCTCCATATCGTGGTGTAAATTGTTTTTCATGTACACTTTATTTATATGGGTGTAACGATGAATATAATGAATATAAATAATAAATATAAAATTATATTGTTTCTATAAAATTAATATTCCATCCAATTATATACCATTTAACCATTAATAAAATGATATCGTCGTTCGTGCATATGTACGACTTACCATATCCACGACATGATGAGACTCATCTTCCACGTTTACCATACAAGAATGATTATAAGAATAAATATTATTAATAAGTATGAAATATATGACATAATAATTATATTGGGATGATATATATATATATATATATCTGTGTGTGTGTGTGTGTCATTCACTTACTTCCATTCAATACGATAAGAAAACAGAAACGACGTTCATGCGTACGTATGACCTACCGTCTCCATGAATGGTGTGTTCCATTTTATTTATCTATCTATTATATATATTTATATACTGAATATATATGATATATAAATCATGTTTTACATTATGGAAGTAATTAAATTATTATCTAAGTAATACTATCAAAAATAACAAGTTAAAATACGTATGATAAAGAAAGTGATTATTACCCGAAACATTTTTTTAACTTGTAAATTATTCATAACGAGTAATATAAAGTCATAAATTAATCATATATGATATCGTAAATATTGAAATGGTCCTGATATAATTTAATAATATTTTTAACCATTATACAGGAGGATAAATCACCCTCTACTAAAGTAAAGTATAAGGTAAGGGTTAATTTAGAATTCTCATTATTATCTGAGATTGTTTATGCATAAGTGTTTATTGGGACATATTTATCATTCAGGTCCATGTTTCTTAATTTTTTTTCAAAAGGAATATTTTTAAGGTTTTATGTAAGAGACTCTTTAACTAAAACATTGTTATAAATATTTTAAAGATTTATACTTCTAAACCTTTCTCATTAATGTCCATGTTTTCAAAATGGTTTTAATGATTTATTTATATGGACATAAATGTTTTAAAATGTTAATTCCTTTCAAAATTTTCAAAATTTTATGAGACACTTTGATTCAAAAATGTCTTTTAAATTTCTTCTTTTATAAATTGTGTTACTTTTAATGTTTTCAAAGTAAAAAATGGATATTTCTCTAAAAGAGTTTTAATGATTTTTTTGATTATTTTCATCTATGTCAACATCCTTTGTTGGATTTTATGAGATTGATTTATTATGTTACAAGATTCGATATTGTATTTAAGGGTTTATCATATGTTTGACTGTGGATGTGCTATTTTAATACCATTCATGGTTTATGGTTAAAGTATTAACATTTCGTATGTTAGTTTTAATATGAGTGTTTATGTTATGTTTCACCCTTATCATATGAGGAATGTATTAGACTTAGTAATTGATGAGTGAGGCCCACTATATCCCCTCAATTCATCGGTAGTTCTCATGAGACAAACTAGTGTCTTGGAATAAGGCCTTGACAAAATATTTGTGCATGCTCTTGGAAGAAGGCCTTGACGTAGTGGTTATGATGTATGACATTATGCATTCCCTCATTATGAGATTAGTTATTGATTTTACATTTTATTATTCGACTAGTAAAATATCCATATTAATGTTTAAATAGAATTATTTGTTTTATTTTTTCCATATCATACTGAAGATAATGTTTTAAAAGGCTTGTGTTTTTATTTTGTACCTTGCCTTAAAAGTCTATGCTTATTTGTGATAGATTCCGCTATACTTTTTATCCTTACTGAGCATATGAGATCACCCATTTTTTATGTTTTATTTTCCTAGGATTCCAAGAAGTGTTTTATAATTAATATTAAGGGTTAATATATGAGAATAATGGAGTTATCAAAGGATTATCTATGATGTGTTTTATGTTAGAAATTGTGATGTAAAGTTCATGTATGTAATCTATTTTCCAATACTACTAAATTGATCGATCCTTTAAGACATGATTCCTTATAATCATGAAAATGTATTAAAATAATTCAATGGATCTGGGCTTCTTGGGTTGGGGTGTTACAGTATGGTTATGAGAATATCCTCAATCTAGGTATGATGATTACAAATCTGATCAGTAGTTCAAAATACATGTGTCAAAGGAGGACACATTTTTTACAACATTGCTTGTAAGATTGAAGTATGCCATGAAATATGAATTTCTTATTACATGAAGAAGTGAATAGTTGAAATTTCCATGAAAAAAGAAATTGTTAATTCATAATTATGGTTGAAGAGTACTTGAGGGGTTTGGATTGGAATTTTATTCTAAGGTAATTTTATTTTATTTTATTGATTATAAATTTTATAAGTATACAATTTTTCCTTATATAAAAAATAAGTTAACCTTCATAGATGGTTGAGGGAACCATGTGAAACCATTACTGAGGTGGGAACTAGGATCAACCTCAATCTTTCCAGGAAGGTGTTTGATGAATGTGGGTGAAACACAAGGCCCACACGAGTGTAAGAATCACCCATAGAGGCACATGAAGAGGCAGAGTGAGCCATCATGTGGGGCGGCATGATGATAGAGCAGCGCCCGACATGAGGTGGTGCCATGCAGTGATGAGTGTCGAGTAACCAATTCCTATACAACTGATGGATCATCTTGTATTATAAAGGAGTGAAAAAATGATTGATGTTTTGATGTGGTATCCTTTTGAGTGCATTACTATAGCTTTGATAGAACTAAAGACAAGTGATCTTCTCAATTTGATTTTATAATCCATCCAATCAATGCTATATATAGTATTCTTCATCAATATTTTCTCAAGATTTCTATTCATTAAAGGATCTTCATGTAGTGACATCGAAATATTATTTAACCGATCTTATGATCATTGTTTGATCTTTCAAAAAATTCAAACATGATCGAAATCAGTTGAAACTTCATTTGCATGATTATGAAGATCAAATCATCAATAAAGAAGTGAGTTGAAAAATGGTTTTTATTGTTGACAGTGTTCTTCCTTTTTTATAAAACTGAAATGATGATGTTGAATAAATTTAGTGCGTATGATATAGGTTAATGTAACTTTGCCTATAAATACCAAAGAATAAACCCGTGATTAGTAGTCGAGCGTCAGAGGATCTAGTTTCTAGTGATGTAGATCCACTGTGAATATATATGGTTTGCAGAAATAAGATCTGTATAGACTCTGTTTTGTGAGAAGTTGAAGAGATATCGTAGGAATATGATATGTACTTTGCACACTCATAGATCTTCTTGAAGAACAAGGTTCCATGAAGCAACCAAGACAACATGATATTCTTATGCATGTATCTTCTGGTATTTTCATGAACAAATTTAAGGTACCATGTAACAATGTATAATTACATTGCATCTTATAAATATGGTCTTGCACACACCATGATTATACCTATTTAGGTTTGTGCGCAATAAGGAAGAAGGATTTTTTTGAGTTGTATAGCATGCATTAAGATCTTTTACTCACACTAGTTTTCATGCAAGAATCATAGGAGCATTATGAGATATACTGTTTTCATGAAACAATATAAGAATATTTGAGTTATTTATTGCATTGAGAAAATAGTGTGGATTACATAGCCTTGTGCAAGTATGTGTGAAATATTTAAGTGGACATTGTGTATTTTCATTCATATGTTAATGAGTACATAAAAACATGATTTCTTAATCATTTGAATAAAAAAGAAGGTAGTTCATTGTGTGGATAGGTAGTATTCATTTGAGAAGTAAAGAAGAAACTTGAGGCAGTGCATGTGTACATACATTCAACAACACTTATATGTACACGCAAATGCAATAACACTTGCATAAATAAAAATAAATGAGTTATCCATGCACTATTTACACATGCCTGAAGGTTGAAAAATACATATGTAATATAAATTGAGTGATTAGAGAGCCGTGATTTTAGACTAAAGTTGAGTCACTAGTGCAGAAAACGTTTTTTACGTCACCATTTTTTACGTCGGTTATATAAAACCGACGTCATAATATGTAAAACGAGGTTTGTTACGTCGGTTATTAAATAACCGACGTAAAAACCTGTGTTTAGTACACCTTTAACGTCGGTTATTTTTATAACCGACATTATTAATCGCGCGGCTTCGTTTTTTACGTCGGTTATACATTAACCGCTGTAAAAAACAGAAGCGGGGGGCGTTTTTTACGTCGGTTATTGAATAACCGACGTAAAAAACGCGGTTTTTGAAGGCCTTTTTACGTCGGTTATAAAATAACCGACGTAAAAAAAGAATCCGCAGATGTTTTTGACGTCGGTTATGGAATAACCGACGTAATAAAACGCGGATTTTGAGCCCTTTATAACGTCGGTTATAAAATAACCGACGTAAAAAAAGAATCGGAGGAAGGTTTTTACGTCGGTTATTGAATAACCGACGTTATAAATGTTTTTAAAAAGATTATAACGTCGGTTATTGAATAACCAACGTGATAACTCATTTAAAAATTTACCCAGACCCGTGGATTGTCATTCGCGAGTTTACCTTCGACAGTCGCGACTCGTCTCTCTCGCGCGTAAACCCGAATCGGCTCGTCCATTTCGTGGGTTTAGATTCGTTTTGCGATCATCGTTTCTCATATTTAATCTCCTCAGATCAATCATCTAAACTCGCATCACTCAGGTAATCCTCCCACTCGTTCGTTTTTTTTTCGCGGATAGTATATATATATGTGTTGTGATTTTTTTGTTGAAACTAGCTAAGATTCTTCGATTGCGAACCCTTTTAACTCGTTTTGGCACCATAATCTTATTTATCATCCCTAGATCTATTAGTTCGACTTGCAATATTGACTAATTTTATGATTTCACTAATTTTTCATCGTTTTCTATAAATCCCCGAGAGGATTGGGGCGTGTCCAGGGGGGTTTACAAGGGGGTGGGTGGGTGTGGGGGGCTGTCCAAGGGTGTGGGTGGGTGTTGGGGGGTGTCCAGGGGGGTGTCCAAGGGGGGTAGGGGGTGGGGGGTGGTGTTTAGGAGGGGTGGGGGGGCTGTCCAGAGGGTTGGGGGTGTCCAGGGGGGTGTCCAAGCAGGTCGGGGGTGGGGGGTTGTGTCCAGGAGGGGTGGGGGTGCTTTCTAGAGGGGTCGGGGGCTGTCCAGAGGGGTCGGGGGGTGTCCAGGGTGGTGTCCAAGGGGATGGGTGGGTGTGGGGGGCTATCCAAGGGGGTGGCGGCCTGTCCAGAGGGGTCGGTGGGGTGTCCAGGGGGTTCCAAGGGGTTGGATGGGTGTGGGGGGCTGTCCAAGTGGGTGGCGGCCTCTCTAGAGGGTATTTGGGGTTGTCCGGGTGGGTGGGGGGGGGGGGGGGCTGTCCAGAGGGTTGGGGGATGTCCAGGGGGGTGTCCAAGGGGGTAGGGGGTGGGGGGTGGTGTCCAGGAGGGGCGGGGGGCTGTCCAGAGGGGTCGGGGGGTGTCCAGGGGGGTTTACAAGGGGGTGGGTGGGTGTGGGGGGCTGTCCAAGGGTGTGGGTGGGTGTTGGGGGGTGTCCAGGGGGGTGTCCAAGGGGGTAGGGGGTGGGGGGTGGTGTTTAGGAGGGGTGGGGGGGCTGTCCAGAGGGTTGGGGGGTGTCCAGGGGGGTGTCCAAGCAGGTCGGGGGTGGGGGGTTGTGTCCAGGAGGGGTGGGGGTGCTTTCTAGAGGGGTCGGGGGCTGTCCAGAGGGGTCGGGGGGTGTCCAGGGTGGTGTCCAAGGGGATGGGTGGGTGTGGGGGGCTGCCCAAGGGGGTGGCGGCCTGTCCAGAGGGGTCGGTGGGGTGTCCAGGGGGGTGTCCAAGGGGTTGGATGGGTGTGGGGGGCTGTCCAAGTGGGTGGCGGCCTCTCCAGAGGGTATTTGGGGTTGTCCGGGTGGGGGGGGGGGCTGTCCAGAGGGTTGGGGGATGTCCAGGGGGTGTCCAAGGGGGTAGGGGGTGGGGGGTGGTGTCCAGGAGGGGCGGGGGGCTGTCCAGAGGGGTCGGGGGGTGTCCAGGGGGGTTTACAAGGGGGTGGGTGGGTGTGGGGGGCTGTCCAAGGGTGTTGGTGGGTGTTGGGGGGTGTCCAGGGGGGTGTCCAAGGGGGGTAGGGGGTGGGGGGGTGGTGTTTAGGAGGGGTGGGGGGGCTGTCCAGAGGGTTGGGGGGTGTCCAGGGGGGTGTCCAAGCAGGTCGGGGGTGGGGGGTTGTGTCCAGGAGGGGTGGGGGTGCTTTCTAGAGGGGTCGGGGGCTGTCCAGAGGGGTCGGGGGTGTCCAGGGTGGTGTCCAAGGGGATGGGTGGGTGTGGGGGGCTGTCCAAGGGGGTGGCGGCCTGTCCAGAGGGGTCGGTGGGGTGTCCAGGGGGGTGTCTAAGGGTGTGGGTGGGTGTGGGGGGCTGTCCAAGTGGGTGGCGGCCTCTCCAGAGGGTATTTGGGGTTGTCCGGGTGGGTGGGGGGGCTGTCCAGAGGGTTGGGGGATGTCCAGGGGGGTGTCCAAGGGGGTAGGGGTGGGGGGTGGTGTCCAGGAGGGGCGGGGGGCTGTCCAGAGGGGTCGGGGGGTGTCCAGGGGGGTTTACAAGGGGGTGGGTGGGTGTGGGGGGCTGTCCAAGGGTGTGGGTGGGTGTTGGGGGGTGTCCAGGGGGGTGTCCAAGGGGGTAGGGGGTGGGGGGTGGTGTTTAGGAGGGGTGGGGGGGCTGTCCAGAGGGTTGGGGGGTGTCCAGGGGGGTGTCCAAGCAGGTCGGGGGTGGGGGGTTGTGTCCAGGAGGGGTGGGGGTGCTTTCTAGAGGGGTCGGGGGCTGTCCAGAGGGGTCGGGGGGTGTCCAGGGTGGTGTCCAAGGGGATGGGTGGGTGTGGGGGGCTGTCCAAGGGGGTGGCGGCCTGTCCAGAGGGGTCGGTGGGGTGTCCAGGGGGGTGTCCAAGGGGTTGGATGGGTGTGGGGGGGGCTGTCCAAGTGGGTGGCGGCCTCTCCAGAGGGTATTTGGGGTTGTCCGGGTGTGTGGGGGGCTGTCCAGAGGGTTGGGGGATGTCCAGGGGGGTGTCCAAGGGGGTAGGGGGTGGGGGATGGTGTCCAGGAGGGGCGGGGGGATGTCCAGAGGGGTCGGGGGGTGTCCAGGGGGGTTTACAAGGGGGTGGGTGGGTGTGGGGGGCTGTCCAAGGGTGTGGGTGGGTGTTGGGGGGTGTCCAGGGGGGTGTCCAAGGGGGTAGGGGGTGGGGGTGGTGTCCAGGGGGGTGTTATATCTTACTATATTTTGTTTAAAAAATAATATTCAAGCATATTTTTTTAAATAAACATCGATTTGTTTTATATTTCAAAATTTTTTACATTCAAATTATGATTTTTTTCATATAAACATATATTTGTCTTATCTAAAAAAAATATATATTTTTGCTATTTGTTATAGGTAATAATGAGTCGAAGTTGGATTACGGCACATCGAATGAGCAATGAATATGAGGAAGGTGTTGATGCCTTTTTGGAATTTGCTAAACGAAATGTTCCAAGTAGTGACATTTTTTTCTGTCCATGCCTGAAATGTCTGAATATGAAGAAGTTGATAAGTAGAGAGATAAAAGATCATCTGATTTGTCATGGTTTCAATCCGAGTTACAACCCTTGGATTTGGCATGGAGAAACTGGACAGAATGTCACTGATGACAATGAATCGCAAGATGGTAACTCCGATGGAATTGAAGAAATGATTCGCGATATTGTAGCAGAACAAATTGAGATAGAACCGACAGTTGCACGTCTATATGGTGATGCCGAAAAACCATTATATCCTGGTTGTACAGATTTTACGGTTTTGTCAGTGGTGTTAAGATTGATTAACCTGAAGGCGAAACATGGATGGAGTGACAGAAGTTTTACAGAGCTGCTACAATTGATGAAAGACATTCTTCCAAAAGATAACGATCTTCCAGATTCACATTATAAGGCCAAAAAAATATTATGCCCGATGGGATTGGGATACAGGAAAATACATGCCTGTCCGAATGACTGCATTATATATAGGAAGGAATATGAATTTCTGAAAGAGTGTCCTAAATGTGGGACATCACGGTATAAGGTGAAAGAAAAATCACAAGCTGATGTAGAGATTACAAAGCTCCCTTCAAAGGTATTTTGGTATCTTTCTATAATTCCTCATTTCAAACGTTTATTTGCTAATTCACATGATGCAAAAAGGTTAAGATGGCATGCTGATGAGCGGGTATGTGATGGAAAAATACGTCATCCAGCTAATTGTCCACAATGGAAGAAAATTGATGCCCAGTACCCTACATTTGGAAATGAAATTAGAAATCTGAGACTAGGCTTGTGCACAGATGGAATGAATCCATACCGAACCCTCAGTAGCACACATAGTTCATGGCCTGTTTTATTGGTAATTTACAACCTCTCTCCCGAAGTTTGTATGAAGCACAAATATGTCATGTTGAGTATCATGATATCTGGTCCAAAGCAACCCGACAATGATATTGATGTATACTTGTCACCGCTGATTGATGATTTGAAACTGTTATGGGCTGATGGTATTAGGGTGTATGATTCTTATAAAATAGAATATTTTCAACTGCATGCAGTGCTTCTATTCACTATAAATGACTTCCCAGCATATGGAAATTTGTCTGGATACAGTGTTAAAGGGCATAAAGCATGTCCAATTTGTGAACAACAGACGTCATATTGTCAATTGCATCATGGGAGGAAAACAGTGTACATGGGTCATCGAAAGTTTTTGCCTATGGACCACCCTTATAGAAGACTAAAAAAGGCATTCAATGGCTCACAAGAATTTGATACTTCTCCAAAACCTTTATCCCCAGATTTGTATTTTGAGAGGGTGAAAAACCTTGATGTGACATTGGGAAAGACACAAAAATCTGGTAATGATAGACATATTTGGAAGAAAAGGTCAATATTTTTTGAGCTACCATATTGGAGGTATCATGAAGTCAAACATAATATTGATGTCATGCACGTGGAGAAGAATATCTGTGATTCTTTGATCGGAACATTGCTAGATATTAAAGGAAAGACAAAAGATGGGTTGAATGCAAGGTTAGAACTACTATCAATGGGAATACGTTTGGAGTTAGCTCCCACTCCTAAAGGAAGACGAACATTTCTTCCCCCGGCTTGTCATACATTATCGAAGAGGGAGAAAATTAGCTTCTGTCAGTGTCTTCATGATATCAAAGTGCCTCAAGGTTATTCTTCAAATGTAAAAATTTTTGTCTCATTGAAAGACTTGAAGTTGATAGGTATGAAATCACATGATTGTCACGTCATGATGCAACAAATTCTACCAGTTGCACTGCGTGGAATATTGCCCATCCGTGTCAGAAAGACTATAATGAGGTTGTGTTATTTTTTCAATTCAATTTGTAACAAGGCGATTGATGTGAATGCTTTGAACATTTTGGAAAAGGATGAAATTTTTATACTTTGTCATTTGGAAATGTATTTTCCTCCAACTTTTTTTGATATGATGGTGCATTTAATGATTCATCTGGTTCGAGAAATAAAGCTTTGTGGACCTGTATATCTTCGTTGGATGTATCCTTTTGAAAGGTATATGAAAATATTAAAGGGATATGTTAAAAATCCATATCGACCTGAAGCCTCCATTATTGAAAAGTATATTTCTGAGGAGGTAGCAGAGTTTTGTACGAGCTACTTGGCTACGGCGCAACACATAGGTTTGCCTCCATCTCGCCATGAACGGGTTAATAATGAGGGAAAGGGGATTCGTGGCTTGAAAGTCAAATCACTGTCAGCTGAACATATGAAGAAGTTAGAATCATACATCTTGAATAACATAGCTGATGTTCAACCGTATATCACATTGCATATTAATGAGTTGAAACAATGTCATCCAAAGAAGAAAGAAATGTGGATTTTGAATGAGCACAACAAAACTTTTTTGCCATGGTTTAAAAAGACCTTGCTTGGTAGATCAGATGTATCAGAGACATTAAAATGGATAGTGGGTGGTCCATCTTTAAATGTGATAACATGGTCCGCTTATGACATTAATGGCTATACATTTCATACGAAAGCTCAGGACAACAGAAGTGCAGTTCAGAATAGTGGTGTATTGGTGTTTGCAAAAGCAATGCATTTTTCGAGTGCTAAGGACAGAAACCCAATTTCGGCATCAAGTGCATATTATGGAGTGATTGAAGACATATGGTAGGCTGATTACTTTAAAATTAAAGTTCCTGTTTTTAACTGTAAATGGTTTATCGGTAACAACAGTGTCAGACACGATGAATTTGGAATGACACTTGTTAATCTGAATAGATTGGAAGACACAGCTGATTCTTTTATAATGGCAACACATGCCAAACAAATTTTCTATGTAGTAGATCAATCAGATATGCAGTGGGATGTTGTTTTACAAGGGAAAAAACAATATGTTGGTGAGGATGAATTTGATGAAGATGCTGATTTATGTGAGATCCCTACTTCCATGGAAAGATTAACAGAACATAATGATGAGTATGTTGAAGACATGGTTTGTGCCATAAGGAACGATCACGACGAAGGAATTTGGGAAAACAATCCAACTGTACATTCCTAAAATTACAGGTAACACATGTTTATTTCTTGTTTACATATAGTTTTTTCATATAATGTTAGATATTGTAAATTTTTTACTTATTAAAACATGTATCAAACCAAAACGATAAAACAATAAAAACCGTAAAGAGGAGAAGTCCTGGGCGCACCGGCTGGCCGGTGGTGGATCACCGGTTGGCTGGTGGTCCAGAGCAAAGCTCTGTCTGGTCCACCGGCCGGCCGGTGGTGAGCCAGCGGCCGGCCGATGGTCCAGACAGAGAGGAAGGCTCTCTGTCTGGTCCACCGGCCAGTTGGTGGTGATCCAGCGGCCGGCCGGTGGTCCAGACAGAGAGGAAGGCTCTCTGTCTGGTCCACCGGCCGACAGGTGGTGATCCAGCGGCCGGCCGGTGGTCCAGACAGGAAGGCTCTGTCTGGTCCACCGGCTGGCCGGTGGTGAGCCAGCGGCCGGCCGGTGGCACCAGGCAGTGGGCAAGTCTACTGCCTGGGTCCTCCGGCTGGCCGGTGAGCTCACACCGGCTGACCGGTGGACTCAGTGAGTCCACTTTTCAGCTTTCTTGGGCCAACTCCTTGGCAACCTTTTGCCTGTGTTTACCATGTTTATCATTGTTTAACATGCTTACCATATTACCAATGTTTACTATTATGTAATTTAGTACACTTTTCTATTTTCTGATTAAGTAGTATTACAATATTTGAATTTGTATATTTGTGAACTAATGTTTGTTTTTTTTGATTTGAAGGAAAATGACAGATCAATCAGTTGATCAGCCACATGATTCTGGAGATGAGCATATTGGTCATACATCTGGGGAGGAACATTCACATGCTCCTATTACGAAAAAGAGTTCAAAGGTTGGTAAGCGTGGGTGCACACGTTTACCAAAATTATCACTTGCCCGTACGAAGGAGGAGAGGATAGTCGTGGAGTTTGATGATGATGATCTTCCTAGAGGTCCAAATGCTAAAGAATTTAAGGGTTTTGTAGCAACTCAGGCTAAGAGAAAAGTAAGCATTCTCTATGATGATTGGAGAAGTGTGGATAAGGCGATAATTTCTCAGCTGTGGGAGACCATTTTGGTAAGATCTTTTGCTATTGTTTGACTGTTCTTTAAATGTTTCTAGTATATATAATATTTTTAACCTCTTTTTTATCAGATGACATTTGATATTCCTGACACTGGAGGAGTCAGGAAGAAATGCTTATCGTTGGCTGCTAGGAGATGGAGGGATTTCAAATCAACCCTCTCATCTGATTTCATTTATGGTCATAGGAGTCGTGAGAATCCATGTCGTATATATCCTTTTATAGATGAAGACACATGGAGACAATTTTTTGAAAGTAGAAGAAAAGAATCATTTTTGGTAAGGGCAATGTAAACTTTTATAAGCTTTCTTATATAAATGATCTTATTATTGTTTTGTTAATGATTACTTATTCTTAATTTACAGCAAACAAGGAAAGCTCATCAAGAGATCCAATCTAAAAATGTATACCCTCATAGTTTATCTCGGGGAGGGTATGCATTATTGGAAGAACAAATGATGGCAGAAAAATTTCAACAACTAAGAGATGAGTCTTCAAGCTCTGGAGAGGTGGCCCCTCCATCCCCTCCATCTAGACATGAGAAATGGAAAAGAGCTCGGAAGGGCAAAAAAGGACAATATCTTTCAGAAGAATCGAGACTCGTAGTTGAGAGGATTGTAAGATATCTATTTTATTTATTTAAGTTTACTATTTTCGTCATATATTTCCAATCATTATAGAAATGTTCAATTAATTATTACAGGACTCTCTTGAGGAGCAGAGTTCACAGGGGACATTTACACCATCTGGGAGGGAAGATATTTTATCTGTGGCATTGGGAAAGCCCGAACATCCTGGCCGTGTAAGGGGATATCCGGCAGGTGTATCGGTAAGAAAAGTGTTTTCACGTTCCTCAACTTCTAACGTTGAGGGAGTTTATAAAAAAAAAATAGAATCCTTGGAGGCTGAAGTCCATAATATTAATGCGACAATGGAGGACAAGATTAGAGCATCGGTGCAGATTATGTTTGCAGACTTGCAAAGACAATTTCAGGGTGCAGCTCCCACTCCACCTCTCCCAGTAGCTCCCATTCCCCCACCTCAGCCTGCGGACCCCATTTTTGATCCTCCTCCTCCGCCGCAGCTACCTACTTATTGTGAGTTGTATATTGATGATCCTCAACATCATATAGTTGCATATGGGATGGTATATTGTCACGACCCGTCCTCGGGGCCCGTGCCGTGACTACCCCAAGCCCGCCTTCCATAGGCCAGGGGCTGGCGACTAGCACCAAAGGCGTAAAATCCCGATAACTGGGAAGGCATTGCCTTTATAAAAGAAAACAAGCACCACAGAGTACAAGCGGAAGTAAAAAACTAAGTACAAAAAGAAGTGCTGAAAAGTAAATGGGCCAGAATACAAACCCAAACTGAAAGTAAAGTACAACTCGAAAGGGAAAACAGCAACTGAAAAGTAAAAGCCGCTACTCCGAGCTGTCCATTGGAAATCCCACCTGAAGGGTGGGTACAGATAGCTCCTCTGCTCCACGGGTCTCGCCGTCCGCTCCGAGCACGTCCCGCCCAGTGGTCCACCTCCGGGTACCGTCCCGCTCTGCAAGCCTCAGCTAAGGTCAACGCTGTCCGTCGTCTGCAACCAACACAACGTAGTGCGGGCATAGCCCGTGCAGGGGTGAGTATAACGATACTCAGTAGGGACCCCGAGACCCTCAAGGTCCCACTAAACCAACAAGGATAACCACAAAGAAGATCTCAACAAATAACCTTTTACTTAGGTATATGCCCATACATATACCTAAGTTATCAAGTAACCCATCTCAATCATGAGGAAACACAAGGATTGTGAAAACAACGGATAACCACTACCCGGGTATATGCCCATACATATACCAAAGTTAGCAAGTGACCCATCTCAATCATGAGGAAACACAAAGGTCAAAAGTCTCAGCTCAAACCAGGATTTTCATTATCGAAACCGTAACTGCTGAAGAGCTCCGTCTCTAGAGTGTACAGTGGTCCTGTCACGACTCCGAGGTACTGCTCACTAACCTAAGACTGCTGAGGTACTCCTCCTGTCGAGTACTGCGGGTTTGCGGCCAACTACCTGGCGCTCCGTCCGCTGAGGGTCTGTCGCCAAATACCGGGCGCTCGCCCAAATAGCCTACTGAGGTACTCCTCCTGTCGAGTACCACGGGTTTTCTGCCAACTACCAGGCGCTCCGTCCGCCGTGGGTCTGCCGCCAAATACCGGGCGCTCCGTCCACTGGGCTAGTCGACTCACTCCAAGTCGAGTCGGTCAAGCAGTCGTCAGGTCTCAGCCGGCTACACGGTCTCCGTACTCTGCACGCTCGTCTCCGGGAGGGTCCGCTCCACGAGCTACTGGTCGATACTCCAAGTATCACAAGTCCCGCAAAGAAGTATCTCAAAGGACCGTCTCGTCACAGGGGTCACAACGCAACAGACGGCGCGTCGATCGGACGCCCGGTCTGTGAGTTATTAGCCTTTTCGTCCCAGGGGCCCGGTTGGTTTCGTGAGCGAACCAATCCCGGCCGTATCACAACTGTACCCTGAACTCCCATAGGGTATCCTCAAAGGGACCGTTACTCAACGTAATCACCAACGCCGCTGACGGTTCGTCAAATGGACGTCCTGTCTGAAAGATATCAGCTTTCCCGTTCCAGGGGCCCGGTTGGATTTCGGGTGCGATCCAACCCGGCCACTACTAACTGTATCCAAAACTCGGGCGAAGGATGCCAAAAGTTCCGTATCGTAAACAGGAACTCAACGCAACAGACGGTGCGTCGATCGGACGCCCGATCTGAGAGTTATTGGCATTTTCGTCCCCGGGGCCCGGTTGGTTTTTAAGGAAAAACCAACCCGACCGTACTCCACCTGCGTCCAAACCTCAGGCGGAGTATGCCAAAAGATCCTTCTCACTAAGAGGAACACAACACAGCTGACGGCACGTCAATCGGACGCCCGTTGCTCAAGATATGAGCGTTTCCGCTCCGAAGGCCCGGTTGGTTTCGTGAACGAACCAACCCGGCCGAACTCAAAGTAATCCGAAACCTTGAGTGTGATATACCGAAACGACCGTCTCGATCCAAGGATCGCGTTTCTGTAGACGTTTCGTCATTCGGAGGTCCGAGGCTCAAGATATGGCCAAAAGACCGAGACTGGTTCGAAACGGGGGGGTCCGGGTCCGGGCCGACCCGGCCCGACCCCCCCCAAGCCGGCGGAGCGGCGGCGCGGGGGCCGTGGCGGCCTGGCGCTGCACGGTGTCCGAACGCGGGGGGCAAAGCCCCTGCTGATTGGGAAGGCGGCGCGGCCTTTGTGCCGCGCCTTTTTGCAAGAAAACGCCCCCCCCCCCCACGTGGGGGCCGGCTTGAATTAAAACCGGGGGGGCTGCTGCCCCCCTCCCTTCATGGAAACCGCCCCCCTCATAATGAGGGGGGGTTTTGAACGTTGGTCGGGGAATTAATTTTCCCCGGTTTAATGCTATCCGGCCGGCCAGCTGGCCGGCCGGTTTTCTCCAACGGGACCGGAAATTCCGGTCCCGCCTTCGGCTTCCGACACCGGCGGCCCGGCCGCCGGTCTTCTCATCCCGCCGCGGCCCGGAACCGGCCGCGGTCTCCTCGTCCCGCCGCGGCCCGAAACCGGCCGCGGTGTTCGTCGTCCGGCGCGGTGCGATGGCACCGCGCCCCTTCGCCGCGCATTTGATTCCCTTCGACGCGGCGCGACGGCGTCACGTTCTTCATGATTCTTCCACGGCGCGGCGCGACGGCGCCGCGAAATTTAATCATATTATTATCCGCGTGGTGCGACGGCACCACGCCACTTTGCTTCCACCCTCAATATAGAACAATAAGAACGATGGAGGGGGGTTCGTCCGTGTTCGTGCGGTCCGCCCCCCCCCCCCCTCACGTTAAAATAATAACTCAATTTAAAAATATTCAAATTCCTCACGTTAGTCATGCGAACCATGAGCAAGAATAGAATAATTTAACAAATAAAAAAAACCCCTACCTTGGGTATAGGTTCGAGGATTTGCCAACGTCCGCGGAAGTCAACGTCGCGGAGATCGGGCGTCGCGGTCGTCGTTCGTCAATTCCGTTGACGAAGAGATGTGTCCGATGTGATACGTCGTTGGCGAAACCTCTTATGTCGATGAAGGGAATCCGAGGAGGAAGCGGCGTTCCCTCTCGTTGACACAGAAGACGAAGAAGAGCGGAGCGGCGTTCTTCGTTGGAACTTGAGCATTCTTCGTCAAGTTGGGCGTTCTTCGTGTTCTTCGTCAGAGTTGAAGAAGAAGAAGAAAATCTCCCAAAAGTTCTCAAGGTGGCCAAAGCTATTAACCAAAAATAAAATAAGACACTATCTTATTTTATTAACACATCAACACAAAAGAAATTCCAAAGATAAGAAACGAACCATTAATTCATAGAATTAATTCAACGAAAGAAACAGCTCATTTAATTTACGAAAGAAACAACCCAATTAAATGGTCTGTTAAGATTTTAAGAAACGCGTCAGTTGACTTTCATTAAGACGGGTTTTCACGGGTGCGTTTCTTAGCGGAAAGAAACGGAGGGGCTCGTGCGGGCCCCTCCTCACAAATATCCTACCAAGGGGTAGGATATTTCTGGATAGCATCCTATCCAGTTCAACTCAGTTCAAGCCGCCTTTAAGTGGCTTCAAGTGGCTTCCAAGTGGCTTAAGCGAAATAAAATAAAGTTGTCGCAAAATTATTTTATTTCTTAACTTTAAGCCCGAAAATTAAAAACCACACCCGAGCAAACGCAACTCCGAAAGAGGCGTTTCTAAGCGAATACCGGCGCTGCGATTTCATCGGTGCCCTCCGAATTCGATTCCGGGCACCGGTTCAAAAGTTAGAAAAACCCGCTCGTCCGTTCACTGAACGTACCCGAGCCAAAACTTCGGAAAATGATTCCGGGCACACCGGGCCTCGGAATCAGGTGCCGTCAGAAACTGCGTTCTTGTAAAATTCCAAAGAAAATTAAGAAAAAAAAATTTCCTTGAAATTTACGGGTCTTTACATTACTCCCACCACAGGGCTTTACGTCCCCGTAAAGCTTCACCACAAACTTAGGGAAGCAAAGCGGTACTGAGCACGCATCTGAGCCTTCCGCTCCCATGTGCTCACCTGGAGGTTCCCGTGCTGCCAAAGAAAGTGCACAAGAGGAATTGACCATCCTCCTAGGATCCGCTCCTGTCGATCCTCGATCCCCACAGGAACCTCCGTATAAGACACTCATCGCCACCGTCTAGCTCCTCATGGTCGATGATATGCGAAGGGGGTCAAGCACGTATCTCCTTGATAAAACACTATTTTATTGAATATTTTATTGATAATAAATGATATAATTTCCTCACATTGTGTTAAATATGTTTATTTATAAAATATTTGGGATTTGATCATTCATTTGAAAATTTGGTGAAAATTCCAGTTTTACCCTTAATAGTGCACTGTATTATTTCAAAGATAAATATTTTTATATTTATTATTTGAATCTGAAATTTTGTAACAGTGTTCCTAACTTAATTATCTACAACTTTTATTCATGACACTAAAGCTAAAGAGTTAATTTGGTTGTTGAAATTGGGCCATGAAGTCAAAGTTGGGCTGGGCTCGCCAGAATGGAGAAGGTTCTGTATTTGGGCCATATCCTCTACATACGGGCTTGTATTGAGCCCAAATTTTGAGGAAAGCTCGGGGACATGATGTGGCACAAATCATCCTTCTGGAAGGCCGGTCAATTCACGCGTTTGGGAGGTCAAATTGGCGGTGCAAGTTTCATTAAAATATTTGGCCGAGATTTTGCATTCACACTTGAAACCACTTTAAACCTAGCCTCCCCTCCACTCTATAAATTAGTGATTTTCTCATTTGGAGAGGCTGGTTCGTGCATTGGGAGATTGGAGGCAGAGGAGAATTGGTTTCAACCAAATTCTACAACCATTGTAAGAGAGGTAGCTCTTGAAGCAAGGATCCTCTCATCGAAGCCTCCTTCTCTCCTTCATGTTGTAATTGTTTTGTTTGTGTAATAAACTTCTTTGTTCTTCTTTTATTTCTTCTCTTTTCCTCTGTTTTATTTAAATTTATTCTTCTCTTAATCTTCCTCTTGGGGCTGGAATTCTTGAGTAGAAGCGATATTGGGTTATACCCATTATAAACCTTTGCACATGCAAAACGCTTCTACGATGATTACGCCACCAATGGAAGAGTAATTTTTAGTGATCGATCTATCTTCTACCCTCTTCATTTAATTATTTTGAATCATTGAGCCTACTGTAATTCACTTAATATGATACATGAATTATGTTTTTAAATTTTAAGAAACTAAGCAAGCAATTGAACAATTAATACAAAAACACGCGAGGTCGAGATTTTGTGTAAATTGTGAGAGTGCGAGCTTAATCGGTAATACAAGACCACTTGGGATAAATTTGTAGAGTTCAAATATAATCCCTAAACACAAATCATCCTCATTTCCAGAATGGATTTGTGCTCTAATTAACCACTGACCATAAGCTAACCTTAGAACAACAATCAAAGCAGGGTTCTGCGATTGCATGTTCCGAAGCTAGCCTAGGGTTTAAGTAATTCCATCTTTGTGGTTAAGTTAACTCTTGTAGGGTTCGAGGGTTAACAAATTAGAGGATCATAATTAAGTGGATATTAATTTAAATGATAATGATTAATATGTAAATGAAGAGGTAGAGTTAGATCGATTACGCCTTTTAAAATATTTTCTAAAAAAAATACAATCTTCTTCCAGCAAACTTCTTCTAGATTCATAAACTATAAACAACCCCCATCCTTTTCTAGTAGTGTTTTTATTCTCTTTTATTTTATTTTTAGAATACCTCTAATAAGATGTTTTAATTCACTTCCTCCTTTGAGAGACGACCTTGGTTAGCCCCCTATGCTACACCAAGTAAACTAAACATTAGCTTCATAGAGTGTTGTGCTTGGAGTTTTATCCAACGTAACTCACTTTTGAAGTTCTTTTGAGAGCGCGTGCGACAACGCTCTTTCAAATTGGCGCCGTTGCCGGGGAGGCAAGTAATTATTTCAACCAACTAGAGGTATTTATTTTATTTTACATTTTATTATTTTCCTCTCTTCTTTCTTCCTTCTTTACCCAATCTGATTTTTCATCCTCTTCTTTTATTTTCTCCTACTTCTTTGTGGACCATCAACTCAAACTTCTCATTTTTATTTTACTATGGTCCACCTTCTTTCTTTTCATTTTTATTTGATCTATGACACGAACTAATCCCGAAGATCTCTTAGATCTTGACCCTGAGATTGAACGTAGCCTTAGGGAACGAATCAGACATTCTCAGTCTACGGGAAGTTTCAACATTCAACCAGTTGGAGAATTACTCCAATATCAGAACATTGAAATTGGAAGCAATTCAAATTCAAACATAAAAGAGGAACCAATGGCTGATAATAATGTAAATGAACTTAATAGAACCATTCGAGAATTGGCTGCACCTGATATTAACTATCAACCAAATTGTATTGCATACCCAAATCTCGAATCGGACTTTGAACTAAAATCAGGGTTAATTCACTTACTTCCAAAGTTTCATGGCCTCTCTGGTGAGGATCCGAATAAACATTTGAAAGAATTTAATGTGGTTTGCTCAACCCTAAAACCTAAAAATGTCTCTGAAGATCAAATCAAACTAAGAGCATTCCCATTCTCACTTGATGGAGCTGCAAAAGATTGGATGTATTATTTACAACCTGAAGATGTAACTTGTTGGAACGATTTGAAACGACTTTTCTTGCAGAGATTTTTTCCAGCATCGAGGACCACTTCCATTCGTAAGGAGATCTTGGGGATCAAGCAAGCACAAGGGGAGTCCATGTATGAGTATTGGGAGCGATTCAAGAAGTTGTGTGCAAGCTGTCCACATCACCAAATCAGTGAGCAACTCCTCATTCAGTACTTCTATGAAGGACTCACAGCTATGGAGAGAAGCATGGTGGATGCCGCAGCTGGAGGGGCATTGGTGGACAAGACACCAATAGCCGCACGTGCATTGATTGACAAGATGGCCCAAAACTCCCAACAATTTGGCGATAGAGGTACACTACATGTCAGGGGAGTACATCAGGTAAGTCCTTCTTCTCTTGAGAGTCATTTGATTGATACCAAGTTAGAAGAATTGACAACTATGGTAAGGCATATTGCTTTGGCACAAAAGACATCTTTACCTCCTCCTTCAAGGCCTTGTGGTATTTGCACTGAGACAAGCCACCCAACTGACTGTTGCCCACAACTCCAAGAAACAGAAGATTGTGCAGCAGTGTTCCCTGGGAGACCATATCAGCAGCAGCAGCAACAACCATATCCCCAGAAGAAGTTCGATCCAACATTCAACCAAGGGTGGAAAGATCATCTGGACATGAGGTATGGCTCTGGACAACAACAAAGGCCCCCCTTTCAACAAAACTTCCAGCAGCCTCCACCTTACCAACAGGGTTTCCAACAACCCCAAAGGAGATTTGAAGCTCAAACATCAACAAGTCAGCAACAAGGGAATATCCAACCCAAGGTAGACTCTAACACTGATGATCTTTTGAAACAAATTGTTCTTAATCAACAGAATGAGCTGAAAAGTCAAGGTTCGGAGCTGAGGGAGTTGAAGACTCAAATGAGCCAGATTGCCACCGCCCTCCATGAACTTGTAAGTAAGAATTCTGGAAATCTACCTTCCCAACCCACTTCAAATCCAAAGGGGAATGTTAGTGCCATAACATTGAGAAGTGGGAAGCAAATGAACGATACAGCTGTACCTACCATTCCACCGGGATTCACCTCAACTTCAGAGAAGCCACATTCCATACCAACTGATGAACAATCCAAGGAGAAAGATAAAGGTAAGAAAAAGATTGATGATGTTCCTCCTAAACCACTTCCTTTTCCAAACAGGGTTGTTCAAACCAAGAAGATGGCTAAAGAAGCAATGAAAAAGGAGGTTTTGGACACATTCAAGCGTGTGGAGATCAATATTCCTCTACTCGAAGCCATTAAGCAAATCCCAAGGTATGCCAAATTCTTAAAAGAACTTTGTACCAATCGAAGAGGGCTCAAGGGAAATGAGAGGATCAACCTTGGAAGGAATGTCTCAGCACTCATTACACCAACTCTAGCAATGCCAACAAAGTGCAAGGATCCCGGGACATTCACCATCCCATGCACCATAGGGGAGTTTCACTTCTCTGATGCTCTTTGTGATTTAGGAGCTTCAATAAATGTGATGCCTCACTCTGTTTTCTCTTCATTGCAGATTGGTGAGCTCAAGCCTACAAGGGTAGTGGTGCAGCTAGCGAATAGAGCTACAGCATATCCGGCTGGTGTCCTTGAAGATGTGTTGGTAAAGGTAAAGGACATGATCTTCCCTGCTGATTTCTATGTACTAAACATGGAAGATGACCAGGTAAGTTCTCATGCCCCTATCATTCTTGGTAGACCCTTCCTCAAAACAGCTAAGACCATTATCAATGTTCATGAGGGTACTCTTTCCATGGAATTCGGGGATGAAATCGTGAGGTTTAAAATCCTGGATTCTATGAAGTACCCACCAGAGGAACACTCAGCATTCTTTCTCTCTCATTCTGAGTCTCCATGTGATAGTCCCTCTATTTTTGATTCCCAATCTCTTGGGGACTATTCACTTCTTAATGAAATAATGAGTATTGGGTCCAACTTGATGTCTCATTCTACTTCATCCCCTTTAATTCATGATCTTTCTGATCTTGGGATTGGTTCATTTGTCCAATCATATTCGAATTCTGAGCATGTATACTCTGATTATGATATGGCTGCTAATTTTTCTGATGGATTTGATGCATTGTTCTCTCATTCAGATGATATGTATGATTGTGCACAGATGTCTACGCCACTCATGCTTCCATCCATTCAGCAGCCACCATCACTGGAACTAAAGCCATTGCCACCAAATCTCAAATACTCATACTTGTTAAGTGGTGAAAAATTACCTGTTATCATTGCTAACAATCTCTCTTTTGAACATGAAGAAAAACTTTTGAATCTTTTGAGGGAGAACATCAGGGCAATCGGGTGGACCTTGGCTGACATATCAGGTATTAGCCCCTCCATTTGCATGCATAGGATTCTTTTGGAAGATGGAGCTAAACCGGTGAGGCAACCACAAAGGAGACTCAATCCAACCCTTCTGGAGGTTGTTAAAAAAGAGGTTGAAAAATTGCTCGAGGCAGGTATAATCTATCCCATTTCAGATTCTCAGTGGGTAAGTCCTATTCAGGTTGTGCCTAAGAAAAGTGGTGTTACTGTTGTTAAAAATGAGAAAGATGAGTTAGTTCCAATGAGGGTACAAAACAGTTGGCGCGTGTGTATTGATTATAGGAAACTAAATCATTCCACTCGCAAAGATCATTTCCCCCTCCCATTTATTGATCAGATGCTTGAGAGACTAGCTGGGAAGACACACTATTGTTTCTTGGATGGATTTTCTGGATATTTTCAGGTTCCTATAGCTCCGGAGGATCAGGAGAAGACTACATTCACCTGTCCCTTTGGGACATTTGCCTATCGGAGGATGCCATTTGGACTTTGCAATGCCCCAGGTACCTTCCAGAGATGCATGGTGAGTATTTTTTCTGATTTTATTGAGACCTGCATGGAGGTATTTATGGATTATTTTACAGTGTATGGATCTTCATTTGATGAATGTCTAAGTAGTTTGGAAAATGTGTTGAATCGTTGTATTGAGAAGAATCTAGTCCTGAACTTTGAAAAGTGTCATTTCATGGTAGAGCATGGCATTGTCTTAGGGCATGTAGTGTCAAAACATGGGATAGAGGTTGATAGATCTAAGGTAGACATCATTTCATCCTTACCCTACCCTTCATGTGTGCGTGATGTTCGATCATTCCTTGGACATGCTGGATTTTATCGACGCTTCATCAGAGATTTTAGTAAGATCGCTCTACCCTTATCTCGATTGCTTCAAAAAGATATTGAATTCAATTTTGATGATTCATGCAGGGTATCATTTGATGAGCTAAAGAAGTGTCTGACCACTCCACCGATCATACAGCCCCCACGGTGGGAGATTCCTTTTGAGCTTATGTGTGACGCCTCCAACTTCGCGGTTGGAGCTGTCTTATCTCAGAGGGTGGAGGGACGTTCACATGTGATCGCCTATGCATCGAGGACACTAGATTCAGCCCAATCAAACTACACCACAACAGAAAAGGAGTTTCTTGCTGTTATATTTGCTTTAGATAAATTTCGTTCATATTTATTGGGCTCTAAAGTAGTTGTTTTTTCTGACCATGCAGCTTTGAGGTACCTCCTAAAGAAGCCAGATGCAAAGCCACGACTTATCCGTTGGATGCTACTTCTTCAAGAGTTTGACCTTGAGATAAAGGACAAGAAGGGGTCAGAGAATTTGGTGGCAGACCACATGAGTAGGCTTACTCACACACTAGAGGGTGACACCTTGGACCAAGTACCACTTCGGGACACTTTCCCCGATGAGCATCTCTATACCATCTCAGGTAAGCATCCTTGGTATGCTGATTTAGTTAATTACATTGTTGGCTCTGAAATCCCAGTAAATTTGAAGAAGCATCAAGTCCAAAAATTAAAAAGTGAGTCTAGGTATTATGTGTGGGATGATCCATACCTCTGGCGCATGTGTAGTGACCAAGTCATTAGGAGGTGTGTTCCCGATCATGAGTTTGAGTCTGTTTTGCATTTCTGTCATACACTTGCTTGTGGTGGACACTTTGGACCCCAACGGACAGCTAGGAAGGTTTTAGACTCAGGATTATATTGGCCTAGTTTATTCCATGATTCCCATGTATTTTGTAAGTCATGCTCTCGTTCCCAACACACTGGAAACATTTCAAGAAGACACGAGATGCCCCAACAACCCATTTTATTCTGTGAGATTTTTGACGTTTGGGGAATTGATTTTATGGGACCTTTTCCTAGTTCATTTGGTTTCTTGTATATCCTTGTTGCTGTCGATTATGTGAGTAAATGGGTGGAGGCCAAGGCCACCAGGACTGACGATTCTCATGTTGTTGTGGATTTTGTCAAAGCACAGATTTTTTACAGGTTTGGAGTACCAAAGGCCATCATCAGTGACCAAGGGACACACTTTTGCAATAGGAATTTTGCTTCCCTCCTTCGGAAGTATGGGGTGACTCACAAAACATCAACACCATACCACCCCCAAACAAATGGCCAGGCTGAGGTTTCAAATCGTGAGTTGAAACAAATCTTGGAGAAAACCGTGCAGCCAAATAGGAAGGATTGGAGCAAGCGCTTGGATGATGCATTGTGGGCTTATAGGACAGCATACAAGACCCCCATTGGTATGTCCCCATTTAGGATTGTTTTTGGGAAAGCGTGTCATCTCCCCGTGGAAGTCGAGCATCAGGCATATTGGGCTATAAAGAAATGTAACATGGATTTGGCCCAAGCTGGAATTCAAAGGAAGTTGCAAATTCAAGAGCTTGAGGAGATTCGCCTGTCATCATATGAGAACTCAAGGATCTACAAGGAAAGATCAAAAGCAGCTCATGACAAAATGATCCAACAAAGGGAGTTTCATATTGGAGAGAAAGTCCTTCTCTATAGTTCACGACTGAAGTTGATGCCTGGTAAGTTGCGTTCCAGATGGTTAGGTCCTTATATTGTGTCTAATGTTTTTCCTTATGGTGCAGTGGAGATCACACAAGAGGACACTGGAAGGAGCTTTACAGTCAATGGGCAACGTTTGAAGAGATACATTGAGGGACATCCTACTGATGCAGTGGATTTTATCACACTGCATGACCCCATCATCACTTGATCACATCAGGCTGTTCCTAACCCTTTCACTTTTATATTATTTGTCCTATTTAAAAATTCTGCATTTCATGTGCATATATCATCTCACGGGTTCACATTGAGGACAATGCAATATTTTAAGTGTGGGGGAGGGAACCTTTTAGTTTAGTAATTTCAATTGTTTTCCTGTTAAAAAAAAACCAAAAAACAAAAATTGTGTGTTTTTCAAAATTTGTGTGTTTATTTTACAATTTTCTGTGTGTTTTTGAAACTTTTGAGCTGAAATGATTCTCATCACCATTTTTAAATCCATATCAATAAGTGAAACAATTTACCCCTTGAAACTAAGCTTAAATGAATGCTGAAATGACTTTGTTTCAAGTTCAAATATTTAGTAATTTCATGCAAAGTACGCTGAATTTTGAATCCCATGCCAATCTCACTGTCTTTATATTTGAAATCACTTTCCTGTGAGGCTTCTAAACCATTATTTTCATATTCTTTACATTCACCTCACTTCTTGAGAGAGCCAAACCATACTTGATTTAACCAGAATTTGATCTATTCCTGTCAAAACTTGAGGGTTTGAGGTACTTGTGTTTAAATGATTGAGGCATTTGTTTGGTATTAAAACCCCTATTTCAAATAATCCTTTTTTTATAATGGCCTACCTTGAATATTTAATCCTTGTAGCCCTTAGAAGCCATGCACAGCCTGTTAGGTTAAGCCACATTACAAGCCAATTTTCCCTATCCAACCAACTCTTGAAGTGAAATTGCATAATCTAGTTGAGCTTAAGTGTGGGGGAAGCTGTCTTGTGTTGTGCCACCACATTATGTGATACTTTGGGTGGAAAATTAAATTCTGAAGAGATGTGTTTGCTGCTAAAGAAAGTCATTATATTGAAAGCTGTGCCTTTTCTGGAGCTTTCATGACAAGTGAAGCTGTGCCTTTTCTGGAGCTTCTAATTGAGGTGGAAAGCTGTGCCCATCTGGAGCTTTCAAGAAAATCATGTTCTAGAAGATTGACATTTTTTATGCTGAAATGATGAATGGTGTAAACCTTTCATGACTTTTCATGATGATGGAGCTGAATTGATACTATGGGGATTGAAGAGAAGACCATATTTAAGTGGAAATTAGATTAATGCAATTTTGCTTTAAAAGAGTCAAGCCCTCCTCATTCAGCCTCAGAGTTTTTCACATCTTAATCCTACCAACCGAAAGCCACAGAACAACCCTGAAAAGTCCTCATGATAAAAATATGTCCTTGACTCACATCGGGTAGCGATGTAGGAATCTATCAAGCCTATGGTGACCCTTGTATGAGTTTGGATGAGAAAGACATTGCAAAAAAATTGATATTTGAGTGATGAGAGAAAATTCAAGCGAGGTAAGTGTTTTGTGCATGGGTGGATAAATGAAGTGGAAATATATTGAATGATATAAATGGAGAACCTGAAATAAGGTTTTTTATGAGGCATGATATCTTTTTTATTCTTGGTGTGAAATTGATTGATCTTAAAGATATGTGTTTTAAAATTGGTTTTGATTTGATATTGATGTTTACTTGATATGAGGTTTTGCCCAGGTGTGCAAAAGGGTAAGTGTGGGGGAGTTGATAAAACACTATTTTATTGAATATTTTATTGATAATAAATGATATAATTTCCTCACATTGTGTTAAATATGTTTATTTATAAAATATTTGGGATTTGATCATTCATTTGAAAATTTGGTGAAAATTCCAGTTTTACCCTTAATAGTGCACTGTATTATTTCAAAGATAAATATTTTTATATTTATTATTTGAATTTGAAATTTTGTAACAGTGTTCCTAACTTAATTATCTACAACTTTTATTCAGGACACTAAAGCTAAAGAGTTAATTTGGTTGTTGAAATTGGGCCATGAAGTCAAAGTTGGGCTGGGCTCGCCAGAATGGAGAAGGTTCTGTATTTGGGCCATATCCTCTACATACGGGCTTGGATTGATCCCAAATTTTGAGGAAAGCTCGGGGACATGATGTGGCACAAATCATCCTTCTGGAAGGCCGGTCAATTCACGCGTTTTGGAGGTCAAATGGGCGGTGCAAGTTTCATTAAAATATTTGGACGAGATTTTGCATTCACACTTGAAACCACTTTAAACCTAGCCTCCCCTCCACTCTATAAATTAGTGATTTTCTCATTTGGAGAGGCTGGTTCGTGCATTGGGAGATTGGAGGCAGATGATAATTGGTTTCAACCAAATTCTACAACCATTGTAAGAGAGGTATCTCTTGAAGCAAGGATCCTCTCATCGAAGCCTCCTTCTCTCCTTCATGTTGTAATTGTTTTGTTTGTGTAATAAACTTCTTTGTTCTTCTTTTATTTATTCTCTTTTCCTATGTTTTATTTAAATTTATTCTTCTCTTAATCTTCCTCTTGGGGCTGGAATTCTTGAGTAGAAGCGATATTGGGTTATACCCATTATAAACCTTTGCACATGCAAAACGCTTCTACGATGATTACGCCACCAATGGAAGAGTAATTTTTAGTGATCGATCTATCTTCTACCCTCTTCATTTAATTATTTTGAATCATTGAGCCTACTGTAATTCACTTAATATGATCCATGAATTATGTTTTTAAATTTTAAGAAACTAAGCAAGCAATTTAACAATTAATACAAAAACACGCGAGGTCGAGATTTTGTGTAAATTGTGAGAGTGCGAGCTTAATCGGTAATACAAGACCACTTGGGATAAATTTGTAGAGTTCAAATATAATCCCTAAACACAACTCATCCTCATTTCCAGAATGGATTTGTGCTCTAATTAACCACTGACCATAAGCTAACCTTAGAACAACAATCAAAGCAGGGTTCTGCGATTGCATGTTCCGAAGCTAGCCTAGGGTTTAAGTAATTCCATCTTTGTGGTTAAGTTAACTCTTGTAGGGTTCGAGGGTTAACAAATTAGAGGATCATAATTAAGTGGATATTCATTTAAATGATAATGATTAATATGTAAATGAAGAGGTAGAGTTAGATCGATTACGCCTTTTAAAATATTTTCTAAAAAAAATACAATCTTCTTCCAGCAAACTTCTTCTAGATTCATAAACTATAAACAACCCCCATCCTTTTCTAGTAGTGTTTTTATTCTCTTTTATTTTATTTTTAGAATACCTCTAATAAGATGTTTTAATTCACTTCCTCCTTTGAGAGACGACCTTGGTTAGCCCCCTATGCTACACCAAGTAAACTAAACATTAGCTTCATAGAGTGTTGTGCTTGGAGTTTTATCCAACGTAACTCACTTTTGAAGTTCTTTTGAGAGCGCGTGCGACAACGCTCTTTCACTCCTCAGTTGGGATACGTGGAAAACGTCGTGCACCTAGTGCAACTGAAGTGGATGGGCCAAGCGGTAAACCACCTCGCCTACCCAACTGAGGACCTAGAAAGGTCCGTTGAACCTCGGAGATAACTTGCCTCCCAGGCCACATCTCCGTAAACCTCGTCGAGGTGAGACCCGTAAGAAGACGTGGTCGTCATCCTCGAACTCCAGAGGTCTCCATTTCTGTTAGAACTGAAACTCAAAACGACTGCTGCTATGAGGGTAAGGTTGACCGACTCAAGAGTGATCGGTCGCAACCTCCTGTGCAAGAGTTACCCTGCACTGCCTGGGGTTTCCTTTTCCGCCGACCAAGGAAAACCCATCCCAACGTTTGCCTAAAACCGTCAATTTGAGTATGAACAGTTATTGCCCATTCCATACTCAAACTAACGTCGTAAGGCCTCGACGCAACTACTAAGAGATCCAACTGTCACTCTCGCCTCCAAGGGTCGAGTCACACTGTCGGAATCAGTGTGAGGTCACTGGGTCTCCTCCAGTTGAAATCTCGAATGTGAGGGTCAAGTCAACAGTTTAACCGGGACCACTCAGTAACATCACAAAAGAGGACAGGAAGGAAAACATCACAAGATAAGTGTCTTTATTTTATTGCAGCTCATGGTACAAAGACACAAAAACAACATCAACATGGAACTAGAAGTATAAGAGACGTATCCACTAGTTCCGCTCCTGTCCACCTGCTCCAGGATCTCTACTGCCTTGTCCACTGCTCTACTGTTGCTCAAGAATTTGTCGCTGCCTCTAACTCGGTGGCTCCCCCAAAGCCTGCGGATCGAGGAGTCGGACAGTCACGTGCCAGGTGACCCTTTCCGCGACATGAGTAACACAACCTGCTCCTTGCATGGCTGGCTCGGTTCCCACTCCGGGTGCCCCGCACCACCGGTCCTAAAACCCGAGATCGCCCAACTGCTGGTCTGGTCCTCCTGGACCTCTGCATCATCTGTCTACTGCCCATAGATGACTCGGCTTATGATCGATAAACACGCGGCAAAGGCAGCAGCTCCTGAACACGCTCGGGGTGTAGAGCTACTGGCACAAACTCCACCCTGAAGAAGGTCTCAAAGTCTTCCCATGTGAAAGCCATCCCATCGCAAAACTGGAACAAGTGGCTCCACCACCTGCCTGCTGCTGCCTGAAGAAGGCTGGCAGCAAAGGTCACCATGAAGTCCGATGGCGTCCCCACTAGCCTGAAGACTCCCACCACAGCCTCCAGCCAATCCTCAGCCGCCTGCAGTTCCGTCTCTCCCCTGAACCTGGGTGGCCTCTAGCGCTGGAACTCATGCAGCGTACTCAAGTGTCGTGCATCGTCTACTGCTGGGGCTGGTGGCATCGGTGGCCCAACGTATGGTAGTATCGCTGGTGCCTCCGCTGGTGCCTCAACTGCAAGAGGGCCCTGTACCGAAGCCTCGTCGCTCGACAGACTATCAGTACGCACATCCCTCCGGGCTCTAGCTGGTCGTCCGAGAAAAGGCATCCTGAAAGAAACAACGTAACACGATCAAACGGTTATACCTGGTGAGCTGACCTGGTTTGAGCTGTTTTAAGGGGGGGAAAACTTTGAAAACACACACGCAATCAGTGTTTTCGTGCACAAAGTCAGAAATCAGTTGTCAGGGTCCTGGTGTATGGATACGTCGGCCGCCCGCACCAACACTGGACTCGCTGAACTGAAAACCACAACTCGGTACTCTCAAACACTATTGCTTCACAGAAAGAAACATCAGAGTTATAAGTTCTGCGGTTAGAACCGAACTCCTTTGATACCAATTTTTCACGACCCGTCCTCGGGGCCCGTGCCGTGACTACCCCAAGCCCGCCTTCCATAGGCCAGGGGCTGGCGACTAGCACCAAAGGCATAAAATCCCGATAACTGGGAAGGCATTGCCCTTTATAAAAGAAAACAAGCACCACAGAGTACAAGCGGAAGTAAAACACTAAGTACAAAAAGAAGTGCTGAAAATTAAATGGGCCAGAATACAAACCCAAACTGAAAGTAAAGTACAACTCCGAAAGGGAAAACAACAACTGAAAAGTAAAAGCCGCTACTCCGAGCTGTCCACTGGAAATCCACCTGAAGGGTGGTACAGATAGCTCCTCTGCTCCACGGGTCTCGCCGTCCCGCTCCGAGCGCGTCCCGCCCAGTGGTCCACCTCTGGGTACCGTCCCGCTCTGCAAGCCTCAGCTAAGGTCAACGCTATCCGTCGTCTGCAACCAACACAACGTAGGGCGGGGCATAGCCCGTGCAGGGGTGAGTATAACGATACTTAGTAGGGACCCCGAGACCCCTCAAGGTCTCACTAAACCAACAAGGATAACCACAAAGAAGATCTCAACAGATAACCTTTTACTTAGGTATATTCCCATAACATATACCTAAGTTATCAAGTAACCCATCTCAATCATGAGGAAACACAAGGATTGTGAAAACAACGAATAACCACTACCCGGGTATATGCCCATACATATACCAAAGTTAGCAAGTGACCCATCTCAATCATGAGGAAACACAAAAGGTCAAAAGTCTCAGCTCAAACCAGGATTTTCATTATCGGAAACCGTAACTACTGAAGAGCTCCGTCTCTAGAGTGTACAGTGGTCCTGTCACGACTCCGAGGTACTTCTCACTAACCTAAGACTGCTGAGGTACTCCTCCTGTCGAGTACTGCGGGTTTGCGGCCAACTACCTGGCGCTCCGTCCGCTGAGGGTCTGTCGCCAAATACCGGGCGCTCGCCCAAATAGCCTACTGAAGTACTCCTCCTGTCGAGTAACGCGGGTTTGCTGCCAACTACCAGGCGCTCCCGTCCGCCGTGGGTCTGCCGCCAAATACCGGGCGCTCCAACGCCACTGGGCTAGTCGACTCACTCCAAGTCGAGTCGGTCAAACAGTCGTCAGGTCTCAGCCGGCTACACGGTCTCCGTACTCTGCACGCTCTTCTCCGGGAGGGTCCGCTCCCACGAGCTACTGGTCGATACTCCAAGTACCACAAGTCCCGCAAAGAAGTATCTCAAAGGACCGTCTCGTCACAGGGGTCACAACGCAACAGACGGCGCGTCGATCGGACGCCCGGTCTGTGAGTTATTAGCCTTTTCGTCCCAGGGGCCCGGTTGGTTTCGTGAGCGAACCAATCCCGGCCGTATCACCAACTGTACCCTGAACTCCCGTAGGGTATCCTCAAAGGGACCGTTACTCAACGTAATCACCAACGCCGCTGACGGTTCGTCAAACAGACGTCCATGTCTGAAAGATATCAGCTTTTCCCGTTCCAGGGGCCCGGTTGGATTTCGGGTGCGATCCAACCTGGACCCCACTAACTGTATCCAAAACTCGGGCGAAGGAATGCCAAAAGTTCCGTATCGTAAACAGGGACTCAACGCACAGACGGTGCGTCGATCAGACGCCCGGTCTGAGAGTTATTGGCATTTTCGTCCCCGGGGCCCGGTTGGTTTTTAAGGCAAAACCAACCCGACCGTACTCCACCTACGTCCAAATATTAGGCGGAGTATGACAAAAGATCCTTCTCACTAAGAGGAACACAACACAGCTGACGGCACGTCAATCGGACGCCCGTTGCTCAAGATATGAGCGTTTCAGCTCCGAAGGCCCGGTTGGTTTCGTGAACGAACCAACCGGCCGAACTCAAAGTAATCCGAAACCTTGAGTGCGATATACCGAACACGACCGTCTCGATCCAAGGATCGCGTTGCCAACAGACGGTTCGTCATTCGGAGGTGCGAGGCTCAAGATATGACCAAAAGACCGAGATTGGTTCGAAACGGGGGGGGGGGGGTGGGGGGGGGGTCCGGGTCCGGGCCGACCCGGCCCGACCCCCCCCTGGGGCGGCGCGGCGGCGCGGCAGCGCGGGGGCCGAGGCGGCCTGGCGCCGCACGGTGTCCCGAACGCGGGGGGCAAATCCCCCGCTGATTGGAGAAGGCGGCGCGGCCTTTGTGCCGCGCCTTTTTGCAAGAAAAACGCCCCCCCCCCCCACGTGGGGGCCGGCTTGAATTAAAACCGGGGGGGCTGCTGCCCCCCTCCCTTCATGGAAACCGCCCCCCTCATAATGAGGGGGGGTTTTGAGCGTTGGTCGGGGGAATTAATTTTCCCCGGTTTAAATGCTATCCGGCCGGCCAGCTGGCCGGCCGGTTTTCTCCAACGGGACCGGAAATTCCGGTCCCCGCCTTCGGCTTCCGACGCCGGCGGCCCCGGCACGCCGGTCTTCTCATCCCGCCGCGGCCCGGAACCGGCCGCGGTCTCCTCGTCCCGCCGCGGGCCCCGGAACCGGCCCGCGGTGTTCGTCGTCCGGCGCGGTGCGACGACACCGCGCCCCTTCCGCCGCACATTTGATTCCCTTCGACACGGCGCGACCGGCGTCGCGTTCTTCATGATTCTTCCACGGCGCGGCGCGACGGCGCCGCGAAATTTACATCATATTATTATCCGCATGGTGCGACGGCACCACGCCACTTTGCTTCCACCCTCAAGATAGAACAATAAGAACGATGGAGGGGGGTTTCGGCCGTGTTCGTTTGCGGTCCGCCCCCCCCCCCCCCTCACGTTAAAATAATAAATCAATTTAAAAATATTCAAATTCCTCACGTTAGTCATAAGCGAACCATGAGCAAGGAATAGAATAATTTAAACAAATAACAAAAACCCCTACCTTGGGTATAGGTTCGAGGATTTGCCAACGTCCGCGGAAGTCAACGTCGCGGAGATCGGGGCGTCGCGGTCGTCGTTCGTCAATTCCGTTGTTGACAGAGAGATGTGTCCGATGTGATACGTCGTTGGCGAAACCTCTTATGTCGACGAAGGGAATCCGAGGAGGAAGCGGCGTTCCCTCTCGTTGACACGGAAGACGAAGAAGAGCGGAGCGGCGTTCTTCGTCGGGAACTTGAGCGTTCTTCGTCAAGTTGGGCGTTCTTCGTGTTCCTTCGTCAGAGTTGAAGAAGAAGAAGAAACATATCCCAAAAGCTCTCTAAGGTGGCCAAAGCTATTAACCAAAAATAAAATAAGACACTATCTCTTTATTATTAACACATCAACACAAAAGAAATTCCAAAGATAAGAAACGAACCAATTAATTCGTAGAATTCAGGTTAAGATTTTAAGAAACGCGTCAGTTGACTTTCATTAAGACGGGTTTTCACGGGTGCGTTTCTTAGCGGAAAGAAACGGCGGGGCTCGTGCGGGCCCCACCTCACAAATATCCTACCAAGGGGTAGGATATTTCTGGATAGCATCCTATCCAGTTCAACTCAGTTCAACCCGCCTTTAAGTGGCTTCAAGTGGCTTCCAAGTGGCTTAAGCGAAATAAAATAAAGTTGTCGCAAAATTATTTTATTTCTTAACTTTAAGCCCGAAAATTAAAAACCACACCCGAGCAAACGCAATTCCGGAAGAGGCGTTTCTAAGCGAATACCGGCGCTGCGATTTCATCGGTGCCCTCAGAATTCGATTCCGGGCACCGGTTCAAAAGTTAGAAAAACCCGCTCGTCCGTTCACTGAACGTACCCGAGCCAAAACTTCGGAAAATGATTCCGGGCACACCGGGCCTCGGAATCAGGTGCCGTCAGAAACTGCGTTCTTGTAAAATTCCAAAGAAAATTAAAAAAAAAAAATTTCCTTGAAATTTACGGGTCTTTACATATATTGTATAGGAGATACAGTTCATCATCAACAGTTAGAGGTAGAGAATCAGAGGGTCACTGTACAGGATATTATAGATAGATCAGCTCGGATACCACTACCTACAGATGAGGTGACGACAGTTGGACATAGTATCGGCCATTTTTTACTTTGGCCATCCAGACTTCTTCGACTCATTACCATAGAGGTATGGATGTTATATCTTTTATTTTATATTTTTATTAATTTTTTATCATTTGAAAACTAATATATTTTTCAATTTATTTTTACAGGAATACTTCAAAGGTAAAGAAATACTGTATAGACAACAACAAAGACAAATAGCTATGACATCAGATGCAGATACTAGCAGTCTTGACAAATTGTCAAGATATTCAAATTTGTTGGCGGATCATTATGACTTTACAATGGAAGCTCATGTCTGTGGACGTGAACTAAGTGTGGGGATTATGAAAACTGATATCATGGAGTTTGTCACTGGAGATAATTTGGGCATCAACGTGGTGCAAATTTTTATCATGTAAGTCTTAACACCTTTTCCTTGCGTTATATTTATTAAAAATGTATACTTATGTCTGCTTTGTATTAGGTATCTGTATAAAATTTGTGAGAGGAATGAGCTGACAGATGTATATGGATTCATGGACCCACAATTGATTTCCCCTGAAGCATGTGCATTGGATGAGGAACAAAGAATGCTTTATATTGCTGATAGATTTGAAAAGAATGTAATCACACAGTGTTGGATGATGCCTTTTTGTGAGAGGTATGAAACACATCCCTCTCAAAGAGTTAATTATCTTATAACATAAAAAACCACTAACGTTAAATTTCCTTTTATCAGGGATCATTGGATGTTAGGGGTTTTTTGCCCTAGGGAGAAAACACTTTATTGGATATGCTCTCTCCATGATGATGTGCGAGAAAGTTTTAAGAATATATTGGAAACGTAAGTTTTAATTTCACAATAGTTTTATATATTATAATGAATTTTAAATTTACCCCATTCGTATTATTTTCTAACAGGGCATGGGTCCACTTTCGAAAAAGCGCAAAGAAAAGGAATTTCAAGATCAAATATGTACATGCGAAGGTAAATATCCATTTATAATTTGTACATTTTTATTTATTACATAAAAATAATATATTGAATTTACACTCATTCAAACAGAAATGTCATGAGAAACAAGGCATCATCGAATGCGGATATTACATGTTAAGATTTATGTATGAAATAATAACAACTAGGACAGTTCTGAGTTTTGACCTGGTAAGATTTCCTCTTTCTCATAATATTTCAATTTGATTTATTCATTATACACGTTGACTACTATCCTTTTCCTTTGTAGCTTTTTGATGACCCTCAACCCTTTACTGCTGAAGATATCAAACACTTACAAGTGGAGTGGTCAAATTATTTTACAGGTTTGATTGACTTTTAGTTGTTTGTAATGTAAAATGTAATTTTGAATATTGTCAATGTAATTGTGTATTTCGTAGTCGTTTAGGTTGGATTTAGTTTTTTTTGAAGTTGACAGTGTAAGTTTTGAATGTTATAGAAGTGAATGTTTAATTTTTTTCTACTTCTTGTTTTGGTCTACTGTTGATGGTTTTTCTGGTGTGGATTTTGGTATGGGAGGAGAGGTTCCAAGGGGGTGGGTGGGTGTTTGGGGGGTGTCCAAGGGATATGGGAGGGGTGTCCAAGGTGTGTTTGGGGCTGTCTAAGGAGTCGGTTGGGTGTAAATGAGGGTGGGGGGGGGCTGTCTAATGGGTGGGGGGGTGTCCAAGTGGTGGGGGGGGGGGGTGTCCAAGGGATATAGGAGGAGTGTCCAAGGGGTGTTTGGGGCTGTCCAAGGGGATGGGGGGGTTTCCAAGGAGTAGGGGGGGGTTTCCAAGGGGTCGGGGGGGGGGGGGGTGTCCAGGGGGTGGGGGGGCTGTCCAAGGGGTGGGGGGTGTCCAAGGGGTGGGGGGGGGGGGGGGGGTGTCCAAGGGATATGGGAGGGGTGTCCAAGGGGTGTTTGGGGCTGTCCTAGTGTTTGGGGGGTGTAAATGAGGGTGGGGGGGCTGTCGAAGGGGTGGGGGGGTGTCCAAGGGGTGGGGGGGGGGTGTCCAAGGGATATGGGAGTGGTGTCCAAGGTGTCTGGGAGTTCTGTCCAAGGGGCCGGTTGGGTGTAAATGAGGGTGGGGGGGCTGTCCAAGGGGTGGGGGGGTGTCCAAGGGGTGGGGGGGGGGGTGTCCAAGGGATATGGGAGGGGTGTCCAAGGGGTGTTTGGGGCTGTCCAAGGGCTCGGGGGGGTGTCCAGGGGTCGGGGGGGGGGGGTGTCCAAGGGGTCTGGGAGGGCTGTCAAGGTGTGGGGGGGTGTCCAATGGGTGTTTGAGGCTGTACTAGGGGTCTTGGGGGTGTAAATGAGGGTGGGGGGGGGGGGGGCTGTCCAAGGGGTGGGGGGGTGTCCAAGGGGTGGGGGGTGTCCAAGGGATATGGGAGGGGTGTCCAATGGGTGTTTGAGGCTGTACTAGGGGTCGTGGGGGTGTAAATGAGGGTGGGGGGGCTGTCCAAGGGGTGGGGGGGTGTCCAAGGGTTGTGGTGGGGCTCCAATGTGGTGGGGGAGGGCTGGCCAGGTTGTTAGGTGGGTATAGATGAGGGTGGGGTTCAGTTGGGACTTGGGGGAGGGCTGGCATGGTTATTTTTGTTTGGTTTCTGGTTGCTTTTTGGTGAGAGCAGTGCAATTATTAAAAAAAAAAATATCGCTTTCACGTCGGTTATTTTATAACCGACGTGGTAAATAAATCGGTAGGGGTTTATCACGTCGGTTTTTTCGAGAACCGACGTGATAAACCGTTCCCGGGCCTTTTATCACGTCGGTTCTTAATATAACCGACGTGATAAAAGGCCTGGGAATCGATTTACCACGTCGGTTATTGGATAACCGACGTGCTAAAACGTTTCCCAGGCCTTTTTATCACGTCGGTTATTTAAGAAACCGACGTGATAATAGGCCCGGGGAAGGGTTAATCACGTCGGTTATGTCATAACCGACGTGATAAACGATATCCCAGGCGTTTTATCACGTCGGTTTAGAAAATAACCGACGTGATAAACCCCCCCCACGCATATTTATCACGTCGGTTATTAATGAACCGATGTGATAAACACCGTGATGTTAGGGATGTTACGTCGGGTTTTAAATAACCGACGTAAAAAACGTTATTTATAACGTCATCCGTATTAACGTCGCCTAAAAACCGACGTAAATAATGAAAAATAACCGACGTAAAAAATGTTTTCTGCACTAGTGAGTGTAATTAAAAACACATATTATTGATTTATCAATGGGTTGAGTCAAGTTCAGATCGGATGATGATCATTGGACAGTGAGTAAGACCAGATAATTTTTTATCAATTACTGAAGTTATTGAATATTGTACATGAACAGATCATGTGATCCAGTTTTTTATGGAGAAATAGATCATCTTGAGGTAGTGAAAAAGCATTCTAAAATCAAAATAGGCCTTTCTATCAGAGTATCATATATTTTTTGATTCAAGATTAGTGGAAGTATCCAGTGGGACTCTAGAGTAGGCCGGTGGGATGCTGGTAACACATTGTAACAAAATATAAAGATCCTCCTTTGAGACTCTGGAGTCACTAGTGTTGGTGGGAACTTGTAAACTCTTATGAGACTCTAGAGTGGAACATTGTGGGACTCAATATTGATGGTAATGGGACTTTACATGGATATAAACATATACATATAGTGAATAATTTGTAACCAGGGAGTATAACCGGTTGAAGGAAGGGCGTAGGTCTTAGTACCTAACCTTGTAAAAATCCCTGTAGTTGTGCTTGCATTTTATTGTTGCTTTAAGGGATAATCTGAGATTTAAATATAATGTATCAAGACCTTAATTAGTTATAGAGGTTGGATTAAAAGGAAAGAATTTATAAAATAATGTACCACTGATTCACCCCACTCTCAGTGTCACCTAACTGATCCTTAGACACTTCATACCTAACCACATTATGTCCATGATCAATCTTGTGAACATAGCCAACCAAATCATGTCTATGATCAATATATTGAATATAGCTAAATTCATCACGTCTATGATTAATATTTTGAACATAGCTAACCACATCGTGTCAATGCCTAATCTTATGAACATATCTAAATACATCATGTCCAAAATTAATATCATTATCTCAAGATATATACAACTTTAACCAATGCATTGGAGGGAAATATAGGACCTCACCCATCAATATCGACATATATATATGTGTGTGTGTGCCATATGAAATCAATAATATATCATATCATGGAAAAAACATAGAAATAAAATGTTTTTCATAATATTTTCAAATGGTATCACATAAAATGACCTCAAGAGTTATATTGGATAAAACCCAAAAATTCAACCACCCAAGAGTATTTTACAGGGAATTTAGAGGGTGATTCATGAAACATTACTCCAAAAATGATAGATATTTTCTTTAAAGAATAAAATGGAAGTTAAATCATAAAAATAATTTCCATAATACATTTTTAACATTATCTAAAAAAATAAAGTTATGGGTCACCTTTAAAAGTTACTGTCGATAAGTTGTCATGATTTTTTGACCAATATTTGGAAAGTAATCTCAATAATGAATCCTTTAAAAATAAAATAATATTTTCTAATGAAAAATTGGAGTGTAAGATAAAACATTTGATCATGAAAGGAAAAACCTTTAATATTTTGAAATACCTTTGTTAAAACCCACATCATAGAAAGGATAATAAAACTTTATTTTGAAAAGAGGTAAATAGAAATGAGAAGATCACATGAGATTATACATATTTGGATTTAAAAATAATATATGAAAACATTTGTGGAAAGAAATAATATGGAAATTAAAGAGAAATATCTATAAAAGAAGATGAGGATTATTCTTAACAACATTGCATTTTTATAAAGAAAGATTTTCATTAAGGAATAATTGATGTAAAAATCCTATAAAAAGGATTCCATGAGAAAAAAATTAAAATAACAATAAATATTATATGAAATAAAATATAATTCAATCATAAGGTATATTTATCCTAACTTATAAGAATAAATTTCAATAAGAGAAATCATAACTCAATAAATGAAAATTGAGTTAGCAAAAACCCATACAGACATCATAATTCATGAAGCATAAAACATTTGAAAATTGGTTAATGTGATAGAAGTGTGAATACCCATAAAAAAAGGAATTAAAATATAATATAATCATAGGGTAGTATTTACCCAACTTATAGTAATAAAGTTCAAGAAGAAACATTATAACTTAATGAAAGGGTATTGAGTTAAGAAACACCCTTACCTTGTATTCCCACTTAGTCGAATGCGCTCTAACCTCCCATATAATAAATATAAATATCTTATTCACTTATTTAAAATACTTATTCATATATTTTATCTTTTATAAACTTAATTTATAAACATTAATTTCAAATATATTTTTCAGTTATAGTTCTATTTTTATCACCCGGTGTTAGTAATTTTGATTGTTTGTTTTATACAAGTTTCACAATAGAAATGTTTATTATAATTTATTGATAATATAATAGCCCATGTGTATGGATGAGTCTTAAAATTCAAGAGAAATTAATTTTTTTTAATTATTTTATTTTCCATTTTTGAGAAATGAGATTCAAATTTAGAATCTAAGAGTTTTCATGTCCTAAGATGATGTTTTTGGGTATGGTTTGAGGTATGAGATATTCCTCAGGTGCTCAAGAAATTATTTGGAGATTTGGAGCGAATTTTAGAAGTTTTTGGAGGGTGTATGTCTAGAGTTTATAGTTTAGGATAAACTATGTAGCACCCTGAGTGTGAGGAGGCTTCCGATTCATTTTTTGAAGCAAAGGGTTGAGTTTCACAACCAATACACAGTTGAGGATTAATCATGTGAGATCATATAATAAACCATTAAACTTGGTTTGTAATTGGGGCTTGGTACATGGTTTTTTCATAGTTTTAGATATAATATTCACAATGTTATAAAGGTAGTTTGTGTTAGTTCCCATCAAGGATCAATGTTTCACTGAGAGGGGGGGGGTGAATTAGTGATATCTTTTTCTTTTAAGTTTCATTACTTTGAAATAACCTTTGTATCCTATCAAATATCAATCAATTTACTAAAAAAATATATTCAAACATCCATATGAACATAAGTATTTACAAGTTTCACTACTCAACAAGAGTAGATCCATCCTTAGCATGGTTTGTAAACAGTCTAATACCACACAATACACTAAAAACAATCCTTTTGTGTGGATACAAACAAGTAGGATACACCCTTACACTTTTTTGGAACCATGATCAATAAAAAAGTGAATATGCTTCTTCTAACATCAATGATGTAAAAAAAGTTTGTGTAATAAGTAATGAAACCTTCACTAGTTGGTTCAAAACAAGTTACTATACTACCTTAAAAAATTTCACTTTTGATAACTATAAAAAAAATTATTCACTTTCTTACCCATCATTAGGTAGAAACAACCTTCCTCCACATTGTTAAGAAAACCCAGTTTGATGGATCAGTTCAATTCCCCAGTCTGATTTCTCAGTCTGGAAAACACAAGTCTACAAGAATACCTAGAAAACAATTCTAAACCAGTTCTTATTTTCCCCAAAAATATATGTTTGATTTATCAGTCCGATCTAGTAAGTCTGATTACTATCCCCATTATGCTTATTTTGTCTGAAGATGTTTCTCTGGAAAAATTTGTCGTAATACTTATTCTCTCCTCCAAAACATTCAGTGCTTTTTCTCTCTCTCTTCACTCATGAACAATACAACTGTTAGTTCAAAGTACAATGTACACACTACTATTTATAGGTGTTCCAAAAGTGGTTTGGGTGGTAATCTAAAAATATTTCCCCACCTAACCAAATTTACTAAAACTAGGATTTACCCTTCATTCATACTCCATCTTTTACTTCGTCAACTCTTCTCGATTTTTCTCAAAACTTCTCTAATATTATTATAAATTCACCTTTCTTTGAACTATCTAACGATTATTCTATCTGATGCCAGTTGTCATTATGATTGTCTTCATTATGATCAAAACATATCATAACTTAATATACATATTATGATATAAAAACATGTAAGGAAACATAATCCTCATAACATTACTCCATACCAATAGTAAGAAATAAAACATTCCAAAGATCCATACTAACTAAAAAACATACAACATTGAAACCATTCTTCCATAAACATAGTTGAAACTTTTGAATAATTTTAATACCCCCTTCTACAACACTTTAGAAACAACAACTTAAAAAACCACTCTTTCTTCAAAAAAATTCATTAGACTGATGATCCCGAGTCTGATGGATTGGTCAATGGTTTATTTCGATGGATTTGTGTTAAGAATTTTCCAATGAATTGGTATCAAAGACAGTTTGATGAATCAACACCACTCCTATCCAATGAATCTTGACCTAATTTTAAAATAATGAAACCTAATGAAAATTGCTGAATACATTTTGGATCTTTATCCTGTTGATTGGTCTCTGAATTTATTACATGTATCAGACCCAAAGAACTCTACTTACTTATCTACATCAACAAAATTTCTTACCTCTAATGTATTGGTGGAATACTACATTCGATAGACTAGTATCAACAAATTCCAACTTCCCTACCTTCAAACAATTTCATATATGGTGATCCTCACAAATATGAACTGATATCGAAAGGCTTCAACTTCACAAACTTTATTCTTCCAAAAACTTCTGCATGTTCATGACTTACTCAAGGATTCGATAACATTTAATATATACATAAAATCATTTGACTCAAATTATAAAGTTCATATTATTTTCCATCCTTTCAGCATCTTATATGTTTCCTCTAAACCTCAATTCGATTTCCAAAACACGAACATCTTTTATACTTTCTTTTTCATAAGGATTACATCACAAGTTTCCTAGAAAACATATAATTTATGATAACTCTAAATCATATGATCATCATCAGATTTAGTATGGATACTTTTAGAATCTGATACACTTTCTTATGTTGATAAAAAATTTCTTTTCGGACACAAGGTGAGTCCGAAAAAAAACTTCTTTCATGAAACTTCTTCAGAACAGAAAACCGAATCCATGGAACTTTCTTATAAAAAATGTGTCTAATTTTTCTGATTACTTTTCTACCTTTCATTATATTCTGATTACTTTTAAACCTTTCATTGTTTTATTCTGATCACCAAAAATTAAAAATTAATGTAATTTCCTTTCTTGACAACATATTCTTCATATTGATTTGCTGACAACAAATACAACTAAAACACAACTTGATCCCAATATTTTTTATAATTAGCGCACGATTGGAAAACTATATAGACCAACCATGTGAAGTGTGCTACCTTGGATAGTGAAGGTTTCATGGTTGTTACATGGTTTGGACAACCTTGTTTCCAAACCATGCATCTCATTAAAGATAGACAATTAATATTTCAACCTCCTAATTACTTAGGAGGGAATCCCTCTCTTCCTCCTCCCTCTCTTTCATGAGGCCAAGGGGATTAACCAACTTCCTCTCAATTTCCTCTTCAATTTGGGGTATTCTTGGTGTATTTTTTATTTATTCTTGGTGAGTTCGTCCCTATGATATCCTCCTATCCCCTCATCCTCCTTTCCACTCTAATTTTCTTCTTATTCAGTTTAGAGTTCATAAACAATTCTAGCAAAACATGGTGGAATCATCTTGGGATAATAAGGCTTACATTCTACCTTGATAAAGGACATCTTGAGACAACCTCTTCATGCTATCACCCAGATTTTTGATAGAGGTATGTTTATGTATGATTTTAAAGGTATTTGGGTTAAATTAAATGATCTTGATTATGGTTTTGGTTCCATTTTATAGGGATTTGTCCTAGTTCAATGCTGAGAGAATGTAATCAACCCATTTAGGAGGTTGGTCATGGTTTAGGTGTGGCGGAAGCACCTGACGAGTAGTTAAGAATTTATTCCTAAGTGGAGTTGATTGATTAATTGGTAATAAAGTGTTAAATCAATAATAAATTGGTTATAATTAAATAAATTGGTTTTTTATGTGAGTTAGGGACTCAGGAGAATGGATGATGATCATTTGGGCTTGGATGATCCTAGATAGTAGTTTTAGGATCCATTTTAAGAAGGGAATGCTTTGTAAATGAGGTAGATGGTCAGTGGTACTCTCCCAATGCTAGTATGCATGTTTGTTATATTCATATACATATGGTTATTCCACTGAGTTGTTGAACTTAAGATAAGTTAAGTTTGAGTTGTTTTTAATTAAAAAAAAATTTACTCTTAACTAAATTCCCTTGAATCAGATTCACAATGTGCTAAGACCCTAGTGGACCTTAAAAATGGATTGTTTAGCTCAGTTTCTGATGGATGATGCCTTAATTATTATGGTATTAATTGGTTACTGATACCATTAGGAGTGTTGTTTTTAAATTTTATGAATGTGATGAGCTAGGATGAATGGACTAGTGGTTTTACATATGAGACCTAGTAAATTCCCTATGAATTTAGGAAAGTGATATGGCCATGGGGTGTTCTTTACCCACTGAGATATGGTGACCTAGGTGGTTAGACCCCCATTGGGTTTCCTAGTGTGTTGTTGACCCTAGTGAGAGGGTATTTGTGTTTATTTTGTAGATTGGGGATGGTATTTCCCTTAGGTGATTGGTTTTTATTATTTTATTTATTATGCATGTGGTTATAAAGTGAAAATTACAATGGGTGGGAATTATTATAAAGAAAAAAAACCTCATGGGTGGCTTTGAATGCTTCATACAGGGAGGTCATGAGTACTCCATATGGGGAGGTTGTGAATAATCCCTTTGAGGATGTTGCAGATACTCTCTATGAGGAGGTTGTAAAAACTCTCTATGGGGAAGCCATGAAAACTCCCTTTGGGGAGGTTGGTGATACTACTGGTAGGGATTCCAAGGATTTAGAGCTAGGATTATCATGGTTCTAGGTATAGGACAATTTTCCTACCACATGTGAGCTACTAGGGATTGTGGGGTCTTTGGTAGTTGTGGAAGAGTCACCCGCATCATTGGGGATCAAATTTCGAGACCACTACACAGTGAGATGGAGCATTCTCCAAGTTACGATACCAGAATGAAGATTACCCCATATCATTATACTATATACTAGTGTGATCTTAGCCCCCTGATTCATTAAAACTATATACTGGGGTGAAAGACCCCTGAGTTGTTATTATGGTTGGTGTGATCATTGTGAGATGCTCAGAGACACCCTGAAACTGGCCAAAGAAGGTATGGTTGATTGAGGTTTAAAACCTGGGGATTGATGATGGTTTATTAGGCTATTTATTTATTTCTAATAGTTTACTTATTTATTTAGAGCATGTCACATTTACATATTTTTTTTACTATCTATGTGTGAGACTACATTGGCAGTTCCCTACTGAGTTATATACTCACACCCTTCTTGGGCCAACACTTTACTTTAGTACCTGATCATCTCTCACTAGTCTATAGGTATAGGTTGGGTAGGGACCCATATTTTCTTGATCGAGTTGGAGCATCATGGATAGGATTTGGAGATAGGGATGAGGTGAGGCCCTAGGATTATAGTGGAGCCTCCTATATTTTATTTTTATTTTTTTGTTTATTATTTTTTTTGTTATATATTTGATCGGCCCAGTGGGTGATTTTTTTTCATGCTTGTATGAATGTATTTCATTTTATTATAGCATGCTCAATTTATCTACTATTTATGAGTACTTGGGTGTGTATTATTTTTGGTTATTTTATTATTATTGCACACTCTAATTTAGGGGATATAATATCCTCATTATACCACATTATACCATCACTACTAGTTGATAGCCTCTAGTGTATGAGGAGATGTGATTGAGGTCATGTGGCACTACTGGTCTGGTTACTATTTATAGAGAGTCAAGATGAGATGTTACATAGTGTTATCAGAGGTTTTTTTATTTTTATTTATTATTTTGAGAGATGGTAGAAAAGAAACATAGGAATGTGTCAAAGCTTGTGATGGAACCCAAACTGATGCATTATGAAAACCTATTCTAGTGGAAGTCTAGGTTATCATGGGTATGGGATTTATGTTCTATATTTTTAATAGTGTAGTTTCTTGATTTTCACCTAGAGTGATGAACATAATGTTTAATATTGATGATTTCTTGTGGGGGACCTTTGACCATTGGAAATTGTCCAGTTACTATATTTGGCTATTGACCCATAGTGGCAATAGGATTCTCACACACCATGGTTAGGAACATAGGTTTCACATGACTTGTAGGCATGCTAGTATGTTTTTTATAACTAATGATAGGGGTCTATATATTTAAAGTTTCAACAATAGTTTATATGATGGTTTTATATATAATTTCTTGGTGTAATTATACTCATCTAGAATGAAATGTATATGAATTTTTTCTGATGGAAGGTTATATGGATCTATGGTGAGATGTTCATTGATAGTGATGATGAATTTCAATGTGCATCAGAGGTGCAGTGACCCTAGTAGGTCGACATGAGCATTGGATTCACTTATGGTAAACCCCTTGTGGGTGGATATTATTTATACCCAGTTACTTATATTGTCAATAAAAACTATATAGTGTTTTCCCATATATATTGGAATGGAATTCTACCTAACAGAACCGTATGCATGTGGTTTATTGAATATGATTCATCTCAGGGTGATTACAATTGTATATGTATATTCCTATGTATGAGATTATTATTCTTGAGGTGGTATTACTATATAAGGATATCCAATGAAAATTGGTTCCCTAGTAGGTGTATGCTTTTGGCATATGATGCAGGTGTTATTATATGTGAGGAACCTATAACAAGTGTTTTGGAAAGTGAGTTTCATAGTGACCCTTGAAATGGAAACATGGAGGTGTTTTTGTGAGCTGTTTTTTATATGAGATATGATCTCTAGGTTAGGTGGTAGATCCTAGTGTTCATATGGATATGGCTTAGGACGTTAGTGAGTCAGGTGATTTTGATGAGATGATGTGTGATGTACGGGGTTAACCTGAGTTAGGGGTTAGCCTGAGTTTGTGATTTTACATATAGATGGGAAGCATAGGTAGGTTCTGGGGGATGATACTGGTGAACATGAAGCACGACTAGGAATAAGACATAGGCATGGTGACCTATTATATTCTTTAGATTAAGCACCTTGAGTGCTAGTGATTTTTCGTATCAAGGCCGACTTTGAAGGGTAGAACCATTTGGGTGCCTAACCTTGTTGAATTTTGATTCACTTCAGATAGAGTGGATGGAGCATGGGTAGATGATTTTGGTTTTGGTACATTTTTGAATGGAATCTAAGCATGTGGTTGAAATTGGAATAGTATCTATGCCTGATTTTGAAGAGGAGTAATAAGGGTACTCTTGGTTAAAAAAAGCTGACCAACGTGTGATCCTTGTTAGTGTTTTGGGTGTGTGACCCTAGTTTTGATGGCATGGGACTCATTGGAGTGTGACTTTGGTTATGTAACTGAATGAAATAGTAATAAACAACTCTTAGGTTTAGATGAAATCAAGGAAGTATGCATTGGATATATGCGATGCGGTTTGAGTTATGAATTGGTAAGTAGCCATATGTGAGTCGAGAAATGATGGGTTGGAAACAAAATTTTGAGTATGGAAGCCTGAACCTTGAGATGAGAATGGGAGTTATGTCCTCTATGATAAGTTGTTATATCATGAATAGATGGATTCAAATTTGGTAGTGTGGGTGAGCATGGATTAGGAGGAGTGTCACACGTGTTTTGAAAATGAGACTCATTAGGTCGATGCTCAAGGAGAGGTATAAAGTGATCCATACAGTGGGGAGTTCACCATCATCCATTTGGGGGCATGAAACTCATTATGATCTAAATTCATCATATGTCGTGGATGATGTTAATGTGAGTTGAGAGTATGAAATGATAACATTTTGAGTGATACTTGGGTATGAGTGAGAAAACCATGTTAGATCATTATTCATGGTAATTGATAGAGTGTAGTCCGTGGTGATTGAGAATTGATTTAGCGAAGTGATGATAGATGTACTCCCATGGAGGGGGGAATTGTATCATTTATGAGTGATGTGACCCTCATTTTATAAGGGTCATGGTTTCATGTAGCTAGTAATGGAATGATCATTTTGGAATTATTATGCTAGTGAGTAGGTGAATTTAGATCTATATGGATTCCTTGAAAATTCCTAATGAGAGTTTAGGTGTGGTGTTAGTTAGAGTCCGAGTAATGAAATTGGGCTCAGGGTGGTTTTTGGTGATCCAAGTATGGGTCGAATTAGGGATGCATCGGTGCTTGTGATAGAGAATGATGATAAAATGGGATATTTAATGGTTTAACCCCATAATTTTACTAGGAATTGGGAATGAAATATAGTGAATGTGTTTAGATGATCATGGGATGCCTCCCAATTCAAGTCATCATGATCAGGTGATTATAATGCATTAGTAGGTTCAACTGATCCTTTTTTGGATAGGTTGGCCAGAGGGGGTACGACTATAATTTTCATGTGTAACTAGATTTTGTGGTTTGGAAATGATATCACATACATCATTTTGGACCCAAAAAGTGTTTTTTGAGGTTTGGAATAGTTTTTTCAAGGAAAATACAATGTGTATTCTGGCTCATTTCATCGGAGGTGGAGTACTATCCAATTTAGTTTGAAATCAGGAATGAGTTTGGGTATTTGTGTTAGACCAGTGCTCTCACATGTATATAGTCATGGTGAGTTTGGAATCACATCAACCAAGTTAGTGGACCACTGAAAAGTTATTTTGATAGGCAATTCTGATGGTGGAGAGCATTATTATTCGAAACCAACAATTATGAACTGAGATTTATGGAGGGAAGTTTAATAATCATATTAATAAATAGACAAATACATGGTAGTTACTCAAGGTATATAGGTATGGTCGGGCACCATCTTGGTAGTTCACTGATGGTGGAATATGGTGGGTCAATTTTTATTGAGTGGGTTACATGTGCTTGGTGCTACACTATTAGAGTCCATCCAACAATTTGAGTAGGATTACAATTAATTGACGGTGAATTGGAGGCTAGGATAGGTTGGAAAGTGTGGATTAATGATGTAACATCCATCCCTTTACTCATTGGCTTGAGAAGGTGTATGATGAGTTACTTGGCCTTAAGCAATGTTCCCTAGGTTCCAAAGGCTGGAAATAAATGCCAAGGGATTCAAGAATCATTGAGGAATGATTTTACCTTCATATAAAATCAACCCACCAAAAAATACATTGTCAAAAAACTACATGATGCATGTCAACAAGCAACCTAACCCATACATTACCAAAATACAACCTTAATATTCCATAACAATTCCAAAAATCCAATACAACCAAACCAAATATTAGAGTACCAAGTGGAAGACTACATAACAAGACTACAAATAACTAGGACACCATCCATAACTCCAGACCATGCTCCATGATCGAAGCACCACAACATCACCAAAGCATCATGTTGAGTTGCTAGAAAAATGAGATGCTTTACCCTTACCTGTGTCTCAGAAAATGACATCTACAAAAGCACCAAAGTGACAAAGCAGGGGGTGAGTAAAAATACTCCGTAGGTTTTCCCCAAATGAATTCCCTACACACTCCACTAGGATAATACTATTAGCACAATTATATAAAATAGTTTATATAAAACATCAAATAGTTCAATAATTACTAATAAGACAAACACACCCTTACCAAGACACCTTACCCAAACCATGAAACCCAAGGGAAATACAATCAACCATTCCATAATACATTTCAACATTTCACATTAGCACAACAATTTTCACCTTGCATAACAACACACAACAAGGCAAACAACCACAATGAACTTCCTATCAACACGTTTACTACTCCAAACTAGTGGTACTTCCCGACCACTTATCCATAATGGTGGCCCTTACATCCACTATCAATAACCTTTTATAGTGATAATTCCCACCCAATTCACACACAATTAACATAATCCATAATACTTGACCAACCAACAAGCGTAAGCACACCAAGGCCACACATTATGCACACAACCATTTCAAACACATGCCAAAACACTTTAATAAATCCCCCCATTTATTGAAAACACTCTTTAACCATTTTTCATTCCAAAAAAAATTTAATTAAGAAAAATATTTAGTCAAATTCATATTTCATAAAACATTTTCCATAATTATAACCATTATCCATTTTAAAATTAACATTTTAAAATCACACAACAAAACCCCTTTTTGTAACAATGTCCCATTTTACCCAAAATCCCCAAATCATCCTAAAATGGGTTTCCACCAAGATTCACACATCATATTCACAATTGATTTCAAGAAAAAAAATTAATTACAAACAAGGCCTCAATTTCTAGAAAATAGTAGTCGAGAGAGAATCCACCTACCTTAGGGTTTTGGGGAAATCGACCCATAAGCTACCATACCACAAATCCGAGCAAACACTCCACAAAAACCACTCTAGATCTCCTTCCCTATCATCAAAAAGTATTAATAGCGTCACTTAAGAAAAAAAACCCTATATATACACACAAATATTGTAGATCTAGAAAATAGGAGAGAGGGAAGAGTATATATAGAGAGAAACTAAGAAGAAACCAAGAGGAGAGACTTACCCGGGAGAAACCACCTTCAAAACACCTTGAAACCCCTTCAAATACCTTCAAAATCGAGTGGGAGAGCACCCCTATCCCTTGAGAATATGAAATACTATGTAGGGTTTGAGTGGGAGAAGAAATGAGTGAGTTAGGGTTAATCCTGACTAACCCCATATTAAGAAAAACATTTTTAATGGGATGCATAGTTAGATATCATGGTTAGGAAAACATTGTGCTAACCATGAGGATGCTACTGCCTCGAAAGAATCTCGCACAGCCTCCCCGCACAGTTAAACAAACCGTGTGCAAACTGTATGGAACTCCACAACCTTGAGTTGCACGGTTACCTGTGAATTCTACACGGTTTCCCCTAACCATGCTCAAACCGTGTAGCCCTAAAGATACCTCCAAAACTTTCCAAAACCATTTCAAACTCTCCCAAACTATTACAAACTCATTCCAATAACTTTAAACACATAAAAAGGAATAAAAAAGGCTACATATCTCAAATTGGGGGTGCTACATTCTCCCCACTGTTGGACTTTCCATCCAAAGAAAGTAGAGAACCATCTCTTTGCCGAAAGAGCTCAGGACATTGCTTGGCCATCTCTTTCTCCATCTCCCAAGTCTCCTCCTAAATCTGACCATGCTACCAGAAAATAAAAACTAAACTGATGATTTTACCATGAAATAATTTATCTTACCTATCCATAATACACACTGGCATGTGCACCAAAGAAGCATCCAGTTCTAGCTCAACATGATCCCAATGAATCACATGGTCACAATACAGCTGATTTTTCATCTATGACACATGAAACACATTTTGAACCACGCTAAACCATGGTGGGAAATCCAACAGATAATCCACCTCTCCAAGTCACTCAAGTATTTCAAAATGCCTAATATACCTTGTAGATAAATTACCCTTATTTATAAAGTGATGATGTCCCAACATAGGAGAGATTCTAAAAAACACATGATCACCCACCTCGAACAACAACAGTCACTGACGATGGTCCGCATATAATTTCTGACAACTTTGAGCTGTCCCCATCCTCTTCTTGATCAACTTGATTTTCTCTATATCCTCTTAGATAAGGCTCGGTCCAATTATCGAAGTCTCACCCATTTCCACCCAACATAATAGAGAACGAGATGGATTCCCATACAATAACTCAAACAGATCCATATGTATTGAATCTTGATAACTATTATTATAGGAGAAATACACCAATGATAAGTGCTCCTCCCATGAACCACCAAAATCCATCACACATGACCTTAGTATATCCTCCAAAGTTGGTATCCTCCTCTCAAATTTTCCATCTGTCTGAGGATGATACGCTATAATCATCGTCAACTGTGTCCCAATGTATTTCTATAAGGATTTAAAAAAACTATATGCAAACCTTAGATCTCTATCTGATACAATCAAAACTAGAACACCATGACTCTTTACCACGTAACAGATATATATTTTGGATAGATCCTCCATCGTATGACATTCACGAATCAGGATGAAATGGTCCAAATTTGTGAGCCGATCCACAATCACCCATATGGTACATGTTTCCTAACTATTCTCGGAAGTCCTGTCACAAAATCCATCACTATTTGTTCCCATTTAAACTATGGAATTGGAAAATATTACAACATTCCTACTGGCCGCTGATACTCTGCCTTGACTTACTAATAAGTCAAGCATCTCGAAACAAACTCAGCCACTTCCTTTTTCATACCATCCCACCAAAACTACACTTTCAAAGCGTTATACATCTTCTGAGTTCCAGGATGGACAACCCACCTAGAATGATGATAAGACTTCAGAAGTTCCTCCTGAAAAGCCACTGGTACCACCATATGATTTCAGAAACAGAAAATTGAATTTCTATTCAGTTCCAAGCCCTCAATGGTCTCCCCACCATTGAGTTTTGACCTCATTTCCATACACTTAGAATCAGATTCCTGTTCCTCTTTAACCAAACCATCCAAGTTAGGAACCAAAGAAACTAGAAAGAAGACCGCTCTGTCACCTTGGTCCTCACATTCCAACTGCATGTCAGCTATGACTGATATCAACTACCACTGATCCGATGCCTGTTTCACCACCTAATCATATGATTTTCTACTTAATGTATTTGCCACAGAATTTCCCTTACCTGGTGCATACATTAAGTCAAAATTAAACATTTAGAGATATTACATCCATCTCCTTTTCCTCAAGTTCAAATCTCTTTGTGAGAAAACATGTCTTAAACTCTTGTGATCAATAAACACTATGGATTTCTCACTGAAGAGATAATTATGCCACATTTTTAAAGCATGGACCACTACCGCCAACTCCAAATCATGTGTTGGGTAGTTTTTATCATGTAACCTCAACTATTGTGAGCCATATGCAACCACGTGATCCCCTTTCATGAGAACACACCCCGACCCTGATCTCGATGCTTCATAGTACACAATGTACCCTTTCTATGGTTCAAGAAAAACCAAGATTGGTGTTTATGTAAGGAAAATATTTAGCTCTTCCAAACATTTCTGACACTGCTCATCCCTTTGAAATGGTATATTCTTCCTTTTCAAAGCTGTCATTAGTGAGGAAAATCATGAGAAATCACGAACAAAATGTCGATAATACCCAGTAAGGACAAGGAATCTCTGTATCTCAAAAACATTCCTTAGAGGTTTCCATGAGATAACAACCTCTATCTTTTCTAGATCAATAGAAACACCCTTCTTAGAAATAACATTATGACAACCCTGCTTTTTATTACAACTTAAACATGATTTATTACATAAAACATCACTTGATACAACAAAGAAGATCGAGAGGTTTAGTGTCTTTGGGGATTTGGATCATTACATAAAAACTTAAAACATGAAATACAACATCTTTATTGAAAACTTCCATTACATGAACACTACATTCCCTCGTACTTAGCATTGCATGGGATAACCTGAGGACATGCATAAGAAAAGGGTGAGCTATAAAGCCCAGTAAGGGAGTACACATGGAATAACATGAGGAGTACAATACATGTTAGGAAATAGGCATATCAATATATCATAAGAGAAACATGAACATAAAGGCATGATAAATCATGATAATCATAACATGGAAATGTGGCAACAACACTTAACATTGAATTAGCACGAGCCAAGGATCATTGCACATGGAGCATGAGTAAACCCTCATTGCCCATGAAGCACGAGTAAAACCTCATTTCAATTTAATTAGAACGAGTCAACACTCATTTCACATGACGTATCATGATACTATACTTTACCCAATGCATTGGAGCGCTATAAGGGCGCACCCTTCTTAAACATTTCATTTCATGCATAAGTGTGCCACATGGATCATAAAACATGGATTCATAAAACATAATCATTTATTCCACGATAAAGAAATGTGGAATTCATACATGAAAATTTAAAATCAATAAGTAAATGTGCATAAAGGTGAATACCCTTGATGGAGAAATGGACATGGTATTCACTACACAATGACATTGGCTTAGAAAATCGGTGTAATTTCGGCAGCGTAACGGCGTGACATAAGAATTCATAAAAAAGGTTGATGAGAGAGAAAGGGGTTACTCATAATATTTACATGTAATGGACAGTAAGGAGGTCAAATAGATACATGTACCAACAATTTTAATGGAATTTATATTCATGATACAAATGTATTGCTTGAATGTAAAAGAGGAGAGAGAAGTTCCTTTCAGAATTTCGGCATAGTAACGGGTGTACATGGGAGGCAGTTAATGAGAGAGAAAGGGGTATCCCATCATTAAAACAATAATAGGGCAGTATGGGAGAGGTGAGAAACCATACCCCAACATTCATAATTTAAATTAAAAGGGAAATACAACTTAAAGAAAATTGACAAAAATAATAAAGGAAGAAAAAAACCCTTACTTGGAAGTGTGCTTCCAAAGGCTAGAGAGAGGCTTGTGAGAGGCTTATTGGGAGCTTGGGGCACCTTGGGAGGATTCTAGAGAGATTTGGGCAGAGGTTTTACGAACTCCAAGGGCTTTGAGTGAGGAGGGAGTGGGAGCTTGGGTGGGTTTATATAGGAAAGGTGAGGGAATTCTTTATTATTTAGGTTTGGGTCCCCTTACATTAAATTAATCCAAACCACAAACCATACCATGGTTTTTGACCATGGTTTTTGGTAAAGGGAAGAGGAAAACAATATTTTATAAGGCCCAAGTCCTAACCTCTTAAAATAATAAGGTTTCTTATGTGGAGGTGAGTCACACTCCCATGAAAATTAATTTAAAAAGGCAAAGTGTTGAATATGTCTTGAGGGGTCCATTAATGCTTTGAAAAGTAAGTCAAACAAACCCAAAATCACATTATTTTACTGATAAAACATATATTGGCCGAACATAAGGATTATGGTATTTTATTACATCACCATTGGGTCATTATGATGTCATAAAACACATTATATATTTAAACGGTATTTAATTTTTACCCAAAAATTTGACTGTCTCAGAAAATTATGACAAATTCACCATTGGATAATTTCGACGTCCTGATTCCATAAATGACATTTATTTTATCTAAAAAAAATTATAAATATGTTAATTTTCACTTTTAAAATAAAAACCAATATTTATCGAAAATTCACGGGTTTTGAGAGAAATGGATTTCAAACCTTAATATAACATTTTAATTGCATTCATAAAATTATAAGATCATTTATATTTTATAAAAAAATTAATTTAATAATAATAATAATATTTTATTAAAATATTATTTAATTCAAAAATCCCTTAATTTAATAAAATATATTTCTTAATTAAATAATAACTAAAAACACCATTTGTACTTTAAAAACTATTTAAAATGTATCAAAAATGACTAGAAATTATATTCATTATTATATACAAAAAATAATGTACATGAACATAGTACTACTTATTTGTTACATAACCCCTTAAAACAGCCGCATAAGACCTAAGGGTAAGGTGTGCGATGGTGAAAGACTCTTGGGGCGGCTCAGATAACATCGCTCAAGTGGTAATCTCTATCAACTTCCACTTTTCCTGTAGACGGTCACGTTCGAGCTTTACATAATGAAGCTCAGCTTGGGCTTGGTCAAGGGCGAAGCCCAAAGACGCCACCTCTTTTCCGATCTCTGACAAATGAGCTTTGTATGGGGAAATTCTACTGGATGAGGCCATTGCTTCCTTTGTCTGAGTAAAATTGGGTTCGTTAAAGCCTTATATATATACTAATCATGTGATCACTGTTCAACGACTATAAAAGTAACAGTCACAACTCTTATCATAAAACCAAATAATTTGACATTTTATAAAACATTTTATATAAAGTGACATTTAATAAGATCAAGAGGGATTTCCATTAATGAAACTTTGGGTCGTTATAATATTCCCCCCTTAAGAAATTTCACCCTCGAAATTTTCCTTTTCCCACACTAAAACAAATGTGGGTAACTCAGCTTCATCATATCCTTGGACTCCCAAGTTTCTTCTTCAAACTTGTGGTTTCTCCACAACACCTTGACGAGGGGCATTGTCTTATTTCGTAGAACTTTTTCTCTACGATCTAAGATCTTCACTGGTTGCTTCTCATAAGAAAGATCATCTTCCAATTATACCGTATTCCGATGGTAAGTACAAAGTAAATAATGAGCATAAGGGGAAAACCTGGGTATCTAGGTGGGTGGACGTGTACTAGTATGCTTGCGAATATGTGGGGTTTGGCCTCAGTTTCACTTAGCAAGATTGACACTTAAAACTCTAACTAAACTATGATGATGTTGATTGGGGACCACTAGGTTATGGGTATGTTCCCTACTAGTGGATCGTGCACGAGAATGGATATTTTTATTGGTTACTCTCACCGAGATACGAGTTACCTGGGATCCACAGCTAGCTAGTGCCTAGGGGTTACTTCCTATTTCTTGTTCTCATTATTTACTTTGTACTTACCGTCGGCATACGGTATAGTTGGCTGGAAAATTCAGTAGTGTTGACATTATTTTTAAAAGTGTTGATTCTTAATGACAGCCCACTTGAAAACTGTTTTTATTCAAAGTTGCATCTTTTAGAAATTGTAACTAGCTTTTCATGTTTTTGAAAACTTGCATGCTTTTCGCCTTTAAATGTTTATCACATGGAATCTCTTAGTGGTGTTATCCTACTGGGAATTGGCTCACACCCTACTTACACCCTTGGGTGTAAGTAGACATGGTTATTTTTGTTATCGCAGGTTGGGTACAGTTTTTTTTGTTCCAGTGGTTCGGGTTCCTAGCAGGTCCTTGGTGGTGAAGTCTTGTGGAGGTGGCTTGAGGGCGGTGCCCCTTTCCATGAGGGTTCTTGGAATGTACTTATTTTGATTTTTACCTTTGGTATAGACCTTTTGATTTGTTTTAATCCATGTAATTCAGTTCTGAATTTTTGTAAAAGATTATTTGGTTTGAAAAATCCAGATTTGTTTCATTGGATTCTTTTGTTGTTTTATGTTTATAAACTCGGGTAAATCGTTCCCAATTTTCATTTTATGATACCCGGGAACTTGTACCAGCCCGTGGGGATCGGGAACGCCCTTCGAGTCTTTCCATGGACCGGGTCAGGTGCTGATTTTAAAGGCGACCAGATTCGGTTCATGACAAAATGGTATCAAAGGAGGTTCAGGTTAACTCTTTGGGTCATGTTATTTGGGGAAGAGTCAGGATAGACTAGAGTTAGGATTGTTGGGACATGGAATTCTAGTTATGGGTAGTGTGCCTGATCACCACACCTCATAATGGGATTTAAGTTTCCAAGAGAAGTCGGGATTTATCTAAGTCCTTCGGTTTTCTTGGTTCGATGATGATTAAGGGAAATGAAAAGAGAGTTGGGTTAATGGTCCTGGTGAGCTCGCAAGGCCTGGAAAGCCATGTGGAGCCAAGGATATTCCCTAGAACACTCTCTGTGATAGTGAAGTGATTGGAATATGGCTGTCAACCATATTTCCAAGTCACCCACTGAAACTAGTTTCCTCTTGCACTGTTTTGTGCTTAGGTTTTGAAACCTTAGCACTTTGGTTTTAAGAAGTGTAAAGTTTTTGTGAAATGATTTTCAAATAAAGAGGGAATGGTTTGGTTTATGAAATGGTGGAAATTAATTTTCAGAATTGTTTTGAAATGTAAAATGGTGTGCTTACACCTCTTTGAAAGCAGGAACTATATTGAAGTTGGTTTTGAAAAGTGTTTCCAATAGAGTTTTCTAAACAATCAGAGTGTGTTTTAATGGGATGAGATGTTTTGAAATTGATGTGAATATCTTGAAATTGAGTTATTTTCTAAATGTTTGTGACTTTCTGAAATTTTTTGTAAGATGTGAGTTGGGATTTTGATCTCATGGTTAGCAGTTATGAGAAAAAAGGATGTGTTGGTTGACCGTTTTGGTTTTGAAAAGTGGAAAGAATTTTTGTTTTAACCTTTGGTAATTCCATTAGCGATCACATGCATGGGGTTATATGAGATGATGGATGGTTGATGGCACGACTGGATGAGTGCTGGGATGGATATGAGGAGGGTGTCTGGTGTGGCACAAAAACATGCATGTGTGAGGCCCATTAGGCACCATTGGTGGATATGCTTACTATTAAACTGTTTGTTCTCAAAGAATTACTTTAAAAAAAACACGACGTCTTGATGAATATTTTTGTATGTTTTTTATTATGGGTTTTTGAAAATGTTGATGTTGTGGGATGTTTTGATTCCAAGAACCCCTTCTGTTTGAACTGTATTTTGGGTTTGTGTTTGGTCGGTAAGCTGTGTTGTAGGGATGGTTAGTGGTCTCTTTTGAAAAATGTTTTGGGATGCCTTTACGATAGTTCCCTTCATGTGTTTGGAGCTGGTTTATGGATTTTTTTGACCAATGGACCAGATTGGTTGGGTCCTTGGGTTATCTTATTGGATAAGGTACGCCCCCATTAAGGGTTAATGCACAATTGAAGTGAAACCCATATTGTTTCACCATTGTAAAATCCTCCAGTTGATCAATATAAGGAATATTTTATCGATCATTGTTGATTGTGTCTACACCCATTTATTTCATTGATTTGTGGATCCTCTTGTAGTGGTATAGTACTTGTGGAAGGTTGAAAGAGACCTTAGTTTCTTAAGTTTCCCGATTCATCGAAGGTGGAAGTGTTCTTTCGTTGTTAGTGTGGATGAGTATTTGGATAGTGTCTAAGAGGAACTCTCGGTCCTTCGTAGTCTCTTCGAAGAAGGAGTTCATGTTAAACTACTAGTGTGGGAAATATGGTCATGAGAGGATATTATGGCCACTTTCTAGAATTGTGTGTTGTTTTGGGATGTTGTACAAGTTCCCTCTTTATTCATTGTTTATATCAGTCGCAATGGTCATGTTCGGTGATTCCTCGTGATGTCATGTGCTCGATTGACTGTAAAGGTGAAAGTTGGGCAATCATCTGAGAGTCTCTATTATATTGGGAGAATGTCTCCCTTGAAAAAAACATAAAAAATATATTCCATTTTAGAGGAAAGTGAGTATAAGTGTTCTTTACTTCTATTGTTTCTCACCTGAACAAACAAGGTGTGATGTGTGTACATCTTCTAATCCCTTGTTTCAGTGAAATATCGATTTAGGGTAAAGTGAGTTTGGAATGTGTTATGTCTTGGAAAAAAACTTATCGGGGGGATTGTGGTGTAGTTGTTGTTTGCAACGAAAGAAGAATTCTCATTCAGGTGGTTTCCAAATCCTAACAGCGAGGCCGAAGATGCTTCAATATTTTGAGCTCCATCCATAGGTCCCGAAGAGAAGCTGGCGCGTAGTCAGGGGAAACCCCAGTGTCATTTAAACCCTTGTGCAACGTCCTATCCTCAATATGAAAGATAAGAAGAGTTTAAACCTATGGTGTCATCATATTTCTTATTTTGTTCCCGTTCGGTGGAAATAGGTGGAGGTCTTGTACCCATGTCATCGCCCAATGTTATTCCCTCCCACTTTGGTTTCCATTGAGTCTTTAGAGAAAGGTATGAAGTTTGGCTAGACAGGTTGACCACACGGTTTGCACTTGGTTAGTAGTGACCATGACCCAAAAAAAACCATGTAGATAGAAGAATCTCTACTGTTATTTCATGGTTTCCCAAACCATGCAGACTAACCATGTGGTCGTCCCAACACTTTATATTTTGGGGTCTTTCTATACCGGCCCATGCTGGTCGATTAAGATTGTTGGTTCTTATGGTGGGGAGCCTATTTTTTTCCCCCGTACCAATAATTTAGACTTATCCATGGTCAAGGATTGGTGGTAGGTAGTATCATTCAGATCTATCAAGCAACCCAAATCTTCCTTGGGTAACCATTGAGATTGGAGAGTGCCCAATGGTTTAGTTATATCAAGGTATGTGTAACCTTGTTCGATGTTGTTGTTTGTTTGAGTGAATTGCTTGAGTCTTGTTTGGATAGTGTTTGAGGAGTTTTCCTTTGGGATAAAGCCTGAATGTGATTGATTGTTTCAGGAAAGTCGTGTATGATTTTGTTGTGAATTATTCCTTCCTTAATTGATCAATGGAGGTGTTTTGGCCTTTGGGGGCGAAACCTGGAAAGGGAGTACATCTTGGTTTATCAGTTCGGTTTGGCTTTCGTATCTGGCCTTTATGTAGATTTCCGGGGATGGAAAGTTTTAATGGTGGGGATAATTATCACATACATGAATTATTTTGAAGTTAAATTTCATTTATTTTCCTTTAATTCTTTGTTTTGGATCGTTTCCAAAGGTTTTATGGAGAAATAGATGAGTTTTCATGAATTGGGCCAAACGTGAGCCCAATTCCAGATTTAAAAATAAATTTTGTTTCCTTTATAACTTTTTCATTTTTTAATATTTTTCCTTCATTCCAATTCCTAAATGGTATCCTCTGACCTATTAACACCAAAATATAAATTTTGAGCCTTTATAAATCCATAATCATGGTGGATATGAGTTTTTATTTAAGATATTGGGCCTGCCCGAAGGCCCATTTCCCGCATTAAAAATAAATTTTAAAGTTTTTATATCTCCTTAACTATTTGCGTTTTGTCAGTGATTCCACCTCCCACTTGACCCTAAGAAACCCAGGCACGCTCCCATTTCCTTCCACCCCTCCTTGGAGCTATTTGAAATCGCGAATTAGGGCTGATCTTCATAGGGTGTCTCAAATCGGCCAGAATTGAAGAGGTAACTTAATACCTTCTTAACTCTCTCAATTCTTACTCTTTTCCCTCCATTCAAATTCCAAAATTACCTCCTATATCTTTTTCGAACAATCCATGAATTTTGGATGTTTTAAATTTCAGAAACTATTGTTTTTGGAGTGATTAATTTAGGATACTTCAAGTAGGTGAGTCTATTTCTTTCCTCTTTCAAATTGCTTAGGGTTTCTTCCCTAATTATTGAATTATAAAAAATTACAGAAGTTAGGGTTCGTGCATAGGTTCTAAATAACTGTATTTTGGGAGAAATATTGAGGTTTTAGGTTTCTTTTAACTTCCATGAGGTGCGGCGGTCATGCGGTTGATGTTTCGCCCCAATATTTGAGGGTTTCGACACATTCGGTAGGTGATTCCGTGGATAACCATTTAATGATGAGTTAGTTTGCTTGATTAAATAATTTTACATGTTATTTATGTGTTGTGCATTATGAGAAAACCATTTTTGGTAGAAATAGTAAAGCATTTGTTTTTAAAGTTACATTTTTGCTTGAAGTGTGTATTTTTCAAATGTATTTCATGTGTTATCTTTTGTGGTAGTTTTGTAAAATGTAGAAGTGGTTTATTAGTTGTTGAAAGGGGCTGCTAATTATGGTTGGGAAATGATATAGTTCCATGTGGGCCTAAAAATGGGGTGTATTTGAATGGTTTTATTTGTATAACCTTGTTATACTCCTTGAAAGTGTTTTATGGATTTATGTGTTCTCATGGGTATCTTTTGTGATATTATTCAAGGTGATTATATAACATTTGAAAGTGGATTATTACATGTTGATTGGGCTGAAAATTCTGTTTTGGTAGGGTCTTGGTGTGCTTTTGGCTTAAAAAGAGGTTTTTGAAATGGATTTTATGTGCAAAGTTTGGGTATACTCTTTGTAATTGTTTTATGAAAGTTTTGAATGGTTTATTGGGTTGTGTAATAGGTGAAACTATATCAGCAAACTATTTTGGTAGGAGTATATTTTTAAAAGGTCCATTTAATTTGTGAAAATTTTGTTATGTGATATGTATCATCCTGGAAATATTTTATTAAATTGTTTGAAGGAGATATTGAGGAGTGAAAGTGATGTGAAAGTGATGAGGAGTGTTTTGTGTGAGTGTGATGTGAAAAATTGAAATTCTGATTATGAAAGAAGTGTTATATTCCATGTTTGTGGGCTGTTATATGAGTTTAAATATCTTATAATTGTTTTATAAAATTGTTTAATGGTTCTGTGGAAGTGTTGAAGAAATGTGAAACGTGTTGGGGGCTATTTTGGTGTGATTCGGATTTCAAAATCATTTTGAATGAAAAATGGATTTTTGTGACTTGTGTGGTATACATATGGGCTGTTTGGTAAATTTGTGATGTGGAAATGATATTTTCATGTTCAATGTATATTTCTTGACTTGTTGAACTTGTTTGAGCACAAGGGGAAAACATGGGTATCTAGGTGGGTGGACGTGTACTAGTATGCTAGTGAATCCGTGGGGTTTGGCCTCAGTTTCACTTAGCAATATTGACGATTACAACTCTAACTAAACTATGATGATGTTGATTGGGGAACACTAGGTTATGGGTATGTTCCCTACTAGTGGCTCGTGCACGAGAATAGATATTTGTGATGGTTACTCTCACCGAGATACGAGGTACCTGGGACCCACAACTAGCTAGTGCCTAGGGGTTACTTCCTATTTCTTGTGCTAATTATTTACTTTGTACTTACCGTCAGCATACGATATAGTTGGATGGAAAATTCAGTAGTGTTTACATTATTTTTAATAGTGTTGATTCTTAATGATAGCCCACTTGAAAACTGTTTTTATTCAAAGTTGCATCTTTTAGAAATTGTAACTAGCTTTTCATATTTTTGAAAACTTGCATGCTTTTCGTCTTTAAATGTTTATCACATGGAATCTCTTAGTGGAGGTATCCTACTGGGAATTGGCTCACACCCTACTTACACCCTTGGGTGTAAGTATACATGGTTATTTTTGTTGTCGCAGGTTGGGTACAGTTTTTTTTGTTCCAGTGGTTCGGGTTCCTAGCAGGTCCTTGGTGGTGAAGTCTTGTGGAGGTGGCTTGAGGGCGGTGCCCCTTGCCATGAGGGTTCTTGGGCTGTACTTATTTGGATTTTTACCTTTGGTATAGACCTTTTGAGTTGTTTTAAGCCATGTAATTCAGTTCTGAATTTTTGTAAAAGATTGTTTGGTTTGAAAAATCCAGATTTGTTTCATTGGATTCTTTTGTTGTTTTATATTTATAAACTCGGGTAAATCGTTCCCAATTTTCATTTTATGATACCCGGGAACTTGTGCCAACCCGTGGGGACCGGGAACTCCCTTCGGGTCTTTCCATGGACCGGGTCGGGTGTCGATTTTAAAGGCGACCAAATTCGGTTCGTGACAGGTGAGCTATAAAGCCCAGTAAGGGAGTACACATGGAATAACATGAGAAGTACAATACATGTTAGGAAATAGGCATATCAATAGAGCATAAGAGAAACATGAACATAAAGGCATGATAAATCATGATAATCATAACATGGAAATGTGGCAACAACACTTAACATTGAATTAGCATGAGCCAAGGCTCATTGCACCTGGAGCATGGGTAAACCCTCATTGCACATGAAGCACGAGTAAACCCTCATTGCACTTGATTTATCATGAGTCAACACTCATTGCACATGATGTATCATGATACTATACTTTACCCAATGCATTGGAGCGCTATAAGGGCGCACCCTTCTTAAACATTTCAATTCATGCATAAGTGTGCCACATGGATCATAAAACATGGATTCATAAAACATAATCATTTATTCCAAGATAAAGGAATGTGTAATTAATACATGAAACATTACAATCAATAAGTAAATGTGCATAAAGGTGAATACCCTTGATAGAGAAATGGGCATGGTATTCACTACACGATGACATTGGCTTAGAAAATCGGTGTGATTTCGGCAGCGTAACGACGTGACATAAGAATTCATAAAAAAGGTTGATGAGATAGAAAGGGGTTCCTCATCAGATTTACATGTAATGGACAGTAAGGAGGTCAAATAGATACATGTCACAACAATTTTAATTGAATTTAGATTCATGATACAAATGTATTGCTTGAATGTAAAAGAGGAGAGAGAAGTTCCTTTCGGAATTTCAGCATAGTAACGGGTGTACATGGGAGGCATTTAATGAGAGAGAAAGGGGTCTCACATCATTTAAACAATAAGAGGGTAGTATGGGTGAGGTGAGAAACCATACCCCAACATTCATAATTTAAATTAAAAGGGAAATGCAACTTAAATAAAATTGACAAAAATGATAAAGGAAGAAAAAAAACCCTTACTTGGAAGTGTGCTTCCAAAGGCTAGAGAGAGGCTTGTGAGAGGATTCTTGGGAGCTTGGGGCACCTTGGGAGGATTCTAGGGAGAGTTGGGCAGAGGTTGGACGAACTCCAAGGGCTTTGAGTGAGGAGGTAGTGGGAGCTTGGGTGGGTTTATATAGGAAAGGTGAGAGAATTCTTTATTATTTAGGTTTGGGTCCCCTTACATTAAATTAATCCAAACCACAAACCATACCATGGTTTTTGGAAAAGGGAAGAGGAAAAAAATATTTTATAAGGCCCAAGTCCTAACTTCTTAAAATAATAAGGTTGCTTATGTGGAGGTGAGTCACACTCCCATGAAAATTAATTTAAAAAGGCAAAGTGTTGAATATGTCTTGAGGGGTCCATTAATGCTTTGAAAAGTAAGTAAAACAAACCCAAAATCACATTATTTTAATGATAAAACATATATTGGCCGAACATAAGGATTATGGTATTTTATTACATCACCATTGGGTCATTATGATGTCATAAAACACATTATATATTTAAATGGTATTTAATTTTTACCCAAAAATTTGACTATCTCAGAAAATTATGAAAAATTCACCGATGGATAATTTCGACATCCTGATTCCATAAATGACATTTATTTTATCTAAAAAAATTTCTAAATATGTTAATTTTCACTTTTAAAATAAAAACCAATATTTATCGAAAATTCACGGGTTTTGAGAGAAATGGCTTTCAAACCTTAATATAACATTTTAATTGCATTAATAAAATTATAAGATCATTTATATTTAATAAAAAAATTAATTTAATAATAATAATATTATTTTATTAAAATATTATTTAATTCAAAAATCCATTAATTTAATAAAATATATTTCTTAATTAAATAATAACTAAAAACACCATTTGTACTTTAAAAACTATTTAAAATGTATCAAAAATGACTAGAAATTATATTCATTATTATATAAAAAAAATAATGTACATGAACATAGTACTACTTATTTGTTACATAACCCCTTAAAATAGCCGCATAAGACCTAAGGGTAAGGTGTGCGATGGTGAGAGACTCTTGGGGAGGCTCAGATAACATCGCTCGAGTGGTAATCTCTATCAACTTCCACTTTTCCTATAGACGGTCACGTTAGAGCTTCACATAATGAAGCTAATCTTGGGCTTGGTCAAGGGCGAAGCCCAAAGACGCCACCTCTTTTCCGAGCTCTGACAAATGGGCTTCGTATGGGGTAATTCTACTGGATGTGGCCATTGCTTCCTTTGTCTGAGTAAAATTGGGTTCGTTAAAGCCTTATATTTATACTAATCATGTGATCACTATTCAACGGATATAAAAGTAACGGTCATAACTCTTATCATAAAACCAAAGAAGTTGACATTTTATAAAACATTTTATATAAAGAGATATTTAATAAGATCAAGAGGGATTTCCATTAATGAAACTTTGGGTCGTTACAAAAATTGACAAGGAAATGAACCTCCTATATCCAAAAATAACACTTTGACAATTTGGCATACAACTGATGATCTATCAAGACCCCGAGCACTATCATGAAGTGCTCCTCATGCTCCACCATTGTTCTCGAATACACCAGTATATCATCCAAAAATACCACCACAAAAGAATCCAGATATCTCTGAAATATCAGATTCATAAATTCTATGAACACTAATGGTGCATTCGTTAGACCAAAGGGCATAACCACGTACTCGTAATGGCCATATCTACTTCTGAAAGCTGTTTTGGGAATATCCTCCTTCCTCACCCTCAATTGATGATATCTTGACCTCAATTCAATCTTGGAGAACCACTGAGCTCCCCTCAACTGGTCAAACAAGTCATCAATGTGTGTAAGTGGATATCGGTTCTTTATCGTAACCTAATTAAGTCTAAGATAATTAACATAGAGGCGCAAAGTTCCATCCACCTTTTTAACAAACAAAACCGACACTACCCACAAAGTCATGCTAGACGGGATGAACCCTTTGTTCTCTAACTATTACAACTGCACTTTTAATTCTCAAAATTCTATTGGTTCCATATGGTAAGATGGAAGGGAGATAAGATTGATCCCTAGAAGGAGATCAATAATGAAATTCAATTCTATTAGGGGTGGAAACCCTGATAATTCTTTGGGAAAGACATCCATAAACTGATCCACAACTACCAAAAATACACTCTTTACAAAACCTTCCAATGATGCCAACGATAAATCCACTAACTAATATGAGATCGTGCCAACAGCTAGTGCCAAAAAATCTGTTGCACCCAACTTTTCACTCTTCTCCTCTCTAAAGAGGTGTTCAATGCCATCCTCCACCATAAAACTAATCATTCATGCATCGTAATCATTGTGGGACTTAAAAATCACCAACCAATCTATTCCCAGGTTTATATGATAAAAATCCATCTCAAGCACTGAGAAATCCCACATTAATTCAATTCCATCCACAAATAAGTAACACACTCTACATAGGAAGGATCAACACTCTCTTTGAACCATAAGAGTTTTTAGTTTTGAAAAATAAGGCATCATTTACACATGTAAACCCAAAAAACTAATGGAATAGGAAGCAATAAAATAATGTGAAGCACCTGTATCAAATAAAGCTTGCATCAACGTTGAATTTAAAAAAACCATATCTCGCACCATGGATGGTACTGAATGATCATCCACCACAACCTGCTCAGCTCTAAACAACTTCTTACTTTCCACACTCTTCTCCTTATTACCCTGTTGAGGCATCATGGTATTCCGAGAATCACCATGACCCACTTTTCTCTGCTGATGAAAGGTATGCTTCTGCCCCCATACCATCAAGGAATAGGATGCTTGTGACCCCTGAGGAGTGTCACGAATAACCAAACTTGGAGAATTCCAAAAATACTTCCAAATATTACCCATATGCTTAAATTTATGACATGATCAAGGTTTTTCGGTACAATACCACTTAATGTGTCCCATAGAGACACACTGAAAACATCCTGGCTTACTCTGAGTCTTCGGAGGAAGATTCACCGATCCTGACATCGGATTCTGAGCCATACTCCCACCCGAGAAATAAGTGTCCCTCTTCCACTTGAACCCAACATTTGAGTTCCCACTATTTCCCATGTGTACCAACATGCTTCCCCTGCCTATTTCCCCCAATAGATCTCACCCATCTATCGTATCTCTATTCACCATTTCTATGTAATCATTTATACACAACACGACTATCTTGGAATAAATTTCTTACCTCAACCCAACTTCAAAAATTCATTCCTTCAATAATGTACTACCCGCACCCTCAAGTGAAAACCACACTAAGTTCATAAACTTAGCCACATATTCCATTACCAAAAGGTTACACTACTTCAAAAAAAAAGAAATCCATTGTATGCTTAATTATGAATGTATGAGGGTAGAATTGTTTATTAAACAACTCCTCAAAACCCTCCCATGTCACACATTGGTCTGTCCAAGCTTGGATTGCCATCTCCCACCACTGAAGGGAAATATCTTCCAACATATACATGGATAAATTCACTTTCAACTATATCGGTGTTCCCAAGAATTCAAATATCCTATTTATTCTTTTCATCCATGCTTCATCCCTTTATGGATCTGAATCACCCTTAAAAATAGGTGGATTATTCCTTTGAAACTAAACCTCATGATCCACATGATTTGCTTCATCTGCTTTATTCCCACTTTCCACTGCTGGGAAAGCTTTCACTATACTCTGCACTAGCTGCTAGTTTACCTGAGGCTCAGGTACAACCATATCTTAAGCAGCCTTCTTCGGTTGGCGTCTACGACACCTACCCAGTGCCATTTCTATCAACATAAAACAACCATAAGTCCCACACCCATAGCAAGAAAAGGATTACGATTAAAATTCAGTTACATAAAAACTATCACAACCAGGATTTCCACAAGTTCACATTTCCCATGTCACACTGTTCTAAAAAATCTACCATGTTTTGAAAATCAACCCATTTTCAAAATACCACTAGTTCACATATTTCAAATCCTTCTGTTTTGAAACTCAATTCATATTTTTCAAAATACATAGATTTATATCACCCCATAAATCATTATACCCCAATGAAATATGTATCCTAGTGGGAAGTCACTTCTACCATTCATTCCATGCTCATATCATTGGATACACCCATGAAAATGAGATATCCAATGCCTATAAGTGTCTCGAAACCACTTATGTACCCAACTCCCTGGTAACTTGAAGTTCAAAATAAAAAAGGTTTAGCTACATCCTTTTATGCTATACATTCCAAGTTCTAACAATCCTACACCTTTATACCATATCGACTCAAAGAATGAACAAAGAATGAATGTCAACGCCAAGACCAACAATTAACACCAAAGGACCGAATAAACTGATACCACTTGTAACATCCCGCCTCTTCTTCATTGGATTGAGAAGGTGGATGAGGAGTTACTTGGCCTTAAGATCTATTCCCAGGGAACCAAAGGATGGCAATAAATTTCAAGGGATTCAATAATCATTGGGGAATGATTTTCCCTTGAGATAAAGTCAACCAACCAAACAAGTCATTATCAACAAACTACATGATGCATGTCAACAACCAATCCAACCCATACATCACCAAAAGACAACTAAACTATTCCATAACAATTACCAAAATCCAATACAATAAAACCAAATATTAGAGTACCAAGAAGAAGACTATAGAACAAGAACCCAAAGAACTAGGACACCATCCATATCTTCACACCAAGCTCCATGATCCAAGCACCACAACATCACCAAATCATCATGTCAAACTGCTAGAAAAATGAGATTCTTTACCCTTAATTGTGTCCTATAAAATGAAATTTAAAAAATAAATAAAGTTCCAAAGCTGGGTGTGAGTACAAATACTCAGTAGGTTTTCCCCAAATGACTTCCCTACACACTCCACTAAGATAAAACTCTTAGAACATTTATATAAAACAGTTCATATAAAACATCAAATGGTTCAAAAATTATCGATAAGATAAACAAAACCTTACCAATCCACCTTACCCAAACCATGAAACCTAAGGTAAAGTCAATAAACCATCCCATAATCCATTTCACCATTTCACATCAGTACAACAAATTTCATCTTTCATAACAACACACAACAAGGTGAACAACCACAGTGGAACTTCCCGTCCAAACCTATTTACTAATTATATAAACTAGTGGTGCTTCTTGAAAACTTATCCATAATGGTGGTCCTTACATATACTATTCATCACCTTTTATAGAGATACTTCCCACCCACTTACCTTCTCTATGATGCGATGAGACTCATATTCTACATTCACCATCAAAGAATGATTATAAGAATAAATATTATTAATAAGTATGAAATATATGACATAATAATTCTACCATGATGATATATATATATACACATACATACATATATCTCATTCACTTACTTCCATTCAATACGATAAGAAAATGGAAATAGCGTTCATGCGTATGTACGACCTACCGTCTCCATGAACGGTGTGTTCTATTTTAAATATCTATCTATTATATATATATATATATATATATATTTACATATAGGATATATATGATATATAAATCATGTTTTACAATCTGTAAGTAAGTAAATTATTATCTAAGTAATACAATAAAAAATAACAAGTCAAAACACATATGATAAATAAAGCGATTATTACCCAAAACATTGATTTAACTTGGAAAATATTAATAAACGGGTAATATAAAGTCATAAATGAATCATATATAATATCATAAATATGTATATGGTCCTAATATAATTTAATAATATTTTTTAACCATTATACATTAGGATAACTCACCCTTGACTAAAATAAATTATAAGGTAAGGGTTAATTTTGAAATCTCATTATTATCCAAGATTGTTTATGCATAAGTGTTTACTGAGACATATTTATCATCCATATCCATGTTTCTTAAATTTTTTTTCAAAAGGAATATTTTTAAGGTTTTATGTAATGGAATATTTAACTAAAACATCATTATAAATGTTTTAAATATTTATACTTCTAAACCTTTCTCATTAATGTCAATGTTTTCAAAATGGTTTTAACGATTTATTTATATGGACATAAATGTTTTAAAATATTTATTCATTTCAAAAGTTTCAAAGTGGTATGAGAAACTTTGATTCAAAAATTTATTTCAAATGTCTTATTTAATAAATTGTTAAACTTTTAAATTTTTCAATGTAAAAAAGGGATATTTCTCTAAAATAGTTTTAATGATTTTATTAGATTATTTTCATCTATGTCAACATCCTTTATTGGATTTTATGAGATTGATTTATTATGATACAATATTATATATTGTATTGAAGGGTTTATGATATGTTTGACTGTGTATGTTCTATTTTAATACCATTCATGGTTTATGGTTAAAATATTAACATTTCATATGCTAGTTTTAATACGAGTGTTTATGTTATGTTTCACCCTTTTCATATAAGGAATGTATTGGACTCAGTAAGTGATGGGAAATTCCCTATATATACCCTTGATGCATCGGTAGGTCTCATGAGACAAACTAGTGTCTTGGCACAAGGCCTTGATAGAATATTTGTGCATTGTCTTGGAAAAAGGCCTTGACATAGTGGTTATGATGTCTGACATTATGCATTCCCTCATTATGAGATTAGTTATTGATTTTAAATTTGATTATTTGACTAGTAGAATATCCATGTGAATGTTGAAATGGAATTATTTTAATAATTCTTGCCATATTATGCTGAATATAATGTTTTAAAAGTCTTGTGTTTTAGTTTTGTACCTTACTTTAAAAGTCTATGCTTATTTGTGATAGCTTCGGCTATATTGTTTATCCTTACTGAGCATTTGAGCTCACCCCTTTCTTATGTTTTATTTTCCCAGGATGCCAAGAAGTGTTTTATGATTGATATGTAGGGTTAATATAGGGGAATAATGGAATTCTAAAAGGATTATCTATGCTATGTTTTATGTTAGAAATTGTAATATAAAGTTCATGTATGTAATCTATTTTCCAAGACTGCTAAACTGATCGGTCCTCCAAAACATGATTCCTTGTAATCATGGCAATATATTAAAATAATGCACCGACTTTTGGATTTTGGGGTTAGGGTGTTACATTTGGTATCAAAGTAATTTTAACAACACCCTTGGAAATAGATTTAGAAAACTTAGATTAGGGATCATAACCCTAAGATAGACTTTGAGGATAAGATTAGAAGAACCCCCTATAATTTTGGTAAAGTAGGGATTAATTGGATATTACAAGAAATAAATCCCTGTATGGATACTACAAGTGGAATTGGTTCTCACATAGATGTACTTAGGGGTGAAAACTCTGACAAGGTGTTCTGGGCTTGACTCGGGGTAACCTGGTACACGACAATGAGCCTTACTGCGCACCTAGTTTGACAATCCTGGGGGATATGCTTAGGAAAATTCATATTTTCTTTATAAACCATTATGAAGGATTTATGAGTAAATATGTTCTCAAAGGAACCATATTTATGATTAAGGATTATATATACATAATTTTTTTTTAATTTATGTTAAGTATTTTACTAGTTTGGAATTATGGATTATGATTCAAAAACTAATCTAGTGTATGCCATTGTTTAGAAATAGAACCTAGTAGAAGGAATGGAAACTGTATCAATGCACGTAATCCATGTAGGTATTTCCCTCCTATGCAAGATAATTATAGTAGAGTTGGTGATGCAACTAGCACTGAATATCTTATAACCGTACTGGGACATCTGACTCAGGTTATGAATAAGAACCTTTCCTGTATGGAGCAAATTGATCCACAACATAGAGGATCAATGTTAGACTGCTTCATGAGACAACAAACTCCAACATTCAATGGGACTAAAAATCCATTTTTGGCTGAGCAATGGATAAGTTCCTTAGATAAAATATTTATTACTTTGGGAAGTAATGAAAGGGATAAAGTTGTAATGACAATTTACCATCTCTCAGGAGATTTGGATCAATGGTAGTCATTAATTCAAAACATGAAGGAGTATAAAGAAGTATAAAATATGGAATGGAGGGAGTTTAAAGAAATTTTATTAGAGAAATACTTTCCTCGTGAATAACGAGATGATATGAAAAGGCAATTTCTGAGTCTGACGAAGAAGGAGGATGAGAATGCTACAAAGTATGAGGCTAACTTCACAAGGTTAAAAATTCTTGCTACATACTACATATGTAACCCAATAAGTAAGATTGAAAGATTCTTTGATGGGTTAAAACCATTCCTATGACAGGAACTAGTCTTAAAATCTTTTTCATCATACGAAGATATAGTCTCATATGCTATCAAGATGGAAAAGGAATTATCTAAGTCTTATGACATTAAAGTAAATCAAGAGAAGAGAACGGTGGAACAAGAGATAAATAAAGGGAAAAGGGGAAAGAAGGATTTTCCTTTATGTGATAATTTTGGGAAGAAACACCCTGGTACTTGCCTGAAAGGAATGAGAGTTTGTTACAAATGTGGAGAAAAAGGTCACCAGGCTCGTGGTTGTAAGGGAAAGATAGAAGCTGTGAAATTCTATAATTGTAAAGAAATGGGAAATTATGCAAATTATTGTCAAAATAATCAAGGAAATATAGCTTAGAAGAATAAAATGTATCAAGTTCAAGCTTATGTTGTTACTACGGTCGAAGTGGAATAATTAATGCATTTGTGTTTTTGGATTCAAGAATTATATTATGGTTATAAGAAGAATGTGATATATATATGGATTGTATTGCATCACTTTTTGTGTTAATTAAGGTTTAAATATGATGAATGTAATCATATATTCAGTATGAAAAAATAATAGAAACATTATGTTGTTTGGGGAATCTGATTTACAATTGATTTTGGAAATTTAGAGACCTTTTTGAAAGAGTTTAGATAGAAGTATTTTGGATAAATCTAAAGGTTAGAATAGATTAAGTTAAAATTTAGATAATATTTTTTATGGTTAAAACATTTATTAAGGTTATTTATGGAATGTTATAATAATATAGTTTTAGAAAAAGGACAACCCGCAGGTTGGGAAACAACCCATCACGTTAGACAAGGCTATGGGAATCGAACCCACAACCGAAGTGCGACAAGGCTTTATCGCCTACCATTGGCCTCTATGAATTACCTGGTTAGTATAACATATCTTTATTTATTTAAATGGTATAAGATTATATTTGGAACTATATACGATTAAGATAAATAGAATATTTTTTGAGTTTTATTATATTTTGAAGAGAAAGATGAGTTTGTGGTAGGAATTAGTTAAAGAATGAAACTATACATGTAAATTAAGTATGCTTCCTTGTGTTCTTAGTATATGAAGTATATTAATTCTTAAACTCTAGGGAAAATATCATAAAACCAAATTTTTTTCCTAGTATATTCTTTTGTGATGAATCAAATGGTCCCTTGGATCATCAGAAATTTACACCTTTATGGTTATTAACCTTTTCCTAATCACATTCTCTATCACTCTATATCAGAACATGATCATTAGTTTTTTCTTCCATATCCATATTTTCCTACGTGTAATCCTAGTATATGTTATTTTCAGTAACCTTCATACTTCCATTTCTTTATTTTAAAATAGAGGTCTCACTAATCCATTTTTCGATGTGGGATTTCAATAAAGACATTTTGAAATGTCAAACCCCTAGTTTTTAATCTCGAGTTTAAATTGAGAGGACATAATTTATTGAAGGAGGGGATAATGTAACACCCCAATATTTCATGGTATTCTTCCTTTTAAATAATTTAATAGCACGCGCTGTATAGAACACCGAGTTTGAGTACACCACGACCTATCAAACCGACCGTTTAAAAAGTGGCTATGAATAATATTAACCTCATTCTGAAATTTTATAAATTTTATTTTTTAAAATAGACTTAATTTTTGAATTTTTAATATCAAAATTAGATTAGGGTTATTTTTTGGTATTTTTCTGAAAACTTTCAATTTTTAATGAATAGTGAAAAACACTACAATGTGGGTAAAACCGACCTTTTTATTTAAATAATTATTTTAATTTAAATTTATTTTAAAGTAAAAATATATACATAATACATATATTAGTATGATTTAATTCATTTTAACATTTTTTATAATATATTTAGATATAAAAATTCATTGATCATTTTTAACATCTTTTTACCCGCATTCTAGCAACATTAAAAGATTAGCATTAAACGCAATTTCACCCCTTATGGGAATTGAATTTCAAAAATCTGACATACATAGTTGTAATCAAGATAAAAAATTTGGTTTAATAGGATCAAAATAATTTTTGGTGAATAATAACTTTTGAATTTTATTTACCACGGTTAAAGGTAAATAGGATAATTAAAGGTAAAAATAATATTATAATAATATAAAATTACCCTAACACTTGTCCTAACTATATAGGATGTGTAATGAATGACCAAGACAACCCTTGGGACACATATTTGGGCTTTGGAATCCACTTGGGCGTGATTAAGACATTTATGACATTTAGTTTTAAGTAAAGGTAAAAATATCATAAACATGACTCTTATTACTAATTTTTTTAATATAAGGTTATATAAGTAATATCTTAGACTATAAATAGTAATTAGAAATATAAAAATATTTCCTACATCATGGTATTTTATTTATAATTTTTATACATTAAATAAATAAATTTATTTATGACACAATGATGATGCACTGATTACCTTATTTATGAAATATTCAAATAAATGATATTATAAATATTGAAATACATGTAATTTAAAAATTTCGATGTCATACAAAAACTTTATGGATGAATATGACATGTTATATTTGAGTTAATTAATTTGGTTTGAAGGAATCAAGTTTTTATGACTTTAACAAAAAATCAAGTATTAAATAGTGTCAAAATTGACATAAATGTGATTTTAAAATAAATACTATTTTATTAAATGATATAAAAATCCTAAAATTTAAAGTTCGGCCAAATAAATAGTATAGAAATAAAAATTTCATAAATTATCCAATTTAGGTTCTCTTGGAATTTTATAGTAACTATATTAACCATGTAGTGTAAAAATACAAGAAGACATGGTAAGAGTTAAACTGTTTAACTAAGGGTTAAATCTAAAAGATAAGGTTAAATTTGTGACCTAAACTTGTCTAAAACCTATTGGTTGAGATTATTTAGACCCATAATAATCTTATACTTGAATTAAATCACTTTGGATCTATTAAAAACCTAAAATCAATTTATAATAAATTAATATTTCAAGATCTTCCAAAAGTACCCCTCACCCCTCTAATAAAAGGACACTTCTTCTTCTCTTCAATTCAAAACCCCAAAACCATTTTTATCAGAAAAACCATGCCCATTTAATCTCCTAAAATCTCTAATATCATCCTAGAGTCTACAATTTGGTCATAAATCCATCCTAAGGAGTCCTTTTTGTGCAAATCAAAAGGAGACACCTGAAAAGAGGTAATTGTTTTATCACCTCTTTTAAAGTTCTTTTCTTCTTCTAATTCCTATTTCTCTATTGTTTCCATAATAAAATAACAACTCCATTACCTTACACATTATGATATATTATTATAATTATGGTACAACCATATTCATCCTTCAACCCATCCTATGAAAAATAATACCACCATGCGTGCGTACGTATGACTTACTGTCTCCATATCGTGGTGTAAATTGTTTTTTATGTACACTTTATTTATATGGGTATAACAATGAATATAATTAATATAAATAATAAATATAAAATTATATTATTTCTTTAAAATTAATATTCCATACAATTACATACCATTTAACCATTAAGGAAATGATACTGTCATTCGTGCGTACGTACGACTTACCATATCCACGATATGATGAGACTCATCTTCCACGTTTACCATACAAGAATGATTATAAGAATAAATATTATTAATAAGTATGAAATATATGTCATAATAATTATATTGGTATGATATATATATATATATATATGTGTGTGTGTGTGTGTGTCATTCACTTACTTCCATTCAAACGATAAGAAAACGAAAACAATGTTCATGCGTATGTACGACCTACCGTCTCCATTAACGGTGTGTTCCATTTTATTTATCTATCTATTATATATATTTATATACAAAATATATATCATATATAAATCATGTTTTACATAATGTAAGTAAGTAAATTATGATCTAATTAATACTATCAAAAATAACAAGTTAAAATACATATGATAAAGAAAGCAATTATTACCCGAAACATTTTTTTAACTTGTAAATTATTCATAATGGGTAATATAAAGTCATAAATTAATAAAATATGATATTATAAATATGGAAATGGTCATGATATAATTTAATAATATTTTTAACCATTATACAGGAGGATAACTCACCCTCTACTAAAGGAAAGTATAAGGTAAGGGTTAATTTCAAAATATCATTATTATATGAGATTGTTTATGAATAAGTGTTTATTGGGACATATTTATCATTCATGTCCATGTTTCTTAATTTTTTTTTCAAAAGGAATATTTTTATGGTTTTATGTAAGGGACTATTTAACTAAAACATGGTTATAAATCTTTTAAAGATTTATACTTCTAAACCTTTCTCATTAATGTCCATGTTTTCAAAATGGTTTTAATGATTTATTTATATGGACATAAATGTTTTAAAATGTTAATTCCTTTAAAAAGTTTCGAAGTGTTATGAGACACTTTGATTCAAAAATGTCTTTTAAATGTATTCTTTTATAAATTGTGTGACTTTTAAGGTTTTCAAAGTAAAAAATGGATATTTCTCGAAAAGAGCTTTAATGATTTTATTAGATTATTTTCATATATGTCAACATACTTTGTTGGATTTTATGAGATTGATTTATTATGATACAATATTCTATATTGTATTGAAGGGTTTATGATATGTTTGACTTTGGATGTGATATTTTAATACCATTCATGGTTTATGGTTAAAGTATTAACATTTCGTATACTAGTTTTAATACGAGTGTTTATGTTATGTTTCACCCTTTTCATATGAGGAATGTATCAGACTTAGTAAGTGACGAGTGGGGCCCGCTATAGCCCCTCAATGCATCAGTAGTTCTCATGAGACAAACTAGTGTCTTGGAATAAGGCCTTGACAAAATATTTGTGTATGGTCTTGGCACAAGGCCTTGACGTAGTGGTTATGGTGTCCGAAATTATGCATTACCTCATTATGAGATTAGTTATTGATTTTACATTTGATTATTCGACTAGTAAAACATCCATGTTAATGTTTAAATTTAATTATTTGATTTATTATTTACATATTATAATGAAGATAATGTTTTAAAAGGCTTGTGTTTTTGTTTTGTACCTTTCCTTAAAAGTCCATGCTTATTTGTGAAAGATTCCTCTATATTGTTTATCCTTACTGAGCATATGAGATCACCCATTTATTATGTTTTATTTTCCTAGGATGCCAAGAAGTGTTTTATAATTAATATGAAGGGTTAAGATATGAGAATAATGGAGTTCTCAAAGTATTATCTATGATGTGTTTTATATTATAAATTGTGATGTAAAGTTCATGTATGTAATCTATTTTCCAAGACTGCTAAACTGATCGGTCCTTTGAGACATGATTCCTTATAATCATACTAATGTATTAAAATAATTTGATGGATCTAGGCCTATTGGGTTAGGGAGTTACAGAATGGTTATGAAGATATCCTTAATCTAGGTATAATGATTACAAATCCGATCTGTAGTTCAAAATACATGTGTCAAAGGAGGATACTTTTTTTACAACATTTCTTGGAAGATTGAAGTATGCCATGCAATATTAATTTATTATTACATGAATAAGTGAAGAGTTGTAATTTACATGAAAAAAGAAATTGTTAATTCATAAGTATGGTTGAAGAGTACTTGATGGTTTTGGATTGTAATTTTATTCTAAGGTATTTTTATTTCATTTTATTGATTAGAAATTTTATAAGTATACAATTTTTCATTATATAAAAAATAAGTTAACCTTCATAGATGGTTTAGGGAACCAAGTGAAACCATTACTGAGGTGGGAACTAAGTTCAACCTCAATCTTTCTAGGAAGGTGTTTGATGAGTGTGGGTGAACCACAAGGCCCACATGGGTGCAAGAGTCACCCATATAGGCACATGAAAAGGAAGAGTGAGCCATCATGTGGGGAGGCATGACGGCGGAGCAGCGCCCGACATGAGGTGATGCCATGCAGTGATGAGTGTCGATTAACCGATTCCTATACAACTGATGGAACATATTTTATTATAAAGGAGTAAAAAAATGAGTGATGTTTTGATGTGGTATCTTTTTGAGTGCATTACTATAGCTTTGATAAAACTAAAGACAAGTGATCTGCTCAATCTGATTTTATAAACCATTAGATAAATGCTATATGTAGTCTTCTTCATTAATATTTGCTCAATATTTCTATTCATTAAAGGATCTTCATGTAGTGACATAGAAATATGATTGAATCAATCTTCTGATCATTGTTTGATCTTTCTAAAAATTCAAACATGATTGAAATCAGTTGAAACTTCATTTGAATGATTATGAAGATCAAATCATCGATAAAGAAGTGAGTTGCAAAATGGGTTTTATTGTTGACGGTGTTCTTCATTTTTTACAAAACTGAGATGATGATGTTGAAGAAAGTTAGTGCTTATGAGCTAGGTTAGTGGAACATTTCCTATAAATACCAAAGAATACACATGTGATTAGTAGTCAAACGTCAGAGGATCTAGTTTCCAGTGATGTAGATCCACTGTGAATCTCTATGGTTTGCAGAAATATGATCCGTATAGACTATTTTTTGTGAGAATTTGAAGAGATATCGTAGGAATATGATATGTACTTTTCACACTCATAGATCTTCTTGAAGAACAAGGTTCCATGAAGCAACCAAGATAACCTGATATTCTTATGCGTGTATCTTCTGGTGTTTTCATGATCAAATTTAAGGTACCATGTAACAATGTATAATTACACTTCATCTTATAAACATGGTCTTGCACACACCAAGATTATACCCATTTAGGTTTGTGAACAATAAGGAAGAAGTATTTTTTTTGAGTTGTATAGCACACATTAAGATCTTTTACTCACACTAGTTTGCATGCAAGAATCATAAGAGCATTATGAGATATACTGTTTGCATGAAACAATAGAAGAATATTTGAGTTATTTATTGCATTGAAAAAATAGTGTGGATTACATAGCCTTGTGCAAGTATGTGTGAAATATTTAAGTGGACATTGTGTATTTCCATTCATATGTTAATGAGTACATGCACACATGATTTCTTAATCATTTGAATAAAAAAGAAGGTAGTTCATTATGTAGATAGGTAGTATTCATTTGAGAAGTAAAGAATAAACTTGAGGAAGTGCATGTGTACATACATTCAACAACACTTATATGTACATGAAAATGAAATAACACTTGCATAAATAAAAATAAATGAGTTATCCATGCACTATTTACACATGCCTGAAGGTTGAAAAATATATATGTAATATAAATTGAGTGATTAGCGAGCCGTGATTTTAGACTAAAGGTGAGTGTAATTAAAAAGACATATTCTTGAGTTATCAATGGGTTGAGTCAAGTTCAGATCAGATGATGATCATTGGACAGTGAGTAAGACTAGATAATTGTTTATCAGTTACTGAAGTTATTGAATATTGTACATGAATAGATCAGGTGATCCAGTTTTTTTATGGAGAAATAGATCATCTTGAGGTAGTGAAAAAGAATTCTAAAATCAAAATATGTCTTTCTATTAGAGGATCATATCTTGTTTGATTCAAGATTAGTGGAAGTATCTAGTGGGACTCTAGATTAGGCCAGTGGGATGCTGGTAACACATTGTGACAAAATATAAAGATCCTCCTATGGGACTCGAGAGTCACTAGTGTAGGTGGGAACTTGTAAAATCTAGTGAGACTCTAGAGTGGAACATTGTGGGACTCAGTATTTATGGTAATGGGACTTTACATGGATATAACCATCTACATATAGTGAATAATTTGTAACCAGTGAGTATAACTGGTTGAAGGAGGGGTGTAATTCTTAGTACCTAACCTTGTAAAAATACCTGTAGTTGTGCTTGCATTTTATTGTTGCTTGAAGGGAGAATCTGAGATTTGAATATGATGTATCAAGACCTTAATCAGTTATAGAGGTTGGATTAAAAGGAAATAATTTGTAAAACAATGTACCACTGATTCACCCACCTCTTAGTGGAACCTAACTGATCCTTAGACACTTCATAGCTAACCACATTATGTCCATGATCAATCTTGTGAACATAGCCAACCACATCATGTCTATGATCAATCTTGTGAATATAGCTAACTTAATCACATCTATGCTTAATATTGTGAACATAGCTAACCACATCATGTCAATGCTTAATCTTATAAACATAGCTAACTACATCATGTCCAAACTTAATATCATTATCTCAAGATATATACAACTTTAACCAATGCCTTGGAGGGAAATATAGGACGTCACCCATCAAAATCCATATATATATATATATATGTGCCATATGAAATAAATAATATATCATATATTAAAAAACACATGAAAATAAAATGGCTTTCATAATATTTTCAAATGGTATCACATAAAATGACCTCAAGATTTATATTGGATAAAACCAAAAATTCAACCACCCAAGAGTATTTTACAGGTAATTTAGAGGGTGATTCATAAAACATTACTCCAAAAAAGATAGATATTTTTTTAAATAATGAAATAGAAATGAAATCATAAAAATAATTTCCACAATACATTTTTAAAATTATCTAAAAAAATAAAGTTATTAGTCACCTTTAAAAGTTACTATCGATAAGTTGTCATGATTTTTTTGACCAATATTTGGAAAGTAATCTCAATAATGAATCCTTTAAAAATAAAATAATATTTTCTAAATAAAATTTGGAGTGTAAGATAAAACTTTTGATCATGAAAGGAAAAACCTTTAATATTTTGAAATACCTTTATTAAAACCCACATCATAGAAAGGATAATAATACTTTATTTTGAATAGAGGTAAATAGAAATGAGAAGATCAAATGAGATGATACATATTTGGATTTAAAAATAATATATGAAAGAATTTTTTGAAAGAAATAATATGGAAATGTAAGAGAAATATCCATAAAATAAGATGAGGATTATTCTAAACAATATTACATTTTTATAAAGAAAGAAGTTCATTAAGAAATAATTTATGTAACAATCCTTTAAAAAGGATTCCATGGGAAATAAATTAAAATAACCATAAATATTATATTAATTAAAATATAATTCAATCATAAGGTATGTTTATCCTAACTTATAAGAATAAATTTCAGGAAGAGCAATCATAACTCAATAAATGGAAATTGATTTAGAAAAAACCCATATGAACATCATAATTCATGAAGTACGAAACATTTGAAAATTGGTTAATGTGATAGAAGTGTGAATCCCCATAAAAAATGAGGAATGAAAATATAATATAATCATAGGGTATTATTTACCCAACTTATAGTAATAAAGTTCGAGAAGAAACATTATAACTTGATGAAAGGGTATTGAGTTAAGAAACACCCTTACCTTGTATTCCCACTTAATCGAATGCACTGTAACCTCCCATATATTAAATATAACTATCTTAGTCACTTATTTAAAATACTTATTCATATATTTTATCTTTTATAAACATAATTTATAAACATTAATTACAAATATATTTTTCATTTATAGTTCTATTTTTATCACCGGGTGTTAGTAATTTTGATTGTTTGTTTTATACAAGTTTCACAATAGAAATGTTTATTATAATTTATTGATACTATAATACACCATGTGTATGGATGAGTCTTAAAATTCTAGATATTTTTTTAATTAATGTATTTTCAATTTTTGAGAAATGAGATTTAAATTTAGAATCTAAGAGTTTTCATGTCCTAAGATGATGTTTTTGGGTATGGTTTGAGGTATGAGATATTCCTCAGGTGCTCAAGAAATTATTTGGAGATTTGGAGTGAATTTTAGATGTTTTTATAGGGTGTATGCCTTGATTTTATAGTTTAGGATAAACTATGTAGCACCCTAAGTGTGAGGAGGCTTTCGGTTCATTTTCTAAAGAAAAGGGTTGAGTTTCACGACCAATACAGAGTTGAGGATTAATCATGTGAGATAGTATAATAAAACATTCAACTTGGTTTGTAATTGTGGATTAGTACACTGTTTTTTCATAGTTATATATAGACTATTCACAATGTTATAGAGGTAGTTTGTGTTAGTGCCCATCAAGGATCAATGTTTCACTGGGGGGGGGGGGGGTGAATCAGTGATATCTTTTTCTTTTAAGTTTCATTCCTTTTGAAATAACCTTTGTATCCTATCAAATATCAATCAATTTAATAAAAAAACATTCACACCTCCATAGGAATGTAAGTATTTACAAGGTTCACTACTCAGCAAGAGTAGCTCCATCCTTATTATGGTTTGTAAACAGTCCAATACCACACAATCCACTAGAAACAATCCTTTTGTGTGGATACAAACAAGTAGGATATACCCTTAAATTTTTGGAACCATGATCAATAAAAAAGTGAATATTATTCTTCTAACATAAATGATGTAATTTTTTTTGTGTAATAAGTAATGAAACCTTCACCATTTGGTTCAAAAAAAGTTACTATACTGCCTTAAAAACTTTCAATTTTGATAACTATAAAAAAATTCTTCACTTTCCTACCCATCATTAGGTAGAAACAACCTTCCTGGACATTGTTAAGAAAATCCAGTTTAATGGATCAGTTCAATTCCCCAGTCCGATTGCTCAGTTTGGAAAACATAAGTCTACAAGAATACCTAGAAAACAATTCTAAACCAGTTCTTCTTTTCCCCAAAAATCTATGTTTGATTTCTCAGTCCAATCTGGTAAGTCTGATTACTATCCCCCTTATGATTCGTTTTTCTGATGATGTTTCTCTGAAAAAATGTGTCCCAAAACTTCTTATCTCCTCCAAAACTTTCAGTTCTTTCGCTCTCTCTCTTCACTCATGAACAATACAACAGTTAGTTCAAAGTACAATGTACACACTACTATTTATAGGTGTTCCAAAAGTGGTTTGGGTGGGAATCTGAAAATATTTTTCCACCTAACCATATTTAGTAAAACTAGGATTTACCCTTCATTCCTACTCCATATTTTACTTCTTCAACTCTTCTCGATTCTTCTCGAAACTTCTCTAAGATTCTTAAAAATTCACCTTGATTTGAACTATCTAACCATTCTTCTATATGATTCCAGTTGTAATTATGATTTTCTTCATTATGATTGAAACATATCAGAACTTAATATACATATTACGATGGAAACACATGTAAGGCATCATAATCCTCATAACATTACTCCATACCAACAGTAAGAAATAAAACATTCCAAAGATCCATACTAACTGAAAAACATATAACATTGAAACCATTATTCCATAAACATAGTTGAAACTTTTGAATAATTTTAATACCCCCTTATACAACACTTTATAATTAACAACTTAAAAAACCACTCTTTCTTCAAAAAAAATCTTTATACTGATGATCCTGAGTCTGATGGATTGGTCACTAGTTTATTTTAATGGATTTGTGTCAAGAATTTTCCAATGAATTGGTATCAAATATAGTCTGATGAATCAACACCACTTCTTGTCCAATGAATCTTGACCTAATTTTAAAATAATGAAACCTAATGAAAATGTTTGAATACATTGTGTATCTTTATCAAGTTGATCAGTATATGAATTTATTACACGTATTAGACCCAAAAAACTCTACTTCCTTGTCTACATTAACAAAATTTCTTAAATCTAATTTATTGGTGGAATACTTCATTCGATAGACTGGTATCAACAACTTTCAACTTCCCTTCCTTCAAACAATTTCATATATGGTGATCATTACAAATATGAACTGAGACCTGAAGGCTTCAACTTCACAAACTTTATTATTCCAAAAACTTATGCTTGTTCATGACTTACTCAAGGATTTTATAACATTTAATATCTATATAACATCATTTTACTCACATTAGAAAGTTCATATTATTTTCCATCCTTTCAACATCTTATATGTTTCCTCTAAACCTCAATCAGATTTCCAAAACATGGACATCTTTTATTCTTTTTTTTTCATAAGGATTGCATCACAAGTTTCCCAGAAAACTTATAATTTATGATAACTCTAAATCATAAGATCATCATCAGATTTAGTATGGATACTTTTAGAATCTGATACACTTTCTTATGCTGATAAAAAATTTCTTTCCGGACACAAGGTGAGTTCGAAAAAAAACATCTTTCACAAAACTTCTTCAGAACAAAAAACCAAAACCATGGAACATTCTTATAAAAATTGTGTCTAATTTTATTGATTACTTTTCAACCTTTCATTCTATTCTGATTACATTTAAACCTTTCATTCTTTTATTCTGATCACCAAAAATTTCTAATTAATGTGATTTCCTTTCTTGACAACATATTCTTCATATTGATCTATTGACAATAAATACAACTAAAACACAACTTGGTCCTAATATTTTTTATAATTAGTGCATGGTTAGAAAAATATATAGACCAACCATGTGAAGTGTGCTACTTTGGATAGTGAAGGTTTCATGGTTGTTACATGGTTTGGCCAACCGTGTTTCCAAACCATGCATCTCATTAAAGATAGACAATTAAGATTTCAAACTCCTAATTGCTTGGGAGGGCATCCCCCTCTTCCTCCTCCCTCTCTCGCATGAGACCAAGGGGATTACCCTACTTCCTCTTCAATTTGGGGTATTCTTGGTGTATTTATTATTTATTCTTGTTGAGTTCGTCCCTCTAATAGCCTCCTCTCCCCTAATCCTCTTTTCCACTCTAATTTTCTTCTTATTCAGTTTAGAGTTCATAAAAAATTCCAGTAGATCATGGTGGAATCATCTTGAGATAATGATGCTTACATTTTTCCTTGCTAGAGGACATCTTGAGACAACCTATTCATGCTGTCACCCATAGTTTTGATAGAGATATGTTTATGTATAATTTTTTAAGGTATTTGGGCTAAATTAAATGATCTTGATTATGGTTTTGGTTCCATTTGATAGGGATTTGTCCGAGTTCAATTCTAAGAGAATGGAATCAACCCATTGAGGAGGTTGGTCATGGTTTAGGTGTGGCGGGAGCACCTGATGAGTAGTTAAGAATTTATTCCTAAGTGTAGTTGATTGATTAATTGGTTATAACATGTTAAATCAATAATAATTTGGTTATAATTAAATAAATTGGTTTGTTTATGTGAGTTAGGGCCTCAGGTGATTGGACAACGATCATTTGGGTTTGGACGATCCTAGATAGTAGTTTTAGGCTCCATTTTAAGAAGGTAATGGTTTGTAAACAAGGTATATGGTCAGTGGTACTCTCCCAATGCTAGTATGCATGTTTTTTATATTCACATACATATGGTTATTCCACTGAGCTGTTGATCTTAAGACAAGTTAAGTTTGAGTTGTTTTTAATGAAAAAAATAATTTTACTCTTAACTAAATTCCCTTGAATCAGATTCACAGTGTTCTAAGACCCTAGTGGACTTTAAAAATTGATGGTTTAGCTCAGTTGCTGATGGATTATGCCTTAATTATTATGGTATTACTTGGTCACTGATACTATTAGGAGTGTTGTTTTAAAATTTTATGAATGTGATGATCTAGGATGAATGGCCTAGTAGTTGTCCATGTGAGACCTATTAAATTCCCTATGAATTTAGGAAAGTGATATGGCTATGGGGTGTTCATTCCCACTGAGTTATGGTGACCTGGGTGGTTAGACCCCCTTTGGGTTTACTAGTGTGTTGTTGACCCTAGTGAGAGGGTATTTGTGTTTCTTTTGTAGATTGGGGATGGTATTTCCCTTGGGTGATTGATTTTTATTATTTTATTTATTATACATGTGGTTATAAAGTGAAGATTACAATGGGTGGGAATTATTATAAAGGAAAACACTCTCATGGGTGGCTTTGAATGCTTCATAGAGGGAGGTCATGAGTACTCTATATGGGGAGGTCGTGAATAATCCCTTTGAGGATGTTTCGAATACTCTCTATGAGAAGGTTGTTAAAACTCTCTATAGGAAAGTTATGAAAACTCCCTTTAGGGAGGTTCATGATACTACTGGTAGGGATTCCAAGGATTTAGAGCTAGGATTTCCATGGTTCCAGGTAGAGGACAATGTTCCTACCACATGTGAGCTACTAGGGATTGTGGGGTCCTTGGTAGTTGTGGAAGAGTCACTTGCATCATTGGGTATCAAATTTTGAGACCACTATATATAGGGATGGAGCATTCTCCAAGTTACTATACTAGAATGAAGATTAACCCATATCATTATACAATATACTAGGGTGATCTTAGCCCCCCAAGTCATTAAAACTATATACTAGGGTGAAAGACCCATGAGTTGTTATGATGGTTGGTGTGATCATTGTGACATGCTCTGAGAAACCCTGACATTGGCCAAAGAATGTATGGTTGATCGAGGTTGAAAACCTAGGGATTAATGATGGTTTATTTGGATATTTATTTATTTATACTAGTTTACTTATTTATTTAGAGCATGTCACATTTACATATAAATTTGTTTACTAGCTATGTGTGAGACTAAATTGGTGGTTCCCTACTAATTTATATACTCACACCCTTATTATGCCACCATTTTACTTTAGTACCTTATCATCTCTCACTAGTCTATAGGTATAGGTTGGGTAGGGACCCATATTTTCTTGATCGAGCTGGAGCATCTTAGATAGGATTTGGAGATAGGGATGATGTGAGGCCCTAGGATTATAGTGGAGCCTCCTATATTTTATATTCATTTTTTTATTTATTAATTTTTTTGTTATATATTTTATCAGCCCAGTGGGTGATTTGTTTTTCATGCTTGTATGATTGTATTTAATTTTATTATAGAATGATCAGTTTATCTACTATTTATGAGTACGGATGTGTATTATTTTTGGTTATTTTATTGTTATTGCACACTCTAATTTAGGGGATATAGTATCCTCATTATACCACATTATACCCTCACTACTAGTTGATAGCCTCTAGTATATGAGGAGATGTGATTGTGGTCATGTGGCACCACTGGTCTGGTTACTATTCATAGAGAGTTGAGATGAGATGTTTCATAGTGTTATCATAGGTGTTTTTATTTTTATTTATTATTTTGGAAGATGTTAGAAAAGAAACATAGGAATGTGTCAAAGCTTGTGATGGAACCCAGACTAATGCATTATGAAAACCTATTCCAGTGGAAGTCCAGGTTATCATGGGTATGGGATTGATGTTATGGATTTTTAATATTGTAGTTACTTTATTTTCACCTAGATTGATTCACATAATGTTCAATATTGATGATTTCTTATGGGGGACCTTTGTCCAGTGGAAATTGTCCAGTTACTAGATTTGGCTATTGAACCATAGTGGAAACATGAGTCTCATGCACCATGGTTAGGAGCATAGGTTTCACATGACCTGTAGGCATGCTAGTATGTTTTTTTATAATTGATGATAGGGGTATAGATATTTAAAGTGTCAAAAATAGGTCATATGATGGTTTTATATATAATTTCTTGGTGGAATTATACTCAGCTAGAATGAAATGTATATGAATTTCTTCAGATGGAAGGTTATGTGGATCTATGGTGAGATGCTCATTGATAGTGATGATGAATTTTAATGTGCATCGGAGGTGCGGTGACCCTAGTAGGTCGACATGAGAATTGTATTCACTTATGATAAACCCATTCTGAGTGGATATTATTTATACCCAGTTACATATATTGTCAATAAAAACTATATAGTGTTTTCCCATATAGCTTGGAATGGAATTCTACCTAACAGAACCGTATGCATGTGGTTTATTGAATATTCTTCATCTCAGGTTGATTACAATTGTATATGTATATTACTATGTATGAGATTATGATTCTTGAGGGGGTAGTATTGTATAAGTATATTCTATGAGAATTGGTTCCCTAGTAGGTGGATGCTTTTGGCATATTATGCAAGTGTTATTATATGTGTGGAACCTATAACAAGGGTTTTAGAACGCGAGTTTCATAATGACCCTTGAAATGGAAACATGGAGGTGTTTTTGTGTGTTTTTTTATATGAGATATTATCTCTAGGTTAGGTGGTAGATCTTAGTGTTCATACAGATATGGATTAGGATGTTAGTGAGTCAGGTGATTTTGATGAGATGATGTGTGATGTACGAGGGTAACCTGAGTTAGGGGTTAGCCCGAGTTTTTGATTTTACGTATAGATGGTAAGCATAGGTAGGTTCTGGGGGATGATACTGGTGAACAAGAGGAATTACTAGAAATAAGACATAGACATGGTGACCTATTATATTCTTTAGATTAATCACCTTGAGTGCTAGCACTTTTTGGTATCAAGGCTGGCTTTGAGGGGTAGAACCATTTGGGTGCCTAACCCTATTGAATTTTGATGCACTTCAGATAGCATGGCTGGAGAATGGGTAGATGATTTTGGTTTTGGTATAGTTTTGAATGGAATCTAAGCATGTGGTTGAGATTCGAATAGTATCTATGCCTAATTTTGAAGAGGAGTAATAAGGTTACTCTTAGTTAAAAAAAGCTAACCAATGTGTGTTCCTTGTTAGTTTTTTGGGTGTGTGACCCTTGTTTTGATGGCATGCGACTCATGGGAGTGTGAATTTAGTTATGTAACTGAATGAAATAGTAATAAACACCTATTAGGTTTAGATGAAATCAAGGCAGTATTCATTGGATATATGTGATGCAGGTTGAGTTATGAATTGGTAAGTGGCCGTATGTGAGTCGAGAACTGATGGGTTGGAAACAAAATTATGAGTATGGAAGCCTGAACCTTGAGATGAGAATGGGAGGCATGTCCTCTATGATAAGTAGTTATATCATGAATAGACGGATTCAAATTTGGTAGTGTGGGTGAGCATGGATTAGGAGGAGCGTCACACGTGTTTTGAAAATGAGACTCATTAGGTTGATGCTCGAGGAGAGGTATAAAGTGATCCATACAGTGGAGAGTTCACCATCATCCATTTAGGGGCATGAACCTCATTATGATCCAAATTTGTCATATGTCGTGGATGATGTTAATGTGAGTTGAGAGCATGAAATTCTAACATTTTGAGTGATACTTGTGTATGAGTGAGAAAACCATGTCTGATCATTATTCATGGTAATTTATAGAGTGTAGTCCATGGTGATTGGGAATTGATTTAGCGAAGTGATGATAGATTTACTCCCATGGAGGGGGAAATTGTATCATTCATGAGTGATGTGGCCCTAGTTTTATAAGGGTCATGGTTTCATGTAGCTGGTAATGGAATGATCATTTTGGAATTATTATGATAGTGAGTAGGTAAATTTAACTCTATATGGATTCCTTGAAAATTCCAAATGAGAGTTTAGGTGTGGTGTTAGTTAGAGTCTGAGTAATGAAATTGGGCTCAAGGTGTTTTTTGGTGATCCAAGTATGGATCGAATTAGGGATGCATCAGTGCTTGTGACAGAGAATGATGATAAAATGGGATATTTAATGGTTTAACCCCATAATTTCACTAGGAATTGGGCATGAAATATAGTGAATGTGTTCAGATGATTATGGGATGCATCCCATATTCAAGTCATCATGATCAGGTGATGATAATGCATCAGCAGGTTCAACTGATCCTTTTTTGGAAAGGTTGGCCAGATGGGGTACGACTATCATTTTCATGTGTAACTAGATGTTGTGGTTTGGAAATGATATCACATACATAATTTTTGATGCAATAAGTGTTTTTTGAGGTTTGGACTAGTTTTTTCAAGGAAAATACAATGCGTATTCTGGATCATTTCATGGGCGGTGGAGAAATATCCAATTTAGTTTGAAATTAGGAATGAGTTTGGGTATTGGTGTTAGACCAGTGTTCTCACATGTATATAGTCATGGTGAGTTGGGAATCACATCAACCAAGTTAGTGGACCACTGAGAAGTTATTTTGATAGGCAATTTTGATGGTGGAGAGCATCATGATTCCAAACCAACAATTATGAACTGAGATTTATGGAGGGAAGTTTAATAATCATATTGATAAATAGACTAATACATGGTAGTTACTCAAGGTATATAGGTATGGTCGGGCACCATCTTGGTAGTTCACTGATGGTGGAAGATGGTGGGTCAATTTTTATTGAGTGGGTTCTGTGTGCTTGGTGCTACACTATTAGAGTCCATCCAACAATTTGAGTAGGATTAAAATGAATTGATGGTGAATTGGAGGCTAGGATAGGTTGGAAAGTATGGATGAATGATGTAACATCCCACCCCTTCCTCATTGGCTTAAGAAGGTGAATGAGGAGTTACTTGGCCTTAAGTGATGTTCCCAGGGTTCCAAAGGCTGGAAATAAATGCCAAGGGATTCAAGAATCATTGGGGAATGATTTTCCCCTAAGATAAAATCAACCCACCAAACAAGCCATTATAAAAAAACTACATGATGCATGTCAACAAGTCACCTAACCCATACATTTCCAAAATACAACCAAACTATTCCATAACAATTCCAAAAATCCAATACAACCAAACCAAATATTATAGTACCAAGTGGAAGAATACATAACCAGACCACAATGAACTAGGAAACCATCCATAGCTCCACACCATGCTCCATGATCCAAGCACCACAACATCACCAAAGCATCATGTCTAGCCGCTAGCAAAATGAGATGCTTTACGCTTACCTATGTCTCAGAAAAAGACATCTACAAAGGCATCAAAGTGCCAAAGCAGGGGGTGAGTACAAATAATCCATAGGTTTTCCCCAAATTAATTCCCTACAAACTCCACTAGGATAATACTATTAACAAATTTATATAAAATAGTTTATATAAAACATCAAATAGTTCAATAATTACTAATTATCCAAACACACCCTTACCAAGACACCTTACCCAGACCATGAAACCCAAGCGAAATAAAATCAACCATTCCATAAGACATTTCACCATTTCACATCAGCACAACAATTTTCACCCTGCATAACAACACACAACAAGGCAAACAACCACGAGGAACTTCTTATCAACATGTTTACTACTCCAAACTAGTGATACTTCCCGACCACTTATCCATAATGGTGGCCCTTCCATCCACTATACATAACCTTTTATAGTGATAATTCCCACCCAATTCACAAAAAATTAACACAATACATAATACTTGACCAACCAAAAAGCATAATCACACCAAGGCTACACATTATGCACACAACCATTTCAAACACACACCAAAACACTTTAACAAATCCCCCCATTTATTGAAAACACTCTTTAACCATTTTACATTCAAAACCAAATTTAAACTAAGAAAAATATTTATTGAAATTCATATTTCATAAAACATTTTCCACAATTCTAACCATTATCCATTTTAAAATTAACATTTTAAAATTACACAACAAAACCCCTTTTTGTAACAATGTCCCATTTTACCAAAAATCCCAAAATCATCATCAAATGGGTTTCCACTAAGATTCACACATCATATTCACAATTGATTTCAAGAAAAAAAATTAATTACAAACAAGGCCTCAAGTTCTAGAAAAGATGATTTGGGAGAGAAGCCACCTACCTTAGGGTTCTGACGAAATCGACCCACAAGTAACCATTCCACAAATCCAAGAGAACACTACACAAAAAAACTCTAGATCTCCTTCCATATCATAAAAAAGTCTGAATATCATCACTTAAGGAAAAAAACCTATATCTACACACAACTAATTTAGATCTAGAAAAATAGTAGAGAGGGAAGAGTATATCTAGAGAGAAACTAAGAAGAAACCAGGAGGAGAGACTTACCTGGGAGAAACCACCTTCAAAACACCTTGAAACCCCTTGAAATCCCTTCCAAATTGAGTGGGAGAGCACCCCTATCCCTTGAGAAGATGAAATAATATGTAGGGTTTGAGTGGGATAAGAAATGAGTGAGTTAGGGTTAATCCTAACTAACCCCGTATTTTAAAAAACCATTTTTAATGGGACACACAGTTAGATATCATGGTTAGTAAAACATTACACTAACCATGAGGATGATTCTTCATCAAATGAATCTCACACAACTTCACCGCATAGTTAAACAAACCATGTGCAAACTGTATGGAACCCCACAACCTCGAGGTGCACGGTTACCTGGGAATTCTACACGGTTTCCCCTAACCGTGCTCAAACCGTGCAACCCTAAAGATACCTCCAAAACTTTCCAAAACCATTCCAAACTCTCCCAAACTATTAAAAACTCATTCCAATAACTTTAAACACATAAAAAGTCATAAAAAAGTCTACATACGTCAAATTGGGGGTGCTAAATTCTCCCCAATATTGGACTTTCCATCCTCAGAAAGTAGAGAACCATCTATTTTCTGAAAGAGCTCAGGACATTGCTTTATCATCTCTTTCTCCCTCTCCCAAGTCTCCTCCTAAATCTTACCATGCTGCTAGAAAATATTAACTAAACTGATGATTTTACCATGCAAGAATTTATCTTTCCTATCCAAAATCCACACTGGCACATGCTCCAAAGAAGCATCTAGTTCTAGCTCAACATGATCCCAACAAATCACATGGTCACGATCCAGCTGATACTTTTTCATCTATGACATATGAAACACATTGTGCACCACACTAAACCGCGGTGGAAAATCCAACCGATAATCCAACTCTCCAAGCTGCTCAAGTATCTAAAGATTCCTAATATACCTCGTAGATAACTTACCATTATTTTTAAAGTGACAATTTCCCAACCTAGGAGAGATTCTCAAAAACACATGATCACCCACCTTGAACAACAATAGTCACTGACGATGGTCTGCATATGATTTCTGATAACTTTGAGCTGTCTACATCCTCTTCTTGATCAAATTGATATTCTACATAGTCTCTTAGACAAGGCCCTGTCCAATTATCGAAGTCTCGCCCGTTTCCACCCAACATAATAGAGAACGAGACAGATTCCCATACAATAGCTCAAATGGATCCATATGTATTGAATCCTGATAACTGTTATTATAGGAGAAATACACCAACGATAAGTGCTCCTCCCATGAAACAAAAAAATACATCACACATGACCTTAGAATATCCTCCAAAGTTTTTATCCTCCTCTCAGATTGGCCATCTGTCTGAGGATGATACACTGTGCTCATCGTCAACTGTGTCCCGAGGGCTTGCTGTAAGGATTTCCAAAAACTATATGTGAACCTTAGATCTCTATCTGATACAATCAAAACTAGAACACCATGACTCTTTACCACTTACCAGATATATATTTTGGATAGATCCTACACTGTATGAGATTCATGAATAGGGATGAAATGGGATGACTTTGTGAGCCGATCCACAATCACCCATATGGTATCGTGTTTCCTAACTATTCTCAGAAGACCTGTCACAAAATCCATCACTATTTGGTCCCATTTACACATTGGAATAGGAAAATATTACAATATTTCTACTGGCCACTGATACTCTGCCTTTAATTACTAATAAGTCAAGCATCTCGAAACAAACTCAGCCACTTCCTTTTTCATACTGGCCCACCAAAACTGTTCTTTCAAAGCCTTATACATCTTCTGAATTCCAGGATGGACAGCCCACCTATAATGATGATAAGACCTGAGTAGTTCCTCCTGACAAGCCAATGGTATAATCATCTGATTTTTAAAACACAAAATTGAATTCCCATTTAGTTCCTAGCCCTAAATGTTCTCCCCACCATTGACTTTTGACCTCATTTTGATACAATTGGAATCAGATGCCTGTGCCTCTTTCACCAAACCAACCAAGTCAGGAACCAAAGAAAATATAAAGAAGACTAATATGTCACCCTGGTCCTCATATTCCAACTGCATGTCAGCTATGACCGATATCAACTACCACTGATCCGATGCCTATTTCACCACCTAATCATATGATTTTCTACTTAATGCATCTGGAACCAAATTTCCCTTACCCGGTGCATACATTAAGTCAAAATCAAACATCTGGAGATATTCCATCCATCTCCTTTTCCTCAAGTTCAAATCTCTTTGTGAGAAAATATGTCTTATCTCTTGTGATTAGTAAACAATATGAATTTCTCACTGAAGAGATAATGATGCCACATTTTTAAAGTATTAATCACTGCTGCCACCTCCAAATCATGTGTTGGGTAGTTCCTATCATGCAGCCTCAAATATTGTGATCCATATGAAACCACGTGATCCCCTTTCTCAAGAACACACCCCAACCCTGATCTCAATGCATCATAGTACACAATTTACCCTTTCCCTGGTTTCGGAAAAACCAAGATTGGTTCTGATGTAAGGAAAATATTTAAATCTTCCAAACATTTATGACACTGCTCATCCCTTTGAAATGGTATATTATTCCTTTTCAAAGATGTCATTGGTGAGGAAAATCATGAGAAATCACAAACAAAATTTCAATAATACCCAGCAAGGAAAAGAAAGCTCCGTATCTTGAAAACATTCCTTAGAGGTTTCCATGAGATAAAAACCTCTATCTTTTCTAGATCAATAGAAACACCCTTCTTAGAAATAACATGGCCAAGGAAATTAACCTTCTATATCCAAAAATAACACTTTGAAAATTTGGCATACAACTGATGATCTCTCAAGACCCCTAACACTATCATGAAGTGCTTCTCATGATCCACCCTTGTTCTCGAATACACCAGTATATCATTAACAAATACCACCACAAAATAATCTAGATATCTATGAAATATCCAATTCATAAATTCCATGAACACTGATGGTTCATTCATTAGACCAAAGGGCATAACCACGTACTCATAATGGCCATATCTACTTTTGAAAGCTGATTTGCGAATATCCTCCTTCATGTCCCTCAATTGATGATATCCTGACCTCAATTCAATCTTGAAGAACCACTAATCTCCCCTCAACTGGTCAAAAAAGTAATCAATGCATGTAAGTGGATATCAGTTCTTTATCATAACCTAATTAAGTATAAGATAATCAACACAGAGACGCATAGTTCCATCCAACTTTTTAACAAACAAAACCGACACTGGCCACAAAGTCATGCTAGACTAGATGAAGCATTTGTCCTCTAACTATTCCAACTGCACTTTTAATTCTCACAATTTTGTTGGTTCCATATGGTAAGATAGAAGGGATATAATATTGGTCTCTGGAAGAATATCAATCATGAAATCCACTTCTCTTAGGGGTGGAAACCCTGATAATTCTTTGGGAAAGACATCCATAAACTAATCCACAACTACCGAAAACACCCTTTTCAAAACCTTCTACTGATGACAATGACAAATCCACTAACTGATATGAGATCATGCCAACATCTAGTGCCAAAAAATATATTGCACCTAGATTTTCACTCTTCTCCCCTCTAAAGAGGTGTTCAACACTATCCTCTGCCATAAAACTAATCATTCATGCATCGTAATCGATGCGGGCCTTAAACATCACCAACCAATCTATTCCTAGGATTATATCATAAGCATCCATCTCAAGCACTGAGAAATCCCATATTAATTCAATTTCATCCAAAACTAAGTTACACACTCTACATAGGAAGGCTCAACCCTCTCTTTGATCTAGAAAAGTTTTTAGTTTCAAGAAAGAAGGCATCATTTACACATGTAAACCCAACAAAATAACGATATAGGAAGCAATAAAATAATGTGAAGCACCTATATCAAATAAATATTGCATCAACGTGGAATTTAAAAAAATCATATCTCGCACCGTGGATGGTACTGACTGATCATCCTCCACAAACTGCTCAGCTCTAAACAACTTCTTACTTGACACACTCTACTCTTTATTACCCTGTTGAGGCATCATGGTATTCCAAGAATCACCATGACCCACTTTGCTTTGCTGAAGAGGGGTATGCTTGTACCCCCGTCCCATCAAAGAATAGGATGCTTGCGACCCCTGAGGAGTGTCACGAATACTCGACCTTGTATAATTCCAAAAATACCGCCAAATATTACCCATCTTCTTAAATTTATGACATGCTCTGGGTTGTTCTATACAATCCCACTTAATGTGTCCCATAGAGACACACTGAAAACATCCTGGCTTACTCAGAGGCTTCAGAGGAAGATTCACCGATCCTGACATCAGATTCTGAGCCATACTCCCACCCAATAAATAAGTGTCCCTCTTCCACTTGAACCCAACATTCGAGTTCCCACTATTTCTCATGGGTACTAACATGCTTCCCCCGCCTATAGACCCAAAAATATCTCACTCATCTACCATATCTCTATTCACCATTTCTGTGTAATCATTTATACACAACACCGCTATCTTGGAATAAATTTCCTACCTCAACCCAACATCAAAAATTCGTGCCTTCAACGATGTACTACCAACCACCTCGGGTGAAAACCACACTAAGTTCATAAACTTAGCCTCATATTCCATTACAGAAAGGTTATAATACTTCAAATGAAATAAATCCATTGTATGATGAATTATGAATGTATGATGGTAGAATTGTTTATTAAAAAACTCCTCAAAACCCTCCCATGTCACACCTTGGTCCGTCCAAGCTTGGATCACCAGCTCCCACCACTGAAGGGAAATATCTTCCAACATATACATGGATAAATTCAATTTCAACTGTGTTAGTGTTCCCAAGAATTAAAATATCTTATTTATTCTTTTCATCCATGCTTCAACCCTTTATGGATCTGAATCACCATTAAAAATAGGTGGATTATGCCTTTGAAACTGAACCTCATGATCCACATGCTTGGGTTCATCTTCTTTATTCCCACTTTACATATCTTGGAAAGCTTGCACTATACTTTGCACTAGCTACTAGTTCACCTGAGGCTCTGGTACAACCATATCTTTAGCAGCCTTCTTCGGTTGGTCTTTATGAAACCTACCCAGTGCCATTTTTATCTACACAAAACAACCATAAGTCCCACACCCATAGCATGAAAAGGATTATAATTCAAATTCACTTACATAAAAACTATCACAACCAGAATTTACACAAGTACACATTTCTCATGTTTCATTGTTTTAAAAAATCCACCATGTTATGAAAATAAACCCATTTTCAAAATACCACTAGTTCACATATTTCAAATCCTTCCATTTTAAAACCCAATTAATATTTTTCAAAATCCACAGATTTATATCTCCCCATAAATCATTATACCCCAATGAAATATGTATCCTAGTGGGAATTCATTTCTACCATGCATTCCATGCTCATCTCATTAGCTACACCCATGATAATGAGATATCCAATGCCTATAAGTATCTCGAAACCACTTATGTACCCAACTCCCTGGCAACTTGAAGTTCAAAATAAAATGGTTAGCTACATCCTTTTATGCCATACATTCCAAGTTCCAATAGTTATACACCTTTCTACCATCTCTACTCAAATAATGAACCAAGAATTAATGTCAACGCCAAGAACAAAAATTAACACCAAAGGACCGAACAAACTGATACCACTTGTAACGTCCCACCTCTTCCTCATTGGATTGAGAAGGTGGATGAGGAGTTACTTGTCCTTAAGAGATATTCCCAGGGCACCAAAGGCTGGCAATAAATTTCAAGGGATTCAAGAATCATTGGGGAATGATTTTCACTTGAGATAAAATCAACCAACCAAACATGTCATTATCAACAAAATACATGATGCATGTCAACAACCAATCCAACCCATACATGAAAAAAAGACAACTAAACTATTCCATAACAATTCCCAAAAGACAATACAATAAAACCAAATATCAGAGTACCAAGAAGAAGACTATATAACAAGACCCCAAAGAACTAGGACACCATCCGTATCTTCACACTAAGCTCCATGCTACAAGCACCACAATATCACCAATTCATCATGTCAAATCGCTAGAAAAATGAGATTCTTTACCCTTACCTGTGTCCTTAAAAATGAAATTTGAAAAAGAAGTAAAGTTCCAAAGCAGGGGGTGAGTAAAAATACTCAATAGGCTTTTCCCAAATGACTTCCCTACACACTCCACTAAGATAAAACTCTTGGCACATTTATATAAAACAGTTTATATAAAACATCAAATAGCTCAACAATTATCGATAAGCCAAACACACCCTTACCAAGACACCTTACCCAAACCATGAAACCCAAGGGAAAGTCAAGAAACCATCCCATAATCCATTTCACCATTTCACATTATCACATCAATTTTCATCTTTCATAACAACACACAACAAGGAAAACAACAGCAGTGGAACTTCCCGTCCAAACCCGTTTACTACTTCTCTAAACTAGTGGTACTTATTGACAACTTATCTATAATGGTGGACCTTCCATCCACTATCCATCACCTTTTATAGAGATAATTCCCACCCACTTCACACACAATCAACACAATCAATAATACTTGACCAACCAACAAGCATAAGCACAACAAGTCCACACATTATGCACTCAACCATTTTCAAAAAATGTCAAAACACTTTAGTAAATCCCCCTATTTATTGAAAACACTATTTAACCATTTTACATTCCAAACCACATTTAAATGAATAAACATATTTATTGAAATTCATATTTTATAAAACATTTTCCATAATTCTTACCATTATCCATTTTAAAATTAACATTTTAAAATCACATAATAAAACCCCCTTTAGTAATAATGTCCCATTTTACCCAAAATCCCCAAATCAACACCAAATGGATTTAAACTAATATTCACACATAATATTAACAATTAATTTCAAGCAAAACAAATTAATTGCAAACAAGTCCTCAAGTTATAGCAAAGTGGAGTCGAGAGAGAAGCCACCTACCTTAGGGTTCTGGCGAAATCAACCCACAAGAAACCACACCACAAATCCGAGAGAACGCTCCACCAAAACCACTCTATATCTCCTTAACTATCATAAAAAAGTCTTAATATCATCACTTAAGGCAAAAAAACCCTATATATACACACAATAGATGTAGATCTAGAAAACCGAGAGAGAGGGAAGAGTAGATCAAGAGAAAAACCAAGAAGAAACTAAGAGGAGAGACTTACCCGAGAGAAACCTCATTCAAAACACATTAAAACCCCTTCAAATCCCTTAAAAATAAAGTGTGAGAGCACCCCTAGACCTTGAGAAGATAAAATAACATATAGGGTTTGAGTGGGAGAAGAAATGGGTGAGTTAGGGTTAATCCAAACTGACCCCATATTTTAAAAAACCACTTTTAATGGGCCGCATGGTTAGCTCTCATGGTTAGGAAAACTGTGTGCTAACAATGAGGATGATACTTCCTCTAAGGAACCTCTAACAACCTCCCCAAACATTTATACAAACCGTGCGAAAACTTTACAGAACCCCACTGCCTTGAGTTTGACGGTTACTTGGGAATTCTGTACGGTTTCCCCTAACCGCGCTCAAACTGTTCAACCCTAAAGTGGCCTCCAAAACTTTCCACAACCATTACAAACTCTTCCAAAATATTCCAAACTCATCACAAGAAATTTAAACACATAAAAAGTCAAAAAAAGGCTACATACCTCAAACTGGGGGTGCTATAGATGACCACTAGGAATTCTTTGGGATGAAAATCATTATGGTGGGGAGTTTGTAATACCCTGTGTGTATATATGAGTCTTGGAATTCAAGAGAAACTTGAATTTTTGAATTAATTTATGGTCCATTTTTAGAAATTATATTTGTATTTAGAATCCTAGATTTTGATCATCTTAAGACAATGTTTTTGGGTACGGTTTGAGGCCTGAGAGGTGCCATGGGTGCTTGGGTGAGTCTTGTTATCTTTGGTGTGAAATTTTTAAGTTTTTGGAGGGTCTCTATTTATAGAGCATGGTTTGGTGTGAACAATTTAGTAGAAACCATAAAACACCCTAAGTGTGAGGAGGTTTCAACTTCAGTTTCTAAGGTGAACAGTTGAGTTATATGGTCAACACATGGTTAAGGGTTAACTGTGTGAGATCTCAGAGAAAATTATGTGACTTAGTTTGGACTTGGGGCTTGTCACATTGTTTTTGTGTGATTGTAAACAAATCATGCATAATATTATAGAGGTGGTTTTTATGGTTGGTTCTTGATTGTAAAATTGTGTAGACCAACCATGTGAAGTGTGATAAGTTAGAAATAAAGGATATATGGTTGGCATATGGTTTATAAAACTATGTAGCCAAACCATGTGTCTCATAAAAGAGGGAAAATTATTATTTCCCCCTCCTAATTTATTAATAGGGTAGACTCCCTCTTCTTCCTCCCTCTATCATGTGCAGACAAGGGGTTTCCCCTCCCTCCTCTTCAATTCCCCTTTGATTTGGGGTATTGTTAGAGAGATTCTTGGTGGTTCTTGGAGAGTTAATTCCTTCAAGGTTCTCCTCTCCTTTTATCCCCCATTATCCTATAATATTATTCTTTTACAATTTAGGGTTCATATATTATTCCACTGGATCATGGTATAACCATCCAGAGATGATAGTTATTTTATGAAGCCTAGCTATAGGACATCCCGAGACAAAATTTTCACTTTCTATCATCATTTCTATGGAGGTATGTTTTTATATGAGTTTTTCAAGGGGTTTTTGGTAAAATTAAAGTATTTTTCCGATGATTTTGGTTCTAATTGATAGGTATTTGGATAGGGTCGGTGATAATAGCATGGTAGAAATCTTATGAGGATGGTTGGACTTAGTTTAGGTATAGAGGGAGCTCTCGATGAGTAGTTAGGAATTTATGACTAAGTGGAGTTAATTGATTAACAATTTTCAAATTGTTTAATTAATTATAAATTGATTATAATTAATTAATTTTTTAATGTGATTTTGGGAATTAAGATATTAGAAGAGGATTAGTTGGGCTTGGATGATCTTAGGTATTAGTTGTCGGGCTGTGCTTTAAAAAGGGAATGATTTATAAAAGAGGAATGTGGTCATTAGTACTTTCCCTATGGTATTATGCATGTTTGTTATGATGCATGGATATGTGGTCATTCCACTGACATTTTTACCTTAATAGAATTTAATTTTAAGTTTCTTAATTTAAATTAATATATTTAATTAAGAAAATAATTGTCCTCTTAACCAAATTCCCTTGACTATGATGCATAAAGTTATAAATCCCCAATTGGACTTAGGAACTAGCTATTTCTCCTCAGTCACCAATGGTCTAGCCCTTAATTATTATGGTATACCCCAACAACTAAGACCATTATGAGTGTTTTTTTAAATTTTATAAATTTTATGAGTTGTAATGAATATCTTAGGGGTCGACCATGTGAGACTAAAGAGATTCCCTATGCCTTTAGGAAAGTGAGATGACTGTGTAGTGTTCTTGACCCACTGAGATATGGTGACCTGGGTGGGTTGACCTTGATGAAACTTAGGGGACCCTAGTGTATTGCTGAGCCTAGTGAGAGGGTGTTCATGTTTCTTTAGTAGACTAGGGATGGGATTAACCCATTTTTCTTGAGTTTTTTATTGATTATGCATGTCATGATAAAGTGGAAATGCCAATGGGAAATATTTATTATAAGTAGAAAAAAAGCTAATGGGTAGTCATAAATACTCTCTATGGGGAGGTAATAAATACTATATATAGGGAGATCATGAATAATCCCTATGGGGAGGTCCTGAATACTTTCTATAGAGATGTTGTGAATAATCCCTACAGGGAGGTCACAAAAACTCACTGTGAGAAGGTCATGGAAACTCCCTTTGGGGATATTAGTGATACCACTGGTGGGTCTACCATGGATTTGCTGCTATGATTTCCTTGGTTCTAGGAAGAGGATGAAGTTATCACTATGTGTGAGATTTTAGGGATTGTGGGGTCCTTGGTAGACATGGTTGAGTCTCTTATATTGCTGGGGCTTATCTTCTAAGACCACTACATTATGGGATGGATTAGTCTTTGGGTTGTGATATTGAGATGGAGCTTACCCCAAATCATTATAATATATATATAGGTGACATTATCCACTAGGTCATTAACACTATATATCAGGATGAAAGACCCCCTGAGTTATTATGATGGTTGGCACAGTCATCAAAATGTTCTCAAAGACACATCGATACCTTCTGAAGAAGGTATGGTTGATCAGGGTCATAGACTTGAGGATCGATGAAGGTTTACCAGGTTATTTATTTATCTCTACTATTTTAATTTTTTATTCAGAGCATATCGCATGCACATATCACTGCATTTATTAGCTATGTATGAGACCACATTGGTGGTTACCTACCAAGTTATGTACTCAAACCCTGCTCAGGTCGCCATTTCACTTTAGTACGCAAGAATCTCTCAATTATTTATAGGCATAGGTTGGATAAGGACCCAAATTTTCTTGATCAAGCTGAATCAACTAGTTTGGGATCCAAATATTGGGATGAGGTGATTCATAAGGATTATAGCATATACTCCTATATTTTATTTTCAATTTTTTTACTTATTCTTTTATTTTTGTTGTATATGTGATCATCCCAATGGGTGATATGTTTTTTATGCTTGTATGACTACATTTCGTTATATTATAGCATGTTAACTTTACATATTATTTCTACATATTATGATGTGTATGTTTTTTGGTTATTTTATTATTACTAAACACTCTAATAAAAGGGTTATAGTATCCTCATAGTATCACCTTAGACCCCCAATACTAGTTGACAACCTTTGATGTATGAGGAGGTGAATTCGAGGCCACATGGCACCACCAGTCTGGTTACTATTCATAGTGATCCAAGTTGGGATGTTACATATATGAAATTAATCTCTCCAAAATTATTTAAGATAGTGGAATCATTGTGTTTCTATGATATATGAAATTTCATTTTAATTTAGTGTAATATATAGATATGGTTTGTGAATATGGAATTCATGATGAACATGCTGTGATAAATTTTGATGAAAAAATAAAGTATATTAATAATGAATTAAATGTTGATAAAAAAATTACAAAACATTAATTAGAAAATAAATATCATATTTAATCATTAATTCTATTTTTATAACCAATCGTATAGTGTGGTGATGAAAAACGAAATATGTTTCTCCATAGAGGTGGTTATCCACAAATACACAAAGATAATGTTTTTATTTTATTTAGAATGGTAGAAAGGTAAAAATGGTTTATCTTTTTAAATTCTTAAAATTTTATAAATATCATATTTATTTATTAAATATACTTTTATAACCATCCATGTATGGGGGTGATGAAAAATATATCACATCATTCATGGAGACAGTAGTCTGCACATACACATAGATGATATTTTTATTTTTTACAATGGGAAGAGAGGAAGGTAGATAATGATCAATCCATAAATATAATAACATTTGAATATAATAATTATACTGATGTTATTATTTTAGTATGGTATAATATACTTCGATTTATAATAAGACAACTTAATGAAATAGAAATAAAAAGGAGTGATTTGGGAATTTTTAACTTACTCTTTATAATAAATGCTTTGAAAATTAGAATAATTATTTTAGGTATGGTCTTTTGAGGAGACCATAACCTCTAGGATTTCTCTAATATTTTTAGGGATTAATTTTGGTAGAATTTTGTTGAACTAAGGGGCTTATGGTTTGAGGATAATTGGGATGCTAAAAGGATCCTTTCATAAGTGAGAGGAGTGGCCTTTTTTATAATAAGAGTTGCACTATTCAAGGAAAGTGGCTAAAAAAGTGGGAAATAATGAAAAAGGGATGATTTAAGGACAATAAAGGTCTTAAACACTCATTTAAGACATTTTTTTACTTGTTTTAGGTCTTTTACCATTTGATTTAACACTTCTACCATTTTGTATTTTATCGTAGTAAATAATTGTTACCTAAAAAATTATTTTATGGATAAAAATAAAATGGTCCTTATTACATAAGTTGAACCTTAATATTTAAAATATGAAATAAATTTTATTATATATAATTTCTAAACATGATAAAAATTAATTGTAAAATAATAAATGTATAACACATTAAAAACATTTTTATTGAAAAATATAACTTAAGTTATAAAATTTCAAATATAGTTTTATAAATTAAACATAATATTTTTAAATATAAAACTTTACTTATAAAATACATATTTGTTAAATAAAAAATGTTTCATAAATTTTTAATTCATGCTTATATCCTAATGATTTCATAGAAGTCATGGTATTTTTAAAAACATGTTTTTTGAATTATTCACTTAAAAATATTTTTTAGAAAAATATCAAAAAATATTCATAAGATGATATTTTCATGATAAATAAAAAAATGAATTTAGTTTTTAAAATTAAAATTCTAAAATTCAGAATTTCAACTTTTAAATGTAAATATAATATATAATGAAAATATCTTTTTATTGGAAAATGATTTTTCCCCAATATTAATTATTCTTATTATTATTTTCTATCAATTACTACTTAAATAAGAATTAATATATTTGTTTATAATTTAAAACATAACATTAGATTAATTATTTAAAATCACTAAATTTAATTTAATTTGATAAAAATTACACAAACCTTGTGAAAATAATTTTTGAAAATAACTCTTTTACCATTATTGTGGTAATTAAGTTTAATCTCATCAACTTGTTTTTATGAATAAAAATTAAATTGACCATATTATATAATTTGATCATTTTGATTAAAAATATTAAAATTATTTTATTAAATTCATTTTTTAAAAGTGATAAAAATTAATTTTAATATAAGAACACATAATACATAAATTGTTTTAAGAAAAATATATCTGCTAAGTATAAAATGAATTTATTAATTGTACAGTGATAAATATTTTATGGATGTTAACTTATTTTATTATATATATTATCATTAAATTAAAATAATTTATTTAACCACAATATAATAAAATGCATAGCGTATAAAAATAAATTTTTTAATAAAATATATTCTTGTGCAAAAAAATATTTTATTAATTATTTAGCTACACTAATTAAATTATATCAATGAATTAGTATTGAAAATGACCTTAATTTTTATTTATAAATATATTTCATAATGTGGTTACCTATAATTATACCTACCAAGTTAATGAACACATTTTAAGAGTTATATATAATACTTATAATTTTATCTTAATAAAATTCATAGAAATTTGTTTTAGTTCAGTGTTACAAGTGAAACAAGCTATCAAAAAAAGTATTTATTTAAAGAAAAATTGATACTAAAATATTAGGGTGCTACACTAAGATACACAATATATTCTAGGGATGAATAATTAGAAAAGAAATTCCATGCATAATATTCTTTGGATGTATATGTAAGTTTTTCTACTCCTAGAGAAGTGTAAACCAACAAAGGAATGGATTGTGTAAGTTTTTTTGGAGCATGAATAAGTTTTATAGTCATGTATACTATATTTTTTAGACTATATAAATTTGGAAAATGAATATAACACTATAAAACATGTAACATTTTTGATGTTACATAAGATATTATTCTCCCAGAAGAACTTAATTATGGAAAAGGGAAAAAAATTTATGCAATGCATAATTTTCTCAAAAATCATACGTAAGCATTTCAAATAAATGCATAAGTTTTTCTACTAAGTTTGTGAGAAAATATTTTATGGCCAAAACCCTATGTAGTATATAAGGTTTCATAGTATTATATTAATATGATTTTTGTATAATGAAATATTCTGAAGAAGATATCTAACTTTGATGATGCTGTGTTATTATTTAATGTTTTAAATATATTTATTGAGGTTATTATCATGATTCAAGCTACTAGTTTTAGTGTTAATTAATGAATATGGATTTTTTATATGTCATAAAAAAAATCCATGTCATGAATATTTCTATGGATAGATAATATTAAGATGGTTATGGAGTTTGAGATACCGTTACACCATAAGGAGAGTTTCACACTATAGTTCCATGTGGATTAAAATGTTAACTATTAATTATAAAATATGATTGATAATATAGTCAAACTCAAATAAATAAGTCTGTGTATTTTTTTAAAGAATAAAGACCATGATTGTTTTGAAGGAGGTTATAGAGATTATAGATAAATAAAAACTATAGGATTTTTTGGTTTTAAATTAAAAAAGTTTCTATTTAAAAAATATGGAAAATAACTCAAGATAAAAAAATAGAAGTACCTAATACCTCTATGGTCACCATCGAAGAAAAATAGAGGAATTATAGTGTAGTTATGGTGTAATACATTTTGAATATCAGGAAGAAAAGGTGGAGATGAAGTAAATCATAGACACCCTTACTATTTCATATTTATTATTCTGATTCTTAAACAATATTGTAAGCACCCTGTATATTACATTCAATTTTTAATCCCTTGGCTTAAAATAGTACATGGGAAGTCAAGAAGAGGAAGTTCTCCTAGGATAGATAGTAATCTCTTCCTAAAACCTTGTAACATCTATAATGGATAGTGTTACCTCCTAGTACATTGACACACTATCAACATATAGTCTAGGACTTGATGTATTTTTTGGTGATGTGCATAGGATACACATAAGTGATGTCTTTGAGTTATTCATGACTTAAGTAGATAAAAATATATGTATTTTGATACCAAAGCTTAAAATTCATTGTCTAGTGCACTATCAAATTGGATCTATATAAATTTGATGATTTTCGCTACCATTAAATCTTTATGGGATAAGTTGGATAACATTTATAAAGGGTAAAATAAGGTAAAGTAGGAAAATATTCAAGTCTTTCATAATAAGTTTGATAATCTAGAGATGTTTACTGATGAAATTTTAGATGGATTTTTTAATCACATCACTGAAGTGGTTGGAGAAATTTGGGGAATAGGTGAGGAAGTGAAGGATATTGAAGCTATAAATACGATCTTTAGGAGGCTTCAACTCCTATAAATCCCAAAAAAGTATATACACTTGAGAAAATAAACATGGACGACCTATCACTAGATGGATTACACAACATTTTAGTGGTATATGAAATGTGAGTCAATCCAAAAGAAATATATAATCATACAAATAAGGAAATGGAATTCAAATCCATGGGTAATCTTAATATCAATAAAAATGGAGATGAAGAGGAATGTATTGATGATGAGTTTCTATATTGGTGGAAAAAAAATTCAAAAGGGGAAGGGTATATTTGAAGGAAAACTACCCTTATCTTGTTTATAATGTAGAAATGTTGGAAACATTGTATCAAGGTTTCCAAGGAGATTTGATGGTGTTAAAAATGAGATTGAAACTATACCAAATCCATGAAGAAGTTTCCCCCTAAAATAGATTTCAAACCATTAAATTCTTCCATGTAGAAGTTTCATAGAAATATAACAGTGATAAAGGAAGAGTAAGATGATGAAGATTACATATAAGAAGTATTAACTAAATTTAAATCAATACATAATATTACATGATGGTCACCTTTGAAAAAGAAAAATTTGAGAGAGATAATTAAAATCAAACAGAATGTGTTATAGATATCAAGGTGGAACTTGAGGGATCCCTTGAAGAGATTGATATTAAAATAAATAAAATTAAAAATCTGGTGCATTGTTAAAATAATATTTAGTATTTGTTGATCAACTTAAGGCTGAGATATACCGAACATAAAGGGATATATAAGATCAATCAAATAGTCTTGAAATCTTAGAAGATGTCCAAATGAGGATAAAAAAGTGTTGAGAAGATTATGGATAAACAAACACATAGGAATATGGAAAAAAGTGGTAACAGTTGTGATGTTGAGACATCAGATGATGGAAAAAAAACCTTTCAGAATAAAGAAAAGTAGAAGATTGTTTATGATGATGGAGTATATAAAGTAAACACTTCACCAGTTTGGTATGAAGGGAAGAAAAATGTGAATAATAGTCCTTAAACCTTGATAAATAATCAATAACCAAGAATATTTTCAAAATATATAAACATATAGAGATGCGATGGTGGATATATATTTCTACTAATGAAGTGCTAGTTTTGTGGCTATATTGGACACACTATTTCATATCATGGAGATGTGAAGATTTACTTGGAGGGAGAATAACCTAAATAATAATGAATCTATATCCTTTAACATAAGGGAAAAATTATTTTTGTTTATATTGCTATTAATTTTCTAACTTTATTCATAAATAAGTTGACTATAAGAAAAGTAGAGATGGTCATTATGACCATGGGATTCATAGATAAATGGTTACCAAGAAACCTAATGAGATTCTATTGGGTAGCATATTTTCTCTATTGTAGGAATAAGAAGATTATGATTACCCTATATGAACTAGAGAAAGAAAGGAGATGATATCTAATATCTTATCTCATTTGGGAATCTATTATAAGGAAATGAAGAATATAGAAAAGAAAAAACTGGTTAAAGTTTATTACAAAGAAAAAACATTAATATTGGTCATAGTGAAAAAATAAAGAGGGATCTTAATTTAGTTTCTAATAAAATTTCTATTAAAAACAATTTTAAACCTCATATCCCCCAATTTGATAAAATTCCTAGTTACAAAAATATAATTATATAATCTGATCTTAAAAAAAGATTCTCAAAATCACAATCATAGCTCAGTTAAAATACTTTTAAAAATAATTTATCTTTTGAAACTAATTTACTCATATCAAACACTATATACACAACTGAAAATATGACATTCAACAATTATAGTAAAGGGTTTTGTCAGCACTTAAAAATTTATTATATTGAAAGTGATGTTAAAATCCACCCTTTATCAGTGCTAATTTTTTTGATAAAGGGTGCCTTATGATTTTTTAGCACTGATAAAGTGTGCATTTAAAATTTCTAAAATAATCATTGATAAAGGCACCCTTTATTAGTTCTAAAAAAGTGCATTTAAAAAAATTTGAAAAAAATTATTATTTTCACACACCCGCAACACCCCCTTTCTCAGCGCTTATAGCCCCCCATTGTTAGTGCTTTCCACTTCCCAAAAACTATCACACACCCCCTACCTTATCACTATAATGATTTCCCAAATACCTGTGCATGCCTAGATTTGATCCCTTGACCCCCCTTATGCGACTTGACTCCCTTTTCTAATCTACAATGCATGATTTGTTTTATATTTTATGACATTAATATTTATTTTTATATATTTAGAAGTGTATGATATATATATACACAATTACATTTATTTAAATATATTATATATTAATACTCATTTATATATATTATAATATAAATATATGTTTATTAATACACACATATATGTATATATAAACATTATATATACATATTAATGCATTTTTATAAGGTAAATAAAATGGATAATTTTTTATTAAAAATAAAATGAATAATAAATATATATTTACATTTTATTTATATATTTAAAAATATATTTTTACATAAATATGTTTAAATATGTATATATACAATTGATTTATTATAAGTAAATATAAAAAAATATTCTTACATTTAATTATAAATGAAATTAAATTATTAAAAATGATAAAAATTTAAAACCATAATATCAATACTAATGTAATCCATAGGAATAAATTTAGTCTCCACCGAAAAAATATAATAAGACCCTCTTAAAAAAGGTTGAAATACCATCAAATGTTAAAAAACTGGGATACGTCGATAAAAAATCAATTTTGAAGGCCTTCTAGGCCTTTTTTTGGCATGAAAAAAAGCGACTAAGGTTTCCTAGTTACCAAGTCCTAGATCTCTTCATAATCTTTGATTTGATATGTGGTTAAGCCTAAAAAGACACCCGAATAAAAAGTTATGGCCATTTGAAGTTTAAGTAATGTTTTCAACTTATCTTAGACCATTCATTAATTCATTTAATTTTATTTTATCCAATTATTATTAAATGAATATTACTTAATAATAATTACAAAATTATTAATTAATAATATTTTTTAGTTATTTTATAGCCCATTTTTACTAAATATCTTATATATTAAGTGTAAATGTGTATTTAGTCTTATCCAAAACATATTTAAAAAATATATATTATATTTATATCAATATAAATAAATTTATACATTAATATATTATTTTTTATGAAACATTTTTTTTATGAAATATTTTTTTATGAAATATTCCCTTTATCAGTGCTTAAAAAAGAATTGATAAAGGGGGGTCTTTATCGGTGCTAGTAAAAAATCACTGATAAACCCCCCCTTTATCATCACTTTTTTACTAGAACTGATAAATGGTCCACTTTATGAACACTTTTTAGTAGCACTAATAAAGATCCCCCTTTATCAATGATTTTTTATTAGAGCTGATAAAGGGACCCCTTTATCAGTGCTTTTAGCTAGCACTGATAAATCCTAGCGATGTTAAAGGCTGAATCTACAGTAGTGATATAAAACACTAATTTAAGTTAGATATCATAGTAAAATTTTGTTTAATAATCCATAAAAAATAATCTGGTTCAATTTAAAGAAAAACAAAACAATCAGATCATAGAAAATAAGATACAATAGAATTTTAAATAGGGGGTTTAGTCTCAAGATGAGACCTAATCCCCTTCACATAGAAATCACATGCTTCTCAATAGTTTATTATAAAATGAATTGATCTAAAACTTGGATTGTGTTTTAAAAACAATAGCACAAAAGGCTATCCAGGTACAAAGCCTCTTCCATAGTTATACATGGGATAAAAATAAATACAGGTCCCACATGACATCTTTCACAATTATACATGGGAATACAAATGAAAAGAAATGAGAGATATTGTTAAGAATTTTCCAGTTTAGTGAAGGAGACTATGTTTTGTAGAAAAGTAGAGTAAAACAAAAACACAACTCAAAATGATGCTAAAATAGAAAGAGAAAGAGATGATAGATGAGAAAATGTAGTGCTTATCAATCCGATTAGATTTAGTTGTTTAGGATTCCTTTAATATTTCTTTGAAAGTATATTGAACAAGTTACATAGTAAATTTATAAAAATAGTGTGTTTTAGAAGACTAGGAATGTCTTATGTTTTCAGTATACAATTTTCTTGGGTTGTTCCACACACATATTTATTAAATATTTTTTATAGCATATGAGAGTCTATATTTCCATGTCCATGCATGTTCCAGACACACACGAGAGAGATTATTCAGAATTTATAGTATTCAAGGTGGTCTAATTATCTATTATAGGATAATAATATAATAATATAGATCCTCATATGAGGGAGATTATTCTGAATTTATAGTATCTCTTTTGAGGTAACTCTTCTGGTGGTATATTCTTTGACAGTATCACGACTTAATGAACTATAGTTAGCTTCACTAAATGGTAGCACCATGCTACGATAGATACTCTTGGTGGTATTAATTATCAGTGGTAGATTCACATAACAATAACAATAACTTTTCCTTAGAGGTATCTCTACTTAATGGTAGAAACATCTAACATTAGAACCATTGAATTGGTGGTAGCACTGAGTGATGGTAGTAGATAACGATGGTATATGTACCTAATATTGTTGGTATCTTTATTTAATGGTAGCACAACTGGATGGTAGATCTTGGTGGTTGTAGATTTGAACTAGATATATATTTCTTCAAATAATGTTACCTCATGACAACTAATGGTAAATTGTGAAGATAGACCAAGACCTAGACAAAATTTAAAATTTAGTCAGAAAATAATTTACTATAATAAAACATTAAACTCATTAGAAACATAACAAGCATGATTTTTGATCATTAAAATAAGTAGGTACTTGTAATAAACCAACAATATCCCCTCACAAATCATGTCATTTATAATCATATAAAAAAATATTTAATATATGAATAACAGATGAATAAAACAAATATATTATACTTAATAGTCAAAGTGCATATGTGGTGTATAGTTTTTCATTCATGACATACAATTAATCACGTGATATGGCATAAAATTACTCATGTTACATTCTATACAATTACTTCACCTTTTGGGATTATAAAAAAGATAAAAATAATATGAAATTAAATAAAATACATAAGGGTAAAGAAAAAGAGGGTTGTCATTATATGGTAATGACAAAATGTTACAACAGCAGATGGAATATAAGAAAAAAAATCCCTATCAAACCCTAATTAGAGTTTGACGAAGAATATGTAGCCCAACTATAGGCAGGATCCACTGGATCCTTTCCTTTTCCAGCATCAGGAGGGGAAGGAGGAGCAAGAGGTGCAGGTGGTTGAAATACTATAAAAGATGCAGTCAGCCTAAGTTTCCTCACAACTTCAACAGGGGTCAGTCCAAAAGGGCTAATTGGAATATAGGTAGTCTACAAGGGGGATGATAATAATGCAGGAAGAGATGTACTCAAATGGATGGAAGGAGGTGTAATGATAATAGTCCCATTGATATACAAAAATGGTTCCATGAACTCTAAAAACCGAGTGATAACATGACCATCATGCTCTATAGACCTAAAAAAGTCATCCTCTTCTTCCATGAATAACTTGACCAGGGGTGATAAGGTCTTCAACTGGGTCACTTGATCCTTAAAGGCCCTAGTTATAGGATGAATTATCAAACTCTCATCTAATAAATTAAAGTGATAATTAAGATTATGCTTGATATTAATCCTTGAGATATAATACTCAATAGCTTTAGTGATTGTTTCCATATCACTTATATAGTCATTTAATAATTCTCTAACCAAATTATAAATGTTCTCACAATGATATTTAATCTAGAAAATATCATCCTGATGGGAAGAAGAGATATCACCCAACATAACATATAGTTCTTCTATCACTATAGATCATATCAAATCAGAATCAACTAAATAAAGAGAAGAAGGAGGTAGAGCTCTAGAAGACGATTATCCAATAGTAGAGAAAGACTCTAACCTTCCAATAAGCAAGACCGATTCAAGGGAACTTCTCCATTTCTTACCCATTTTCAAGAACACTCCGTAATATATTTTAAGCTACAATTTTTTTTTATAAAATCACTCATTTTATCATTAAAAACTATCTTATTTCATTTTAGTTTTTATGAAAATAATTATTACTTCATACACTTTAAAGACTTATTATCCTTAAAACTGAACTTAAGTGGCACTTTTCTATTGTTATCCAACAAATATTTTTCATGATTTCACTTCAGTTATACTTCATTAATCATGATATACTCTTATTTTTTCCTTTATTAATGTCCAAGAATGATTTAAAACCCTTATTTTATGGATACCATTGTTATAAACCCCATGGTTATGCTTTATGACATGATTAAGATACTCATTTATTTCTATAGGTAACCCTTATGTTTATCCCTTATGTTTGATTCTTTATGTGGCACACATATGCATGAAAATGTTATGATGGGTGCGACCATATAGTGATCCAAATCATTGGGTAATGTTTTAGTCTCATGAGACATAATGTATGGGATTAGGGAGTAAACCTAATCCATTATGGGACTTTGTCCACCATGTGATATAGTTTTTTAGTTATCCTTGAGTCATGTTTATGTCATGATATATGTTGCTGCCAAATTTTTATGTTTCCATGATCATATGATTATATATTATATGTTATATTCTTCCATATGATTATTCATGTTCTATGTCTTTTATGTTATCATATTATGCATTCTAACTCATGTGTTATTCTTAATTCCCATGATTATTCCCTTATTGGGATTTTTAGCTCATCCCATTTGTTATTGTATTCCCCAGGTTTATCCTATGCAGATATAGGATCTCAAAGAAAGTTATAAGCTCATTATGGAAGATTAATAAAGACATGTTTTATTGTAGTTCCATTTTATATACCTAATCTTCCAAATACACTAGAATTTATGATCCTTGGTTTTTATTTGATGGATAATTATGCTTAAATTTTTGTAATAATATGTGTATAAGGATAGGGGTTTTAAAGTTGATATCAGAGAATGATCTAGATATTTTTGGGTTTTAGGACTAGAATAATTTAGTAAGAACCCTAGGGATAATTCTATCACCATGGATAACCAAGATTGAAACTCAGGGTATCACAAGTTAGGATATACTTTTCATTTATAAGTTTATCATTATATGTTCAAATTTTTATATGCTTATTAACTAAGTATTCAAGACACCCTAATTGTATTTTATTTATTTTTCTTAGTTAATGGAAAGAAATAGGAGAACACATGCCAAAAATCAATGTTATAGGAAATGTAGTGATTTCCCTAATGATATGCCAACATTGATGGGAATAAGAGATCATAACTTCATGGAATTACTATCTCAACTAGCTCAAGTTATGAATAATAACTTGAATCATGTGGAACAAACTTCTTATCTTAATAAAGAGAAAGTTGAGGTCAAATAATTTATGCAAAAAAGGCCTCCTATATTTAGTGGGTCTTTTGATCTTCTTATCACAAAACATTGGATTAACTTCATTGAGAAGATATTGTATATCCTTTAATGATCATAATAAAAGAAAGTTGTGACATAGGTTTATCGTTTTGATGGGGAAGCTGATCAGTGGTGGAAACTGATCAATAACACAAAGTCTAAAGAAGAAATTGATTCCATGGATTTGTAAGGATTCAAGAAAATATTTTTTAATAAATATTTTTCCTGAACTTCCCATCTTAATAAGAAGAGGAAGTTCCTTAGACTAAAGAAAAAGGAAGATGTGTCTATTGGGTTGTATGGAGAAAACTTCACAACACTTTCATGATACACCTTCATCTTTGTCATGAACACAAAAGGAAAAGTGGATCTATTATTTATTTGATTAAATCTGAGTCTATGAAAATACATGGTGATTCGAGACTTTGATAGTTATAAATAAATTATCCGTTGTACTTTTATGGCTGAGTTGGAAATTAGATACTCTTGATGGTCTCGTGGGCTCAGAGATAAAAAGAGGAAAATAGATTTTAATATAGAAGGATGAAAAGATAAATCCCATGAAGGAAAGAAAATAAAACATACCACATGTCAAAAGTGTGGGAAGAATCATCCTAGAAACCACCTAAGAGGAACCATGAGATGATTTAAATGTTTAAGAGAGGGTCATCAGACTAATTTTTTATAAAGGTATTTGAAGAAGAACACTAATATAGAAGAAGAAACTAAGGTTCAGACCAACACTCATCTAGTATTATAGTGTTTCAACTATAAGGAACATGGTCATTATATGACCCAATTCCCTAAACCAAGGTTTTTAAGAGGAAATCATCATCAACAACCTCTAAGGCAGTAAGGAAGGGAATATTCTATCTATACTACTAAGTTGGATCTTTAAAATGATGCGGTGATAGGTGCTCTAGTTATTTATTCAAGAATATAAAATGTACTATTTGATTCTGGTTCTATTCATTTTTCCATATATTGCAAGTTTAGTAGAACTATTCAAACACCACCTCAAAATATGAAGGATGAGTTATCTATGAGAATAGAGAATGGGGAAATTATTGCATCTAAAGTATATAACTCCTCCTAGGTTAATTTTTGTGGACTAAACCTCCACAAAAATATCATCTTACTTAATTTGGTGGAGTTTGATGCTATATTGGGAATGGATTGACTATCTTTATACAAATCCAACATCAATATTCTGGAAAGGGAGATCACTCTTCATATCCTGAGGGATCTTAAAATTCTGTATAAGTATAAGGAGGAGGATGCATATACTTCATAATTATCATCTCAATTTTTGATATTTTTACCTTATGAGCAACATATCTAGTTTAAATTATTAAGACAAAGAATAAGATCATGCCCAAAGACATACCCATTATGAGGGACTACTTTGATGTGTTCCTTGAATAATTTCGTGGTCTTCATCCTAATAGAGAGGTTGAGTTATCAATTAATCTTATACCTAGATCATATACCATAATAAATAAACCTTATAGAATGGATACCATTGAGATGGAGTAATTGAAGAAGAAATTACAAGGAATCTGGAAAAGGGTTTTATATGCTCTAGTGCTTCACCTTGGGGTTCACCAGTCCTCTTTGTCAGGAAGAAGGATGGATCAATGCACCTATACATTGATTAACAATTATTACATAACAAAGATAGATTAATTGTTCAATCAACTACATGGGTACATGTATTTCTCTAAGGTGGACCTTCGGTCAGGATATCACCAATTAAAGGTGAAAAAGGAAGATATTCCCAAGACTTCCTTTCAATAGAGATATGGACACTATGAGTTCATAGTGATACCATTCATACTCACTAATTCTCTAAAAATATTCATATACTTAATTAATAGAGTCTTTAGATATTATCCAGACAAATTTGTGGTATTATTTATAGATGACATTCTGATATACTCTAAGATAAAGGAGGAACACAAGGATTATTTGAATACTATGCTAAAGACTTTTTGAAGGGAGAAACTATATGAAAAGTATAGTAAATATGATTTCTAGAAAGAGGAAGTATCATTCTTGGGCCATGTTATCACCAGTAAAGGGATACCTGTATGCCCTTCTAAAACAAAGGTAATTGAGGAGTGGACCAGGACAATATATGTAACATAGATCCATAGTTTCCTTGGTATATCCAGATATTACTGATGATTTGTAAGGAATTTATCGCGATTGTCAAACCCACTAACCAAGCTTACTCATAAGGAAGTAAAGTTTGTTTGGAACAATGAATGTGAAGACTTATTCAAAGGGTTGAAAAATAGGCTTATCACTACACCAGTACTTACACTACCCATAAGTGGAGAACTCTTTGTGGTATGTAGTGATAATTCAAAGAAGGTATTAGGTTGTGTACTAATGAAAAATGATAAAGTGATAACCTACACCTCAAGGAAGTTGAAATTTCAGGAGAAAAAAAATCCCATGCATGATCTGGAGTTGGTGGATGTGATATTTTAATTGAAAATATGGTGGCATTATATCTATGGGGAGAAGTGTGAGATATATACTAATCACTAAAGCCTCAAATATATATTCAGATAGAAGGATATTAATATGCACCATCAAATATGGTTAGATATCATCAAGGATTACAACTTCTCAATCCACTACCATTCTCGTAAAGAAAATAAATTGGTTGATGCTCTAAATAGAAAGTATCCTACAGCTTTATAAATGATGAGAATTGATAAGGATCCAATATTATTAAAAATTCAATGGATGGAAATTGAAATAATTAAGTAAGTAACATCATCAATCCTTTATCAAATGATTTCTCAACCATACCTTTTAGAAAATATAAAGGATGCTCAAAGAGATGATTTGGAAACTTAGAAGAATTTGGAAGCTATTAGAAAAGAAAAATACTCAACGTTAAAAATTGATGAGGAAAGATTTGTAATATTAGGGTCATGACTACATGTACCCTATAATATTGAGATAAATAGGTATATTTTGAATTATTCACAGAGATAAACCTTCTCTATCCACCCAGGTAGCATAAAGATGTATCAAGATCTCTAAGAGAACTATTGGTTAGAAAATATAAAGAAATAGATCACTAAATATATATAAATTTTCCTAGTATGTTAATAAGTGATGGATTAAAGGAAAAATTATAAGGGGATGATGCAACCATTACCCATACCTACATGGAAATGGAAAAAAATTACCATAAAATTTATCACTAGACTTCTGAAGGCATCCATAGGAAATAATGCTATATCAGTTGTTGTGGATAATATTATAATGAAAACTCACTTTATTTTAATTTAAGAGGATTTATCACTTGAAAAACTTACAAAGATATACATCATAGAAGTGGTGAGTCTTAGTGGAGTACCATTATCGATTATATCTGATCGTGATACGATATTTAACTCTAAGTTTTGGAAAAGTATCCAACATGATCTAAATAATGAGTTGAACTTCAGTAAGGATTATCACCCCCGAACTGATGTCCAATTTTAGTGGACTATTTATACATTTGAAGTCATGTTGATATCATGTTCTATGGACTTAAAAGGAGGATGAGATCATTGTCTTCCATTAGTAGAGTTCTCTTAAAACAATAGTTTCCACTCAAGCATCCAAATGTCCCTATATGAATACCTTTATAGGAAAAGATGTAGAACACTGACATGTTGGGATGAAGTTGGTTAATTTAAGATGTTGGGACCTAAAATGGTCAAAGAAATGGTAGAAAAGGTGAAAACTATTTAGCAACACATGAAGGAATCCCAAATTTTATAGAATACCTATACAGATAATCTTCGATGAGACTTATAGTTTTTGGTTGGTGAAAAATTATTCCTCCACATATCTCCATGGAAGAGGGTCATGAGATTTGGGAAGAAAGGAAAGCTAAGTCCCAGGTACATCACCCCCTTTGAGATTCTTGATTGCATAAAATCCATGGCATATCAACTATCACTTCCACCAACCATGTCTCAAGTACATGATGTATTCCATGTATCCTTCTTGAAGAAGTACATACCAGATCCCTTACATGTACTGAATTCATAGGTGATACAGTAGGAAAATGGTCCCTCTTATGAGGAGCATACGATGAAGATCTTGGACTATATAGATAAATTTATATGCAACAAGACTACTCACTTGGTCAAAATACTATGGAGAAACCATAAGTATGAATAAGTGACATGGGAATTGGTGGAAGCAATGAAGGATAAATACCCTCACCTATTTTCACCTTAGTATGTAAAACTAAATTTCTAGGGTGAAATTTCCTAAGGGGGGAAGAATATAACGACCCCAAATTTTATCAATGAAAATTCCCTTATTATTATTTCATATAGTATAAATAAAAAAATAACATGGAGAAGACAATAAAATATTATTCTCATAAATTAATATTGATACATTAGAGTGTAAATAAACCAATAATAATTCCAAATATTATAGTGGGAAAACAAATAAAAAATATAATAATAAAAATAAGACAATTTTGATATGCTCGATCCACTCGAATGACCGTACTCATGAACAAAGCTATATAAATAAAACATAACAATAAAATATCTATTTTGAAGATGAAAGTATATATATAACATTAAGATAAAATATAAGTGAATGAAGAATGAATAAAATAATAGGTATTTATAAAAATTAAAAAATCTATATTATTGGAATAACAACCTGACTGTAAGAATAGTAATGTGGTCATTATGAATAATAATTTGGATTTTAGAATTGTAAACCCACCTATGAATGTATAAATGAAAATATGATATATTTATATCATTGTATAAGTAAATAAATGTTTTAAAAATGATAAATTAATTGTTGGTATTTTTGTGAAATGTAAATGTTTATTTACAATTTTATAATTAATAAAATAATTTAAAAGAAAAATTATTTTCATAAAATATATCCTTAAATTAATAATATTTAATATTATAATTATAATTTAATTTTATGAGACCATAATTAAATTTTCAAAGGGTCATAAAATCGATTATAATATTAAAATTTTTTTATTGAATAAATGATGATTTTATTTAAATATTAAATTTATCATATTTAGAAAATTATTTTCCTAAAATTGATTCCATTTTTTAAATCAACACATCAAAAAATGGTTAGGGTGATTTTTTTGTATTTTTCTAAAATAGTATAATTTTTGGTGAATAGTGAAATACGATATTTTTCCTTATTTAACATTATAAGAATTTTTGAGTATGAATAATGTAAGAACCCATTAGTTCAAACTAAAATTCAAAATTTACTATATATATTCACATGAATCAACACTATTGATAGTCTTGAGCTAAAATAATAAACTAATGAATATAATAATAAAAAATACCCCTATTTTACCCTTATAAATACCACCCCCATCACCCCTTCTCCTCACACATTATAGGATTTGGAGCTTTCTAATATCATACCCAATTACTCTCCCAATCATCTTACCCACATCTTGGTCTTTCTGCTCTCACCAAAATACAAATTCCATGAGTCTTAAGGAGGTTCTCAAGGAGACGATATTTAAGAGGCAGGATCCTTCAGCTTTATCTTTTGAATTATTTATTCATTCTACTTTATCCTCACCCATATCCAAAGTGAAATAATAACTCCAGTGTCATATATATAATATAATTTTATTATGTTAATGGAATATACATCATCAAATCTATTCTCTTTTCCTTTTATTCTAAAAATGAAAACATCATCCGTGATGTGTAGATTCACCTTCTTCATGGATGACGAGATTTCGTTTCCCATTATTGCATTCAAGAGTATTAATAAAACCATTATTATGGTTAAATAATATTCAAATATGTATATTATAACTTTTTTCATGTTCTATAACCAATATATTAACATAATATTAAATAAAATGATACTGGTTTGCGATGGTTGTAAAACCTCCAAAATAAACTAAAGATTTTTCATTAACATTTTATCTAACGAATCATTATCATGACTAAAAACAAAATGATATATGAGACCATTTAAAAGTATGAAAGTATATTAATACCATTTCATTCCACTTCTTTTTTTTGTTCCATTTGACAAGAACTCCCATAATTATACTCAAGGGAACCGACCATAAAATCATGAAACAAACACTCCCATAACAACAAAATTAAACTTTATAACTCATTTAATGGACATAAATGAACTTAATAAAATTATTTTAAATAAAATATTCTTGGGGAAGGTTATGAATTAATTAATTAATGGATCTAATTTTATTATCTAGGACATTAAGTGAATGTTAATTGAAGGACCTTGGAACACCCTGAGAAGAGAGGGGTGAATCAGGGTGTTAACTTTTTCTTTTAAACTAATGGATCTTGTTCCCACGTTGGTAGGAACCTGTTAAACCTATCTGAAGAGGAATTATAGAAAATAAAAAATCACATGCAAAGAAATGACATATCAATTTTACTTAGTTCATCACTAAGGGCTACGCCCAAGGAGCATACATCAACAGTGTGTCGGTCGTACCAAAAACCACCAATCTTCACAAGTTGTGAATTACAAGAGTTTAGCACAGTCACTATGTGCCATGCACACTACCTTTACAAGTTTTTAGGGATAAAACACTATGTACCTTGGATCACTTCCACTAACTCCCCCTTGGTCACTGCATTGGAATAATATTCACTCAGTTTAATGACTTGAAGGTTGCTTCAATGGTTTGACATTAATTAATGCATCCTCAACTGTAAATGGATGATCTGTTGAAGTCCCATAATCACTCACAGATGTAATTTATTTTCTTGTACACTGATATGTTATGGAAATTAATTTTTCAAACTTAATTGGTCAATTTTCAGGCTTCTGTGGGTGTTCTGCATACTGCTTCTATTTCTGCGTACCACTGTTGTTTTTGCGTACCGTCCAGCGGTTTCCACGTACCGCTACTATTTTCACATACTATCCAGCTATTTCTGCGTACCACTACTATTTTTGTGTACTCTCCATCTCCTCTTTGAATTTTACTTCTCCGCATACTCCCCTACATCGCGTACTTATCCACTCCTCCGTGTACCATCCTGCTCTACGTACTGCCTTGCCCGGCCGCATACTGCGAGAGCATCCTCTGCGAACCGCGCTCTCTTTCGTGAACTGTTTTCCTTACGCGGATTATTATCTCCATGTACCATCTTCTCCTCCATGTACCACTTTGAACTTCACTGAAATTCTTCCCAAAATTTTAATCTCTAATCTCTTCTCTTAACAAAGGGGATTACTGCTCCTTAAATAGGCACATAACTCTGCAAATTTCGGTAATCTGATTTACCCAAATTTTAAATGTGGGAAAATCTTCACGGTAAACTGAACTCCATCTACGTACTGTTATCCTCCACCACGTATTACAATCCTCTGAACTGCGTACTTTTATCCCGTACCGTTAACCTTCCATTACCGTATGTCTGTCAGTCTGCATACTGCATTTATTCACTGCATACCGTCTCTACAAAGAGTTTTTGTTAGCATTTCGCGTACCACACTCCTTCACCATGTACCATCACTATGAATTATTTTCATTTCTACACACCGTTCCATATACTGCATGCCTTCACTATGTACTACACACCTTCATCGTGTACCGCGAGCCTTCACCACGTACCGCACGCCTTCACCGCATACCGCACGCCTGCACTGCGTATCGCGCGCCTTCACCGCTTACCGCATGCCTTCACCATGTACTGCGTGCCTTCACCATGTACCGCGTGCCTTCACCGTGTACTGCACACCTTCACTGCGTACCATTTATCTTCACCGCATACCACACGCCTTCACCGCATACTGTTCCTGCAAACCGTTACAAAACTCACGATTTTTAAGGCCCAAAAATTTGGCAAACACTGGGAAACTATGCCACCTTCAATAATGATTTTAGGATCAAACGTATGACCCTATTATTTAAAAACTCCCTAGTCATTAATATACAAGTTGACAAAAAATACAAACCAAACTCCATTATTAGCAACAAGAAGCCTTGGTTCCAACAATATCCCCCTTTGGTTTTGTTGGAAATCTAAAAATAAATTCACCGATGCGCCAACCATGATCAAAACATGAACCTTTAAGAAACAACTCATCCATAACTCTAAGTCTACGTGAGTAGTGATCATTGTAGAAAATAAAATATAGGACATGAATTGAGTTCTCATCCTTTTCTTTTCTCTTCCATAGTTTCATTTCTGGATTTTTCTATTATACATCTTTCCTGTAACTAGAAGGAAATAGAAAAATCTATATTGAATTTATCCATTCTAACCCATTGAAAATAAAACTAATGAATTAAATCTTGACTTGTAGAGTTAAAAAAACATGCTCCCCCTGGATCGTATCTCTCCCATAAACCTGCATCATTTCCACAAAAATATTAAAAATAGTTAAAAAAACTGGGGATAGGGGAATCTCGTAACCTCCTTATACAGTGAGAGGTGGATGAACACCGAGGTTCAATCGATGTTTCTCAAACATAGCTACTGACAGTGGCTTGGTCATAATGTTAACCACTTTCTCATCAGTTCCCACATGGTCCATTTTTATTACACCTTGTTTAAATTTTTCCTTGATTAAGTGATATATGATCTCAATATGCTTCATATGAGAATGTTGAACAGGATTTTTCTTAAGATCAATTGTGCTCTTGTTATCACAGTATATCACCATTGGTTGTTTCACCTCATCACCTATGTCACTCAATTGCTGCTTCATCCAAAGTAACGGAGTGCACACCTTGGTAGCAGATATATATTAAGCTTTAGCAGTACTAAGTAAAGTAATTTATTGTTTCTTACTTAACCAGCCCACACATTTCTTCCCAATATAGAATGATCCACCACTGGTAGGCTTTCTATCCACTACATCTCCAGCCCAGTCAGCATCATAAAATGATGATAGTTCACTATCTCTTCCTGCAACAAAGTATAACCCATAATTATGTGCACCTTGAATGTATCACATGATTCTTTTCACTATCACCATATGTTCATCCTTTGGATTACTCTGAAATAAGTCCGCAAGGAAAGTTGCAAAGACAATATCTGGACGTGTTGCCGTCAGGTACAGTAGGCTTCCAATGATTCTTCTGTACATGGTGGGATCCATAGAAGTCCCTTCCTAATTCTTTACGAGTTTTGATCCAACTGCAATTGGAGTCGACATTGGTTTGGAATCATGCATATTGAATTTCTTCAGTAGTTATCTTGCATACTTTTATTGAGAAATGAAAGTGTAATACTTCTTCTGAAGAACTAGAAACCCTAAAAAGTATGTGATTTCGCCAATCATGGACATTTCAAATTATGATTTCATGTGATTGGAAAATTCATCCACTGATCTATGTCTTCTTCCAACAAAAATAATATCATCCACATATACCAATACCAAGAACTGATCACGTTGAGAGTTCTTTATATAGATATTTTTATCCAATCCTCCTCTTTTAAACTCATGCTTTCTCAGATAAGAGTCCAACTGAGAGTACCACACCCGTGGATCCTGTTTTAGGCCATAAATATATTTCTTTAATTTGAAAACCTTCAGTTCATCATTGCCAAGAAATAACCCTATGGGTTGTTCAATGTAGACTTCTTCTTCCAATAATCCATTAAAGAATGCTGTCTTGACATCCATTTGATACACTTTATAACCTCTTTGGATTACCATGGTAAGAAATAGCCTGATTGACTCCAATCATGATACGGGAGAAAATGTCTCCTCAACATAAATGCCTTCGATCTTTGAATATCCTTTACAGACCAAGCACGCCTTATTTTTGATCACATTTACATGTTCATAAATTTTTTTCTTGAAAATCCACTTCGTACCAATGACATTATGATCTTCAGGTCTTTTAACAAGATCCCATGTCTGATTTTTTTTAATTTGATCTAACTCTTCATTCATTACTTTCACCCATGACTCATCCTTTGTAGCCTCTTCAAATGAGGATGGTTCCAAAACTAATAGAAATAAATATTGTGCATTATTCCTCATTCTCCTTATCTGTGTAGGTACATTCCAATCCCCGATAATCTTGGACTAATCAATCTCTGCTCCTTGATTTCTTCTTTGGGGTTCAACTGAATTCTCTTTAACTATGGATTCATCTTATGATTCTTCTTTAGAGTCAACATCATGATGTGAATCCTGAGATTTTTTCACACATTCCTCTACCTCTATATTAGAATTTGTTCCATTTTCACATTCTTTCTCATCTTCTATCACATCAGTATAAGAATTCCTTGAAGCATTCAAGTTTTTCTATTTAATGATCTTTACATCACTGATTTCCACAATTATTCCCAAGTTCTTATTGAAACACTTGTAATATTTACTATTAATTGAGTATCCAAGAAATATTACTTTTTATGAATTTTCTCCATACCTCCCTTGATTTCCTTCTTTGTTTTAGATAAAACATTTGCTTCCGAAAACACAAAAATATTCCAAATAGGGATTCCTTCCATGCCAAAATTCATATGGTGTCTTTGTTTCACCCATATATACCTGTGTTTGATTTTGAATATACAATGAATATTGTACTACCTCTTTCCAGTAATGTCAAGGAATACGACTCTCAATCAACATAGTTTTGGCCATGTTGTTTACCTGTCGATTCCCGCGCTCAACAACTCCATTTTTCTGTGGAGTTCTCACAACTGCCACCTCATGTTGTATCCCATGATTTCCTAGGTAATTTTCAAATTCAATAGATGTGTATTACCCTCCATTTTTAGTTCGTAGGATTTTGATCTTCAATCTGGTATCATTCTCAGTGATTTGTCGATAGGTTTTCATGCAATCAAGCACTTGTCGCTTCCTGTGTATAACGATCACACATGACATTCAATTGTAATCATCTATGAAAAGAACAAAGTACCTCTATCCATGTGTTCTAGAAACATTTACCAGGACACATACATCTGTATGGATGAGGTCAAGAAGATTTGATGCTCTTTTCTTCTTTGGCTGGTAGGAATTGCATACTAGTTTCCCTCGCATGCAAGCATCACAAGTCTTTTCTCATCCATGCATCAGATTAGGGATATCGATAACTATCTTCAGATTAGATATCTTTTCCATGTATTTATGATTGATGTGCCCCAATATTAGATGTCATAAGTTGTTTTCCTCTCCAACTGTTAGGTAGAAAATGTTATCTTTGCTGTTAACCTGATATAAGTTTCCTTATGTTCTACAAACTTTCATGAGATAATTCCAAGACTTTCCTCTTACAGTACAACCATTCTGATTGAATGTCACAATAAGACCCGAGTCACATATTTGAATCATACTAAGAATATTGTGACATAGACCATCCACATACAAGACTTTAGTTTTCTTCAGCTCTACATTAGCTAGCTCAGTACTTCCACTGACTTTTATCTTCAAAGCACCATCATTACTGAACCTCACTGTTCCATCGACCTTTTTCTTGAAATTAATTAATAGGTATACATTACCCGTCATTTGGGATGAACATCCGCTATCAGTAATCCAGGTGATTTTTTTCTTTATATATTTGAGGGATACTTCTGCAAAATTGGACTTTTCAATTTTCCTCTTTTCTTTCCATGAGATATTGGATTGAGTGTAGGGTGCTGATGGCCTTTCAATTCTCTCTTTTGTGTACATGGGTTCATCATATTCAAATTCTTATTCTAGAGGAGCAAACCTGTTTGAAATAAAAACACAGTCTGTTTGATGTGAATTGACTCATCTCTGAACATTAAAATAATTTCTCCTGCCATACCTTTGCCTTCAATACACATCTTTATGGAAAAAGTTAGAAAGGTGAAAACAATATCCATATAAATTATTTATTCTATAAGAATTAGTATATGAATATGTTTTCTTTTTTTGAACTCCTAACTCTTCCCCATTCATATATCTCCTTGCCTCTTCATAGTATGAAATGGTATGTCCCAGATTTCCACAAAATTGACACTTCATGAAAGGAAGTGTCTTCTCACTTCTATTTCTCCTAATTCCTTCTTCCTCAGGAAAATAGTTTGACTACCTATAATTTTTGGAAACTCGAGGATAATATTCAATTCTCCTTTTAGTTTGATTTAAGGGTTTCATTTTTAGCACTTATGGTGGCTTTTAAACATGATCAACTTTCATCTTGCCTTTATTTTGGCTCACTTTATTTATAGCATTTGACATTTCAGCATCACAACCAATTCCACTATTTCCCATGCATGTGGGTCTTTGATCACTCAAGATCTTTTCAACTCCATTAGAACCACGTTTTTCTATATCTAGTAGCTCAACATCCGAGAACCTTTCAAATTGTATTTTCTTCTTTGGTTATTTTGAAATTGATTCACTTTCAAGTTTACTTCTCAGTGTAACACCTTATTCTTCAAGTCCCTCAATAGTCTTGGAATTCTCCAACAGTCTCAAGGTAAGGTCATTAATGACCTTTTATTGTTCTTCAATTCTTAGTTTTAGTTCCATAACATCATCAGTGCTTTCAAGGATTGATGATTTTAATTTCACTAGTTATTCTAGTCATTCAATTTCTACTTCCAGCTAATCAATATATTCTGATGATTTCTTCACCATTGCTTTCCACTTATTTTATCTCTTACATTTAATCTCAAGCTTACCAAAAGAATCCTTAAGTTGAAACTTGGGATCGACATTAGTAGTCAACTGATTATCTCTAGCTTTATTTGTCAATGGTTCTAACTTTTCAATGGTATCCATCATGGAGGCATGGTTTCCAATCTTAAATTTTGTTTTTTCTTCCACACAGAATTAATTATCATCATCTTCCTCCTTATAGAAAAAACTCGTCTTCTATACTTTCTTTGAAAATTTGAAGTTTCCCTTTTTGAAGAATCTTTTCCAGGGATTTTATATGTTTTCAACTTCGATCTCTTCATCATTAAATTTTCTTGAGCACTAAGAGGCAATGTGCCGAACTCTTCTACAGTGAAAACAAGCCAGAGGTAGATTACCTTAAAATTTACCTATTACCTTATTGATCTTCTTGGAAATGAGAGAAAGAGATTCATTTTCCTCATCATCTTCATCATCGCTATCTCATGAAACTTTTGGTTTTTCCATTAATTTGAATGTCATTTCCTTGCTAACACAAGTCGTAGATTTTTTTTGGTTTCATTATCATTTCATAAGATGATAGATTATGTAACGCCCCGACCCTAGTTACCCAGAGTCGGTGCATTATTACATAACATTAGCATGATCATGAGAAAGATCAAGTCTCGAAAGACCGATTAGTTTAGTAGCCTTGGAATAACTAGATACATCCATAAATTTTTACATTACATCATAAAAAAAAACATCTTGTCTTCATATCCCCTCATACTATCCCTGCAGGTCATTCATAAATTACTTCTTCATAATCCTGAAAAAAAAAATAAAACATTGAAAGGGGTGAGCTCGGATGCTCAGTAAGGATAACATTATAGCAGAAGCTTTCATAAATAAGCATAAACACTTAAGGCAATTTATAACTAAAACAAAAGCCTTTGAAACTTGAACTTCAGCATAAAATGGCAAAGGTAAAATGAAATAATGCCATTTACTTACTCACATGGATATTCTACTAGTCGAATGATCACATGCAATATCAATAACCACTTTCATAATGATGGAATGCATAATGCCAGACTATCATAACCACATAGCCAAGGCCTCGTGCCAAGACTACAAATAAGATTTTGCCAAGGCCTTGTGCCAAGACACTAGTTTGTCTCATGAGACCTACCGATGCATTGAGGAGCTATAGCGGGCTCCACCCGTCACTTATTAAGTCCAATGCATTCCTCATATGAATAGGTTTAAGCATAAAATAAACATTCGTATTAAAAATAGCATACGAAATGTCAATACTTTAACCACAAACCATGAATGGTATAAAAATAGAACATCCACAGTCAAACATAACTCATTTGATACAATATGAAAGATTGTATTGTATCACATTAACCTCAATCATGAATAATGAAGGATGTTGACATAGATGAAAATAATCATCATAACTATTTGAGAGAAATATCCCCCTTTTCTTGAAAACTTTTAAAAGTCACACTATTTGTCAAGAAGACATTCAAAAATAGATTTTTGAATCAAAGTGTCCCATACAACTTTGAAACTTTTAAAAGGATTTTTAAATTTAAAACTTTAATGTCCATAAAAATAAATCCTTAAAACCATTTTTAAAATATGGACATTAATGAGCATGATTTAGAAGAATAATTCTTTAAAACATTTTAAAATGGTATTTTGGTTAGAGTTTCTAACCAAAAGAGAGACACTTGAATACAAATAATTGAGGTAATCAAAACATTGTAATATCATGAGAATAAAGGAATTCATGATATACTATGTCAAAGTACATTATATACACCACATAAAAGTGATTCGGTGTATATCATCAAAGAAGTCTCAATGGAATGTAAATTGAGATGAAATCTCTCATAAAGGTTGTATCCTTAGGTTAAGGATAAATCAACGACATAATTATGTGTGACAAATATAAATACACTAAATATGATTCGATATTCAGTTTAAATCAATCAAAGGATATTCACACATATTCTTGTAAAAACAATACCAACGAATTGGATGTTTAACTCAACAAATGGAGAATGAGTTAAAATTACTCTTATCAAATTCATATCAATGAATTGAGAATTATCAATGGAGTGATTATGTGTATCAAACTTATATCCACAGGAAGGGGAGTGGAAATTATGACATAATCAAATGAATAGTGATTCCACACATAATCTTGGGGTAATATAATCAATGAAATATGCGTAAAGCCAAATGAGTGGAAATTGAAATCTCAAATTCCCTTATTGATTAGGTAACTTAAGAAACAAACACCCATGAAAGAAAGATCATACCATGATGATGTAAATACCCATAAAATAAAGTATATTACACAATGAATACAATCATGGGTAGTACACATACACCACATGCAATAATTAAGTGGTGATCAATGGAATTCTCACGGAATTAAAAGTGAGACAAGAAACCCCTTACCACGTTAATCAACTGAGTCGCATGGCCAAAAGTTAATAACCACCAAATGATTTACAGAATAACATGAATATAAAGTGAATCATGATAATATATATCAAATGGAAGTACACAATACACCACTTTCAATAATTTAGTAGCGAACAATGGAAATCTCACGGAATTGAAAGTGAGATAAGAGAATCCCTTACTTTGTACTTTTTCCTTGGTCGATGGTAGGTTTACCTCCTGTATAATGGTGAAATAATTGTTATTGAATAATACAAGAATCAGTTACTTTAATATGATATCATATATGATCTTTTAACATTGATTTGTTAATAATATCTTAGAATTATCGTCATTTCAGGTGTTAACGGGTTCATTTTACTTTATATTCTTTGTTATGTGAGCCATATTCGTTATTAATGCGATGTATATTATTCATATCCAGAATGGTATCAAGTCCTTAAACATCATTTTTAAATTATCAAATGATAATTATACTTGAATGGATACGATGGAGAATGAATCTCATCGCGTTCGTGGAGACGGTAGTCCGTACGTACGCACGAACGCTACTTCCATTTAATTTTTATTTTAAAAGAATCGAATCCAAATGATACATAGGTATATTACTATTCCAGTAAAATATAATATTTTATATATGTTACTTAAGTTCATTAACACAATCCTTTATACGTTCCATGTGTGGTATGAACGAGTCATATCATTTTAAGGGGGCGGTAGTCCGCACTTCCTCAAATGAAATTATCGTATGTATATACAACATGAAACGAATAATTGTATGAAATAAAATGGAATTACAGAAGCTTATATATAAAATATATATCATTAATATCATATTTAATTACAGTTCCATCCTAATGGCCACCATGAGAGGCGGTAAGATGTATTTGAACAATCATCGTTTCGTGAGGCGTTAGTTTGCCATCCACAGAAACATTATGTTCATCATCCATTAGATGGCGTTGTGTGAATGTGTAGTTTGAATCCTTCTTATAAAAACATCCTAGTATATTTTGGATACTGGTTTTGTTACAAAAGAAAGTAAATAAAAAGAGTTTGGGGGTTGGAGAAGCAAAATAATTGAAAATAATTTAAGAGAAAATGTTACCTTTAATTTAGGTAACTCACTTTGGTTGGAACCAAAGGACTTCTTGAAATGCTTTCTGCCTAAGGGGAAGCTTCAAGGAGGAGGAGAGGGATGTGGGGAGCGTAGTTGGGCAGAGTTTGGACGAGCCAAGTGGCTTGAGAGGTGTGAGGAATGAGTAGAAGTGGTCTCCTTTTATAAGGGAGAGGAGGGGCTCTTTAGGAAAGAGTGAAAGTATTACTTTATAATATAATTATATTCGGTTTATAATGGTCCAAAAATCATTGAGGTCGAAGATAAGATGACTCATATTCTAAATAACATCAAACAATAATAATTGGACAGGTTTTATATAATATTTTAATCATTATAATCTTATTTATTTAAATGATTTATTAATGAGGTAAACATTGCATCATTATTGTGTCATTAATAATTTAAATTATTTGATGTCTAAAAATTATAAATAAAATATAATTATGTAGGAAATCTTTTTAGCTTTCTAATGAATATTTATAATCGAAAATCCAACATGTATAACCCTATGTAAAAATTTTTCTTTTAAAAGATGTAAGCTTATGCCATTTTTGTATTCATTTTAACTTAATTAAAATAAAGTGTCATTATCACTTACAAGTGGATCAATGGGGTCCCAAAATTGACCCAAATATGCCCATGGTCGACCATGTATCAACCAATAGGGTTAAGACACGTTTTAGGGTAATTTAGTATTATTATAATATTATTTTTAACCCTTATTTACCGGATTTACCCTTAACCATGGTAAATAAAATATTTACCGCAATAATTATTCAAAATGTCTAAAAATAAAAGTTACCTATTTACACAATTTGAACATCCTGATTCCAAATCTGGAATCCATTTTTCTAAATTCAAAACACAGAAGTGGCAGAAATTAATTTAAAATTAATTCCCGCTGTCAAAACAAAAAGCGTGTTTTTAAGAGATAATAACTATCAAAAGATTGACACTTGTTTATGTTCGGTTTAATTGTAAAATTATGTCCAATGACCAAAATTATATTAAATGGTAAAAATATATTCTAAATATACTTTAAAACCACTCAAATTCATAATTTATCACTATTAATTATTTTGATTAAAAAAAGTTGTTTTTAATTAAAATTTAGTAATTTTTACTATTCATCAAAATATGAAAGTTATCCGAAAAGTACCAAAATTTCACCTTAGGCTAAATTTGATATTCCGAATCCAAAAATGAATTCCATTTTGAAATATTAAATATATATAATTTCAAAAAATTAAGTATTACTATTCATAACGGCTAGTTTGATCGGTTGTGGTGTGTGTTAAAACTCGAAGTTGCGTACAACACACGCTACTGTTTTATTCAAAGGAAAGCGTACCGTGGAAGCTTGGGATGTTTTATTTTAAATTTTTTGATGTCCCCATTTAGTCAAAAAGTTTAAAATATTTTATTTAAAAAGGGTTCACTATTAAAAGTTGGTAAAACTACAATACTGAAGATGAATTTGTTCTTACATTATGTCTAAGAAACTCATAATATGGATTCTAAAATTATAAGGATTATATAAAGTTTAAAATTTAGTTAATACTATTCATAACCTTTTTTGAACGGCTTGTTTGGTAAGTCATGGTGCGCTTGAACTCGGTGTTGCGTGTAGTGCAAGTTATTGAATTATTTTGAAGAAATAACACACTATGAAATCTTGGGGTGTTACATTCTCCCCTCCTTCAATAAATTGCGTCCTTGCAATTTGAAATTGTTCTTCGAAAATAAAAGGTTGAAAATAGAAAATATATTTGTGGGAAAACCCACATCGGAAATTGGTTTACTAAAATTTAGTCTTAATATGAGGAAAAGAGAAATGAAAGGGTCACCACCAAATTATGATCTCGATTAGGAGAACATTGGTGGTAATTAGAGACATATAATTGGAGGAAAAACGTAAATATTTATAGGTAGTGGTTGAGGTCATCAATCACAAACAAGTATAAAATTGAGGTCCTTAAACTCATCAATCTATGATGATTTGAAGTACCATCGGTTCAAAAAAATATAGGGTATTGGGATCACACATTTTTGACATTTCAAAATATCTTAGTTGAAATCCCACATCTAAAAATGAATTAATGAGGCCTCTATTTAAAATAAAGAGTGGAAAGTATGAAGATTACCGAAAATAACACATACTAGGGTTCCATGTAGGAAAATATAGATATGGAGGAGAAATCTAACCATCAATTATCTGATGGAGAGTGGTAGAGAACATGGCTATGAAAAGGCCAACAATCCCAAAGCCATAAATTAGTGATGATTTAAGGTACCATCTAGGACAACATTTTTTTTTAAAGTTACATTACATAAGGAAGAGGAATTCATTTATGATATTGACTAAGAACATTATGAGATATACTTAAATTTTAAGTATATTTTCATTCTTTAATAAATTTCCACCACTAACTCAATTTTTTTTTAAACGATGAGTATTTAAGAAGACTTGGTCACACTGGAAGAGCTAGAATAAACTTCTATAGAATCACATGATCCATGCAGGATAAACCATATATTTACATTGTCTTTGAAGATTAATCAAAACCAAAATGGTTAGTGAATGATCTAATGATCCCCCAAAAGGATATTCATTGAGATAAATATGCACTAATCTTAATTTCTAAAATTAAACCAAAAATACCCCAAAGTTTAATAGATACCATTCAATAACCAATTGTCCTTAAAATCCTTTAATATAATCCAAACTAATATTGAAACCCAAAACATAGAAGAATTTGATTATGTAGTCTCCCATGTTACATTGTATCTCCAAATGACATCAAATACTCTTAAAGTCACATACTTAAAAGTAATTAACATCATCACATATTCTCTGTTATAGGTTAATCATTTCCATAAATAACCCAAATCACTATAAATCAACAATAAAAATGTAGATAAAAATCCACCATTACTCTACAAATGAAACCTCATTGTATTCTATTTTCCTTGGGCATATAGTGTTCCTAACAAAACGAACATCTTCCAAAATAACATTTATCACTTAATCACCAAATCATTTTCCTATACCAAGGGTATTCATTTGATAAGACATAAGAACCCAAATCATCTTATTATTGATCAATAAAATCATTTAACAAAAATAAATAGTCATACTAACCAGGGACTTCACGTAGTCCAGTGGTAGGCGATAAATCCCAATCGCACTTTGGTTGTGGGTTCGATTCCCACAGCTTTGTCCGACGCGACGGGTTGTCACACGGTCTACGTGTTGTCCTTTTTCAAAAACTATATTCTATAATATTACCAAAATGAGATAAATTTTTCAAAATAACATAATTTAACCACAAATGTTATATCATACTTTGCATTTTCATCCCAAATTATAATAACTTATCATTTTCTCAAACCCCAATGATCATATAAAACCAAATGGTTATTTATACCTATATCCACAAGAGAAGAGACAATTATTCCTCAAATATCATTCTCACATGGCAAACTGAGGGGTTACAAATACAAGAGAAAATTATTCCAAAGTAAACCCATCAACAAGGAGTGCTAATACTTTTTAAATTTTTCTCCAACCATTTATTTCCACATAGCTTCTTCTTTGAGCAAGAAAATATCCTATAAAATAGGACATTCACTCGGGTAATGGCCAGGTCCCCTACATTTACGGAAAATGACTGTAAATGGACTCTTGGGACCATTTTTATCTTCTTCCATAGTACTCTTCATTTTTCTTCGGCAATTCTTCACTTTATGTCCTTCCTTCCCGCACGTAAAACATTTCGTTGTCCCATTGAGACACTTTCCTGGGTGTCTCTTTCCACAATTCCTGCATGATGAAAATTGAGGTTTCTTTTCTCCATGGTCTCCATTGCTGGAGATCTTATCATTTATCACCTTTCTCTTCCTTGTTGAGTCTGGGAGTTGGTTAATATATATGTTGTTGATCATATTTTTGGAAAACTGATTTGGCATAAAGACGATATCTTTTGCGCCTATCAACATTCCATTTTGTTGCTCATTGCCACCACCGTTCCCACCTTGTACATCATTCTCAAAGTCACTATGACTTCCTTGGAATCCAGCCATTGACTAAAACCAGAAATCATTGTGTGAGTAATAGTAGTCGTAAAATCATTTAGAGATTAAAATGTCACCATATTCTCAATTTGAAACATATTAGGATTAACCAAGGTCATTTAATCTCATCTTATGTATATATTACTTAAATCGGTTTGTAAAGAAAATGTAAATTATCCTAATCATATCCCCCGGGAGTGTCGTAACCAAGAGTGCAGCAAGGCCCGTTGTCGTGCACCAGTTCCCGTTCGAGTCTAGCTCAAAGCGGTGTTTTCGGGTTTTACCCCTAGGTACATCTGTGCCAGAGCCGCCTCTACCTGCTCGTATCCAGACAGGGATGTATTGCTCAGAAAACTCACAAAATCTCTACAATACCAAAACTCTAGGAAGTTCTTTTATACTAATCCTCAAAGTTCATCTTAGGTCTACGTGCTCTAATCAGAGTTTATCTAAATCTAGCTACCAAGGTTTGTACTAAACTTCCTCTGATACCAACTGTAACGCCCCGACCCTAGTTACCCAGAGTCGGTGCATTATTACATAACATTGGCATGATCATGAGAAAGATCAAGTCTCGAAAGACCGATTAGTTTAGTAGCCTTGGAATAACTAGATACATCCATAAATTTTTACATTACATCATAAAAAAACATCTTGTCTTCATATCCCCTCATACTATCCCTGCAGGTCATTCATAAATTACTTCTTCATAATCCTGGAAAAAAAAAATAAAACATTGAAAGGGGTGAGCTCGGATGCTCAGTAAGGATAACATTATAGCAGAAGCTTTCATAAATAAGCATAAACACTTAAGGCAATTTATAACTAAAACAAAAGCCTTTGAAACTTGAACTTCAGCATAAAATGGCAAAGGTAAAATGAAATAATGCCATTTACTTACTCACATGGATATTCTACTAGTCGAATGATCACATGCAATATCAATAACCACTTTCATAATGATGGAATGCATAATGCCAGACTATCATAACCACATAGCCAAGGCCTCGTGCCAAGACTACAAATAAGATTTTGCCAAGGCCTTGTGCCAAGACACTAGTTTGTCTCATGAGACCTACCGATGCATCGAGGAGCTATAGCGGGCTCCACCCGTCACTTATTAAGTCCAATTCATTCCTCATATGAATAGGTTTAAGCATAAAATAAACATTCGTATTAAAACTAGCATACGAAATGTCAATACTTTAACCACAAACCATGAATGGTATAAAAATAGAACATCCACAGTCAAACATAACTCATTTGATACAATATGAAAGATTGTATTGTATCACATTAACCTCAATCATGAATAATGAAGGATGTTGACATAGATGAAAATAATCATCATAACTATTTGAGAGAAATATCCCCCTTTTATTGAAAACTTTTAAAAGTCACACTATTTGTCAAGAAGACATTCAAAAATAGATTTTTGAATCAAAGTGTCCCATACCACTTTGAAACTTTTAAAAGGATTTTTAAATTTAAAACTTTAATGTCCATAAAAATAAATCCTTAAAACCATTTTTAAAATATGGACATTAATGAGCATGATTTAGAAGAATAATTCTTTAAAACATTTTAAAATGGTATTTTGGTTAGAGTTTCTAACCAAAAGAGAGAACTTTAATACAAATAATTGAGGTAATCAAAACATTGTAATATCATGAGAATAAAGGAATTCATGATATACTATGTCAAAGTACATTATATACACCACATAAAAGTGATTCGGTGTATATCATCAAAGAAGTCTCAATGGAATGTAAATTGAGATGAAATCTCTCATAAAGGTTGTATCCTTAGGTTAAGGATAAATCAACGACATAATTATGTGTGACAAATATAAATACACTAAATATGATTCGATATTCAGTGTAAATCAATCAAAGGATATTCACACATATTCTTGTAAAAACAATACCAACGAATTGGATGTTTAACTCAACAAATGGAGAATGAGTTAAAATTACTCTTATCAAATTCATATCAATGAATTGAGAATTATCAATGGAGTGATTATGTGTATCAAACTTATATCCACAGGAAGGGGAGTGGAAATTATGACATAATCAAATGAATAGTGATTCCACACATAATCTTGGGGTAATATAATCAATGAAATATGCGTAAAGCCAAATGAGTGGAAATTGAAATCTCAAATTCCCTTATTGATTAGGTAACTTAAGAAACAAACACCCATGAAAGAAAGATCATACCATGATGATGTAAATACCCATTAAATAAAGTATATTACACAATGAATACAATCATGGGTAGTACACATACACCACATGCAATAATTAAGTGGTGATCAATGGAATTCTCACGGAATTAAAAGTGAGACAAGAAACCCCTTACCACGTTAATCAACTGAGTCGCATGGCCAAAAGTTAATAACCACCAAATGATTTACAGAATAACATGAATATAAAGTGAATCATGATAATATATATCAAATGTAAGTACACAATACACCACTTTCAATAATTTAGTAGCAAACAATGGAAATCTCACGGAATTGAAAGTGAGATAAGAGAATCCCTTACTTTGTACTTTTTCCTTGGTCGATGGTAGGTTTACCTCATGTATAATGGTGAAATAATTGTTATTGAATAATACAAGAATCAGTTACTTTAATATGATATCATATATGATCTTTTAACATTGATTTGTTAATAAAATCTTAGAATTATCGTCATTTCAGGTGTTAACGGGTTCATTTTACTTTATATTCTTTGTTATGTGAGCCATATTCGTTATTAATGGGATGTATATTATTCATATCCAGAATGGTATCAAGTCCTTAAACATCATTTTTAAATTATCAAATGATAATTATACTTTAATGGATACGATGGAGAATGAATCTCATCGCGTTCGTGGAGACGGTAGTCCGTACGTACGCACGAACGCTACTTCCATTTAATTTTTATTTTAAAAGAATCGAATCCAAATGATACATAGGTATATTACTATTACAGTAAAATATAATATTTTATATATGTTACTTAAGTTCATTAACACAATCCTTTATACGTTCCATGTGTGGTATGAACGAGTCATATCATTTTAAGGGGGCGGTAGTCCGCACTTCCTCAAATGAAATTATCGTATGTATATACAACATGAAACGAATAATTGTATGAAATAAAATGGATTTACAGAAGCTTATATATAAAATATATATCATTAATATCATATTTAATTACAGTTCCATCCTAATGGCCACCATGAGAGGCGGTAAGATGTATTTGAACAATCATCGTTTCGTGAGGCGTTAGTTTTCCATCCACAGAAACATTATGTTCATCATCCATTAGATGGAGTTGTGTGAATGGGTAGTTTGAATCCTTCTTATAACAACATCCTAGTATATTTTGGATACTGGTTTTGTTACAAAAGAAAGGAAATAAAAAGAGTTTGGGGGTTGGAGAAGCAAAATAATTGAAAATAATTTAAGAGAAAATGTTACCTTTAATTTAGGTAACTCACTTTGGTTGGAACCAAAGGACTTCTTGAAATGCTTTCTGCCTAAGGGGAAGCTTCAAGGAGGAGGAGAGGGATGTGGGGAGCTTAGTTGGGCAGAGTTTTGACGAGCCAAGTGGCTTGAGAGGTGTGAGGAATGAGTAGAAGTGGTCTCCTTTTATAAGGGAGAGGAGGGGCTCTTTAGGAAAGAGTGAAAGTATTACTTTATAATATAATTATATTCGGTTTATAATGGTCCAAAAATCATTGAGGTCGAAGATAAGATGACTCATATTCTAAATAACATCAAAAAATAAGAATTGGACAGGTTTTAGATAATATTTTAATCATTATAATCTTATTTATTTAAATGATTTATTAATGAGGTAAACATTGCATCATTATTGTGTCATTAATAATTTAAATTATTTGATGTCTAAAAATTATAAATAAAATATCATTATGTAGGAAATCTTTTTATCTTTCTAATGAATATTTATAATCGAAAATCCAACATGTATAACCCTATGTAAAAATTTTTCTTTTAAAAGATGTAAGCTTATGCCATTTTTGTATTCATTTTAACTTAATTAAAATAAAGTGTCATTATCACTTACAAGTGGATCAATGGGGTCCTAAAATTGACCCAAAGATGCCCATGGTCGACCATGTATCAACCAATAGGGTTAAGACACGTTTTAGGGTAATTTAGTATTATTATAATATTATTTTTTAACCCTTATTTACCGGATTTACCCTTAACCATGGTAAATAAAATATTTACCGCAGTAATTATTCAAAATGTCTAAAAATAAAAGTTACCTATTTACACAATTTGAACATCCTGATTCCAAATATGGAATCCATTTTTCTAAATTCAAAACACAGAAGTGGCAGAAATTAATTTAAAATTAATTCCCGCTGTCAAAACAAAAAGCGTGTTTTTAAGAGATAATAACTATCAAAAGATTGACACTTGTTTATGTTCGGTTTAATTGTAAAATTATGTCCAATGACCAAAATTATATTAAATGGTAAAAATATATTCTAAATATAATTTAAAACCACTCAAATTCATAATTTATCACTATTAATTATTTTGATTAAAAAAAGTTGTTTTTAATTAAAATTTAGTAATTTTTACTATTCATCAAAATATGAAAGTTATCCGAAAAGTACCAAAATTTCACCTTAGGCTAAATTTGATATTCCGAATCCAAAAATGAAGTCCATTTTGAAATATTAAATATATATAATTTCAAAAAATTAAGTATTACTATTCATAACGGCTAGTTTGATCGGTTGTGGTGTGTGTTAAAACTCGAAGTTGCGTACAACACACGCTACTGTTTTATTCAAAGGAAAGCGTACCGTGGAAGCTTGGGATGTTTTATTTTAAATTTTTTGATGTCCCCATTTAGTCAAAAAGTTTAAAATATTTTATTTAAAAAGGGTTCACTATTAAAAGTTGGTAAAACTACAATACTGAAGATGAATTTGTTCTTACATTATGTCTAAGAAACTCATAATATGGATTCTAAAATTATAAGGATTATATAAAGTTTAAAATTTAGTTAATACTATTCATAACCTTTTTTGAACGACTTGTTTGGTAAGTCATGGTGCGCTTGAACTCGGTGTTGCGTGTAGTGCAAGTTATTGAATTATTTTGAAGAAATAACACACTATGAAATCTTGGGGTGTTACAGATTACTCAGAAGATAATCCAATGAGAGTTTGGAGAGATCTCTTTCCTCCAGAGTAGACACATTTTTATTGTAAAGGGGAAGAAGTCTTCTCAAGATTTTCTTCACTATGTCAATGTCTTTGATTTCTTCACCCAAAACTCAGATTGATCCTACATGTTCAGTAATTCGATTGAAAAAGGAGTCTGTATTCTCATCAGGGTGAATCTTTATATCATCAAACCTGTTGTGTAGTACTTGAAGTTTTGCCTCATTCACTTTTCTATATCCTTCATAAATATTCTCCAATTTATCCTACATTGAATTAGCATATGTGAAACTCATTACCTTTAGATAAATCTAATCAGAAAGGGCTGTAATGAGAGTATTCTGTAATTTTGCATCAGAATAAACCAATTTCCTGTCTGTATGTGTCATCGACAATCTTGTAGGATCAGTGACTTGTACTACCTATGTAGTAGAAAATAAGACTTCCATTCCAAGAGATATTAGGTGATATATAATCCTATTTTTCAATATTTGAAAATTACTTCCATTGAAGAGGGTAACTACCCTAATGTTGACTAGATTCTCCATGACATACAGATTCAACACCAACAACCTTTATGCTCTAATACCACTTGAAGGACCCTAGAACACCGTTAGAGGGGAGGGGTGAATCAGGGTGTCAAATTTTTATTTTAAACTGATGGATATTGTTCCCATGTTGGTAGGAACCTATTAAACCTATTTGAAGAAGAAGTGTAGAAAATAAACAATCAAATTCAAAGCAATGACACAACAATTTTACTTGGTTCACCACTAAGGGATACGTCCAAGGATCATACACCGAAAATGTGTCAGTCATACCAAAAATCACTAATATTCACAAGTTTTGGATTAAACGAGTTTAGCATAGTCACTCTTTGCTAGGTGCATTGCCTTTACAAGGTTTTATGGATAGCACACTTCATCCCTTAGATCACTTCTACTAACTCCCCCTTGATCACTGAGTTAGAAGAATATTCACCCATTTTAATGAATTGAAGGTCACTTCAATGGTTTAGAATTAATTAATGCATCCTCAACTGCAAATGGATGTTCTGTTGAAGTCCCATAATCACTCACATATGTAATTTATTTTCCTGTACACAGATATGTTATGGAAATTAATTTCACAAACTGATTTGGCTAATTTTCAGGCTTCCATGGGTGTTTTGCGTACTGCTGCTATTTATGCATACTGCTAATATTTACATGTACCTTCCATCTATTTCCACATACCACTACTATTTCCGTGTGTTGTCCAGATATTTCCATGTACCACTGTTGTTTCCAGGTACTGTCCATCTCCTTCGTGAACTGTCCTTCTCCGCATACACCCCTAAAACGCGTACTGATCTACTCCTCCACATACCGTCCTAATCCATGTATTGCCTTTCTAAGATGAGTACTGAGAGAGATTCCTACATGAACCATGCTCTCTTCCACAAACTATTTTCCTAACGCGGATGATTCTCTCAACATATTATATTCTCCTCCGCATACCACTTTGGACTTCACCAAATTTATTCCCAAAATTTTAATCTCTAATATCATCCCTTAACAAAGGGGATTACTGCTCCTTAAATAAGCACATAACTCCAAAAATTTTGGTAATCTGATTTACCCAAATTTTTAATGTGGGACAATCTTCACTGTAAACTGAACTCCATATACATACTGTTATCCCCCACCATGTACTGCAATCCTATGAAATGTGAACCCTTATCATGTACCATTAGTCTTCTATGTACCATATATCTATCGGTCCACGTACTACATCTATTCACTGCGTATTGTTACTGTGAACCGTTTTTAGCATCTTTTCGCGTACCTCATGCCTTGACAACGTACCATCGCTGTGAACTATTTTTAGTTCTGCGCACTGTTTCGCGTACCGCACACCTTCACTGCGTACTGAACACATTCACCACATACTGTGCACCTTCACCGCATACCATGCACCTTCACCACATACCACATGGATTTACCACATACTTCACACCTTCACCACGTACCGCACTCCTTCACTGCATACCGTTTCTGCGAACCGTTACCAAACTCCCGATTTTTAAGGCCCAAAAATTTGGCAAATACTGGGAAACTGCACCACCTTCAATACTAATTTTAGCCTCAAACGTATGACCCTATTCTTTTCAAACTCCCTAGTCATCCATATGTTTATTTACAATAATCACAAACCAACCTCCATTATTATCAATGATCAGCCTTGGTTCCAACATGAAAAACATATTACAACATAAGGTAAGGGATCTCTCCGAACCTACAAATTACTTTTGGGTTATGATTTCTCTCTTTTTAAACCAATTTATTTCTTCATTATTCTTATTTAATTCTTATAAATTCAATTTAAATGTTCTAAAATTATGTATCTACATCAATTCATCCTTTTTTATAGGTAAATATATGTTTTAAAAGGTCCCCTTCTCAATTACTTCCGATAAGAAAGCCCGATTAAAGGGAAATTCTCCATTTTTTACCTATTTTCAAGCACACTCTGTAATATATTTTAATCTAATAATATTTTTATAAAATCACTAATTTTATCATAAAAAACTATATTATTTTATTTCTAGTTTTATACAAACAATTATTCCTTTATCATCTTTAAATAACCTTTATTCTTTTCCATAAAACCACACTTAAGTGTCACATTTCTAATGTTATCCAACCATTATTTTTTATGATTTCACTTCAATTGTACTTAATTAATCATTATATACTCTTATTTTTCATTTATTAATATCCAAGAATTATTTTTAACCCTTCTTTTATGGATACCATTGTTATATGCCCCTTTGTTATGCTTTAGGACATGATTACGATACCCATTTATTTCCATGGGTAACCCTTATGTTTGATTAATCATGTGGCACACATATTCATGAACATGTTATGATGGGTGCTGCCATATAGTGATCCAATTCATTTCATAATGTTTTAGTCTTATAAGACATCATGTACGGGATTAGGGAGTAAACCCAATCTATTATGGGACTTTGTCCACCATGTGATATAGTCTTGGTAGTTAGCCCTGACTCATGTTTATTTCATGTTATATGTTGCTGCCACATTCCTATGTTTCCATGATCATATGATTCCATGTTCTATGATTCCATATTATTATTGATGTTCCATGTCTTTTATGTCATCATGTTATGTCCTCTAACTAATGTGTTATTCTTTATTCTCATGTTTATTCCCTTACTGAGATTTTTAGCTCATCCCTTTTGTCTATATATTCCCCAGGTTATCCTATTTAGATATTGGATCTCAAAGGAAGTTATAATCTCATTATATAAGATTAATAAATAGATGTTTTATTTTAGTTCCATTTTACGTACCTAATCTTCCAAATACACTAGACTTTATGATACTTGGATTGTATTTGATGGATAAAAATGCTTAAAATCATGTAATAATATATGTAAAATGCCCAGGTCACTATATATAAGGTAAATTATCCTCCTCTAGTGATGATAAAAGGATGCCTATAGTAATTATCTAGTGATGATCCATCATATTTTATGTGATGAGCATGCTATTCTTTCATGTCCTGATATGAGGAAGATAATGTGGGCCTCCTAATAGGTGAAATCTCTAATTATATATTTTCCTATTTAGTTACAAACAAATAGGATGATATAAAAAGTTATTTATAAGAACAATACCAACACAATCCATTATTAGAAACCTTTAACCCTATCATAAATTTTTAATGATGTTAAACAACTCAGAAGTGGTCCTTGTCACATGACCTTAAAGGGAATGACATGTCCCTTCAAGTGGAATCAAAATTCATGGGTTCTGATTCCCTTCATAGAGATATATAGGAAACCCATATTGAGGGACTAATCCCAACATCACAAAAAAATCCACCTCCCTAGATGAAAATAAGCTCTAGAGTACCTAACCATGCGACTTTAAACAAAAGCATCACTAATTAATAATAGAAATACAGAGAAATAATAATATATATAGTTTTTCACATAAGACATATAGTTTCAATCATATTTTTGGCATAGAGGTAACCATTACCACAATAGAATTTTGAAAGGATTCAAGAAAATTTCTTAAATATATAATCGAGTCCCAAAGTAGACAATGATTCCTCACAAAAGGGTGAGATAAACCAAACTTCCCATCCTCTCAACTAACATGCATTTCAAAGCACTACTGGTAAGAAATCCCAATGACCACCTTCCTTTGGAAATCAAGCCTACAATAACATTATTTTTGAACCTTCATAGATATGGAATTCATCATATTTTTCATTGGTAATAATTTTGTACAAAATGGAATCTACATTTTATCATTCTTTTATATTGGATGTATATACTCATGAAGTGAAATAATGATTTACCTCTCAAAGTATGATGTTGATTTATCACTAACTAATTTTTTTCTTAGATTATTATAGGTTGTTATGAAATTTTAAGGTTATCATGGTTAGTATTTCATATATCAATACAAAATATGATCATAAGGCATAAAATAGGGTTCATGCGCTAGATGAACCAACAAGTATACCATATAAAGTGTCATGCACTATGTATTTAGTATTAAAATAGTTTATGTTTCATATTGAATATCCATACCTAAGGTTTAAAATATACTTTTTATGATAAAATTCATACTTTTATACCTTTATTATGAAATTATTTACGATTAGATAATTATGGGTTTTTGGGTATGTAGCTAATCATGTCACTAGTTAAGGCTTCACCAAGATTGGATTTATCCTCTCATTTGAAAAGTATGACATATGGGACCTCAATTTAGATAGATTGAGGAAGTATGTGGCCATGCCTAGATAAAGTACATGTGTTGTTATTTTCTATTTAGGTGAGGGGCATGCAATGTTCTCATCCATAAAGGTGAATAACATGTGATGTATTCATTAACCTAGTTAGTTATACTCAAAGAATACAAAATTTATGAGTTAGATATATATGATTGACATAATTCTTGTCCCATGGTTACTTGATGTCTTAGAAAAAGGTATCATATGTAAATGAATGCTTACATATGATTCTGACGGTGGACACAGGTATAGAGATACATGTGTTTGATGTAGATCATTCCGGGTCCCTTTGTATCTTGAGTAACACTTTTCTTATATTTATGAATTTAGGAATTCATATTTTTTTTCAATGCTATAAAGGCTCATGGGGTCAAAATTTATGGTTGAATAAATAGGTATTGATTTTTATAAATCTCTAAAATCATCTATAAAATGATTAGAGTTTATCCAAAATGTGTTTTTATGGATATTAAAAAAGTATTGCATATCATGTGATACAAGGTGAGATTGATGATAGCTTTCCAAAAGTGTTTTAGAAATACTCAAAAGTAATTTTAGATATGGTTTGATAAATTATTATATATAATACAATATATGGTTAATTAGAATAAAGACTAAGTGGATTTAGATCATGTGAGAGATTAATGGAGATATCCACTAAATCCAATAACATGTGATGTTTTAGTTATATCATTTTATATGATATGTATATGTTATATGGAAATAAGGCATATCATCTGACTTATTAAAGGAATATCACAAATATTTGATATTATTATATCATGATACTTATAAGCTAATCATAATGCATGATTAATCTATGTTATATAAAAAATAATTATATTGTATGATTCACATAACACCATACGACTGAGAATGGTATCCAAGCATTAAGTGTTAACATTTGGGTTATCTTACAGATAAGTTAAGATATATTGATTAAAATTTTCATAAGATAAAAAATTGGTGGAATGAATTAGTAAGGGTTACAAAGAGTTTAACTGGCATTCCATTTAATCATACATTTAGAGTGCGTGATTAAATTCTTTAGAGGCATGCTAAGTGTCCTTGAGGCTTATATTAGGAGGCCGAGGCATTGAGGCCCATGTGTCCAATCCTAGACCAAGATTTATCTTCCAATTCGCTCATTCAAAAATCTATCTTCATTTTACTTCCTTAGAAACCATGAGATACTAGAATATTATAGTCATGATGAGGATCCAACCAAAGTTTTGGGCGATTCATTTTATCCATGGATACAACCTGAAGAGAAGAGTCATTTAGCTATTCCTTATAGGTCTTCACCAAGCACTAATTGAAGGTAGTAATAGTGTCTATCTTTGTTAAAAGGTAAAAATTATACATTTTATATATATACATGTATTTCAATGTATTGTGATATTGGTTTCATTGAACAAGTTTTGTTCAAACCTTAGAAACCCATCAATTTTTAATTTAAAAATAGTTATAATTTGAAAAATTAATTTTTGTTCCATTTATTAGAATAAATAAATGAGATTATAAGAATGAGAAAATTACTTAATTAAACACACATATCATATATTACTCACAATGAAAAAATATTTGAATTTAAATTATATAAGAAAAATAATTAAATAAGTCATATAAAGGCACCCATTTAAGATGTTTGAAAATATTCTGACACCATGTAACATGTAAACACATTCATGAATGAATATATTTTATCTTAAAAATACGATTTATCATAAATATTTTCATAATAATAAAAATATATAAATAAATAAATGATTGATAAATATTTTAAATAAAAAATTACATATTAACAAATAGAAATGTATCATTAATTCAACTTTGGGGATTTAATTTTATCATTGAATATGCCATATTTGTACATGAGCCTCAGCCTAGTTGGTGAGGTCTCTATAAGTGAATCCACGAGACCCAGGTTCAAAACTAAGTAGAGGCATAATTCTGGGTACTGTAGCAGTTCTGTGTGGGTACTATAGTAGTTACTGTAGTAAGTACTATTTGGTACTGTAGCAGCTAGAACAATTCACCTTGGGCCACCAGTTTGGGCTTGGAGTCCTTAAGGCCTTCAGGACACCCGGACCTTCAGGTTAGTAAGGCCTTCAGGACAACTTTAAGGTGTTCGAGCAACATCAAGGCCTTAGGGCCACATGATCAATGAAGTTTCCCCAAACAAACTCTACAAAAAAGAAGCTTCCCCAGAGGAGGATTCAGAGCAGGTGCACTCACCAGAGCAGAACCAACGAAGTTGGAAGAATGGGAGGGTATGTCAACAACATCAACACCAGCCTATGATTTAATGATAATCTTAGCCGGATGACCATGATAAGGTGGAGGTATACCATCATGATACAGATGTTGGTTAGGGGAAGTTCCTTGTAGTTATAATCTGGTTGAATTCCCTAAGACCTTTGGGTCATGTAATGTCTCTTAAGCCTACGGGCCATGTAATCTCTAAATACTATGGGCCTTTGAAGAATTCCCCCTCATACATTGAAAGGGGGGTTATCAAAAATCAATAAAAAATATAAGGCCTTTGGGCCATTCAAGCAAAATATTCCATATTTCATACATTTAAAAATTTAATATTAGTAGCCATTTATTTATTTAGGACATTGTGAAAACATTGAAAAATATAAGAAATTTGATATGATATATACTCCAATTATGAAATTTTGTTATATATACCTTTATATATATATATTAATCTATATAAATCCATCTTTTTAATATTTTTGTGTATGTACCTCATACCATGTACTATTAGATACATTAAAATTATAATACCAAATAAAAAAAGCATGTTAAAAAATATTTTAAACAATGTAATTGAATGATTGTATATCAAATGTTTAAGTTGATGTATTACTAATTAAAATGAGATATCATTTATGGAATATTTTCTGAATATCTGATAATTGGATCCATAAAATATATTATCAGATTAAATGGATTTATCATAATTAAAATCTTGTGTTTCATAAAAAATTTAAAAATTATCAATTAATTCATTTTCAAAAAAATAACTATCATGAAAGTAATCAAAGTACATAGTTTGACTCTTGCATGGATGGAATTCAAAATAGTTTATCATTCATTACTTTTTCTTCAAGAACATAAACTTTTTTGTGATCTTTTTATAAATTTTTATGTGTTTATAATACTTTCTTATATATAAGTAAGATGAGAAATTAAAAATGAAAAAAATATTAGTCTCCTATAATGGGACTATGTAATTATTTTGTAAATATTATAAAAAAACGATACTATTAAACTGTAACAAAAATTGTTATCAATAATTAGAGATAAGAATCATGAAAATGTAATTAATATATAAATTTATGATAGATGATCCCAACCATTTGTGTTTAATAATTTCATTTACATCCTCAAGACCAATAAGGTCATGAGTCCACATATTATATATGTCATCTCCCAATAAATTTTCATAAATATTACTATATTTCGATAATGTATTTATAAGAACATATAATTTTGTTAAGTGTGTCGTGTTTATTGGTGTGACAAAAGTAGGGTCTCGAGTCGACTTATGTGATACATCAATTGATTCCTTAGATCACACTAACTTAATTTTTATTTACCCCTTTTTCATTACAAAAATTAGTTTATTCTTTTTTATCTATTTTAGAAGATATTTAATATAACATAAGTTAAAAATGATATACCTCTTTATTATTATATTGTTTTATAAGATTTAATGGTTATGTTATAAAAGTTTTAATGGAATATTCCACCATTTAAATACTAACATCATCAATGGGAATAAGCACCTCATCTCCCAGATCAATATCTACTTGAATTATAACTCTCACATGATCTGACGGTAATGTTATACTATGAATGGTATCACCATGAATATTGTACACCATACCTATTTAAATGACACAATGCGTATGTTTTTATAGATATAAATCATAATTTTTTTACCTTTAATTGTTTTAAAACAAGTAAATAACCAATAATTTTTTGTTTCACACATATTATAAAATTTTGGGAAAAAATTATTACCTTAGTAAGGATAGGAATTTGAGGGAAAAAACTACACTTGAAACTAGGGTTAAATGGATCAGTGTATTGTGGTTATTGGTGTATTGATCATTCTTGTTGATCTATTTAAAGGATAATTTTCATTAATTAACACATTTTTCCCTTTTTATATATGTATTATTGATAAATAAATACAAAACACAATATTCATTACTTATATTTATCTTCATTTTATAATCATAATTTACTATATGTTATCTTTTATAATAATTATAACCCTAAACATAAGTAATTTATGATCTCGTTATTTGAGTTGGTTCCCTAAAACCAACACACATTTTACTTTTGAATACATATGTATTAAAATACCTGAATATTAATAAAGATATTATTACATGATTCATTTTCTTCTGTATAACATTAATTTAATAATATACTTAGAGTATCTATCACATAGAAAGGACATAACAATTCCCCACTATAATGAGAACCTGGAAATTCCATGACAGTATTCTAAAACATATATCCCATGGTCTAGATGGAATTTTTGATGGGATATATATGATACTTTTACTATCAAGAGTTGGATGATAATAAGTAGATGAGGTTTCTTCTTATAAAGTTTCTCACTTGGTAATTCCCAAGAATGGATATTAATAGGATTAGATCTCCAATGATAATTTCACATATTATATGTCATTGGATATTATTATATATTGATGTGTGTATTGGTCCTTAAACTTGTGATTATTATTTATGTATATATTGAATCATATACTTTGATTTATTTTTTAAAACCAATATGAAATATGATCATAGTGAAGTAGTATACATTGGGTGCGTCATAAGTGATATGACATTGATAGATAAGTAAATAAATGTTTTTTATCTTCCCAAACAAGAAGATGATAAAATGATCCCTTTGATTGAAATATAAATATATGATTAAGTCGATAGACATGGTAGTTTATTAATGAGTTTATTTGAGAGAGTCAAAGAAAGATATTCAAGCATATTGGTCGATGACATAATTATGTAACCAAATTGATGAAATTTTGAGAGAAAGGAATTATATTACATAGTAATTGTTTGTATGAGGTTATTATTATTACAAAATTAATTTAATTTTCTATGAGTGTTTTTACATGTTGTTAGATTCTAATTTTTAAATTTAGTAAAGTCCATCTAATTTCATTGAGAAATAGGCCTAGAGGGTCACACTATAATGACCCATCCCACAGAGGTCCACTTGGCTGGTGGAAGGCCAAGCCTCAAGAACCCCAAGCCTAACTCCAATAGGCTAGGGGTTAGTGAAAAGCATCGAGATGTCACAACTAAAATGAGTGGAATTTTCTTAATGTACCTGTATGTATGCACCCAACCATCTCTATGAAATAGTGAAGAGGAATATAATAAAGCCCATAAAATCTAGAGTAAAACCATTCATGCAGTAACCTATAGGGAATACATCATAGTATGATAGTATACATCCAAATTTAAAATGGAAAAAAATAAAGACCAAACAAAAAATTAAATCCCAACCCGATAATAACTGGAATAAATGAAAATTGAGAGATACCACCTTTTAATCTCCAAGTCCAACCACCATACACGGTCAATTCACCTAGGTATCACTATGCTCCACCAAATTCACGTCTTATCTATTATTTATCTAAATAAGACATGACATGTGTGAGAAAATATCATGTAGTATTGTGTACATACATTCCAAGTAGAATTCCATAAAAACTGAAGGGAGTAATAGAGATATATGAAAATGGTCAGCTCAACACAAAGAAGGAGGGAAACAAAACCCAATAGAGAGAGAAAGGGTATCACTATCTCACAAACCATATAAACTCAATGAGTCTATATGTAACTCCAAAAGTCTATCTCTTATTCCCAACATCAAATGAAACCTCACCAGAATCTATGTGTAGGGGCTCTCTCTTCACTACCACACTCTATAGCCGAGGGATCTATAACTCTTGTGGAGGGCCCACACACCGTCATAGCTAAAATTTAGGGGAGTACCACTTCGTAGATAGATGAATCATGCCCAGTTTAGGGGAGTACCTTCTATATCTATATAAAGAGTATGAGGGACCTATGCCCTAGTGCGATAAGGGAGTGATAAACCTAGAATCACTCCGATGACCCTTCCCTTATTTCTTCCATCATCAAACATCGCTTAAAGGAGTTTCATTCTTGAAACACCTTACATTGTATCTCCTATGCCACAATGAAGACCACAATCATATTCTATGTGAAAAAACACTAATTATAAGCTACTTAGGGGCCAAAATCCAAGTCCTGAAGGAGGAGATATAAGAGGAAAACGTTCTAGAGGGAATACATGTTATATATGTGGGTCTATATGGCATGTGACTCCACCTCATTTCCTGGACATGTTATCCTTTGGACATGGATTGGAAATCCATTTCATACTACATGCCATAAAAAGAGATACATGACATATATCAGTAACTTGGAGCCTACCTGTGTGCTCCTAGACGTGTCTATGTACTTTGGGCCATGCACATATACCTATCCATACCCAGGTACTAGGCCATGCTTGTGTACCTATGGGAATTCTCTCATACTATCGAAGTACATGACAATTATTCCCAGATGAGGCCCTAGGTGTGTGAACCTAGCACATGAATTGGATAAAAAAGTAGTATCACATGGTGTGTGGGACTATACACACAAAATGTTATCCTTAACTCATACTGAAAACCCTAGTCATCGTGGAATCCAAAGAACACACAACATGTTATTCCAAAATACATGGCGTGCAGTCGCGTTTTTCATAGAAAGTTAATATCCTTCACATGTTTTCCTAATCTATAAATTATACCACAAATCCCATAATTTTACCACCTTAAACCAAAGGGGTTCACCTCTGGCTATCGTTTCACAACCTTTCATGGCTGAAAATTGGATTTCGATCATCTACTTGAAGCCCACAGTACATCCCATAATGCCTCCCACTACCGTTTCAAATACAGATCCCAGATCCATGAAACATCACCCAAAACCTCTATTTATCCATACAAAAATCACAAATCCATTCATCTTTCACACAACCACCATGAATCTAGAGGTTAGATCATGCTCAAACCCACCTCAAAAATGTTGAATCGTGAACCTATGGTCCAATGATGACGAATATGAAGAACAGGTGGGGGAAAAGAAAAATAACAAATGTGAAACCATCATTGACCAAGCATTCTCAGCCAAAAATCATATAAACATGATATAAAAGGTGATATAATATGCAACATGGATTTTAATTAGATCAACAAAATGAAAGATAACAGGGATTATATGAAGGATAAAATAATCATAGATTAAGAAGTAGATAACTAAATCCACACTCAATATTTTAATTAAAAGAGGTAGAAACCACAATTTATGATCCCTATATTGATTTGGATCAATCTTTGGTGAAGAAAACATTTTATAGAAATTTAGAAGACCTACCACATTAGATTCCTCTTGATCCACCTCGATTAGATCATCTATCATCCTTCGATCTCAATCTTCCAATGAAGAACCCTATCCTCTAATCCTCCCAGGGTTATGTGGTTAACCTTGGTGAAATTTTATAATGACATATTTATAGAGGGAATTAGGTTGCGTAATTTAGTAAAATAAATAAATAAATAAATAATTTATTTTAATAAATGCCCCTACCAATGACTTTCTCAACCAGACGTCTGACATCGACCAACTTTAGGTCATGAACAGGGTAAACCCCACATTCCAGAATCAATCATGGTCTTGGACTTCCCATCAAAGTTCATAAATAATGGGAAAATAAAAAAAAATATAAAAATGATATGTTCACACATATTAAAATTTATTAACCGTTTTAATATATTAATTTTGGGGTCCTAAGATACCTAAACACCGCATCGACTATGTGGATAAATCAAGATATATATATTTAAAGGACTAATCCAATAAACCCAGTGTTGTTACATTCTCCCCTCCTTCAAGTATTTTCACCTAGAAATTCATAATCTAAACAAAAATTTGAGGATACTAAGACCAAATCTAGCTGTCACGCTGCCAGGAGCTCACCTCCATGCTCTCGTGCTGCCATAACACACGAACCAAGGGAATGGTCCATTCATACAGGATCCTATCCCACTGATACTCGATCACCATAGGTTATTATATGAAGGTGGATCCATCCTTGATGTCTAGATTGACCCAATAAATAACATGTGTAGGGTCATACACATATCTATTCATCTATGAAAAATGGAAGACATCGTGCACTTGATCAAACTATGGGGGAAAGTCTAGATGGTAAACAACCTCACCAACACTTTTTAGTATCTAAAATGGATCAATAAACCTTGGGGACAACTTTCCTCATTATAAAAACATCCAAAATACTTGTTTTTTGGAGACTCTAAAGAAAACAAGGTATCACTACTTGAACTCCAAGGGCCTATGATGTAAATTTGTATAAGATTTATGCATGCTTTAGGATATCCTCATATGCTTGCAGATCACCTGAACATTCTCTGTCATATCCTACACCATCTATGGTCTAATAAGATATGTCTCACCTATCTTAGTCCAACATAAGTGTGACCTATCGGGTCTCTCATATAAGGCCTCTAAAGTTTCCATACTGATATTAGAGTGATAATTATTATTATAAGAAAACTCTATCAATCACAAGTGATCCTTGTAGCTTCGACTAAAGTCTAACATGCATGCCCTTAGTATATACTAGAATATCTGGATAGTCCACTCAGTTTTCCCATTTTTATGGGGGTAAAATGATGTACTTATCATCAACTAGGTCTCAAATACATCCTATAAGCCTCTTGAAAACCATGAAATAAACCAGCATCATGACCAACACCATGATCAAAGAAAATTTTAGATGGTACCTCAAATCCTATGCATGATACTCTTCTGAAATAGAGAAAATGAGCATGTCATCAATAAAGAAAAAAAAGTCAAAGTATGGATGAAAGATCTAGTTCATCAAATCAATTAAAAGATTGGGGGAATTAATAACACCCAAAGGAATCATCAGGAAGTCCTAGTGTCTGTAGAGACATAATAATGATGTCTTCAAAATATAATAATGGTGTTAGCTGGACATGAGATTGATCTTTGAGAACCAACTCATGCCTCACAATTAGTTTATGAGGCCATCTATCCTCAAAAAGGGGTACTTGTTCTTTATCATTACCTAATTCAAGCGATGATAGTCAACATAAAGTCTCAAGATTCTATATGCCCTTTTCATAAACAATACTAGAGATTAGCAGGTTGATACACTCGGTCTAATGAAACCCTTCTCTCAAAGGTCTCCAAACTACACCCTTAACTCCCAGATCTTGGTAGGGGGAATTTTATATGTTGAAGAAGATATAAGAGTGGTCTCAGGGTGAAATTCGATGCAGATTTTCATATCCCACTATGGTGGTAGTACCAAAATGTCTATAGTCTTATACCATTGAAGGAATCCAAATGCTAGAAGAGCCCACTACGCTAAGGGATAAACTCACCAACTGATGGGTGATGGGTTGAATCTTCCCACCTACAAGACCCACTCACTATCCATGAGATCTATCTCGCATTTAAAGGATAATATTTTTTCATATGTATAAAGGAATCTAACTCATCTTTGATGATAATAAATTTGGGCCCAAACCATGGATAACCAGCCTAAACCTATGATGATAGCATAAGGTTTCATCATGATGACCAAGAGGTCCCACTAGAAACTCTCTCCACTAAATCCTGACATACACAAATTCCATGCATATTTTTAATCAAATTTTAATGATTTTTGATAAAATTTCAATGATTAATACACATAAAATTAATGTTTTATTCATAATTTGGAATTTATATTTAAGAATTTAAAATGAATTGGAATGGAATGAAAAGAGGAAGTTTTAAATGTTATGGAATTTAATTATAAATTTTTATTATTAACTTTATTTAAGAGTGTGAAGTTAAAATAGATTTAGGGGGAAATAGAAAAAAAACCATGGAAAAATGTATAGAATTAGTGGAGAATTAGCAAAATGAATGTAAGAAAGAGGCCAAATACCTATCCACTGAAGCTGTAAAGAGTCCACCCTTACCTTTTTAAAGCATAAACCATGTCCATCACCATCACAGTCTTCCTCCTAGCGTGCTCCGTGTACGTCACGGAGTCACGAATCATATTTTTCAAAAACATCTTAAAGAATCCCCTGGTCTCCTTATAGATAAACCCACTGATCCTCTTCACATCTCCTCTTCAAGAAAGATAACAGATCATGAGATTTGTGATGCATCATATTTTTTCCTTGAGGACCTTGCAATGACACTTCATGCCTCCTTTTCCCAACCCCTTTCCACCCTTTCCACGACCTGAAATTTTTGATGAAGATTTTTTGCTAGGGATTCTAGATTCATCTAGGTGGTCACTTTATTTAAGAGTTATTTTTGATTCAAATATTTTTAAAGTGTTATCATTTTATTTTAGGTCCCAAAAAAATTCATGTAAGCCAGATAACCCTCAACTAACATGACTAAGTCACATAGCCAACCCTTTATAGGACCGACTAACCATGGGCCTAGTTGGAAGGCCAACTTGAGCCACATGGGGTGCATGGGGGAATCAGGCTCATGAAAATGTGTCCTATAGGTGGTGAACCACACAATGAGTAGAGGTGGGACGAATCCTGACATGGTCCTCATGTGGTGTGTCCCACATTTTGTGTGTGTTCAGGATGTTATGGGATACCTTCCCCATAGCATGTAGTTTTGGATGGTGTTATCATGCCTTAACTTATAAGGGAGCATACACTATCTCCCTAATTTTACACGGGATGAAAAATTCCTAGTTAATGTTCACTTTTTTAGTAAAGTGGTGTCATTCCGCACTATACTTGGTTACAAGGTGGCATCGCCCTCCACCCCAATGATATATCCTTCCACCATTGCAACATGCCAGAATCTCCATTGCTACTGCAACCCGAAACTCAATCCAAGATGCACACTATTATCGAGGCCCCTTGATCACCATAGTTTACTTCCATCATCCTGACCAACCACCAAAAATCCATTCAAGGATTCATCCAGCCACTTTGAATGTTGGATGAATAAGGAGTCCACCACTACCTCTCAAAATTCCACCGAGACATTTCCACATCGCAACCAAGGCCATGTAAATCCCCATAAAACCTTACACAATGTAAAAATTTCTATTCCCATGGATTTTAGTCAACACTGAAATAGATTTACCTGAGATTCTCAAGTGATTTAAAAATATTCATAATTACTTCATCTTGGGACAATTTAAAATGAAGTTTCTCTTTTATCGCGAGGAGGTGGTCAAGGGCTCTGTTGTTGACTATAAAAGAAGAACCCATGCCAATTCTATGGAAAGAGTTGGCACCCATGGATGAGAATCCACCATATAGAGGAGGCTGGTGCATGCTACCCATTTCCCCTTCCCGTTTTAATTTTAATTTTAATTTTAATTTTTGTTTTAGTTTCAATTTAAGTATAATTTTTATTTAATAAAATTAATCCATGAATTTTTTTCTTAAGTGTTTCTTTCACTCATTCTTATTATTTATTACTCTCCTTATAATCCTTTCTCTAATTTATTCATTCTCTTTCTATATTATATATATATATATATTATTTTAATTTAATTTTTATTCTTTCTCTCTCTCTTATTATTTTATTTTTATTGTGTGATTTCATGTGTTTTCTTCATATTATTTTACCATCCTAATTATTTTTATTTTATTTTATTTTTATTCTATTATATTATTTTCTATATTTCCAATAAGCGATCACTTACTCGTGATAATGGGAGGATGACCTGAGGCTTTGGCCCAGGAGAGGTCAAAGTGTTCTTGAATTCTTGGTTAATGTTTATTTTATGTTTTAGATAGATGAGAGTGACATGAATGGGTGTAGGGAAAATAACCTAGTACATATACTAAAATTATTTATATTACTTTGTATAATCTATTTTTCCTCTCTTCATTGGTTATCTCTTCACATGATGGAGTTGAACCAATCAATGGATGAAATGACATTCGATTGAGCCGGGTCCTGGAAGATGGCACACCATCGACTAAGGTGTGATATTAACCTTGATTACAGGAGGAGATGGAATTTAGATTACTTAATGAATTCAAGATTTTAAAATTGATAAATAAAAGAATATAAATTAATCATGAGATTTCATTATTGGATTATCAAACTAAAATTAAACAAATAAAGGAGAATAATGATGAAACCCAAAACTGAACCTAAGACTAATTTCTTTATTCCTGATTTCATTATATTTATCATTTCATGTTATTATAAGTTTATATTTTTATATTTAATGTATTTTCATTATCTTATAAATTAAACAAAACCTATATCATTGTTTTCATTAAATAATAAAAACACCAAAAATAAATAGTATAGGTGAATTAGATTATGTAGGTGAAAAACTATGAAGCTCTAAAAGTGATGTGACCCTGGTCATCCACTTTTCTACACTAGGTAAAACTTTAGAAATTTTCTTTTTCTACACCCCATGATAGGTGTGCCATCAAATTCCAACTTACACTACTAAAAGATGTGTGATATTGAAGAATCACTCCCTATAGGAACCTCTAGCCATAGCTTCTGGGATAAATTATCAACTAGAAGCTTCATATCTCACACAAGGGATAATGAAATAAAGGAATGACTCACAAATATGTCTAATAGTACTTGTAAAATATTAGAAAAGTCACAAATTATACCCCAAATCATCTCATGTGCAGGCTGGTCATAACGCTCCATAGCATGCAGTTACCCAAAGCCATGACTACCAGCTCCCTAAGCTTGGCATGGGCCACTTGGTGTTTGTGATGGAAGTATCTCATATCATCACCCTACACCAATAGATCCTCCCCCTAAATATCCACCTTCTCCTCTATAAATATCCAAACTTATCATATATAAATATTACATCTTAATAGATGAATATTCATTACATAATATAGTGATGCATGCCATAATCATTTAGGTCTAGTGCCTTTGGAAACTTGGACATGTAAACAATTGGTCCATAAGTGAGCTACATCATCTACCTATAAGTCGATAATAACTAGAACCCTTCTTAGACATATCATACTAAATACCTTTCATCATAACCTTGGTAAATGAAACAGAAGAAAGGGTGAGCTCATATGCTCAATAAGGGTAAAAAAGGAAGATATTAACACATCATGAGCGTAAGGGTATGAGAACATGAGAATAAAATTTGAAAACCGTACCTTGCATATCATGGATCAAAAACTCAAGTCACAGAATACATCTTGACAGTTCATAATACATGAATCACAATGGAATCAAATAACACGAGCCATGAGAATATAAAATTATAATAATACATAGATTTGTGGAATACATATAAGATTACAACATAATGAATGTGTATAAATAGAATTAGGTTCACACATTAAGTTAAGGAAATGAAATTAGGCCCCTAAATAAACTTATGGACATGAAACCAGGTCCACACCTAACCTTATGGACATGAAATCCAATTCCATGAATGAAATTGTGAACATGTAATCTGGTTCACACATAACATTATGAACATGTAATCACATTTATTCATAACATTGTGAATATATATTTAGGTTAATGAATTATATGTTTAATCATGAGTTATACATATTTACCCAATACATTGGAGTGAGATATAGGTCCCACCCACCACATAATCCATACATATTTATTCCACAATATCATAATATATTCATTATATCATCACATCATAACCCCTAAAAATAAAATGGGTTTCATAAAAATTTCATCAATTCACTATAGCATAACCCATGTAAAATAAATAGGTTTCATAAAAATTTCATCAACATATACATTAAACATCTAGAGAAATAATAAGGATGGTATCATTCAGTCTTATCCCTAGTAAATCATAAGTAACATAAAAGGATATTATCTTATATGGAAAATGATTTTAAAGATCACTTGGAACATTTCTCGAGGAAAATAGCCTTTACACTTTAAAAAATAATTTTTTAAAATATAAAACATTTTCAAAATCATTTTCTTCAAAAATAACCTTGGAAACTTATAAATAAATCTTTAAAAATTATTTAAAAAAGTTCTTGACGAAAATATCCTTTCAATTTTGAAAATTACTAAATTTTCATAAAATATTTGGAAATATTTTTTTTGGGAAAATAAACTTTGAAAATTTTAAAGGAAGCATTAAAATAATGATTTGGTCATGATGTTTTAAAATACCATTCATGCTGTATATGTTAAAACAAATATTCCTTTCAAATTTTTAGTGAAAGCCAAACAAGCCTTATTTTAAAAATGACATGAATATTCCTTTTAAAAATGTTTATAAAAAAGTTAAAACAAGGATACAAATTCATTTAATAAATCATTTGGAGAATGTTAAAAATATTTTTGAAAACATTTATAGAAAACATTGTCATGACCCGACCCATGTCGGGGCTTGATCCGTAACTACCCCAAGCCTGCCTCCATAGGCCAAGGGCTAGCGACAAGTGCTGAAGACATAACAAACTAAGGGAGGCCTTTTCATAAGTACCTGTACACACACACACAACCAAATCAATGAAAATGTGTAGAGGAAAAAGGAAAAGATACAACACTTATATATATAAACCAAAAATATGCATCGACCTCTAAATAGTACAAGTACAGGTGATGTGAAGTCAAATTAAAGGTAAAGGGAAAAAATACATGCCCAACCAGAAGATTTCCACAACCTGGAAATAATTATAAAAGTAAAATAGTTGAGAGAGGCCTGCTCCTAGATCTCAATCTATGATTACCGCACATGGTCCAAGAACCCCATATCCCTAAGATCCTCTGATGTCACGATCAAACTGTCCATCGTCTGCAAGGGCACACCAAGTGCAAGAAAATCCCAAGCATGGGTGAGTATAAAAATACTCAGTAGGATTCCCCAAAGGCTTAAGGGAGCAGAAAAAGATGTATTGAAAAGGGGAGCAGTAGATAGAACAAGGTACAATAAAAGAGTACAACTCAACCCAACAAGAGAGTGAAGTAATCTCATCCAAACACAAGAAGCTAAAAATGGAGAGAAGATGAACTTCTCATTGAGTCTTCACTACCTATCGTAGGAGAGTAGTATCATCCAACCCTGAGAAGCTAGACATGGAAAGTACGTGGCATACCCCGTGCACCTTTGCCTCTATTAAAAGAAGAGTAACTAAGACCCAAGGAGTGGATACTGATAATATATATATATATATTTATATATATTTATTATCTGTTAAAGAAACCCAAATGAGAGAGTAAGGGGATCTCCATCTAACAATTTAGCCTAGGAAAAGAGTTTCCAATAGTTCCAGGAGTAACCACCAATTATGTTCAACATACCACACATCTTCCCTAAACACACAAGTTAATGGGACTCAATCAACACACCTTGATATTATACTCTTTGGATGGAACTGAATCTCCCTCACAGTTTTAGGTCACATCACATGGAAGCATCTCAGTGGGTAAAGCATCCCTCTTTATCATGTCTAAAGGTATGTCAAAACATGTCTCATCATTGATCCAGATAGTCAAGAGGTCATGCCTCAAAGTTGAGAACCCATGCCCAGCCCAGATAGAGGGTTTCACTTTGAAAAGGTTGAGGATCCATACCCATCCCACTTGGAGGGTTCCACTATGAAAAGGTCGAGGACCCATGCCCAGACCGAATGGAGGGTTCCACTCCAGGGTCATTAAGGATCCATGCCCAACCCAACTATATAGTTTCACTCTAGTGTCATTAAGGACCCATGCCTAGCCTGGTTGGAGGGTTCCACTCTCGGAAAACTTTTATGTCGTCACCTGACCATAGCTGTCGATGAACATCACCTTAGAACATCTCACATCGTATGTCAAAATCCCCTACGGAAGGCATCATCGCGTTCTAAATGAAAAACACTCAGAATAGGTTACTTTCGGTCCAAAATATGATTTAAAATGAAGGAGATACGAGAGGTATATGATTCGTAATGTGGTGCACAACACATGTGGGGTCCACATGATGTGTGATCCTGCCTCATTGCCTGGATATGTACCCATACATACTCAGGTACTTAACTCTGATCTAGTGCCCTAGTCTTGTTAATGTACTCAAAGAGTACATGTCATATCTAGCCAAAAGTCTGATGAGCGCACGACGCTCATATTTGGTCTGAAGGGAAAACATACTTTTACTGGAATGCCTCCTCAGATGGCCTGGATGACCAAACAAAACAAACCTTTGCGATCCTTGTGGAAAATCACACAAGATCAACTCTTCATTCACCTGAATTGGAATCTTGGTGAAGAAGCTGTATCTCTCAGCATCATAGACAAATGATGCTTCATGTGGCCCAAATTTCAATCCTAAAACACATCATATGGATCACACCATTGCGATCCTCACAGAAAAACACATGGAATCATATATTCATTTTTCCAAAATGGACACCTGGTGGAAAATATGCATTTCACCACAAACGCCCAAACTGGGCCTCCTGGGGTCCACACATTGATTTTGGTTTAAGCACTCGAAATCAGTCTTGAAATTTCTACCTCAATTCCAGGGTCGGAACTCCGCTGACGATGCTTTAATCAGACATCGAATTCAGAAGATACATCTGATACAAGAATCTCCAAATAATAATAAATATATTATTATTACTATAATTGGTCATTTCATGCCACTGAGCCTCAATCCTGAAACATAAAGTTCTCAAAATGGCTTCAAAAGGTCTGCCTCGAATCAATGGTCACATTTCCATAGACGACAAGTTAATTGGATGCTCCATGTAGGTGTTACATTCAAATCAGTGTTAGAAAATAATAATAATAATATTATTATTTTTAAGGTGTTTTATTGAATTGCTCCACGAGTTAGTGAAAGGTACTCAACATTAGTCTTAAAAAGACTGCATCAAAGTGAAGGCCACATTTCCAATGACATCATGTGAACCGGATGCCGTGTAGGGAAGTTACAAGTGTTTAAAAGTTTTAATAATAATAATAATAATAATAATAATAATAATAATAATAATAATATTTTTTAGTTTTTCCAAAAACCCATGGGGGGCCCACGGCCGGCCTCCTGCCTCCGTCGTCACCCCGATGCGCTCCTCCTCCATCCCACGAAACTCCGCCGACGCCCCAACCAGCTTGCCACTGCTCTACCCTAATCGCCTGCCCACGCCACGCTCATGCCGTCACACCGACCCGTGCGACCCGCTATGCTGACCCCAACCTCCACCAGTTCGCTTGTCCTAGGCGCCGCCTTCCTCCGAGTCACGCTACCCAACTACACCAGACCACCGCCGATCTTCTGCCTCACACTGGAGAACCTTCTACGGACCACCATGGTCACTCTGGTGATTGGAAAATTTATCTGAGACTAGATTTGAGACCCTCAGGACCCAATCTACACAACGATGGTCCCCGCTCGAAGAATCGTTAATGTTTCGATGTGAAGAAAAGTTGGCAGATCTTCCATTCACCGTCACACCTCCTCCGGTGCCCGAAAATCAAATCTGAGCATAGATCGAGACTACTTGGGTTGATATCTTCTTAGATATTTGTCTTGCTCCTAGACTATAGGTCGTTTGAGCATGGAGAAAAGTTATTGTCGAAGAACGATAAAGAACGTGGAGAACATGTAATCTTGAATCAAAACAGATGATGGCCGTTGTTAGTTTGTCCATCAACAAAAAATTCTAAAGAAGAAAATTCCAATATAAATTGAAATAAACAACAAATGATTCAATTAGGGAGCTTTAAAATTTTAAATAAAAATCCTACCTCGATTTTGGATCCGCTATTGTGTTCGTTATGCTCTGATCTACCAAAACCTTCATTTTCATCATGATCCGATGACATTTAGATGTCAAATCACTGCTATAAGCGGATGGAAAGAGATCCTCTATCCATGAGAGAAATGAACTAACTCTAGATCATTTCTCTAAACTCATATTCATAGGAAACTACCAGCAGTCATGGAATTCGAACCTCCCATTCCCTCTCACCTGAGCCCCCCCCCCCCCAAGGGTAAACCCCCATTATGAACTCAAAGACAATATCTAATTTTCAATCTGATTCATATTTCAAGATTTATTCGAATTAAGGTCCAAGATAAAACAATTTAATTTAATTATTTTATTTACATTTAAGTTCTCCATGGAATTTTCTACAGAAGGCCCGCACTGACAAAAATTATGACCCACGTAGGGTAAACACCATTCTCTAGACTCAACTGTGGCCTCAGATTTATTATCCGAGCTACTTTTTGAGAGATATCCCATTTCCATTGCATGAATAGTATAAAATATACAATTTTTTTGTATAATTTATTCCGGGAACACTGGGCCTCGGAATCGCACACTATCTGAGCGCCTACCTCTGGAAATATATGTAAAAATATTGTAAAGTATTATAAGGCAATAATCAGGTCTCTACATCATTCCATCCTTCAATATTTTCATCCTATAAATTAAAAACTAGGGAAACAACTTAGGATACTATGTTCACACCTGGTTCTTCCGCTCCTAGGAAAACCTGCACATTTACGTGCTACCACAGCACGCAAACCAAAGGTATGGTTCATCTTCATATGGTTTGATCCTGTTAATAAAGTGCATAGGAATGTGCACGTATCTCCTCAACTGTAATACCTGAGAGATGTCATGTGCCCACTCCAGCTATTAGGGGGTAGGGAAAGGTGGTAGGAAAGCTCACAAACCCTCTGTAAAATCTTGAATGACCCAATGAATCTCGGGGATTTCTTTCCTTCCCATCCGAATACCAACACCAAAGCCCTATACATATCCTAAAACACCTAGATAGTATGCTCGTTCTACCCATTGGTATGGGGGTGAAAGGCTGTACTCATCCAATGTTAGGTACCGAATGCCTCTTACAGGCCTCTCCATAATTGTAAAGTAAAACACGTGTCACGATCAGTGACAATTGTCGAGGGTACCCCATGAATGCAAATGATCTCCCATACCTACAACTGACCCAAACACTTCACCGAACTTTTCTCCCTGATAGCAAGGAATTACACCAAATTCGTGAGTTAGTCTACTATTAACCATATGGATTCATGTTCCTTATATATTCATGAAAGATCGGTGACAAATTCCATGGATATTCCATACCACTTCACGCTTGTATTTCAAGAGGCTGAAACAACCCACTGAAACTCGGTGCTTAGCCTTCACCTAATGATACATGTGGCATCATGATATGGACTCAGCTACACTTTGTCTCTCACAATACCACCAAAACTACCACTAAAGATCCCTGTACATCTTCCCCACACCGGTATATACAGTTAAGGGTGAAGTGTGGAAATCTCTCATCAACTCCTCCCTCATCACAAATAGAACCACTGTTTGTCCCTAACACAAGGTCTCCTGATTACCTCCTTCAGAATATCCATATAGTGCATCACCTATGGATATATGAGTCATGAAAGACATCATAGTCAGTTTCTCACAACTGGGACTCTTTCACACACTCGAGAAGCAAAGGAGTCAACACCATTGACTGAAGAAAAACTGTACCCTCCTACTCTACTAGGGTCACCTGCAGGGAAGCTAACTGCTCCGAAAATTCTTGCACTAGTAAATCCTGATACTTCTTGCTAAGGGAATCTTCCACAACATTTTCCTTTACTAGAGTATAGACTATCTCAAAGTCATAGTCCTATAGGAAGTTCAACCAGTGTCACCACCTTAGGTTCAGGTATCTCAGACTGAAGATGTACTTGAGACTCCAGTGGTCTAAGAAAACCACAAAGCACTCTCCCAGAAGTTAGTGTTTCCACATCCTCAAAGAGAAGACTAATAATACTGGCACCATGTAGTGAGTCACATAGTCCTGTTCATGGGGTATCCATCACCTTGACCTATAATTGATAACTATTGTATCATGGTTGATGTTGAGTATGAAAAGGTACCAATGAACAGGGAAGGTGAGTAAACTTATCCAACCTTAAGAATCTAGAAAATAAAATAATGTGGCATAATCCGCATGTATTCACCTCTCTTGGAAGGAAAGTAATCCCCAAACCAGACAGTCTACCACACCCACTAGTGGAATTCCAAGAAAATGGTGGTCAAGATAAAAAACTCCACTGGAAATGCCTAAACCTGCTCCGACACTCTACTGTACAACTTTTCCATGAACACACAAGTCAGAGGGACTCATCCACCAAAACTCAATACTATACTCTTTGGGTGGCACTGAATCTACCTCATGGTTTTTATTTCTTCACAAAAATGAATCTATGTGGGAGAAAACCCCATCTTCCTCATGCATTCAAATCTACGTTGAACAACATCGACACATGGTTACACCGATTTCCCACCTCACCCTAGTAAAATGTCAAGCAAGAAGTAGGGATAAAAGAGTACGTCACCCAGTTTCTAAAAAGTTCTAATGGAAAAAGGTATAAAAGACATAGGGAATACCTCTTATAATTTCATGCACTACAGGATTATAGATATCCATAATATGCAGCTACCCATGACCATAACCGCCAGCTCCCTAAGCCTGATGTGGCCAGACCAATGGTGGTGGAAGTACCTCACAACATCATCCACCAACCACAGTTCTTCCTACTCCTCTTCCAGCACTGCCTCCCTAGGGACCACCCTGTCCCCACCTAGGATATCCCTGATCATGACACTACCTCTACCATGGTAGTTTATCTATCAAATTATTGGGAAGATTAGTACATCCGGTCAAGAAATATCATGCTTTTGATCTCACTTATCATAAGCATAACAGTGACACACCCTAGGATATCTCAGTTCCCTATGATGTACCATGACCATGTGCCTGAGTTTGATCAAGGGGAGGCTGCCTACAACGAGGCCCTTCCAACTGAAATCCCTATGATAGAAATATCTCTATCATTGATTCCTAATCTAGCACTCCGACATAGGTGGGGATGTACAAGGGCACTACATAAACACATATCTCTCTACAAAAACCCTGCTCCCACTTCCGGGCTCGGAAGTTACCATCATGGATCATGTATAAAGAGTACCGAGTAAGGTCTTTAAATATATCCTCATACTCAGTCACCATCATCCCTCCCTGCTGAAGCTGCAAGATATCCTGAATCCAAATAGAGCATAAGTAGGAGGGGTAGTACTCCTCATAGAACAGTTGTTGGAAGTCATCCTACGAGAGTACTGACTTCTCATGTATCTAAGTAACTAGGCTCCACCAACACCCAACTGCTCCATGGAAAAGACTGGCTTCCAAAGTCACCATCTGATCCATTGGTGTCTAAAAAAGCATGAAGAGGTGGATCACTGACTCTAGCCAATCCTAGTATGCCTAAGGATCTGGCTCACCATGTAACCTCTACGGTCTCTGGTGCTAGAACTTGCGAAGTTCGCCTAGCCTGCACACATCCTTAGCCTGCTATATTGGGAATAACTACTTCTCAATAGTTTGAGGTGCTACTACCTATCCACTTGGAGGAAATGGGATCATATGATGGATCCTGAACTGAGGCCTCATCGCTCACAGAATCATCGTCATGAACCAGAGCTAGTATCCTGGTCGGCTGTCGTCGCGGAGGCATCCTGAATTTTACCAAGGAGTACTATTGTCAAATGAGAATATATATATATATATATATATATATATATATATATATATATCAACAATAATGAGGATATGACTCAAGAACTACAGTCAAAGACTCAATCCTATATGATGCATGTACCAAAGTTCCTTGCAACAAATGTCTTATCATGACAAGTCGACAAGCGGGTAATCAGGGTCTTGGTGAATAGCTACGTCGAAGACCTCACCATCACTAGACTCTATGGCTTAAGATACACTCTCGAAACACATTGAAACTATTTACCTTAAACCCAAATAAGTCTTTTTTAGGGATATCTCCGAACAATGTCCCAAGGGTCGAACCACCTATGATACCACTTTTTCATGACAAGACCCATGCCGGGCTCGCGCCACAACTACCCCAAGCACACCTCCATAGGCCAAGTTATGGAAACAAGTGTTGAAGGAATAAAAAAACTACGGAGGACTTTTCCTATGTAACTATACACATGCACACAACCAAATCAATGAAAAAGTTTAGAAGAAAAAGTAAAAGATACAACACTACTATATATAAACCAAAAATATGAATCGATATCTAAAAAGTACAAGTACATGTGATGTAAAGTAAATTGAAAGGTAAAGGAAAAAATACATGCCCAACCAAAATATTTCCACAACTTGATAACAAGTAAAAAAGAAAAATAGTTGAGAGAGGCCTGCTTCGGGATCCCAAGCTATGACCAATGTACGCGGTCCAAGCACCCCATACCCTCTGCTCCTCTGGTGTCATGATAAACCTATCCTTCATCTGCAAGGGCACACCAAGTGTTGGAAAAGACCAATAAGGGGTGAGTATAAAAATACTTAGTAGGATTCCCTGAAGGCTCAAGGGAGTAGAAAAAGATATACTGAAGAAGGGATCAGTAGATATAACAAGGTATAGTAAAATAGTATAGATCAACCCAATAAGAGAGTGAAGTAAGCTCATACAAACACAAGGATATAGAAATAGTGAGAATATGAACTACTTCTCAAGTCTTCAATACCTATAGTAAGAGAGTAGTCTTGTCCAACCATGATAATCTAGACACAGAAAGCATGTGGCATAACCCACACGTCTTCGCCTCTACTAGAAGAAGAATAAATAAGACCTAAAGAGTGGGTAATGATACATGATATATATATATATATATATGTATGCTCAGTTAATGAAATCCAAATGAGAGAAAAAGGGGATCTCCATCTCACAGCTCAGCCCAGTAAAAGAGACACTAACAATTTTAGGATTAACCACCAATGATTCTCAGCATCCCACACATCTACCCTAGACATGCAAGTCAAAGGGACTCAATCACCACACCTTGATAATATCCACTTTGGGTGGCACTGAATCACCCTCATGGTTTTAGTTCATGTCACATGGAAGTTTCTTGATGGGGAAAACGTCCCTCTTTCTCGTGTCCAAAGGTATGTCAAAACATGTATTATCACTAATCCAAATATTCAAGAGGTCATGCTTCAAAGATGAGGACCCATGCCCAGTTTGGCTAGAGGGTTTCACTCTGAAAAGGTCAAGAACCCATACCCATCCTGGCTGGAGGATTAATCCACTCTGAAAAGGTTGAGAACCCATGCCTAGACTGGCTGGAGGGTTTCACTCTAGTGTCATCGGGGACCCATGCCCATCCCGATTGGAGTGTTCCACTATAGTGTCGCTAAGGACCCATGACCAGCCCGACTGGAGGGTTCCACTATTAGAAAACTTGGATGTCATCACCTAACCATAGCTGTCGACAAATGTCGCCTTGGAACATCTCGCATCATATCTCGAAATCCCCTATGGAAGGCATCATCAAGCTCTATATGAAAAAACATTTAGGGTAGGCTACTTGTGGGCCAAAATCTGAGTTCAGAAGAAGGGGATACGAGAGGTAGAAGATTCGTAATGTGGTGCATGAATCGTGTGGGTCCCACATTATGTGTGACCCTACTTCACCACCTGACCATGTACCTAGCCATACTTGGGTACTAAACTGTGCTCTAGTTCCCCTAGGCATTCCAATGTGCTCCTAGAGTACATGGAATATCTAGCCAAAAGGCCAATGAGTGCATGACGCTTGTCATTATTCTGAAGAAAAAAAAATCTTACTGGCATGCCTCCTTAGATGACACCTAATTACCAAACAAAACAAACTATTGTGATCCTTATAGAAAATCCCATAGGATCGACTATTCATTTGCCCGAATCAGACTCCCGGTGAAGAATCTGCATCTCTCAGCATCATACATGAATGATGCTTCACATGGACCAATTTTCAATCTCAAAACACATAATATGGTTGACCCCATTGCAATCATCATGGAAAATCACACGAGATCGGCTATTCATTTTTCCAAAATAGACACTCGACGAAAAAGCTGCATTTCACCGCAAATGCCCAAACCACGCCTCATGGATCCCACACTATGATTTCGATTTAAAAACTTGAAATAATAATTGAAACATTAATATAAATTCCAGGGGTTGCAACGCCGCTGACGGCGCATCAATCGGACATCGGATGTAGAAGATATGTTTGATAGAAAAATATCTAAATAATAATAAATATATTATTATTACTATAATTGGATGTTTTGTACCACCGAGCCTCAAGCCCAAAACATAATATTCTCAAAAGAGTCTCAAAAGGTCTGCCTCAAAACAAGGGTCACGTTTTCGTAGACAACATATTAATTGGATGATCCATGTAGGTGTTATGTTCAAATTAGTGTTAGAAAATAATAATAATAATATTATTATTTTAAGGAATTTTATTGACCCACTCCCTGATTCAGAGAAAGGTACTCAAAATTTGTCTTAAAAATACCACATAAAAGTCAAGGTCACATTGCCGCTGATGGTGCATGAATCGGACACCGCGTGGGGAATTTACGAGTGTTTAAAAGTTTTAATAATAATAATAATAATAATAGTAATAATAATAATATTATTATTTTCTTTTCTTATTTTTTCAGTTTTTCCAAAAACCCATGGGGGGGGGGGTCTATGGCTGGTTGGCCACCACCCCCGCCTCAACCGTCCTACTGCCATGCCGCCTCGATCACCTACCTGTGCCGCACTCACACCGCCGTACTGACCCACGCGACCTGCCACGCCGACCCAAGCCTGTGCTGGTCCGCTCACCCTAGCCACTTCTTTCCATTGATCCACACTTCCCAACCAAACTGAACCAACACCGGTCTGCCACCCCATACTGGAGAACCATACACAGACCACCACGGTCACTCTGGTGATTTGAAAATTTATCGAAGACCAGATCTGAGATCCTCAGGTCCCGATCTACATAGTGGTGGTCCCCAATCAAAGAATCTTTAACATTTATATGTGAGAAAAATTTGACAGATCTTCTTCTCACCGCCACACCTCCTCTAGTTCCTAAAACTCAAATCCAAGCATAGATCGGAACTCAGGTTAAGAGATTCATAGATATGTGTCTTGCTCCAAGATCATAGGTCATTTGAGAATGGTGAAAAGTTATCTTCAAAGAACGATTAAGAATGCGAAGAACAAACATTCCCAAATAAAAATAGATGATGACCAATATTAGGTTTTCTATTAACAAATGATTCTAAAGTAGTCAATACTAACAGAAATTGAAATCAACAACAAATGATTCAATCGAGGAGTTATAAAATCTGAAATAGAAATCCTACCTCAATTTTGGATTCTCAGTTGTGTTCCCTGTTCTCTAATCTACTAGCTCCTTCATTTTTTTCATGATCCGATGGAGTTTGGCCATCGAATCGCCATCAGAATTAGATGGCCATTGCTCCACCGTCTGTGAGAGAAATGAGCTAACTCTAGATCATTTCTTTAAACTCCCATTTATAGGAAACTGCTAGTGATTGTAGAATCCGAACCTCCTGTGCCCTCTCACCCGAGGTCTCCCCTAGGGTAAACTACCCATTATGAACTCATAGGTGGTCTTATATTTACAATATGAATCCTCATTCAAGAGTTATTCAAATTAACATTTGTGATAAAAAAAATAATTTAATTATTTTATTTACAATTACGTCCTCCGTGAAATTTTCAACAGAAGGCCCTCGCCAAAAAAAGTTATGTTCTGCCTAGGGTAAATGCTAGGCTCTAGACTCAACCATGGCCTTAGATTTATAATTTGATCTACCATTTGAGAGACATCCCATTTTCATCACATGCATAGTATAAAATATACTAAATTTTTTGTATAATTTATTATGGGAACACCAATCCTCAAAATCACATGCTGTCTTAGTTCCTTGCTCTGGAAATATATATAGAAATATTCCAAAGTTTTAATGGAAGAAACCAGGTATCTACAAACATAGTTTTGGAAGAAAAAAGGTTTCAATCGAAGAGATAAATAAAGATGACTTTTTTTAAAACAATTATTTTGAAATATTGAGAACATAAAGAGAGGAAAATGAAGGAGAAACATGTAATATAATGACATAAACATAGGAGAATAAAATACATGAGTTTTCTAATTTTTGGATCATAATATTTCATCATCAAAAGCATAAATAGAAACAATCTCTATAATCGATGAGATTGTATTATAAAACCACTACCACATTGGTAACATTGAATCACAAGACCCATTAAAGAATAAAAAAAATAAAACTTTTAATATTATTAAAATAATGATATTCATTATATAACATGTCAAAGGGTAAGTATATACACCTCCTATAAGAAGATAGGTTCATAACATAACTTATGTCCCAAAGAAGGTAATTTGAGACAAAAATCTCTTACCACTTTGGTAAATTTTGAACTGTAAACCCCATGAAAGAGAGATCCTAAAATGGATATGTAAATTCCAATAATTTTTAGTAGAATAATTATAAAATAAATTCATGGGCAACATATACATCACATAAAAGAAATAGGTAGTGAATATGGCATGTGTCTAATAGAAGTAAAAAGGTGAGATGGGAATCTCTTACCTTAAGTCTTCATTTCCATCATAAACATTCAAAAATACTGTATAATAAATATAATTTTATTATAAATTAATTAAAATAATAATAATTATATATATAATACCATATATGATTTACTTATGAACTTTTATTACCCATTTATTTACAATTCCATGTTTAAATCACATTTTGGGTAATAACTGCTTTGTTTTTCATGTATTTTTTGATTTTTGATTTTCATTAATCTTAATTTGATCATTATTAAATAATCTCCATAATTTTAAAAATTATATAAATATCATATATATTCAGTATATATGAATATATATTAATTCATAAAATTTAGAGAAATAAAATGAAATACATCGTTCATCGAGACGGTAGATCATATGTATACATGAACACTATTTCCATTTTATCGAGGGATGAAACGTAATAAAGGTAAAAATTATATTACCATTTAATCATAATTTTTAATTCATATATATCACATATATTCATTAAATTTACCCTTATTACCTTCAATTCAAAGCTTTAGTGAAAAATTAATCACATCGCTTTGCGAGGCGGTAGTCCTCCATACACACAAAAGACATTATCATATCTCCTATGAAATAGAAAGTAAGAAGTAATATGTGATATAATTATTAAAGATATATTTTTTTTTAAAATATCATATATATTCATTTAATCCAACTTTATTACCATCCAAGTAAAACAAAAATTAAAAACACATCACATAATAATCACAAATAATGAATTTGTATCCTTTTTTATGGAAGAGGAGAAAAATTAAGGTTTTTAAATTAACATAATAACATATTATTATATATAATACACTAATTATATTATATCATAAAATTTTAATAATAATTTAAGGTGACAAAGGAAGAAATAAAATAAAACACTCAATTAAGGATGTTACCTCTTCTTCAGAAAACTCCTTTTAGTTTGCACCAAAAGGCTTTTTAGGTTAGATTTATGACCAAAATATGGATTATAAAATGAGAGGAGGGAATTAAAGAAGTGATTTGGTTAGGTATTGGCTGAAACGATTGGGTTTTTAAGTGCAAACAGGAGAGGAGAGAGAGTGGTCTTTTATTAGTGAGGTGAGTGACACATAATTTTTGAAAAGAAAAAGGCGTATCCACATTTCTCGCATGAAAAAAAGGATAAAAAATGATAAATTATAGAACCTAGAAGATATAAGGTTTAAATATGGATATCCAATGGTTTTTTAACACGTTTTTGGTCATTTTTAACCATTATCTTTTCAGTTTAACTCATAGTAAACCCATTTTACCTTAACTGCAGTAAATAATTTTTATTATTCATTATGGTAAAAATTAAGTTGAAATTATTAGATAATATAAATTATAATTATTTAAAATGTTTAATAAATTTTTTAAAATTAAACTCACATAATTGGAATACTTTAATTTAAAATTAAACCCATAGATGTGATGAAATATCAGCTTTTCAAAGAGAAAATTTTTATAAGTAGAGAATGTTTTATTATCAAAATTAAGTATGAAATTAATTCAAATATCCTAAATTGGATTAATAGTTACATTATTGAACTAATTTTAATTTTGAAAACATCTTAAAATAATTTATAATTTTTTAAATGCTTTAATAGAAATGAAAATTCTTACTAAAAATCAGTTTTTTTCATTATTCATCAAAAAATTCATCTTTTCAGAAAATTCTCCAAAACTCACCCTAAGAAAATTTTGACATGTAGATTACAAATTGATTTTTTTTGAAATTGGGTTCCCAATACTCAACTTATGTATGTAATTTTATTACTATTATATGTATATGGTTTAATATATACATTTTCTTACCATACTAGAATAGTGTTGATTCTTCTATATCCACTATATTTATGTTAATGTATATAGATTAATTATCATATCAAAAGGTAAAAGTAGTTTATAGGCTATAATTATAACCTCTATATACTATGAAATTAATCTTAAATAATATTTCCTATGGTCTAGACACATTATACTGATTGGACACGGTTGATGTCTGATTATCAGGTGCTGGGGGATCATAAGCATTGATAATTCTTCTCATGAAGTTCTCACTTGGTGATCTCTAGTAGGTGAGATAATGAGGAAAAATATACCCCTATTAAAACAACATGTTTCATGTGTCATTGGTTATTCCAATCTATGAACATGTATGTTTCTCTCATTACTTGAGATCGTCATCAATGTGTTCTATTTGACTTTAATGAAAGTAAAAAACCATGAAATTGAAGTCATAGAGAGGTAGATTGTGTTGGGTGTGCCTTTGGTGGCAAGAAATTGGTTGAATGATCAAGATAGAATTTTTCACTTCTAAGTTGAGGAAGTGATATCTTGGGCCTAGGTGATCAGGATGGTAGTACCTTCATTAAATCCATAGACATGATAGTTGAAGGTAAATACATCTAGTTAGATAAAAAAAATAAAAAAAGAATGGATTATGACAAAAGTTTTATATTATGATTTACGAGATATCATAATAAAAATAGATTATATTACACAGTGCATGTTTGTAAGATGATTGTCGTTTTTTATGACTATTCCTTATCTCTTTAGGGGCCTTGATGGGTTGGTAGAAACTGCTCCTAGTTTGTGAATAATATTCAATACAATCTAGATAAGGGCCTATATGGTCACACACAATTGTGTATTAAAGTGTTTGCCCTATTATGGTGAATAAGTGTATAAGATATGGTGGGCCCCAACATGAGGTCTGCGTGTTGTCCAAGTATTAACAATCACCAGTAAATAAATAAATTCATTATTATTCGAGTATAGAATAATTGAGTTAAATTTATTTATTGAAAGTATTTACAAGAGTTTATATAACTACATGGAACAATATTATCTGAATGAATATTATTTTAATATTTAAGGTTTTTTTAATATTATCGGAAATTAAGAATCACTTTAATGACTCAGGTTTATCACATAATATATTTAATATGTATTATAAGTAGGTGATAAAATATAAAAAATATTTATTTCACATTTAGTTCATCATAAATATTTATTTATTGCTTATTTAGTGGATGTTAAATATACAGAGGCCACAAAACCCTATTTGGGTATTTCTAACATCCACTATACAAGTATGCATGAGCTTATTTCCATTGCGCAGTTCATTCCAGTGGATTGCAAAATCCTCTCTCCTATCACATCCTATAGAGAGAAAGGCTATATTTGAGAAATTGATCCAAGAATTCCTTCATGGATCGAAGGCACATAATCAAGGTGATCGTCGTGACATTGAAGGAATCATTGAAGCTTCATGCAAGCATTTGGATTTCAAAAAATGACGTACACAAGGATTATTGAAGAATGTGTGGATGATATAGAGGGGTTCAACTTTAGATCCTTCATGCAACGATTGCTGACGATGAGCTTTATTTGAACACACATCAAACTAAACAAGGTACTTGTTCATTTAAATTTTGTTCCTTGAAATATTAATGTGAGATCCTCAGACCTCTACAAAGGATCAGATCATCAAAGACTATGGAGTTATGTCACATTGGTGATGAAATTTTTTAAATCCCCGGTACATCGGCTTCTGCCGTATTCGCCAGTATATTTTATTGGTATCAGAGGGATCCTGTGAATTTTCTAATACAAGAGAAAAAAATTAATTTTAATTAAATTAAATAGAGATATTTAATTCATTCATAATGGAATAGATCACACGTCGATCCGATTATGTATGACCAAGTTATGGCCATAATTTTTATTGTTATGGATAAAAATGTGGTTGTTGTCAGTTAAAAATTAAAGAATAGTGTAAATATATATCTTTTTATGTTTTTATTTTCAGGCGATCCATTTCATTCCAATTTCTAGCCAGAACATTTTTCCCCATAAAGAGTTTTTCTTCCCATGGAAGCTTTGTCAATACAAAAAAAGAAAAGTGGAGTTGGAGTTAAATACTTATGATGGAAGGTTCATAAAAAGACCACATAATAGGTTTTTTGACAAGTGATATAAACAAAAAAACTATAAAAATAATATTATTCCTAACAACCATTTATTTATAAAAAACAAAAGTTAACTTCAAGGGGTGGCTTCTTAAGGAAGACACCCACACAACACCTCTCTCTTCCAGCCACTACAACCAAGGCTAACCACCCTCACCATCTGAGACCACACCTATGACACCCCAGTCTAGCCCCATTAAATGACCATGTTTCCATGCACCTCCTCTATCCATCGACCACCTTGGTCATTCTCTCTGTGGTGGAAGAACCTTGCACCTCATCCTTTTCTCACCAGATCGTCAGAACCAAATCCTCCTGATTCAAAGCCACTGACTCATTCGAATAGCTGCTGCATCAATCCCCTCATAGACTGACCATATATTAAGTACCAAACCACCAGGTCAACTCATGGCTCCTCCGTTCTCCACCGTTCACAACCCCTCAGTTGGCTATATCCCAGCTGACCATGCACTGCCACTCCCCCTACCGCAGGTATTCCCTAAGACACTACCATAAGACTGGTGGTACCCCATGAGACCCTACTTCAATTTTACCAACCTAAAATAGGTCTAAATAGGTATACTTGACTCAGAACTACCCTGAACGGGGTCTGCCTGACCCACGACAGCCCTGGCCAGGTTCTGCAATGCCTGAAATGGGCCTGCCTGGGTTCAGCTCGACCTGCAATGGGACTGGGTGAGGTTTCTAGGTCTTGAAAAATTTTAACATTACCAAAATTAATTTATTAACTTATTGGTTTAAAAAATAAAAATAATTTTATTATTTAAATAATTAATTTAATTTTTGGAATAAAAATTAAATTAATTTCTGGACTAAAGAAAATAATTTATTTGAATTTTATAATTAATTTAATTTATATTTATGCCCTCAAACTAAAATTTATTTCATTTTAATTTTGTCATGAATTTATTTTTCTTACTGACTAGTATTAAGTAGTGTCTGAATTCCTGCATGTCTGGGTTTATTTATTTAAATATTTATTACAACTGTGTGCAATGTATATAATAATTATTTATGTATTGAAGGTCTATGCATTGTCTCTTTTATTCAATATGTACAAGGTATTATATGTATATTCATATATATATATATATATATGTATGTATATTGTGCTTCCTGAGGTCCCTCTCCTGCATGTGAGTATACTTATATTTTTTTGATGATGAAGAAGTAAGACATGGACCATGCCTAGATGAGGTGAAATCCCAAACGATACATAGAAACACTGAACCAGGGGAAATATGTGATACAATTCAAGATTAGAATCAGGTATGATAACCCTAGGTCATGGCTGATCCATTGATTTTAAATGGATCAACCATTATTAGATTCTCAAGAACAGTCAGGTAATTTATTTCCTTCATTCATTGTTTATTATTTTATGAATTTTCATGTCCATAAGAACACATAAAATAATAAACATATAAAATGCATAAATTCACGATGAATTTATTATATTAAATTAATGTTGATTTATGAGTTCAAAAATATAGTATAAATATATTTAATATAAAATGATTACATTCATAAAAAAATATTAAAAACTTCTCAAAGAAATATTAAGCTGTGAATGCCTTCCGTCAATAAAATTTTAACAAAAATGGGTGTACAGGGTGCTCATCAACCAAATTTGAGGGTTCCAACTTCTACTGGGGAGTTCTTATAAAGGTGATGGGTTGAATCAACTAAATTTGGCATAAAAGAAGTATCCAAATCTATCTTTTTGTAACTTTAGAGACAAGTGTTGAATAAATCATGTTTATGATTTTAGAAGTTTCACTCAACAGATCAAGGAGCCACAAGTTAATGCAGTTGGATAGTTAAATGGATACCTTGAACTCTCTGAGTAGTGGTGTAGAAAAATCCATTAGACTATTATGAGAGGTTTCAAGGATCCTTACTACTAGAATACTCAATTGATAGTGTATTATGATACTAGTAGTGAGGGATTCCAGTGTTTGATAAAATAATGGGAGACATTCAATGATTTAATTAATTAATCAATAATGACTAAAAGGTTATCAGATAAAGTAATAACTACTAATTTTTTTGTAGATAAAAATTTCAATCACCAATACCACAAGTACCTTATGATTGTGATCAATACTGGACAAAGAAAATATCCTAAATGACCATAACTTCTAGGAGTGGTACAGAAGCTTATGCATAGTACTTTTCCAAGAAAGAAAAATTTATGCGCTGGAATCCTCAATTACTATTGAGACCTATCAATTAGAAAATAAGTAGGATATAATAAATATAAAAGTCATGTAGATGATGCACTAGATGTATAGTTTATCATGTTATCATCAATGTTCAGTGAATTGTAGAAAATACATGAGGATGATGATTCCTACAAGATGATAACTAATCTCCCAGAATTATATTAAGAGAAAGCAAGGAAAGAAAGGTATGCGATATATAGTGAAATATATAGGTGCAGGATAGTAGAAGGGAATCAATAATAACCTCATGTACTCAAGATAATCGAGTACATTGAGAGACTTGAAGCCCTTGGGTTCAAACTAAAACAAGAACTAGCGACCGATCCAATTTTTTCCTCTTTATCACCAAGATTCTCAACTTTTATTTTTAATTATAATATGAATAACATGAAAAAGTCACTTCCAAATATTTTGGCTTTAGTTCACCAATCTGATAAGGATATGAAGAATAAAAATTCATTGGTCCTCATGAAGAATAAGAGGAGAGAGGGAAGATCTAAGGTGTCTAAGGCCAATTACAAGCCAAAGAAACCTAAAGACAATCCATTTAAAAAGATAATGATACCTAGGGAAGAAAATGAGTAGGAGTATGTCTACTTTTCATGTGGAAATAAAGGACACTGAAAGAATAGTTTTAGAGTTAGGAAGAAAAAGAAATATGATACTTCTACTTCAGGTATTTTTTTATTGAATGCAATATATCTTCATCTAAATTTTGGGTATTGGATATAGTGTTTCGATCACATATTTTTATTTAAATACTAGAAAAAAATTAGGTTCAAGAAGATTGAAAAAGGTGAGGTGGATCTCTAAGCTACAAATGGTGTGATTCTAGCAGCCTTGGCAATGGGAGATTTTAATCTAACTTTGCATAGTGGTTTCGTTATTATATTGAATATTTATTATTATGTTCTTTCGGTTACCATCACATAATATAAATTTCAAGTTTTGATACTATAATATTTTATTTCATGTTTGGAAATAAATGTTGTATCTTTTATAAGGATAACATATGTTATGGTGTGGTGCATCTTAAAAATGGATTATATATACTTGAACTCGAAAACCCTGTTATTGAAATTAATGACAAAACTAGTGAATATGACTCAAATAACACCCACATATGCAACTTTATGCTTGGTCACATAAATTATAAGAGTTTATATAAATTAAATCAATAAGGGTATTTAGACTCAACCGAGTTAAAGCCCATGGATGTGTGTCATGCTTATTTATAAGGTAAAATGACTAAATCACCCTTCCATGGAAAGGGATTAAGAGCCATTGAATTACTAGAATTGATTCATACTGACTTGTGTGGTTCATTTATAATAGATTCAAGGGGTGGGTTTTAATATTTAATTACTTTTACCGATGACTATAGTAGGTATAGATATATATACTTAATGAGGTAAAAGTTAGATTACTTTATGATGTTTAAGTAATATCAATATAAAGTATAAAATTAGCTTGGTAATAATATTAAGGCACCCCACTCAGACCAAGGTGGAGAGTATCTTAACTAATATTTTATTTATCACTTAAAAGAGTGTGGGATAATATCATAACTCACTCATCGTTATACACCACAATGGCATGGTATTAGTAAAAGGAGGAATTAGATCTTTCATGACATGGTCAGATCAATGATGAGTCAGGAAACTCTTCCATTATACTTTTGAGGATACATGTTGAAAATAGTGGAATATACCCTTAAACAAGAAGAAAATAAATCAAAAAATGGGATTCAATATGAGTTGTGGCATGGAAAGAAACCCAATATATCACACATATGTGTATGGGTATGTGATGTTTTTTTTAAGACTATACGTAGTGAAAAATTAGCATCCAGAAGCCTGAAGTTCATATTTATAGGTTATCCTAAAGAAACCAAAGGATATTACCTATATAATCCTTCTGATAGAAAAGTGATTTTGGAAATAAATTCCACATTTATAGAAAGGGAACACATTTTCAGTGGAAATAGTTGGAACAATATTGACTTCAATAAAGTTAATGATCCAGATTCACAAGAGTTGGTATGGGAACACTCTCTGAAAGATACGATGGGAGATGAAAAAATTCCTAAGACACAATTACTATGTAGGTCTACTCTAGAGGTTAGATAACTAGAGAATTATGGTTTTCTTGTCACCAAGTCATGTGACAAATTATTCCTTGAGAACGATGAACCTCTAACCTAAAAGGAAGTAGAATAAGGAAAGGATGATACTAAATGGAAAGATGATATATATTCTAAGATGGAATCTATATAAAAAAAAATCAAGTTTGGATTTTATTTAACCCTCCAACTAATGTAAAACCCATTTAGTGAAAATGGGTATTCAATAAAAATCTGGACATGTATGGTAAATTTAATACCTATAAGGCATGACTGGAAGCGAAGGGTTTCAGATAATGTCAACGCATATACTATGATGAAACCTTCTCACCATTAACAATGCTAAAATATATCAGAATATTACTTAAAATAGAATCCTTCTATGATTATGATATTTGGAAAATGTATTTCAAAACTATTTTTCTAAATGTGAATTTAGTTAAAGATGTCTATATGACTCATCCTGAAGGGTTTTTTATGTCAAAGAATTCTGATAAAGTATATAAGCTATAGAGATCCATTTGTGTGTTGAAGAAGTCATCATGATCATGGAATGTTTGTTTTCCTAAGGCCATAAGATAATTTTATTTAGTTAGGAACGAAAGTGATCCATGTGTCTATAATAAGGTTAATTTGAATTCAATAATTTTCCTTTTATTATATATTGATGACATATTAGTTATGGGAAACAAAGATCAAGTATTACAGTTAGTTAAGAGTTGGTTAAATGAATGCTTCTCCATGAAGGAATTAGGAGAAGTAGCCTATATTATAGGGATCAAGATCTATTGAGATAGATATTAAAGGATTCTTGGTCCAAGTAATAGTGTATATGTTGACAAGGTACTTAAAAGGTATAGTATGGAACAATCTAAGAGAGGGATATTGCCAATGTCACATGGTATCAATATCTCCAAGAAAATGTGTCCACAAAAATATTAGGAGAATGAAATAATGAGTAATAAATTATCCCTTAATAGTGGGATCTATCATATATTCCATGATATGTACTAGGTTTGATGTTGCCTTTTCATTAAGCATGGTGGGTAGATATCAAGCTTATCTAAGTGAGCTACACCAGGTAGCTGTAAAAAATATCCCTAAGTACTTAACCCATACAAAGGATATATTCCTACAATATAGAGGTGATGAGGAACTAGTAGTGAGGGGATACTACAATGCTCATTACCAGATAGATTACGATGATCTAAAATCATAGTTATGATATGTCTTTTTCATAAATAGTGGTACAATGAGTTGGAGAAGCTCAAAGAAACCCATGGTCACTGACTCTATAGTAGAGTCTGAGTATATAGCGGCTTCTAATATAGATAAGGAGGAGATCTAGATATTAATCTTTATTTCAGAGCTTGGTTTTGTTCTTATTAGTGCTGGTCTTGTTCCAGTTTGTTATAATAATACTATGGTAGTGGTGTTTTCCAAGGAGCCTAGGTCACACTAGAGGATAAAGCATATACTTTTGATGTTTCATCACTTGAGGTATTTTACCCAGAGAGGTAAATTCACAGTTAGTAGAGTATACATATAGGATAAGGTAGTAGACCCCTTGAAAAAATCCATATCTTAGTAGAAGCATGATTTTCACGTGAGAGCTAGCAGATTGAGACATGTTAGCAGTTGGATCTAGTGAAATTGGGAGTGTTGAAAGTGGTTTCCATAGACCCAACTTATTTATGTACTTTAATTACCATTACATGTATAAAATTTTATATATACATGTTCTTATCTTACTAGAATAATTATGATACTTTTGTATACAATATATTTATGGTAATTTAAATAGATTAATTTTTATATCAAAAGGTTATAGCAGTTCTCATGTTATAATGAGAACCATGAGATACTAATACATTAATATTAAATAATATGTTATGTAGTCTAGATACATCATAATGACTGGTCACAATTGATATTTGACAATCAGGTTATTGGGTATCATAATAATTGAGAATTTTTCTCATAAATTTCTCACTTGGTGAACTCTAGTATGTGAGATCATGAGGACATACCTACTGATAATAACACCACATGTTTTGGGTTTCATTGGTTATTTCTATCTATGAACATGTTTATTGGTTTCCTAAATTGATATTTTTATCAATCTGTTCCATTTGATCATGTACTTTGATTCAATGTAAAAACCATGACATTGAATTCATGGAGAGGTAGCTTGTGTTGGGAACATCTTTAGTTGCATGGAATTGGTTGAACGATCAAGATATAATTCCTTGCATCCGAGTTAAGGAAGTGATATCTTGGGCCTAGTTAATCAAGATGGTATCACATTTATTAAATCCATGTCCAAGTTAGTCGAAGGTAAATTTATCTAGTTAGATCAAAAAAATAAAATAAATTAATAATGGATGATGACACAAATTGTGAATCCCACTTTATGAGATATCATAAGATAAAGAGACTATATTACACAGTGTGTGTTCATAGGATTGTTCTCATTGCTATGAATATTACTTATCTCTTTAGGGGCCTTGATGGGTTGCTATACTCTGCTCCTGGTCTATGAATAATATTCACTACCATCGAGATAAGGGCCTATAGAGTCACACACAATAGCGTATTTAAGAGTCTTCCCTATTCTGGTGAATAGGTGTATAGGATATAGTGGGCACCACCATAGGGTCCGAGTGTTGTACAAGTATTAATTATCATTGATAAAAAAAATTAAATATTATTCTAGTATAGAATAATTGGGTAGAATTTATTTATTAAAAGTATTTACAAGAGTTGATGTAAATACATGGAATTATATTATACGAATGAAAATTATTTTTATATTCAAGGTTTGTTTAATATTAATGATAATTACAAGTAAAGTTAATGAATCAATGTTTATCATGTAATATATTTAATATACATTACAAGTAGGTGATAAAACATAAATAATATTTATGATGCAGTTAGTTTTTCATAACTGTTTATTTCTTATTTAGTAGACATTAAATATATGGGGGTTGGGGAACCGTATCCTTGTATTTATAACATCCACTATTTAAGTCATCAGGAACTCATTTCTATTGCACTATTCATTTTAATGGATTGATATATCCTCTATCCTCCCACATCCTAGAGAGAGAAATATTCTATCTGAATGAGTGATCTAAGAATGTCTTTTCAAATCGAAGGCATAGGATCAAGGTGATCGTCACAACATCTAGGAATCATCGAAGCTCCGTTATCGCACCCATATTTCAATGAAAGATGTATGTAAAGATTCTTAAAGTGTGTGAGGATAATATAGAGGGGTTTGAATTTAGATCCATCAGGAAATGGGAACCATAAACAAGTGGTAGCTAAATGCACGTTGAACCAAATTAGGTATTAGTTCATGTAAATTTTTTTCTTTGAAATATTCATGTGAGATCCTCAAGCCTCTATCGGGTCTCAGATCGTTATAGAAGAAAATGTTACATCACTATGGTGATGAAATTTTTTAAATCCCCAGTACCCCAGATTCCTCTTTTCACCCTGGTACCTTCAGTTTATTTTTTCAAATAAATTTTCTAAAACTGAAAAACATTAATTTTGAAATAAGTGCACAAAAGGTGAAAAAAATTCATTTTAAAAATATATAGTTTTTAATCATAAAATTGGATTTATTATTATATATTGTCTATAAAACACATAATTTGAATGTAAATAATTTTTTTGAACATATAACATAAAAATTTCATTAAAATAATTCACCAGAATTGATTTGTTTAATTAAGTTAAAACATATTTCTACGCATAAAAATAGTTTTTCAAAAAAAAGATTTCCTTTTTTTTCAAATGTTTTTTATTTTCATTTATAATTAATTGGTCACCAAATAATTAATTATATATATGTATATATGTGTAAACCATATATTTTAATAATTTAGTTAATCCTATTCATATATTTCATTCAAATTTCTAAGTGATAACTATCATATTAAATAATAATATTTCAATAGTATGTCATGTTTCATTAAAACTATTTGTTACATGTAATGAAAGAAAAACTTGGTGTTTCATGTAACACAATCTAAACTCATTTTTTTGGGTAATGAAAGATAAAAAAATGTTGCATGTAATGCAATCTAAACTCAGTGTTGAGTGTAATGAAATTTAAACTCGGTGTTTATTGTAACACAAAATATAAAAAGGATTATATTTATTTGAAAAAAATATTTCAAAAAATCTCACGTTGTTACATTGTACCCACTTAAAATGACTTTTTCCCTTGAAATATTCCACTTTGGTACCAACAACTGAGGATAAATTCTACCTCATTACATCCCCAGGTTCCCATATAACTTCATCAAGATGGTGGTTTCACCACAAAACATTGACTAGGTGAGTGGTCTTGTTTCATAGAAGTTTCTCTGTATGATCCCTAATCTTCACTAGTTTTTCCTCATAAAGAAGATCATACTCTAGTGGTAAAACCTCTAAGTTCAATACATGTGATGGATCATGTATGTACCACCTTAAGAGAGATACATGGAACCCATCATGAACCTACGAGATGTTCGATGGAAGCACCAAGTTATAATATATGGTCTTGATACGATCAATAATTTCAAAGGGTCTGATTTACCTATGGATTAGTTTACCATTTTACTTCCATGGAGAAATTCATAGAACCACCCTCTCACTAAATTCAAATTTTAGGTCGTGTTGATGATTATCAGCACAAAATTTCTATCAAATTTTTCCTTACTTGTTTCTGAATAGATCTAACATTATCTACTATTTTATCAGATTTCTCATGCACCAATATATTTTTTTATTCAACTTCATTCTAGTATGTTGGAGTTATATACTTATCTCTATAAATGGATTTATAAGGATCCATTTCAATTCTCGAGTGAAATCTATTTTTGTAATAAAATTAAACTAGAGGAAGGTGTTTATCCTAACCACCTTTGAAATCCATAGAACACAATCTTAGAATATCCTCAAGGGTTAGAATTTTTCTCTTAGACTGAACATATCTTTGAGGATGATACTTATTGATGAAAATAAACTTCATATCAAGATCCTATAGAAGACCTCAACAAAACTTTGTGGTAAAATTTGGATCCTGATTAGATAAAATTGAATGTAGTACTCCATGAAACCTTTCAACTTTCTTAATATATATTATGAAAATAAGATCCATATAGAAATATTCTTTGATAACAATGAAGTGTGATGAATTCATAAGGTGGTAAATTACGACCCATAATCACCTCAACTTCAAATATAAGGTAAACCCTAAAGGTTACAAGTACCTTTAATCACATGTCTTCAAATTGTAAAGGAATTTCTCCTCATATAACTTTTTTACTAAAATATAAACAAAACCAAAGGGATGTATTTATATAAATTTATCTTAAAATATCCTTAATCTTGATAAAATCTCATAAAAAAAACCTAAAAATGGGTGTCAATGATTTTGAACATATGATCAACCTTAGACTTATAAACCCATGATGGTATCCATAACTCTTAATTTAATCTTACATGGAGACATATACACTTCCAAAATTTAATTCACCCTTTAAACCTTATGCAATCTCTTATATAATAAAAAAATTTAATTGGAAGCTTAGGTTCATCCTTGTATTGATAAAATATCAAATGTGATTTCATTATTCTAGAATATATATAGAGGGAGATAATCACATGAAATTTCTATAAAGGATGAACAATAATACTTTCATAGGGATCATTTATAAAAAATAAAACATGAAGTTCCCAACTAAGGAGGGGAGGATAAGTGTTCCCTAATTATCATGATTCACTTAATCCATTGTGATTACATAATATTTCCCCTTTTCCTTTTTCTTTAGGAGTTTTTGTGGATTATCATCCACATTAGACCTTGGATTGGGGAATTGATTTGCATAATTCTGAAACTCAGTGCACTTAAATAACTGGAGTGTGGGTGGTGCATTCTATTGAGATCTATCTCCATTAATTTAATTGACTAGATTATTCACACAAATTCTATATTCTTTTACTTTATGGATATAACTACCACACATAAAACAACTTCTTGTTCCTTTCAAGCACTCACTTAAGTGATCCTTCCAATAGTTTTGGCAGGTAGGATTTTGGAACTTTTTCTTCCTTCCATGTGACGTATCATTATAAATTCCATGTAACCCCATATTAATTATCTTATCACTAGCATCAAGAGGTTTTATAGACTCCATTTCCACTTTTAGTTCACATCGAATGATTTATTAATATCTTCCAAATTACCTTATGGATAACTCCCTTTGAAGATTTGGTTTTACGCCACTAAAGAATTGACCAAACTTACTTTCAAGATGAATGATAATACCAGAAGAGTACCTCACAAGACTTGTAAAATTTTATTTATAATTACCGACAAAATTATTCATCCTTTTACTTAATCTTGAGAAATTAATTCTACATTTTTATTTGAATAATTTGTAGAAATTACTTATTTGAAAAATAAGATCTTAAACTCATCCCATTCTATAGAGTCAATTTCATATTGTTTAATCATATTATTTAAAAGTTTCCACCATTGACCTGCTTCTCCTTCCAGATAATATACCACCAAAATCAATTTTTTAGGCTCTAAACACCAAATAGCAAAAAATATATTTTTAATGGTACTTATCCATTGATCAGAAACTTTGGATCATCATAACCACTAAACAAAGGTAGATGTTTCCTCAGGAAGTACTCAAAATAATTTTGTTCCCTATTTTTATTGTTTGTAAGTTCATCAAGATTCATAGATTGAGAAATTTGTGTAATAATTGAAACAATATTTTTCGTTCTAGCTCCCATAAAATTCATTTTCTCAAGAGTACCATCAATTCATTGACTATTTAATTTAGAATTAACATGGTTCCTTTCAGTTCCATCCATTTACTAAAACCAAATAGAATCATGTGAGAAACACTAATCATAGTGGAAAACCACATAACAAGGAAAAATAATTTATAGGACTTTTAAATCATGGAACATTATTTTTAATGTATGACACCTTAAGCTTAACCTAGGTCATTCATAGTCATTATTAAAATTCTTCATGATGGTTAATAAAGAGTTTGTTAATTTACAAAACATATCCCATGGTAGTTTCAAACCAAGTGTGAAACAAGGCCCATTATCATACACCAGGTGATGATTGAGTCTAGATAAATGTTTCCTTTTCATAGTTATTACCCCAAGGTACCTCTGTTCTAAATCCACATCTACTTGTTGTATCCAGTCAGGGATGTAATTACATGGAGACCACTCTCTCTATCATTTACCAAAATTCTAGGACATGTTTCAATATATTTAATTATCCTTAGACTTATACTTTGATATATCCCTAGAAATATCTATTGAAATATACCTAGGGAAATCACTAAAGTTTTATCATCCTAGTTCCAAAAGGCTAACTAAGACTTTCCTCTGATACTAACTGAAAAGACCCAAAATTATCATACATAGATATTACATCTAAATATAAGAATATTTATTAAATTTAAAAAATAAATTCCCAAGGATTATAATTGTTTTGTGCCTTTGGAGACTAGGTACAAAATATTCTTATTCAGTGAAATATCTTCAACATATTCCATAAAGATCTTTTCCCTTTGTACTCTTAAAAAACATACACTATTTAATTTTTTTTATAACTCAGGAAAGGAAACATAATAAAGGGTGAGGTCAAATGATCATTAAGGGAAGTAATGTGAAATACATAAATATAATGTGAGAATAAGGGTATGAGAACATAATAATAACATATGAAAACCGTACCCTATATATCAAAGATTAAAATATCATGTCATGGCATAATGATTGGAAATTCATAATACATGAATCATAATGGAATTAAATAACATGATCCATGTGAACATAACATTGGAATAATACATATATTTGTGAAATACACATAATGTTATAAAATTTTGAACATGTATAAATAGAAATAGGTTCACTCATTAAGTTAAGGACATGAAATCAGGCCCTCAGATAAACTTATGGACATGCAACCGGGTTCACGCATAAAATTATGGACATAAAATCTAAGTCCATTAATAACATAGTGAAAATGTAATTAGGTTCACACAAAAAATTATGAACATGTAATCAGGTTCATGCATAAAATTGTAAACATGTAATCAGGTTGACACATAACATGTTTACTCATGAGTTATCCACATTTACCCAATGTATTGGAGGGAGATATAGGTACCACCCATCACATAATCCATACATCTTTGTGCTACAATATCATAAAATATTCATCATAAAAGTACATCATAACACATTTAAATAAAACAAATTTCATAAACATTTCATCAATTCACCATAGAATAACCCAAGAAAAATAATTAGGTTTCATAAACATTTCATCAACATAGAAATTATACATCTAGAAAAATAATAAGGGTAGAATCATTAAATATTATCCCCAGTAAATCATAAGTAACATCAAAGTATGTAATCTTAGATGGAAAATGATTTTGAGAGATCACTTGTAAAATTTCTTGAGGAAAATAGCCTTTCCGCTTTGAAAAAAACTTCTTTAAAATATAAAACTTTTTTAAAACCCTTTTCTTAAAAAATAACCTTTCTAAATTATAAAGGATTCTCTATAAATCATTTAAAATATTTCTTGAAGAAAATATCCTTTCATTTTTGAAAATCACTAAAAATTCATCAAATATTTGGAAATCATTTTCTATGTAAATAAACATTGAATCTTATAATGGAATCTTTTAAAAAATTATTTTTTCATGATATTAGATAATACTCTTCATGTCGTATATGTTACAACAAATATTCCTTTCATATTTTAAGTAAAAGCTAAATGGGACTTATTTTAAAAACCAAATAAATATTCATTTTACTTTTTTTTAAAAGGTCAAAAGGGTAATTTTTTTTAATAAATAATTTTTAGAATTTTAAAAATATTTTTGAAAACATTTTTAGAAATTTTTTTTTGGAAGAAAAAGAGTTTTTGACCGAAGATAGAAATAAAGATAATTTTTCTTAAATTAATTCTTTTAAAATTACGCGTTCATAAAGAGAGGAAAATGAAGGGAAAAAATGTATTATCATGAAATAACTATATGATAATAATATTTAGGAGTTTCTTGAGGAATGAATCATAGTATTTAATCTTTAGAATCATAAACATAAACAATCTTGATAATCGATGAGATTGTATCATAAAACTGTTACCACATTGGTAACATTGAATCATAAGACACATTAAAGAATAAAATAAAATGAAACTTTTTATATCATGAAAAAATTATATTCATGATATAACATGTAAAAAGGGTATTATATACATTTCATATAATAAGATAGGTTCATAACATAACTTATGTCCCAAAGAAGGCAATTTGAGTTAAAAATATCTCAGTGCTTTTATAACTTTTAAAATGAAAACCTCATGAAAGAGATATAATAATATGGATATGTAAATAAATTTTTTTTTGGATAATAATCATAAAATAAATTCATGGTTAGTATATACACCACATAAAATAAATACATGGTGAATATGGAATGTGTCTCACAGAAGTAAAAAGTGAGATGAAAATTCCTGACCTTAAGTATCGATTTACTTCATACATGTTCAAACCTAATGTATAATAAATATAAGTTTATTATTAATATATTTAAGAACCATAATTATATATATAATACAATATATTATTTACCTATGAACTTTTATTACCCATTTATTAAAAATTCCATGTTAAAATCACATTTTAGGTAATAACAACGTTGTTTTTCATTTATGTTTTGACTTGTTATTTTTGGTCCTATTAATTTGATAATGGTCCTATAAAATAAATAATGTTATAAATTATATAAATATTATATATGTTCATTATATATGTATTTATAATAATCCTTAAAAGTTATATATAGAAAATGAAATACACCGTTCATTGAGATGGTAGGTCGTACATATGCATGAATGCTATTTCCATTTTCTTAATGGATTAAATAAAAGAAAGGTAAATAATATATTATATTTAAAGAATAATTTTTATTTCATATATATCAAATATATTTATTAAATTTACCTATATTACCTTCCATGAAAAGAGTTAGTGAAAAACAAATCACATCGCTTCTTGAGGAGGTAGTCCTCCGTACACACGAACAACGTTATCGTACCCCACATGAAATAGAAAGTAAAAAGGTATATGTGATTTATTTATTAAATATGTATAATTATATTAAAAATATCACACACATATATATATATATATATATATATTCATTTAATATAACCTTATTACCGTTCAATTAAAACATAAATGAAAAACACATCACATTGGTTCATGAGGCGGTAGTCCTCCGTACACACGAATAATGATTTCATATCCCATTTGATGGAAGGAGAGAAGAATTTAGGTTATTAAATTAACATAATAAAATATAAGTATATTGGAGATAATTTTGATATTATATCATCATGTTTTAATAATAATTAAAGGATGTGTAGGAATAAATAAAAGAAAACACTTAGTTAAGGATGTTACCTCTTCTTCAGGCAACTTCTTTTGGTTTGCACCAAAAGGATTATTAAGTTTAATTTATGAATAAGATATGGATTATAGGATGATAAAATGTAATTAATGAATTTATTTTAATATGTATTTTATGAAACAATTGGTTTTTTAAGTGTTAAGAGAAGAAGAGAGGGGATGCCCTTTTATAAGTGAGGGGAGTGGCACACTTGTAATTTTTGAAAAGAAAAAGGTATACCCACATTTTTCACATAAAAAAGAATTGAAAATATAAAATTATAAAAAATAAGATATAATATAAAAATATGGCCATAAAATGGGTATTGTAAAAGATTTGGGACATTTTTAAATCATATATTTTTAGTTTAACCCCCTGTAAACCCATTTGTACCTTAACCGCGGTAAATAATTTTTACGATTTTTACTAGTCATCATGGTAAAAAATTAATTAGAAATTATTAGATTATAAAAATTATGTTGATTAAAAATATGGAATCCATTTTTCCAAATTCCAATAACATAATTTTATATAATATAAAATTAAACCCATAGATGTGACGAGAAAACAGATTGTTAAAGAGAAAATTTTCATAAGTAGAGAAAGTTTTAATATAAAAATTCAATATTAAAATGATTAAAATGGAATAAATTGGATTAATAGATATATAATTGAACTAATTTTACTTTTAAAACCCTAATTAAACAATTTTAATGTTTTTAAATGATATAATAGAAATGAAAATTCTTACTAAAACTAGTATTTTTAACTATTCATCAAAAAATTTATCTTTTTAGAAAATTATAAAAAATTAAACATAAGATAATTTTGGAATGTAGATTAAAAAATTAATCTTATTTTTTTCAAATAAATTTTATAAAAGTGAAAAAAATTAATTTTTAAGTAAGTGTGCAAAAGGAGACAAAACAACTTTTTAGAAAAATCTAGTTTTTGAGAATAAAATTATATTTACTTTTATATATTGTCAATAAAACACATAAGATGAATGTTAAACATTTTAATGAATATATATATATATAAATTTTATTAAAATCATTCACAAAAAGTGATTTTTTTAATTTATTGAGGTAAAATGTGTTTGTGCGCAAAAAATATAGTTTTTCATAATAATATTTCCTTAGTTTTCAAATTGTTTTTATTTTAATTTATAATTAATTGGTCACTAAAGAATTCAATATATATACATGTTTAAACCTTATATTTTTATAATTTAGTTAATCCTATTCATAACATCCATTATAATGTCTATGTGATAACTAGCATATTAAATAATAATATTTCAATAGTATGAAACGTTTCATTAAAACTCAGTGTTGTGTGTAAAAAGTTCCTGGGTATAAAAAATAATACATAGGAATAATTTACCGAAAATAGTAAACACAAAACAACTAACAAGATAAATAAACTAAAATTGAAAATAGATAACCAAATAGGACCTTAACCCATTTTAGATTTAAAGGTCTATAACTTGAACTAACATCCAAAAATAAATGACAAAAAGGAAAACTAAAACTCTAACTCAAACCTCCAAGCAACAAGAGAGGCCACATCCCTAGGCCACCAACACCAACCTACACGAGAAGACCACCAGCAAATTGAACCACCATCACTAAGAACAATACCACAAACTGGAATACACAAGGAACAAGGCCTACATACACCGAAAGGTGTATGTAGGGTGTGAGCCAAGATCCCAGTAGGAAGTCACCCAATAAAAAGGTTCCACATATAAACATTAAATGACAAATACATTTTCATGCTTAATAAATAAAAGGACACCAAATCTTGAATGATTTTAGAGAAAAAATTTCTATAAAAAAATTCAAAGAAAATAACTTAAATTAAAAAAACACCCTTGCCTTTAAGAGACCCCAAAACTTCAAGAAAAACCAAAAGTTACACCATATGACGATGGTGAGTGTAAATTAGTCCAGGAGCACCAAAAGTGGGAGAGGCCCTATAGGTACTAGCAAAAATAATGGGACCCTAGAACATCGCGTCTCGGTGAATAATTGTATAGGAATCGCAATAATATATGTTCTAATGCATGAACCACTAGTAGGGAAACACATCCATAACCTAGTGGTCTACAATCATCATCCAAAGTTTAGTTAGTGTTGTAATCGTCAAACCAGCTAAGTGAAATCAGGCCGAAGCTGCTTCTGTATCACTAGCACACTAGATCTAGTCCACCCACCTAGTACCCGGGCTTCCCATTTGTGCTCAAGATGTTCCAATTTAACATTTCATGTCAAAACCAGATGAAAAAAAACGAATAGGGTGTTTTCTACCTAGACCCAACCCCATACTTTCACACACACAAAATCCATTTGAAATAGTACGCACACCAAAAGACTCTACACAACTCAATTAAAATATTTTTTTGCATTTTTAATAATTATTTATTAAAACATATTAATTTTTTGTAAAAAAATTCTATAAAAAGAAACATAACATGGATTAACACACAAAACTAACCCAACCCTCCTTCATGACCGAACACACCCAAGGCCACATCAAGAACAAAAACTACACCACTTATATTAGTTAATAACCCAACTGCATAGTTAAAAGACCATTTTCTTGGTTAAACAAAACACTATAAATTTTATTAATATATTATAGAATATGAAACATGACATTAAACACCAAAGCCTCACCCAAACCCTCTTTTCAAACAAAACTCGTATGAATGCTACACCAAAACATAAACCGTGAACTTTTTATATTTTCACAAAACAAATGCACAATTTATAAAACACTAGTAAACAGTTCAACATGGGTTTTCACATCAACAACCTACTCAACCCACACAAAACCTTTACTTATGACCAAGCACATGAAACACCATGTCGAAAACACGATTAACACCACTTGCACAGATGAAAAACTAACTGTGCATATTATTAAAATGATAACAGTTGACTAAATACAAGTTTTCAGCCAAAGAATGCACTCACACCACATAAACATGCTACCAAACAAGTCTAACACATAGAAAACTTCAATAAAACCAATTATGCACCCAAAAAAATTCAAAGAACATTATAAAATTAATTAATACAGAAAATTAATTCATTAAATAATGTTTAAATGTGGAACCACCTACCTCACTTGGTGAAACTTCTAGAAAATGCCGCAAAACACACCCACACCTCATTCGCACCATGAATAATCAAAGAGGAGGCCTAAACAAGGAAATAAAACCCAAAAATAAACGGTTAAACCTCAAAATTGGAAGAAAAAATTACTAAAAAAACAAAAACTCAAAGATAGAACAATAAATTAAGGGAGAGGCTTAACCGAATGGGTTGCACCCGCAAGGAGGAGGAGTGCCGATAGGGGGAAAAGAAGTCATCCAGACAACCTTAGATAGGAGGGGCTCACGCGAGGCATGGAAGAGAATGAGAGGTGCTGTTCGGAACAACCAGAGGAGGAAGGCTGTGGCAGCGGCGGCCGCGACGAGAGTGACATGCTATGAGGGTCATGGTGTAAAGGAGCAGCGACCAAGGGAGGCCGGCAGACGTTTCTTCTTATTGGGAGACAGGGCACGAGCAGACCAGGGGTTCCAGGGGGGCATGAGCTTATCAGTTAAGGGGGGGGGATAAGGTGTTCTATAAAAATGGGTGTGAAACCCTAACAAAAATAATAAATAAATAAATAAAAAAGAAATCCTAATTATAACTAATGTTAATAATTAATCATAATTATATTAAAAATTATTATAAATTCATTACATACCAACTATAATAATAATTTTAATAATATTACTGATAACTTAATTAAAACATTAATAAAAAGGATAATAATAATAATAATAATAATAATCTTAATATTATTATTACTACTATAACCCTTAATTCATTTTATTCTTCTCATTTTATTTTTCACTAACTACCTTATTCATCTCATTAAATAATGAATTAACCATAGAATGGACAGGCCGCGTGGTGACTCAGGCAATGTCGTGCGGCTTTGACCATCCACCACCCATGTGTCAGATGCCTCCAAGCCCAAAATATTCATTTATTAGCATAATGTAAAATTTCAATCAGGCTCGGCTCGCACTCCGACCAAGAATTGGAAAAGAATATAAAAATATGAAGAATAATAAAATAAAAATAGTTTTAGAAATCTGGGTGTGACAATTCTCCCCACCATAGCACTTTCCATCCCCATAAATCCACAACTAAGGTGGAACCCTGAAGCAGCAATTGATACCCCCTTGGGATTCAAAAAGGATCCCTATAAAAAGAAAGTGAAAAGAGGAAAACACACCATGCTCAAAGAAATTTATTGAATGAAAACCTCGAGAAACTCATAAAAAGGCCTTTTGATATGTGTCTCTCTCCCCAAAGAGCTAGAACAACTCCATTTTATTAAATAAGGAAAGGAAATCTAGCACCCATAGAATCAAACTTCATAAGTCAAAACACCTTAAGCACCGTTGAACAAAAACCATGTCGTTTTACTGGAATGAACAAACAAGACCAAGCACATCCAAAGAACACTCTGATCACCTACCACCAAGTCATCTCTAGGAACAGAACCAAAAGCCAACATGGGAAAGTCCAAAGGAGCCCCCACCATTAGAAACTTACTAACGTTTGAGACGAGATTGGAAAACCAATGCGAAGAGTCCTGGTAGAACTCCCCACCATTATGAATAAGGTCCAATACCATTTCATTCCATAGACATTTGTGTGAGACCCATCATGGGTCTCCCCACCATTAGAACTAACAGAAGATACAAAACTCTAAAAATTTCCCAACGGTGATCAAACACCCCACCAAAAGGGGCAGGTAGGGAAGGGCCCAACTACCGGGGCATCAAAACCATGACCTAAGACAAACCAACATCTCCACATCCTTGGATGAGAATTTTTCAATTTTGAGACTGATTTACCCAACAGACCCCATAAGGACCACTAAAAGCGATTATATTTGGTGGGACGAAACACCTGAGACTTTAATGTAACGAGGTGACCAAGCCTCCTCATAGTCACAAGAAACCTCATGCACCCAAAAAGGTCATTTGGAAAGGAACAATCATAGAAAACAATTTAAAATGCTTTTACTTTCAACACAGACGACAAAATTAAAGTCGGGGTCCCATACACTCCCAGGGTTCCTGACCACGTGCCAGATTCACTCTGAGGACTATGGATGGAGCCACAATGTTTTAATCATCTCATGTCTCATAGTTTGGCATTGAAAACTCCCAAATAGAGCTTCTCCTTTTGGTGTTACATGCAACTACACCACAACCGAGACAACACCAACAAACACAACACACCACGACATCCAACTAATCGCTCATGGAACATCCACCAAAATAGGGTTTTAGATGATTCACATGCATCAACTCTTCACCTTAACCAAGAAACTTAATAAGGAAAGATGCATGACAAACACTCCCCTTTTTACAAAAAAATTAAAACTCTCTAATAAGAGGACATACTCCTATGAAAACAGGGATTCTTGGATGGTTTCATGAAATAAAACTTTACACTTCAAAGAGAACTCACACTGCAAGACGTCAACAAACATGACCCTTACGGTCAATAGAAGAACTAAAAGCCTTTCAAGACATCGGTCAGTGCCAATAAATCTGAACCGCCTTCAAACTTCCTCACTGGAATTCCTTTCACCACTTCCAGGGGAACCTTCAGACGCAACGGTGTAAAACTTCATACCCGATGAATCAGACAACTCAAAGAGATCAAAACTCCCTTCAACTCCCTTCGCATCTATCATCCTGCTATGAGAGGATCCACTTAACCTAAAAGGAAGGGATAGAAATAACAGTGTCACTCAAAAGGGAGAGTCCTTACTTTAATCAAGTGGAGGGTCGGACAATGGAGAATTACCCTTGGCTACACTTTAATCGCATGCCAATGCTTTATAGGGGCGTGCACTAGTCAAGAAAGAGAACATTGGACCCAATAAAACTGGTCCAATAGACAATACATACTACAAGAAAACACTAAACGTACAGGGGGAACCACTACAAGGGATTCCCAAAACACTTTTCCAAAGAAACCACTAACCACACGCTTTCACACCAACTTACCAATAATAATTTAAACTCAAGACACAAATCATCCAAAAAGAATTCTTATATCGAAACACCTCACATACAACATTTCCAAAACACAAGGACACACTACATAGTAAACAATTATAAAAACACCAAATTTTCATTTAATGATTTTTTTTTGAAAATAAACAAATATGGTGGGTTGTAAAAACACCAATGGTGTCCCATGGGCCTCACACATGCATGTTCCCATGCCACATGACACCCAACTCATATCCATCCAAGAACTCAGCCGCTCGTACCATTAACATTTTCGCTTTCCATATATACCCATTCATGTAGTTTCCCATGAGAGAACCAAGGATCAAAACTAGAACCTTCCATTTTTCAAAACCAAAACATTCAAACCAAACTTTTCAAACCGTACACATAATTCTATTTTTAAAGCGATTCATTTAAAAACATTTTCCAAGAAAAAATCATTTTTACTTAAAAAAAAGATTTCCATGAATCCAAAACAAAGAGATGAGGAATGATGCAAAAGGAAACTAGTGTCAGCGGGTGAATGGGACATATGGTTGGTGTCCATAAGACAATCACACCAGCACCACAAAGAGTATTCTAGGATAGCGTCCCTGACTCTACATGGATTTCCGGACCCTGCAAGCTCATTGGGACCACTGACCCCACTCCCTTTTCATTTACCCTAGACAAAATTAACTATAAGGACCAAAGACTCAGACAAACCTCAAATTATCCTAGTAACTCTAGTCCTGCCACGAGGTATACTAGAAAGGCACCTTACTCATAGCTAGAATGCCGAGTTTAGACACCCTTAAATTTGGTCTACCCTGACTCTATCCTGGAAGAACATGACCCATGAGATAAAACCTTCTCTGATACCATTTTTTCACGAACCAGGCCAGGTCTCCATCTGACCTGGTGCCCGACCCAGTCCGTGACATGGCCCAAGGGGCGTTCCCGATCCACATGAGCTAACACAACTACCCAAGTATAAAAAATAACACATGGGAATAATTTACCCGAAATAGTAAACACAAAACAACTAACAAGATAAATAAAATAAAACTAAAAATAGATAACCAAATAGGACCTTAATGCATTTCAAATTTAAAGTTCTATAACATGAACCAACATCCAAAAAGAAATGACAACAAGGAAAACTAAAACTCTAACTCAAACCTCCAAGAAAAAAGAGAGGCCACATCCCCATGCCACCAACACCAAAATTCACGAGAAGACCACCAACAACCTGAACCACCATCACTAAGCATGATACCACAACCTGGAATACAGAAGGAATAAGGTCTACATACACCCAAAGGTGTATGTAGGGTGTGATCCAAGATCCTAGTAGGAATTAACCTAATAAAAAGGTTCCACATATAAACATTAAATGAAAAATACATTTTTAGGCTTAATAAATGAAAGGATACCAAATGTTGAATGATTTTAAAGAAACAGTTTCTATAAAAAACAATTTCAAATAAAACAACTTAAATTAAAAAAACCATTTCCTTTAAGAAAACACAAACCTTCAAGACAACCCAAAAGTCACACCATATGCCGACGGTGAGTGTAATATAGTCCAAGAGCACCAAAAGTGGGAGAGTCCCTATAGGTACTATAAAAAATAATGGGACCCTAGAACATCACGTCTTAGTGAACAATAGTATAGGAATCACAACAATATACATTCTCATGCACGATCCACTAGTAGGGAAACTCATCCATAACCTAGTGGTCTCCAATCGTCATCCAAAGTTTAGTTAGTGTTGTAATCATTAAACCATCCAAGTGAAATCGGGCCGAAGCCGCTTCTGTATCACTAACACACTAGATCTAATCCGCCCACATAGTACCTAGGCTTCCCATTTGTGCTCAAGATGTTCCAATTTCACATTTTATGTCAAACTCAGATGAACAAAACAAACAGGGTGTTACCTAGACCCAACACCATACTTTCACACACACAAAATCCATTCGAAATAGTATGTACACCAAAAGACTTTACACAACTCAATTAAAACAATTTTTTCATTGTTAATAATTATTTATTAAAACATATTAAATTTTTGTACACAAATTATTTAAAAATAAACATAACTTGGATTAACACAAAAAGACAAGCCAACCCTACTTCATGACCAAACAAACCCAACACCACATCAAGAACACAAAATAAAACACTTACATCAATTAATAACCCAACTCCACCGTTAAAAGACCATTTTCCCTGTTAAACAAAACACTAGAAATTTTATTAAGCAATTTCAGAATATGACACATGACTTTAAGAACCAAAGGCTCCCTTAAACCCTCTTTTCATATAAAATTCATATGAATGCTACACCAAAACATAAACCACGCACTTTTCACATTTTCACAAAATAGACACACAATTTATAAAACACTAGTAAACAGTTCAACGTGGGTTTTCACAGCAACAACCTACTCAACCCACACAACACCTTTACTTATGAACACGCACATGTAACACCATGTCAAAAACATGATTAAAACCACTTGAACAGATGAAAAACTAACTGTACATATTATTAAAACACTAACGATTGACTAAATACAATTTTTCAGCTAATAAATGCACCCACACCACATGAACATGCTACCAAACAAATCTAACACATAGAAAACTTCAAGAAAACCAATTCCATACCCAAAAAAATTAGTCAAAGAAAATTATAAATTAATTAAGAAATAAAATTAATTCATTAAATAATGTTTAAATGCATAACCACCTACCTCACTTAGTGAAACTTCCAAAAAATGGTGCAAAACATACCCAAACCTCATTCACACCATGAAGAATCAAAGAGGAGGCCTAACTAAGGAGGTTGAACCCAAAAATAAATGGTTAAACCTAAAAATCAAATCTAAAACCCACTAAAAAAAACTCAAAGAGAGAAAAATAAATTAAGGGAGAGGATTAACTGGAGGGGTTTCACCCACAAGGAGGAGGAGCACCGACAGGGGAAAAAGAAGTCAGCTGGACAACCTCGGACAATAGGGGTTCGCGCAAGGCATGGAAGAGGAGGAGAGGTGCTGGTCGGAACAATCGAAGAAAGGAGGACTCGGTGACAACGACCGTAATGAGAGCAGTGAGATATGATGGTCACAACACAAAGGAGTAGCTTCCAAGGGAGGCTGATGGATAGTTCTACTGGTCAGAAGGTAGGGCGCGCATGGACCAAGGGTTCTGGGGGGGGAGATGTTACACTGAAAAAATGGGGGTGAAACCCTAACAAAAAGAATAAATAAATAAATAAATTAAAAATAAATCCAAATTATAACTAATGTTAATAATTAATCATAATTATATTAAAAATGATGATAACTTAATAACATACCAACTATAATAATAATTTTAATAATATTACAAATAACTTAATTAAAACATTAATAAAAAGGATAATAATAATAATAATAATAATAATAATAATAATAATTTTATTATTATTATTATTAGAAAAATTAATTAATTTTATTCTTTTCATTTTATTTTTCGCTAACTACCTTATTTGTCTTATTAAATAATGAATTAACCATACACCGGACATGCTGCATGGTGACTAGGGAAAAGTTGCGCGGTTTCAACCGTCCCCTGCCCGTGCGTCAGACACCGCCAAGCCTAAAATATTCATTTATCAGTAGAATGTAAAATTTCAATTGGGCTCGGCCCACACTCTAACCAATATTTTTAATAGAAAATAAAAATAATAAAAAATAATAAAATAAAAATTGTTTTAGAAATCCAGGCATGATAGTGTAACACATGCTAAAATCAATGTTGCATGTAACACAAGCTAAGATCAATGTTGTGTGTAATCCAATTTAAACTCAGTGTTGCGTGTTACACAATATAAACTCGATGTTGTGTGGAACTTAAAATATTGAAAAGATTGAATTTATTTGAGAACAAATATTTCAAAAAATCTCAGGGTATTATTTACTTTGATAGAACCAACTCCTAGGTGGTAACCTTGACTATATCTAGGAGGTCCCTAATTTCAAAACTACCTATTCTATAGTGGTGCATCCACCGCCTGCCTATCTTAATTGACATGAAGGGTTGGGAAATCATGAGCCATGTGACCCCTCCTATAACATTCATAACAACGAACCTCACATGGATGGTTTGATCGTCTACAAAATCTTGAGCTACAGATCTACATGTCTAAATCCAGGCATGAGTATGAATTCTCTATCAAGACCTAAACTACTAACAACTGCTAGATACTATATATGTATTAGCCACATTATTTCAACCACTGTCTCTAACCACCCAAAATCCCTCTACAAGTAAGCTCTCAATCACTAGATCCTGCTTTAGCACTCCAACATAAGTTGGTAGACACAAGGAGAATACACTGACATGAATGTTTCTACAGAGACCCCACTCAAGATTCCCAGCCTGAAAGTATCCATATCATACTATATCAATAGAGTATCGTGTGAGGTTAGTGAACCTCACTATGTACTCATCAACTGATACACTACCTTTCTGGAGCTCAAGAAGATCCTGGATCCTAACTGTTCATAAGCACGAAGGGTAATACTCCTCAAGTTATATCTTCTATAAGTCTTCCCATGAGTGTTTCATCTCATCATGAGTCTATATAACTAGAATCCACCAGCACCTATCTACTCTATGGAATGGACCAGTTTCTATCACAACCATATTAATTTTCACAGTCCAAATGAGTCTAAAGACTAAAATCACTAACTCAAGACAATACTATATTACCAGAGGATGTGTATCACCATAGAAACGTAGTAGTATCTAATGTTGGAACTCAAAAAACACACTCATCTTTCTCTTCTAGTACTATATTCTTCTCAATAGGTGATGAAACTAGTCTCTGCACGCTTGGAGGTAACATCTCAGGAATAAGACCCTGAACTGAAGCCACATCACTCAACTAATTGTCATCATGATCCTATATCAACAACCTTGCTAGATGTCTTCATGGAGGAATATAGAATGTAATAAAGATGAACCATAGTTAGATGAGAATATATATATATGGATTGTTGACTCAAAAATCATGGTCAAAGGACTTGATCTAATATGATTCATGTACCATTGTTTCTTATAGCTAATGTCTTGGTATTCTGAGTTGACAAGTAGGTACTCAGAGTCCTGGTGAATGGATATGTTGTCAACCACACCAATACTAGGTTCCCTGGACTTAAATATATACTCAAGACAGTTCAACACCATTTACCTAAGTCCCAACCAATCCTCATAAGGGGACAAATCCAAACACCATCCCAAGGAACGAACTACTTAGATACCACTCTACAATGACCCAACCCATCGAGGACCACCTGGAAAGTGGAAGTATGAACCAAAAAAACCCCAAGCCCACCTCCAATAGGTTAGGGGCTTGTGAAAAGTGCTAAAAAACATAACTAAAATGGATACCTTTTACCTAATGTACCTGTACGCATGCACCCAACCATCTCTATGCAACATTGAAAAAGAATATAATAAGTATGTAATATATAGAGTAAAACTATGCATGTAATAACCTTTTGGGAATACATCAGAGTATGATAGTAAAAATACAATGTGAATAGGGAAAAATACACACCCAACTAGAAATGAAGTCACAACCTGACAACAGCTAGAATAAATTATAACTGAGAGTGCCTGACTCTTGATATCCAAGTTTAACCATCATCCTCTATCAATGCACCCAAGTATCACTATGATCCACCAAATTCACCAATGATCTATCCTTCATCTACATAAAACATGACACATACAGGAAAACCCCATGTAGGGGTGAGTATATACATACCTAGTAGGATGCCCTGAAAACCAAAGGGAGCAATAGAAATATATGACAATGGTTAGTGTAACCCAAAGGAGGAAAAAAACCCAATATATACATATGATTATAAAGAAATATAGTATAGAGGGAAATGGGATATCAATATCACAACCCAACCAAAGTCAATGAGTCTTCCTAAAACTCCAAAATCCAATCTCTAATACCCAACATCAAACATAACCCCACCAAAATCAATGTAGAAGGGCCCTCTCATCACTACTATTCTCCATAGATGAGGGATCCACAACTCCTATAGAGGAAACCCATGACACTGAAGCTCAAATACGTAGTAGTATCGCTACTTAGATAGAGGAAATATACCCAATGTAGGGGATTACCATATTTATCTATATAAAGAGTATGAGGGACACATTCCTTGGTGTGATAGGGGAGATCAAACCCCAACATCATTTTGATGATCCTACCTTGATCATGACTATCTTTAAGCATCACCTAAAGAAGCATAATGCACGGTACACCTCACATAGTATCTTTTATTCCACAATGAAGTCCACCTTTGTGTTATACATAGAAAAATACTCAAGATATGCTACTCATGGGCTAAAATCTGAGTCCTGGAGGAGGAAATAAAAGAGGAATAAGTTATGGAGGGAATACATGGCATATATAGGGGTCCACATGGCATACAACCCCACCACATTGTATGGAAATTTTCTCCTCTGGATATGTATTGAGAATCCATTTCATACTACATGACATGTAAAGGTAGTACATGGAATGTCTCATACACTTGGGGCCTACCCATGTGCTCCTGGTTGTGCTTGTGTAGTTTAATCCTTTCCAGTGTACCTGGACATGCCTGACTACTGGACCGTGCCTGTGTACCTCTGGGAATTCCCATGTACCTCTGGACATGCCCATGTACTCCTGAAGTATACATCGTGTCTTCCCACGTAGGGTCCTGGATATGTACAGATAACACATGGACTAGATTCTAGGGTATGGTCACATATAATTTGGGTCTGGCCACATGACATTTGATCCTTAACTTGGCTAAAAATTCTAGCCATCTCAAAATCTAAATAACACACTGTGTGTTATTTCACACTACATAACATGTAGTTATGTTTTTCACAGAGAGTCTAGATCATTAATGCAGTGTTCTGATCAATAAATTCCACTAAAATTCTTGCCATTTGACAATGCAAAATCAATGTGGGTCACCTCCAGCTATTGATTACCGACCTCTAGTTTCTAATAATCAGATTCTAATCATCCACTCAAAGAACACATCTTATCCTGTGGCACCTCCTGTCATTGTTTCCACTCTGGATCCTAGATCCAAAAATCATCACCCAAAATCCTTCTCGATCTATATGAAAATAACCAATTCATTCATCATGTGGACAACCACCATGAATCTAGGGGTTTTATCATGCTTGAACCTACCTTAACAATGTCAAATCATGACCCTGTGGTCCAATGATGAAGAATGTGAAGAACAGGTGGGGGGAAAGACAAATAAGAAAGGTGAAACCATCATTGGAAAAGTGTTATCATCCAAAAATCATATAAATGGTATTTACAGGGTGATAGTAAGTACAATATGAAGTTTGTTCAGATCAAAAAAATTAAAGATAACAGGTCTCATGTGAAGGATCAAATAATTAATGATCATGAAGTATATAATTAAATCCATGCTCAATATTTTAATTAAAAGATGTAAAAACCACAATTTATCATCCCTACCTTGTTTTTGGATTGATTTTTGTTGAATAAAGTGTTCTTCGATTATTTATAAGACCCGTGTGTTTGCTTCCTCTTGATCCACCTTGATCTGATCAACAGTCATCCTCCAATATTGATCTACCAATATAGAATTCTCTCCTATAATCCTCTCAGGGTTAAACATCTAAACCTAGAGAAATTTCATAATAACATATTTAGAGAGTTAATTAGGTTAGGTAATTTAATAAAATAAATAAATTATTTTATTAAATACACCCACCAAAAACTACCTCAAACAGACGTCCAACACTGACCAACTTTAGGCCACGCCAAGGGTAAAATATACATTTTAGAATCAATCATAGTCTCATATTTCCCATAAGAGGTCCCAAAAAATGAAAAAATCCAAAAAAAAAACAAAAAAAATGAATGCACATGCATTAAAATATATTAATATTTTAAATATATTAATTTTGAGGTCCCATGACACCCAAACACTGCACCAACTCTGAGGATAAATCTAGATATATGCATATAAATATTCAAAGGACTAATTTAATAAATATAGATTCATTACACACACGCTTAGTGTATCTATAATCTTAGTTAAGTTCTACATGAATTTAATATTAAAATTAATTTTATTCTAAAGACCAATTATTCATGTTATGTTGATCACATCAATTTAATCACTAGTTATTTTAGTTTAAAATACATTTGAGTTGAATATTAAATAAATATTTATTATTCAATTTTTGAATATATTATTTGTTTATTTAAATAAATATTCATTATTCAAGGTTTGATAAATGGATAGGAGGATTGATGGGGCTTGTTAAGGGCCCAGATAGAGATGATATAGTTTATTTAATATCATTTAAATAAATATTAATTTATTTATTTAATAAAATGATATTAAAATATTATGCGAGTTGGTGCATACCACAAAAAATAATGAAAATAATAATAGGAATGGGGATTACTTAGAATAGAGATATCAGTCCATGGCCTATGTTTAATAACTAATTCTATAAACCTAAGTATATAATACCTCTTAAATAATTTCTAGTGTTCGAGAATTATTGCACACAATATTTTTCTCTATGAAACACTTTTTAGAATGAAGGAATTCTCTCAAGAATGATCTTAATAATGAGTGACTTATATCCACCTCCTTTCTCTCAATAATGAGAGGATAAGGAAGAATCCTTCAAGATTGAAGGGATTCTTGATATGATAGACGATGAACAATACATGATGATCAGTACCACTATGCTAGCACTTGGAGTTCCATCATTGGAATTTTGAGATTCATGGAGCACTTGTGGATACCACCATAGGATTTATTATTTAGAATCTTCATCATTGTGTCAACATTATAAGATCATCAACAATATTTGTCATCAAAGAATGAATTCTAAGAAAAAGGTAATTCCTGTTTATAAATTTATTATAAATTATATATGAAAACATTGTGAAGCCCTAAACCTACACTTCTGGATTTAGTAGATAAAAATACTATGTATTTTTTTTATAAAAGACAAATGAAAAATAAAAAATAATTTCATATACTAGGACCATTTTTGGTCTAGGTTTTGGAGAATTAGACATATACATTACAAATTAAGAAAGTTGTACAAAAATAAAATAAAATAACTAAATTGCTTCACACGTGCTAACTCTGTATATAAATTTAATACCTTTTGAATAATTATACTAAACCTGTCAAAAATTAATTTAAAACATAGGATGAGAATGAAATTTCTTAGTAAGTGTTTTTAAAAACAAGGATAAAATCATTTTAAAATACTTTGAAAATAATTTAGAAAAACATTTTATATTAAATAAAAAACATTTGACATAATTTATAAAATTGGTTTTTCATAAAAATTAATAGGAAAACACCTTTAAAAACCTACTTATCATTTTTAAAACCCATTTTAAAATCATATTTGAAAAACACTTGGATTTATCCTTAAAAATCATTTGAAAATAATAACTATTTGTGGATTAAAATGACACTTGACTGATCATATGAAATCCATGTGGCCATAAGGAGTGTCACTTGTAAGACATCAACACCTTAAGGTAATGGTTTCACTCTCCATACCTTATAATCTCATACTATACCCTAATGCTGAATTTTTAGAAAACATTTTAGAAGGCCGACCTTTCTCATTATAACCCACTAAAACATTTCATAAACATACATAAATTATTTTCATAGAAAAAAATAATTTTAATACTTCTCAGAATGAATAAATCTAAATTTTCTTAAAACTAAAGATATTTGGGAGAAATACACCTTTCAAGATGAAATACTTACATTTAAGAAGACATAAATATAAATTATTTGAAATTAAAAGAGATAATTGCATAAAAGTTCATAATACGTCACTAAAAATTATAGATAATGGACATAAATACAATACTAAATGAAAATAAAACATTTTACTTGAAAATAAAAAATTATACTGTAATAATTACACTTTAAAAATAATCACCTTACGTTGAGTCCGACTCATCACATTTGTTTCTTTACCATATTCTTCTTTGGAAAATCCCTTTTCCTAACACCTTAATGCCACTAAGGGTGGTGTTATACCTATAATATGACCTATAGAATGTGTATAGGGATGAGGAGAAAATAATTTGACAGAGAATTGTTGAAAAATAAGGATCAAGATGATGAAATTAAGTGAAGGAAGGTCACCCATTTTATAATTGAGTCGAGGGGCAATTTAGGAATTACATAAAACATTAAAATACAATAAGTCTAATATAGGGTTAAAGACTTTAGAAAAGACTAAAAAGAAGACGATATCATATTATCGACATCATATTATCATATTTGTCCTTATTCAATATTTTTTTGTTTTTTAAATAATTTAATAAAAATATTATATTCATTAAAAATAATTTCTATCAAATTAAACACTATTCATAACTATGACTTTAAAAACGTCAAAAAAAAGTTTCAAATTCAAAAAAATATTTTATTATATCCTATACATGTCATATTCATCTATAGAAATCATTATTACCTTAAAAATCTAAAATTATATTTATTTTAATATTTTTAATATAATTTATTTGATTTTTTCATTAATTAAATTATTACTACATCATCATTGTGCAAGACATTATGGTATTTATTTTTTCCTAAAAATTAAAAATAAGTTTTCATGAATAATATAAATTTATTAGATTTAAAATTACTATTTATTTTCAAGAAACGCTTCTGGAAAACTATATATGAAATTATTATACGAATTAAAAACTATAGGGTGATCAACTTGACTTACTATTAATTAAAATATTACAAAGGTCTTAAAGTGAATCAAGTGGGTCCAAAAAGGTCCAAAATTTGAATAAAAATAAGACATTCGATGAAAATTACACCTAAAAATAGATTTATTCATATTTTTTGGTCATTTAAGGGTTCTTATAATTTTAATTAAAATCATACTATTTATTTTTCTTTTACTTTCATCATAATTGCATCAGCATTGCATAAAAATTAATGTTAGTTATTTCAAATATAAAAATTAAAATAAATTACTATCATGAAAATAAATTAATTATGTTCAATATAAAAATTTAAATTCATTAATTATGTATATTTACTCATATCTATATCAAGATAACTTCTTCAATTTGTTAATTTGTCTTTTCTTACCTTACATAAGAATTGCACAAAAATTTGGATAATAATCAAGTTATATAACTATTAAATTCAAAAATATCATACAAAAAAATCAATTATACATAAAAATTAATAAATAACTCATGAAAATAATTTTTATCACTCACTTATTATCTATAAGGAGCCAAATTTTAAATTTTCAACACTACGAAGGCACTACGTCAACACTGACAATGATTTTTTTTATACTTATCATGAAGAAAATATAATTTACATTTTATAAATTATTTTTTGTATGATATTTATATTATAATTTCATAATTTATTAATTCCATATGTTTAATAAATTTTATATCATAACTGATCCTTGGAGATGTCACAAAAATACTGTATTTTTAAATAAAATTTTATTTTTTACCATTCACTAAAAATTTATTTTTTTAAAAAATTCTCAATATTTCACCATAAACTAATTTTGATATGATGATTTCAAAAATGAAATAAAATTTTCCAAATACACTTTAAAAAACTTATAGAAATTAATTATAATATTTATTCATAAAAAATAATAAAAATCTTTTTTGAAGAAAATGTATTTTTGAAGAATAAAATGACTACTAGAAATTATGTTATTATTATCTAATCATTTACCAATACATTTATAATGAGATTATATTTATTTCATAAATTAGTTATTCCAATTAATACCTGTTAATTTAATGACCAAGTTATAACGATCATATTTAAATAATAATATTTAGTTGTTTTTTTCAAGCTTGACGTGATATCATATTTTATTTTAAAATCTTGGGATGTTACATTCTACCCCACTTTAATGAATAATTCCCTAGAAATTCATTCAATGTATATGAAATTCAGAATTTTTATATTTATAATTAATAAAGTATTAATATTCTAAGGGAACTTAATTACCTAGAAGTTCAAAATAAAATTCTATATCGTAGATTTTTTTAAGAAAACAACAATGCCTAATATCCAAAGTTGTATAGACCATTACTCCACTACCAAAAATCCCTGAACCCATGCTTATGGATTCAATATATAAATTTTTTTTGTATTTTTTTTATAAAATACAAATGAAAAATACACAAATCATTTTACATACCAAGACCTTTTCCGGACTAGGTTTTAGATAATTAGACATATACATTAAAAATTAAGCAGGATGAAAAAAAATAAAATAAAATAATTAAATTTATTTGTTTGTGATAACTCCATAAGTGAAGATAATTCCTTTGGATAATTATACTAAACCTCTGTTAAATTAATTTACAACATATAGTGATCATTAAATTACCTAGCAAGGGTTTTTAAAAACAAGGATAAAATTCTTTTCAAATAGTTTGAAAATACTTTATAAATATATTTTATATCGAATAAAAATCATTTGATATAATTTTAAATTTTTTTTTATAAAAATTAATATTAAAGAACCTTTCAAAACCTTTAAAATACTTATCATTTGAAAACCCATTTTAAAATCATATTTAAAAAACACTTGGTTTTCTCCTTAAAAATCATTTGAAAATGATAACTCTTTTATGGATTAAAATGATACTTGAAAGATATTATGAAAACCATATAGCCACTAAGAGTATAATTTGTTGGAAATTTTTCCCTTGATGTCATGGGTTCACTCCCCATGACTTATCTTCTCATACAATACCCTAGTGATGTATTTTAAAAAAACATTTTAGAGGACCTGCCTTTCTCATTCATAACCCACTAACATTTCATAATCATACATAAATTATTTTCATAGAGGAAAATAATTTTAAAACTTCTCAGTATGGTTAAAACTCAATTTTATTAAAACGAAATCCACATTTCATGATGAAATATTTACATTTAAGAAGACATAAACATAAATGATTTGAAATTAAAACAGATGATTACATAAAAGTTCAGGATACACCGCTGATAATTATAGATAATGTAACAACCCAAGAATTCATGAATAAAATTCCCTTTATTTTATTTAATTAAATGTCTTATGGATATAGAAAACACATGAATTTTTTAGTTCTTTTTTTTTCATTTTATCCAATTGGATATAAATAACCGTTGCGTATGATTACCATTGATAATATAGTTGTTGACCAGTGATCACATGACTAGTATTTGTATAGGGTTTTAACAAATCCTTTTGACATAGACAAAGGAAGTTATGGCCTCAACCAATAGGACCGTTCCCTTTGAATCTCATTTATCAGATCTTTAGAGGGAGATAAAATTTCTTGGATTTTCCCTAGATAAATCCCAAGCCAAGATCCAACAACTTAAGTATGAGCGAAACCGTTTACAGGAGAAGTTCAAGCTCATTGAAATTACAACCCAAACCATGTTCACTGAAAGGTCCCGAGAAAGCCCCACCATCGCACACCATACTCTTAGGGCATATTATGGTGTAATAAAGGGATATATAACAATAACATAACATTATGATTATGTTCATTACTTTTGTATAAAATAAAGAATATACATTCATTTTTATTATTGTTACTTTGTAAACGCTTTTTAAAGCACAAATAGTATTTTTAGTTAATATTTAAATTCAATTAAAAAATATATTTTGATGAATTAATGAATTTTTTAATTAAATAATTTTTTAATTAAATATTATTACTAAGTTACTTTTTATTAAATATAAATGATCATATAATTTTTATGAATACAATTATAATTTTTATTAAGGTTTGAAAACTGTTTTTTCAAAATCGATGAATTTTCAATAAATGTTGGTTTTTATTTTAAAATTTAAAATTAAAATATTTAGAAAATTATTTAGATAAAATAAATATTATTTTAGGAATCAAGACATTTAAATTATCCAATGGAGAATTTTTTATAATTCTCTGAGACAATCAAATTTTTGGGTAAAAATTAAATACCTTATAAATATATAACGTGTTTTATAACATCATAATGACCCAATAGTGATGTAATAAAATAATATAAAAGGGATATTCGTCCAATATATGTTTTAATTTTAAAATAATGTGATTTTATATTTATTTTATTAATTTATAGTGCCTTAGTGAACCGTCCAATACTTATAAAATATTTTAACATTTTAAAATGATTTCCTTGAGAGTGTGACTCAACTCCACATAAGAAAGCCTAATATTTTAATATTTTTGGACCTTTTACTTATAAAATATTGTATACCACTCCCCTTTGGTAGAAACCATGGTTAAAAACCATGTTATGGTTTGTGGTTTTGAATATTTTAATATGTAGTGTCTAAAACCCAAATAATAAAGAATTCCCTCTCATTTCCTATATAAACCCACCTAATCTCCCACTTCTCTTAACTAAAACCATTTTTAGCTCAACTAAACTCTGACCCATACTATATAGAGTCCTCCCAAAAATTCATAAGCTCTCAATAAGCCTCTACGAAGCCTTTGGAATCACACTTCCAAGTAAGGGATTTCACTCTTCTCATTTCCATTCAAGCTACTCTTTTACATTATGCTTCTTAAGTTCCGTATTTATATGTTGGGTTATGATGTTACACAACACCCATACTATAAATTTGATGTATATATTATGAGATATTCCTTTAACTCTCATCAATCCACCCTCTGATCCATTAATCACACCCGTTACTATGCTGAAATTCCGTAAGGGATCTTCCACCCTCCTCTTTTATCAATTATTCTTTTTTATGTTATGTCTTTTAATATCTTTTATTCCTATTTTGGGATATGTTATTAAATATACTAATTACTACCCATTTTATTTATAAATTATTATATCCCCTTTCAATCTTATTTATTCCTCTTATGATCCCTTATGTGAACCCGTTACCATGCCAAATTTTTGTAAGGGATTCCTTCCTTTCTCATTTTTATCCATGTTTCTTCATGTTGTTATACCATTTTATTTTCAATTAAAATGTAGGGTTAAGATTTATAACCTCTACCATACTTTAATAATTATGTTAGAATGATGATATACCTCTTTATCTCTCATTAATCCCTCCCATGTACACTCATTACCATGCTGAAATTTCATAAGAGTTATTCCATTTCCAGTCTTTCTTTAAGTTTCTTCATTATGTTACGCCTTCTATTTCCAAATTCCATGTGTTGGGACATATATATATATGACCCCATTATTTTCAATTTAATGTACATATTATGAGATACCTATTTCTCTATCATCAACGATTTTTATGAATTTTTATGTCACATTGTTATGCTGCTGAAATTGCACTGCGATTTTCCAAGCCAATTCATTGTGTAGTGAATACCATACCCATTTCTATTTCAAGTTTATTCACCTTTATACACATATAAATATTTAATGGTAATTAAATGTATTTATTCTAAATTCCCCAATCATGTAATAACTTATGATGTTGAATTATTCCACGTTATATGATCCATGTGGCACACTTATGCATGAAATGAAATATTTATAAAGGGTGCGCCCTGATAGTGATCCAATACATTGGGTAATGTTTAGTATCATGATACACCATGTGAAATGAGGTTTTATTCATGATAATTCAAGTTAAATAAGGGTTTAATCATTATAATTCAAGTGAAATGAGGGTTTACTCATGCTAATCCATGCGTAATGAGCCTTGGATCATGCTAATATCATATTGTTTGTTGTTTCCATATTTCCATGTTATGATAATCATGCTATATCATTCCATTATGTTAATATTTATCATGTTATCTATTGATATGACTATTTCCTAACATGTACTGTATTCTTCATGTTATGCCTTGTTTACTCCCATACTGGGCTTTATAGCTCACCCTTTTCTTATGTATGTCCTCAGGTTATCCCATGCAATGCTAAGTATGAAGGAATGTTTTGGTCATGTAAAAGAATTTTTCAGTAAAGATGTTGTATTTTATGTCTTAAGTTGTCATGTAATGGTTCTAATTTCCAAATACACTAGACATCTTGATCATCAGAGTTGTATTAAGTGCAAGTTTATGTAATAAATCATGTTTAAACATGTAATAAAGAGCAGGGTTATTATAGATAATGGCCATATCTACAATACCGAATGAAAATAAAATATTTTTACTTTAAAATATAAAATTATATTATAAAAATAACACTTTCAAAATAATCCCCTTACCCTTGAGTCTGACTCGTCACATATGTTTCTTTATCTTCCTCTTCTTCGAAAAATACCTTTGCTTAACACCTTAAGACCACTAAGGGTGGTGTTATACCTATAATGTGACCTATAGAATATTTATAGGGATTATGGGAAAAATAAATTTATTGATTATTGTTAAGAAATAAGGCTAAAGGTGATGGAATTAAGTGGATAAAGGAGACCCATTTTATAATTGATGTGAGGGTCAATTTTAAAATTACTTAAAATATGAAAATATAATAAGTCTAATATAGGGTTAAATAATTTGAAATGACTAAAAATTAATAGATATTACATTTTAGATATAATATTATCTTATTTTTCCCTATTCATTTTTTTTATTTTTAAATAATATAATAAAATATTATATTCATGAAAAATATTTTTTGTCAAATTAAACATTATTCATAAATATTAAATTAAAAACATCAATACCAAGTTTAAAATTAGAAAAATATATATTTTATTATATCATATACATATCATATTCATCTAGAGAAATTTTTTATTATCTTAAAAATCTCAAATCATATTTATTTTAATATTTTTAATATCATTTATTTGATTTGTTCATTAATTAAATAATTACTACATCATCATTGTGCAAGCCTTTATGGTATTTATTTGTTACCTAAAAACTAAAAATAATTTTTCATGAATAATATAAATTTATTAGATTTGAAATTACTATTTATGTTTGAAAAAAACTTCTGGAAAACAATATATTAAAATATTATACTAATTAAAAACTATAGTGCGAATAACTTGACTTACTTTTAAATAAAATATTATAAAGGTCTTAAAGTGAATCAAGTGGGTACAAAAAGGTTTCAAATTCAAATAAACACAAGATATTGGCCAAAAATTACTCATAAAAATTTATTTATTCTATTTATTGGGTCATTTAAGGGATCTTATAATTTTAATTAAAATCATTTTATTTATTTTTGTTCTACTTGCAGAAGAACTACATCAGCATTGTATAAGAATTAAATTTAATTATCTCACATATAAAAATTAAAATTAATTAATATCATAAAAATAACTTAATTAGGTTCAATATAATCAATTATATTCATTAATTATGTATATTTTCTCATATACATGTCAAGAAAACTTCCTTAATTAGTTAATTTATCTTTTCTTTCCTTGCACAAGAATTATCCAAACATTTGGATTAGACTCAAGTTATATAACTATAAAATTCAAAAATATCAGCTAAAGAAATCAATTATACTTAATAATAAATAAATAATTCACAAAAATAATTTTTATCACTTAATTATTTTCTATAAGGAACCAAATTTGACTTTTCTAATGATGCGTAGGCACTGCATTAACACATATAATGATTTGTTTATACTTATCATGAATAAAATATAATTTAAATTTTATGAATTATTTATCGTAAAATATTTAAATTATTATTTAATAATTTATTCATCCCATAATTTTAATAAATTTTATATCATAACTATGTCTTAGAGATGTCACAAAAATACTATATTTTTAAATAAAATTGTATTTTTTTACTATTCATTAAAAATTTAACATTTTCAGAATATTTTCAAAATTTCACCTAGACTAATTTTGATATGATGATTTAAAAAATTAAGTTAATTTTTAAAAATAAAATTTAAAAAAATTTCAGAAATTAATTATAATATTTATTTATAAAAAGGAATAAAAATCCATTTTGAAGAAAAAACATTTCCCACGAATAAAATGACATTACTAGAAATTATATTATTATTATCTAATAATTTACCAATAAATTTATATTGAGTTGTGACATTATATTTATTTCATAAATCACTTATTCCAATTCATACCTTCTAATTTAATGGCTAAGTTATAACGATAATATTTAAATAATATTTAGTTATTCGTTCAAGCTTGATGTGACATCATGTTTTCTTTTAAAATATTGGGATGTTATAAATATACTCTCTTAGAATATTTTGATATTAATATCATCTAGTTATGAAGATTTATCTAAATAAAAAAAACCATTATTGGGCATGGGACCAACCACTTTTTTTGTGCCCCAAAACCTTCAAGTCATATTAGAGTGGTCACATAATAATTTATAATTATTTATTAATCATTGATCAATCACACATTTTTTTGTTAGAACTTCAATTTTAGTTTTCATTATTTATTCCAAAAGTCAAGATATTTTGATTTTTCACTTTCATATGACTAGGAACAGTAGAAGAACAGATAGAGAATGCAAAAATATCCCATCCGGAGGTGTTGTTGATTTTGGCTACAAGACATAGATTCATGATGTGTGACAGAAATATACACACCATGTACCCATGGTCAATCACATAAGGATGATCCATGAAAATCATGAAATATCATGTAGGGGTTTGGTATGTGACATCATTACACAATGCGCATTGAATGCTAGTTGGCATGTGGTTTGATAGGGTGTATACATCATTTAACTAGCATACTTGTCATATAACCCCACACAGTTTGGCTCAGTAGGAATCACATAAGTCATTTGGTCAAAGTATGTGACATGTAATTAATAAACACCATGTATTGAATTCTAGTTGGGTGACATGACATAACCTGAAGTACATGATGTGTATCTACCTGTACACATAATGTAACAAGTAATTAACTACATTAAATACACACAGAGTGCCTAGGAATACAATGTGGGTGGCGAGTAATGAATCACATGTTTTGTACCAAGATGTATAGGTCATGTAATTTAGGAAAAATCAAGATACGAAAATGATGAAACATACATGAAATGTGATACAACATATGAAAATACAATTTATTAAATAAATTAAACCAAACTATATGGAATGTATTTGGATTTACCCGTTGTGTGATAGGGTTTTCACACGAATTATAGGATGAGTGATTTTAAGTTGGGAGTATGTGATTTTAAATAATTAATTAAATAATTCCAATATAATTCTACTAATACTCTATGTGTACTGTTATCGCACATGCTATTTATTTAATAGACATCGATAGTGGAACACGCCATGTATATACTGTCATTTCGTGTAGTCAGAAACCTTGTATACACTACATAGGTTGAAACACAAAAAAACACTATGTATATCTTGACACACCATTTAGGAATATATTCCATGTAATTATATAGTACACACAAGGACTATTCCTAGAGTTATTCACACACTATTTCAGTTGATAACAAACTCCTTTTAATATTTAATCACTTAAAATTGGCTTAAGCTGATGGAGAAGGGTAATGTCACATCATCTCCAGTACACTTCATGTACTTAATTAATTTTAATTAAATTTTTTATTTAATTTATTTAAAATTACATTTGATGTGAATCTCAAGGAAGATTTGGTTTTATAAATAAGATAAATGAATGAATGAATGAATAAGATTATCAATTATTAATTTGAGTATTTTATATTAACGAAGAACAAATTGAAATGCATGTTAGCTAGTTTAAATTCATATTTGTTTCATGTGTGGATGATCATAATCTTGATCGATCTATGTATGTTGGGTTTCTATTTAATTTAATTATTTATTGCATGGGTCTTTCTGATTAATTTATTATTAAATTAAATATGAAGATCTGGCTATCATCTCTTCCTTATTACTATGCATGAGACTACATGTCCATAATTTCTTTTATATAACCCCAAACCCCTAGTTCCACTTACACGTGAGTGAGTAAGAATATGTAAAGGAAGGATCTCCCAAACATGAGGTGATGGTTCTAGAATGAGTTGAGGTGAAACCATCCAAGGTAATACACATGTCAAAATATAGAATAACACAAATCAAGACTAATCCTAACTGAAGGAGTTATTCCATTACAGATAAGGGTTATTTTATCATCTACTCGATAAACAGACTAGTTTCTTCATATCTTGATAATTCCACATGTTTATTTTATTTTTCTAGTGCATGTTTATTTATTTATGTATTCCTACTAAATAGGAAGATGGTTGCATTGTTATCTTGGAACTAGGAGGCGATGGTTACAGTTTTAGTCCCTCCCACAGTGGAGGGGGAAGGACAACCTATGCCCCCCTCAGACTCATTTCCTTGCTTCTTATTTCCTTTTTCTAACCCTAATTTACTCCATCTATTTTCTGAAATCACATTTAGCGCTAAAGTTCCCATGCTTTAACTAGGATAGTCTAATCTTTCACTTTTGAATCCATAGTTCACAAATCCAATGTATTTAACTCTTGTGGCCCGATTAAGATTTCATTATTCTTTAATTGAATCTTTTGACATATTTATTTTTACTTTTTTCGGGTTACAAGAATGATTGATCATCGACCTAATGGACTCTTGCCACATAATGATCCGTTTTTAATATGTGGAAGACTTCATTATTTCTTGGTCTAGATATCTAAGATCCTTCAAAAGACCCCATTTCTCCCTTCTAAAATGGTATTATGAAATCTACATGAATTCAAACCCATCAACGAATACTTTATAGGTACATTTTCTCATCTTGCCTCTAACATTTAAAAACCCATCGATTATTAGAATGTTAGGAAACATGGGAGGTTGGTACTTCTTCTTAGATAGTATAAACATTTATATTTTCAATATAGTTTCCCATCATATATGTGTGGAAGTTTATGTTTCTAATCCACCAATGGATTTTTTTGGATTGAGGTTGGTGAAGAGATTCAATACAAAAAACCAATTTTCTATGTGTATTAGGCTGAATACTGTGGATCCTATAATCCTATAGGAAACTCATATTATACTTATTGGTGAGGATCCTATATACATAATGGTGATTCCATGTATGTTATAGGTTATAGTGTGGCTCTAACTTGATCCCCTACTAATAATTTAGTATCAACTTTGTTGGATGATATCTTAGCTCGCTATGAGGGTGACATTGATAGAATTATTGAAACCAAGATAATGAGAGGTTCAAGAGATAAAATACATTATTTTACAAAAATGGATTCAGATTATCCTCATGGTGGAACTACATAAGTTTATATTTATTAAAATTAAATGACTAAGTTTTTTCAACTCCTTTAGTCTCTATTTTTTTCATCTTTATAGGATGATTTGGGTATTTATATGACCTTATATGCTGATTAAGATGGTCATGAGAGTGTTTCCATGAACGAAAAAAGAATTTTTTATCTACTAGTTCCAATTGGTTAAGGTAACTAACAATACTTAAAGGTTCATTTTAATTCATACAATATATATTTGATCATAATAATGAGTGTTTTTGTGATGTAGTTAGGTTCTAAGAAGCATCCCTATTTTATCTTGGAACTAAAGAACCCATTTAAGGATTTGAAGTAATATTTCATGGGCATTGAAAAATGTGATTGGCATATCATGGAATATAGAAAGAATGAGAAGAATGTCCAGTTTATATGCCCTAGTGTAGACTTAGTGTTAGACCAATATTAGGTGGAGATATAAGATAATACCCTTTGAAAGGTTAGTTTCAGTGATAATTCATCATCTCAGGTATCTTCTAAATATAAAGATGATTTTATGTTATAATAACACTGCCTCTACTGATAAATAAAGGTGAAAAGGAAAACATGGTGTAGGAGATTACTCAGTGGATTTAGAGAATAAATAAAGAGGGTATAAGGACTATTAATATTTACCTAAGCCCATGGTGACTAGATTGACATGGAAGTATATAGAAATTAAAGATCCAGGTCTAAACACTATTGAACTAGACCCTAAGAATAATTAGGTACACTCAACCCTAAAGGAGATTTCTATGGAAATTAGATAGGTTATAGAAGGTAAATCCCTTTAAGGAAATTGATCTGTCACAAAAAAGTTGGAGGGAGAAGAGATGGACAAGTGAACTTAACAGAGGTGATCCTATAATCCAAATATACAGTGGAAGAAAAACTCCTTAACTTCATAGAATAAAGATTCCCCAATAATACTTTTTACCTCTAATTTTTTCAGAAACAATGAAATTAATTTATGAAAATTTTGGAAAGTCCATGAATGAGGGATATGAGAAGGAAAATGATAAAAATGAAAATTTTAAATCCCACCTAAAGATATTGATTGAGATAGGTTTACTCATAGGATTAATGATTCTATCTTAGATTGGATTGACCTATAAGTTGAGTATATATATATATATATATGTAAAAATGGAAACTGGGATCTTTGTCTATATATAATATCTTTTAATCTTAGATTTTATATCCTATAACATTGAAAAATATATATTATCCAACCTATAGGTGGATATTCTATACTTTTCATGTAAATATAGGTATGTTACTCCTTTATCAACTTCTATAGAAATTTTTTGATCTTTTTTTGTTTTGAATGTTGGCTATGTATTTGGTTTATGTCTATGTTTGTATTTAGTTCCCACTCAACCTTAAAGTTACTTTTTGAAATAATAAAAAAAATAGAATTTTACGGTTCTTTATTTATGTGATTAAAGTTTATATTATTCTTAAATTTGATCACATAAAGTAAATAAATAACAAGCATGATATGATAAAATAAAAAATATGGATTATATGTTAATTATTTTATTATAAAATGGTTAATTAATTATGTAAAATCCACATAATACTAACAAGCCTATAAAAGAATATAATATAGAATATTTGTGCTTAAAATAAAATTCCTCAAGGTAATATTAAATTATAAAATCCTTCCATTACTTGATTTAGAATGAAACCATAGATCAAAGTGTTGGTCTAGCCCTTGTTAGGAAATTTTATTTTATCAAGGAGTTCTAATAAATGTTTTGGGTTGACTTAACCAAGTTAGAATCAATAGCAGTTTCCCTTTCAAAACTTGGTGTAGTTTGGATGATATTATTGAGGAAATCCCAGTTAGGATTTCAATATTGGTTAATCAACTAAAAAAATTAAGGAACTACCCGTTTTTCAGTTGGCTAAACCACCTACCTACCTTCCAGTAATTTGACTAGGACCTTATTTGGGTTATAAGAAGGGATATATAGATCCTTTACACTATAATATTCACATTATAGAATATTACAAATCCAATGGTGAGGGATATTGGGATTTTATTAAATACTGGATTACTAATATAATTTTTTAGTACATAATACTTTTGGTAATCGAGATAAAGTATTGAAAATATAATTTTATTTATTATAGAAAATAGAAATTAATAAAACTTCAACATTATCCATGTGATCAATATTGGAGAAAGATAATCTCCTAATTGGTGTGAACTTCTAGGAGTGGTACATGCACTTGTGTATTGCACTATACCAAGAGTATACGTTCTACGTGTCAGAGTCCCCAGTTCCATATAAAGATCCTTCTAAGGATTCTAGTGAAAAGGATCATATTGTCTTATAGAAAAATATAGTTGATTAATCGGATGTATAATTCCTCATGTTTTCATCCATTTACAATGATCTATAGAATCTTCATGATAAAATGGATTCATACACCATGTTTTCTCATCTATGATGACCCGCATTTTTAATACATGTTTTTTTGAAATAATTTCTTAACAAAATATTTCATTGAAAAAAACTTTAGGTTATTTTGAGATTTAGTGTCTTGGAAACTAGATACATAATACATGAAGTACATATATCACATAAAAAAATAAACTTCATTTAATCATCTTTAAATACTTCTATATAATTCTATCTTGGTCCACATCACTATATATTATTTTCTAGGGACATATATAAAAAGGAAAGGGTGAGCATAAATCCCTGTAAGGGGATAAAAAAAGGAAATAGAAAGTAAGTGATAATCATGTACAAATCATGATTCATAACAAAAGATCATGATTATAAGTATATGATGTATAAAATAAGAGAATATGTATTTAAGTAATAACATGAAAATTTGGCAATAATATAAACACAAAAAATTTATAAGTATATCACCAAGGTTCATCACCAAGTTGTTGTAAAACATATTTACAAGGTTTTTCACCAAGGTATTATGAAATATTACTAAGGTGTACTGTTTAAACCATAAGTTTGTGTTGTATTTGTTTACAATATGTATTAAAGAATGGTTATATTTTGAATGGATTTATGGTTATTTGAGGTTGATAATTTTCATGAAGTATTTCATGGAGTAATTAATATGTTATTTAAAATTATGAAAGAGAGATGATGGTTCATAAGAATTTGATTCCATTCTTGGAATATTTCTATGGATTTATTATGAATTTATAATTATTTTGTATTTCATGAAAGAACTACTGAATATTTATAGACACATGTTCTTGGATATACACTTGTAGTGTCATGTAAATGATATGAATGATTGTGTGAAGTATAGATACTAATGAATGATGATTGATATCATTGAAGAAATGAATATATTGGAGGTTCATGGATGATTTTAATTTGAATAGAATTATAGTCATGGAAATTATTTGAAGATGATGATGTTGTTAGCAGCATCATTTCCTAGTATTTTTGATATTTTAGGTGAAAAAATATAGCATGACATGTGATGTTCGTTGGAGATCATTATGGAATTTTAGAACTGATTAAATCTCATTTTGTAGGTATCATAAAAGTTCTATTCTAAAACTTAATAAGTTACATCATAGTATGTATGTCCTATTAGCTTCACACCGTAGGTAGATATTATACCATGGTGGGTCATAATATTTTTAGTCTTTCTAGATATTTGTAAGTGTACACACCATAGTCAATGACTAAGTCATATCCAGAATAAATAATAAGTCTTTTATGCTATAGAAGTTTTTTAAAAGTTTGGGGCCGAAGCCTCATTTTATTATTAAAGAAAAGTAAAGACCTCTTTTATCTGGGTAGAGAAAAACCCATTACAAAGCCCGAAGTCCTAGTGGGCTTATAGCCCATTACATAGCCTATAAGACCATTCTATGCAATAGAAATAGATTATACTATAGTGTTTCTATATTTGGTAGCAAGTTAAATAGGGTTTTGACCAAAGATATAGAGAGTTACACCATAGATGATCTCTATACTACAATAAGTTGAGTGAAAGGAGTTATTCTCTATAAGGTAATAAACTACACTAAAAAGGAAGATCAGATAAGATTTGGTATCTTTGGATTATTTGGGACTCCCACTCCATGGCTTAAGGACCGCACTATATTGGTGAATATATGACATTTAGTGGATTTAGAAGATTTAGGATCTCTACAACATGGAGGTTTTTCTATGTCACAATTTCATGTGGCAGTTGAGGATAACTACTGGAAACCAATAGGTTATGTTATGAATCATATCACCTTGTTGTAAAAGGGTTTTTCAGGGCATATTCAAATAAAATTGCTGATATGGAATTCTCTAATTAGTTTGGTAGCTATTCTTATATTTGATAACTACACTTATCAAATTATATGGAGTAAATTTACTAGAGGAAGATCTAAATAATGGATTTGAATTAGATAATTTAAAGGTTAGTTATCATCTCAATTTTAAATTTTAAATTCAAACATATTCTAGAGAATATAATCTGGTGTGTAGATTCCAAATATATATCATAGAGAATAGAGAAAAAATAATATACAAGAATAAGAAACATTGTGTTCCAGGTGAATTTTGAAGGAACTATGTGTTCCTAGAAGTTATAAGAGGAGGAAAAAAATAAGAATATACACTAAAGATCAAAATTAATAAAAGAAAAATTTACTACTAGATTATATTGAAGATTAGTTTTTGAAGTTTAATAATGTTGTGTCCATATGTCTAAGACTATGTTTGACATGGGTGAAGTGTTTTATACATATATAGAAAAATTAGGTTTGAGGATTTTCAAAGCTATATCTAGTTTATTGAATAAATGGAGGAAATTTTTTACTAAAGAATATGTCTATTACTAATAATATCATCTAAAATTTTTGGTTGCCTCTATAGAATGTAATATTGCAGAATAAAATAATTAACTCTATATACAAATAATTTTTAATATCTAGAAAATGATTGGAAGTAATATTTTGAATTAACTGGTGTATAAAAAAGGGAATATTATGTATATTTTAAATAAAATTATAGAAGGTACCTTCATTCCCTTTAACTAAGAATATAACTAAAAGTATATAAATTGATACCTTTACAAAAGCAGTGCACAGAGGAGAAAATTGGGAGGTTGTGAGATCATCCCTATATTAAATACAAGTGTTGATTCTTGGTGATGAGTAAACTTACATAAACATTGTATAAACACAAATATTTATTTATATTGAATCCCTAGTACACTAGAACAATGCTAAGTGTATACTCCTTGGAGTATCCTTTTAAAGAAAAACTAATTAAAATCACCAATTTTCTTACATTTACATTTATATGTCTATATGATTGTGTGTAAAAATTATCAGAGGTTGAATAGAGTTCCTTCCAATGAGGGAATGATATTTTGCAGTAAAATGAGTAAAGTAATGAATTTAAAATAAGTTAAATTCTATTATCACCCTAATTCATCCCCTATTAGGGTGTCCTGAGTCTCGTCATGTGTTTCCAAGGTATCATAAATATATTATCTCTATAGATTAATCCCTTACACAATGAATTGGATCACTATTGGGGTACACCATTCATATGAATAAAATTATATGTGTCATATAGATCATATATCATAAGAAATCATATCATCTATAACCTATGGAGAATAATTATTAAGTTTCATATAAAATTATTTAGTTCAAAAGTGTGTAAAGACATGAAATTTTTATCATTATTAACCCATTAATAGAGAATGTGGGTTTAATACATGGAAATATCCAATAAATGAAATATAAATATATCTATATTAAAAACCTTGAATGAAAATTGGGTTGGATATTTAAAATATAAAATTATGGCATGGAAAATCAAATAATTATTTTGGTTATATAACATGTATAAAAAATAGATCATGGAATGAGATAATTGATAGAGAATAGTAGTTTGTCAATAACATAAAATCATTTGGATAATATTGAAATGATTATAAATATATGAAAATATAATAATATTAAAAAAAATTATTACTACAAAGAAAGTAATTGAATGAAAGTAAGGAAAGAGGAAGATACCCCCTTACTTTAAGTACCACTTTCTAGGCATGGAGGAGTGATTCCTTGAGAGTTTTGGGGATTCTCAAAGGACTTAATGATAAAATAAGAGATGGATGGATATTATAATGATCTTGGGGGTGAAATAAATGTGGTGTAGGAGTAGGATTTATAGAAAACTGTGGAGAATTTATTATTTTTTAAAATATAGACTTTGAAATTCTAGGTTTTGAAAAATAATTTTTCTATGGGAAACACGTGGTTTTGGATCATGGTTTATGACATTAAGAAAGTGGTTTTTTGAATAGTAAAATTTTAAAACCTAATTCCTTTCATATATATTAATTTTACTACATAAATATCCTTTATATATTAGAGATTCTTTTTAAAAGTAAAAAATATTCTTTTTAGTCTTTTGAATTTCTTTATTGATTTTAAAAAATAATTTTAATACTTAATATTTAATAAAATAAATATTTAAACTTATTTAAGGGAATTAACACCCTAATATATCATATTAAATCATTATAATATATTTTGAAGTCATAAAATATACCAACAATATAAAACTATATTTTAACTATTCACTGAAAATAAAAATTTTCAAAAATTATAAATAATTCACCCTGATCTAATTTAGATGTTCTGATTTCAAATATGTTTTTTTATAAAAATAAAATCATCATAATCATGAATAATTATTTTAAAAAAATTACATATTTTATATAAAATACATTTTTAATGGGAAACACATTATTTATTCACTTTAAAGAATTATAAATTTTATAATATCACGTATTTTGATTTTTAAAGAGTATATATACATATTAAAATGTTTAAAATATAATTATAATATATAATAATTTTTAATTTCATTTTAAACATATATTTTACTATTATATAGGGTATTTTTACTGATATAACAATCACATTACAACAACAAGGTAATAGTCATATCAATACGATCACATTTCCCTTTACACCCTATATATACTCTACCATTCTTATACTTAATCATTAAATAATTCACTTACAAATGTTCTAAACTTACCTTGATAACATCCACCATATTCCTAACACTTTTATTTCTTTTGATATTATTTATGGTAGGTGTGATTTTCATGGGAGAATTAAAGCTTATGGAGTTTACCTTTGCATGTACACTATTTTTTTTGTTTATCACCCTATACTATTAATCATTATTATAGTAAATATTATTTCATATGAAAAGTTACTATGAAAAATAATAGTCATTATATTTTATTCTATTTTAAAACACAATAAATCATTTATTGCAAAGAATGAGTTCTTCTATTAATAATTTAGAGAAATTTTGGGTCGTTACATTCTACCCCCCTTAAAAATTTTCACCCTCAAAATTTGTTTCTCGTCTCAAAATAAATCGGCATGTTTTTACTTCATTGATTATTTAGGAACCCATTTCTATTATTTGAAGTTTTTATTTCTCTATAAAACATTTACAAGTTATGTAGTCTTGTTCCTCAACACTTGTTCTCTTTCATCTAGAATCTAGATTGGTTCTTCTGTAATTGATAGGTTATGTTTTAATTTCAAAACATTAATTTCAAGTATATGAATTATATATTACATATAATTTCTTAATAAAGACATGTGTAAGAATTCATAGATATTATAATGATTTGGGGGTAATTCTAACCAACATAAAACTGCTCCAACACACTCTAGAATCTCAAATGGTCCAATGTACCTTGAAATCTATTTCACCTTTCCAAACATCATGAATCCTTTACATAGTGATATTTTTAGGAATATATGATCCCCAAATTGAAATTATAATCCGTTACTTTGATTGTTAGTATCATTTTTTATTGACTCTATGCAGCCTTGATATGTTTCTATATCACTTGTATTATCTTTGTAGTCTCTTTCAAAATGTCTATTCTTAAAAAATTTCTTCTCCAACTTCATCCCTACATGTTGGAGTTCTGCACATTTCTCCATCGAGTTCTTCACAAGGATCCATTTTAGTATTTCATAGGAAACTATTGTTATAGGATATTTTAATTTGTGGAAGATTTTGGTCTAAACACCCTTTAAAATCAAGTAATCTAGTCTTTAACATGTCTTCCATTGTTTGAATAGTCCTCTCAAATTGCCCATCAGTTTGAGGATGATAGGTTGTGATTAGGTTTAATTTTATATTTATAGCCTTTATAAGATTACCCCTTAACTTATAAGTAAATATTGGATCATGTTCAAAAAACAATTAACAATGGTTCTCCATCAAGTCTCTCTATTTCTTGAATATACAAACGAGTGAGGCACTTAATGGATAAATCCTCTCATATAAAAACAATATAAGTAGAATTTATTAATATATCAATTACTAAACATATGCAATTGTTTCCATTAGTTATCTTAGGAAGGATAATAATGAAGTATAAAGTGATATTGACCCACTTCTATACATGTATGGGTACTGGTTACAATATTCCATTGGGAAGTTGTCTCTATTCCTTTACTTGTTGACATAACAAACCTCTTGTAGTATAATAAATAACCCCCCTCTTTATATTACCCCACCAATAATTATAATACAAATATCTATACATTTTGGTGTTACCAAGATGTATTGTGAATACAGATCCATGATCTTTGTCTAAAATCTATTTACTTAACTCTTAAATATATGGGACATATATCTTAGTACCAAATATCGGTACTCTATCTTTATCAATTTATAACTAAGGAAACATCCCATTTTTCATAGATTCTATCTTATTTTGTAAGATAGGATCATCTATTTGTTCTTTTTTTATTTTCTATAGTAATTATGGTTGATAAATAATTTTGGATAGGATGGATGATGTCCAATCCCATATGAATTCCTTTTCCATCATTACCAAGTACTTAATCAATAGATCTCCTCCAATCCTGATAATTACAAGAACACTAGGTTATTTCATACTTAATGCATCAGGGATTTTTTTTATTTTCTAAGGTAATAATAAATAGAATAATCATAGTCCTTAAGAAGATCCAACTATCTTCATTTTTCTCATGTTCAATACCTTTTGTGTGAATATTTACTTCAGAATTTATTGGTCTATGTATAGATCACACTTCTGCCCATAAAGTTAATGTCTCCATATCTTTAATAAAAATTTACTAAAACTAACTCCAAATCATGGGTAGGATAATTCTACTCATGAGGATTCAACCATAGAGATTCATAGGAAATATACTTATCATTTTTTATGATTATACATCACTATTGATGAAAAATCCTTCTCCATCAAAGGGTAATCTTAGCATATGTTCACTAACCAACGTCTTCTTCAGTTCTTGGAAACTTTCTTCACCTTATTTTTTAGATGAAATTAATTCCATTTCAAGTTAATTTTTTTAAAGTATTATAAATACATGAATTTTTTATCAAAAATATAATATACAATCCTAATAGACTAAGGAAACAACTAATATAAGTGAATGATGTAGGATGAGGCCACTCATCTACGACCATTGTATTAAATGGATCAAATGATATTCATTCAGTGATTACAATGTAACAAACTAGGTAATTTTAGAATATTTTTTTTTCATTTTGAAATTAAATAGTTACATTCATTAAAAATGTATAATGAAATAAGTGGTATTTATAGAAATTAAACAATCTATACTAATGAAAAAGTAACATGACCGTTGGAATAGTAATGCGACCATTAAGAATATTAATTTGGAAATTATAATAGTAGCCTCACCTATTAAATAATAAATAAAATTTAAGTATTTAATAAGTGAAAATATGATATATTTTTATCATTGAATAAGTAAATAAATGTTTTAAAAATAATAAATCAAGTGTTGGTATTTTTGTAAAACGTAAATGTTTATTTAAAATTTTATAATTAATATAATTATTTAAAAGAAAATTTAATTTCATAAATAGATTCATAAATTAATAATATGTTTTCTTATTATTATAAGATAATTTTTTGAGACCTTAATTAATTTTTAAAGTGTCATAAAATCATTTTTAATATTAAAATCAGTATTTTTCGAATAAATTAGGATTTTAATTAAAAATTAAATCTATCATATTTATAAAATTATTTTCATAACCAATTTTGAAATATAAACATTGAAAAATAGTTAGGGTGATTTTTTGGTATTTTTCTAAAATAGTTGAAATTTTGATGAATAGTGAAATATAGTAATTTATAGTATTTAACATTATAAGTAAATAAATGAATTATTGAGTCATGGATGATGTTTGGATGAGGTTTGTATATAGTCAGAAGAATCAAAATTATTTATATTCTTGAGAAAAAATAATAAACTACTGAATATAATAATAAAAAATACCCCTCTCTTCCCCTTATAAATATCACCCCTCACCACCCCTTCTCCTCACACCTTATAAGCTTTAGAGCTAGCCAATATTCTGCATAATGAATCTCCCAAGCCTCTTTTTCCTTCAATTCTAGTCATAAAAACATTATTAGGGTTAAATCAGATCGTAATATGTATATTAAAACTTGTTTAACGATTTAAAGATAATATATAGACATAACAATTAAATAAAATGAAACTAGTTTGTGATGGTAAGAAAAACAGCCAAAAATAAACCAAACATTTATCATTAATGTTTCATCTAATGAATCATCCTTATATCACAAAACAAAAAGATATATTAGATCATTTACAATTTTGGAAGTATATTAATACCATTTTTTCACTTCTATAGTTTTTCTTCCATTTGAAAATAACTCCCATAATTATACTCAAAGTAACCAACCATAAAGACTTGAAAAGAATGCTCCTAGAATGACAAATCTGATATTTATAACTCATCAAAATGGCAATAAATGAACTTAATAAAATGGTGTTAAATAAAATATATGTAAAAAAGGTTTTGAATTTAGTAACTAATGAATCTTATTTGATTATCCAAAATATTAAGTACAAGTGCAGAACACTTTCATACATAAGGTAAGTGACTTTACTTTTAAAAATCCATTTTCAAGTTATAACTCTTTTTATTAAAGATTTTTTTCACATATGAGACATTATCATATTTTTCCAATTTCATTATTCCTTATTTATTTTATATTTATTTTACAAGTTTAGAAGTTTTTTTTCAAATAAAATGTTTCCATTTATAAGTGTGTGACTTCTTAAAAATGAAAAGTGATTTCAAAATGATAAAATTGTTTTCCTCAATAATGTTTATTTTATGAAAGATTTATGTGTTATGATCATGTTATGGTTCTCGGGAATTTTTATGATGATGGGTGGTTCTATGATAAACCTAGAGCAGGTGAGCCCATTATAGATCTCTAATGCATTGGGTAAAGGGATAATGTTAACCAGTTAGGTCTCATCTAAGAGATAATGAGAATATACTGTGATGGTTATTCCAAGTGTAACCAGGATGGCTACTCCCTGTGTAGACGGGAGAGCTAAATTATATGTAAGAGTGATATTAAAATGATACCACAAGTTACATTTTTTTATTTATGTATGATTTCTATGGTTTTACAGGAAACTTATAATTTCATAAGGTAAGATAAAGAGATTATTTTTAGTGTGTAAAATTCATAACTTTGTGAAACTGTTTTCATTCATTGAATAACGATTTATTTATTCCTTTTATGTAACTTACTAATATTTTCTGGGATCATACAAATTTTTAAAAAAAATTTCACAGGGTTTTTGAATGGGTAAAGTAAAGTAAGAATTCAATTTTAAAGTTGTGAAGTTTTGATATGGAAAGAAAGCATGTTTTATTTTGAATGTTTCATATTGTAAATAAAGGGATTTTGGGTATAAGTGTGTACTTTGTAATATATGAGTTTCTATGTATGATGTTATGAACTAATTATATAAAACTCTAAACCTAAAAGATATTTGGGAATTCCCAAAAGTGAAATCTAGTTTAATTAATTAGATTATGTAATGCTTAAGTTTTGGTCCTTACAGTTGGTTTTGGAGCAAGGTTTAGATAAATTTTGGGGTTAGGATAATGTTAATGGAATGCCCATAAATGATTATTTTACTTTATGGTTAAATTTTAATGATATATAATTTAAATTTTACCATGTTTATTCATCTAATATTACTATGTTCATAATGGTTTTCCATAGATGAAATAGGGAGGATGTAGTCGGAAGGCACCAAAGGAAGATATTCTTCCGAATCCGTAACCTAGAATGGTGGGAATTGGAACCAAGTTGTTTGTGACAGTAATGTCTTAGTTGATGTATTCTATAAATGGCAGTGACATCCATGTATGAGATCATAAATATAAACCTTAGAGGAATATGTCAGTGGTGTAACATTTTATGAGGCAACACCCTCCTGCATTTAGTGGATCTTATGAACCAGTGGTAGCTGAAGGGTAAATTAAATCCCTAAAAAAGATTTTTTATGTCATGAGGTGTTCATAACATAAAAAGGTTAGTCTTTTTATTTGCTATTTTAAAGGTTAATCTGACCAGTGGTGGTCAATGGTTAAGAATATCAGGGATAATGTGGATATTGATTCTTTGGAATGGGATGAATTCGAAAATATTTTACTCGAGAAATATTTTCCAATGGATACTTGACTTATGATGGAAAAATAATTATTATAATTGAGATAGGAGGATGATTCAGTGGCTATATATGAAGAAAAACTCACTCAATTGGAAAGGTATACTCCAAATTTATCTAGGATCTTGATAGTAAAATCAATCTTTTTTACTCAGGATTGAATCCCGAATATCAAAGGACATTAGCTTCTCATTAATTCAAAAGTTATGAAAAAATGTGAAATTTGTAGAGAAGGTTTAAACAGAGTTTTACAATTATCATGTGTACTTTTATAACTATCATGAAAAGAGGTTGAGGTGGATGGAAAAAGGAAAGAATGCGTCAAATAAGTTTTATGGTAATAAAATTTACTTTTCAGTTTTTGAGAATTATGGTAAAAACATACCGGGGAATTCATTTTGAAGTATGGTAAGTATTTTTGAGGTGTTAAGTTTGGGAATGTGTCTCATTATTTCAATGTACAAGTTCATGGTAGTTGTATGAACAATTCTGATATACATATAATAAAATGTTTTAAATATCATGACATGGTTCATTATGAAAACGAGTGTCCAAAGAGGAATCTGAATGATATAAAACAACCAAAATATAAGTATAATGGTTTGGTGAAATTCTTTTCAACTACTTTAGTAGATGTTGTTCCATCCAATGAAGTGCTATTAGGTACATTTTTTATTTACTCTGATTTTTTCTAATGTCTTATTTGATTTGGGGTCTATACATTCTTTCATTTCTGAGAAATGTTATAGTAAATTTGAAATTTCACCTTTAGAAATGAATCCAGAACTTATAGTAAAAACACATAGAAAAATATTAAGGAAAAAGGAAATTGTATGAATCTTCTTTTTGATGTATATGGGAAGAATTTACTTGTAAACCTTGTTGTCATTCCCTTGGTATAATTTGATGTTATTAAGGGTATGGATTGGATTATGGTTTACCAAACTAAGATTGATTGTAGAGATAAAGAAGTTATTTTTCATAAAAAGTCTCAGTTTGTATACAAGAATGAGCCTATACCATTGATAACATATTAGGAAGATGAGAAATTGCTAAAATATTAAAATTAATGTTATCTTCCACATATTGTTGAAAATAAGGGAACTGTTTAGATTAATGATTTTTTATGGTAAATGAATATCTAATTATTTTTCCTGATGAGTTTCCTAGTATTATACCTGATTGGGAGGTTGATTTTACGGTTGATTTAGTCCCTGATGTTAAACCTATTTCAAAACCCCCTTATTGAATGGATTAAGTAGAACTTATAGAATTCAAAAAGAATTTGCAGTGGGTTCTAGATAAATGTTTCATTCATCTGAGTACTTCACCTTATGTTGATCCTATTTTTTTGTGAAAAAGAAATATGGTTATATGAGGATTTATATTGATTATATAACAGTGAATAAAATAACTATTAAAAATAATTATCATTTGACTCATATCGACGACTTGTTTGATTAGCTCTAGGGAGCTGAATTTTTTTCACAGATTGAATTGAGATCCAAGTACCATCGGCTGAAGGTGAAGGAGGATTACATTCCAAAAATAGAATTTTACACTAGATATGGGTCTTATGAGTTTGTTGTTTTCCCTTTGGTTTGATAAATTACTCATTCTATATTTATGAATTTTATGAATTTCATCTTCCATTATTATTTGGATAAGTTTTTTGTTGTTTTTATTGATGATATTTTGGTTTATTTTGAAAGTTATGAGGATCATTAAAAACATATAAGGATTTTTCTACAAAAACTAAAATAAAAGAAGTTATATGGGAAATTTAGAACATGTGATTTTTGGTTACAACATATTTATTTTCTTGGGAAAATTGTAAATACGGATAAAATAACAGTTTATCTCTTCAAAAGAAAAAGTGGTTGATGAATTTTCAAGACCTAAAAATGTTACTGAGATTCATATATTCCTTGGATTAGTAGGTTATTATCGTTGGGTTTTTAAAAATTTTGCATGGTTATATTTCCCACAAACTAAGTTAACAAAAAAGGGGTTAAATTCATTTAGACAGAAGAATGTGATGTTGGTTTTTAGGAACTGAAAAGGAGATTGGTGAATGCTCCAATTTTGACCCTTCCTTCTAGAAATAACGAGTTTATCATCTATAATGATTCTTATTTAAATTTAATTGGTTGTGTTATTATTTAGAATAATCAGGTAATTGTTTATGTTTTACAACAACTAAAAACTCATGAGTTAAATTATCCCACACATGATTTAGAATTAGCAGCCATGGTTTTCACTTTTAAAATTTGGAGACATCATCTATATGGAGAAAAGTGTGAAATATATACTAATCATAAATGTTTGAATTATATATTCACTAATAAGGAATTGAACATGAGGTATAGAATATGGCTAGAATTGATGAAGGATTATGATTGTATGATCAATTACCATCCTAGAAAAGAAAAAAAAGTAACAGTTTCCTTACATCAACAACATCATGCTATATTAACCATGTTACATTTGTAACATGACCCCTTGTTTAATGATTGATGAATTTTGTCTTGAAAGTTATTGGTGTAGAAAGATTTCTCTATTTTTTTCTGGTGTCAGTGCAATCATCTATATCAGGAGAAATTAAGGATGTAAAAAAGGAAGAATGTGAGTTATAAAGAAAGGTAAAATTGGTTAAAAAGGGTAAGTTCATAGAATTTAACATTGATAAAGATTGTGTTTTGAGATTTGGGAAGAAATTATGTGTATCTTGTGATTCACAATTGAAGAAAAAGTTATTTATTGAAGCTCATCATTCTCCATTTTTAGTTCATCCTAGAAGAACTAATATGTTTAGAAGCCTTTGGGAGTATTACTAGTGGAATGAAATGAAAAGAGATATTTCTGACTTTACCATGAGATTTTTAAATTATAAATAGGTAAAAGAAGAATGAAAATTAATGAAAGGGATGATTCATCCTTTTCCAGTGTCAGAGTGGAAATAAGAAAATATATCCATGGATTTCATTGTTGGATTACCAAAAACCTCTTGAGGTAACAATGTGATTTGGGTTATTGTTGATATACTAACTAAATCTACAAATTTTCTTACTATTCAAGACACTATGTATTTATATCATATTTCTCGACTGTACCTCAAAGAGATAGTCTGGTTATATGGACTTCCACTCTCCATTGTATCTGATCATGATCCCAAGTTCACTTCTAACTTTAAAAAAGCCCTTCAGAAGTTATTAGGAACTAAATTAAATTTCAGATGATCTTTTTATCCTCAATATGATGGATAATCAGAGAGAACAATTAAAACATCAGAGGATATGATTCTAGCTTGTTCAATGGATTACTAGGGAAGTTGGGAATGACATCTTTTTTGGGTTGATTTTTCTTATAATAATAGTTTTCATTCCAATATACAAATTGTGCCTTTTGAAGCATTATATTGAAATAAGTGTCAAACTACAACATTTTTGGATGAAGTGGGTGAAAGAAAGTTTATGGAACCATAATAAGTAGATGAAATAGAAGATAAAGTTTAGATTATTCAACGAAACCTGAGGAAAACTCGGAGTAGGTAGAAAAGTTATGTAGATAAACGGAGGAAGGATATTTCTTTCGAGTTATGAGATCATATATTTCCCAAAGTTTCTTCATGGAAAAGTGTGATACATTTTGATAAGAAGGGGAAGCTGAGTCCATAGTTCATTGGACCCTATGAAATCATGGAGAATGATGGATCAGTTACCTATCGAGTATCTTTACCTCTAAGTTTTTCCTAGGCACACAAATGTTTTCATGTTTCTATGTTAAGAAAATATGTGCCAGATTCATCTCATGTTCTCGGCCCTGAAGTAGTTTAGCTGGAAGAGAACCTTTCTTATTAGGAGAAACTTGGTCAGATTATAGATTGTAGAGAGAAATTATTATGGAATAAGTTAATTCATCAGGTTAAGGTTTTGTGGAGAAACCTCAGGGTTGAAGAAGTAACATGTGAATATGAAAATACTATAAGGGAAATGTATCCCCACTTGTTTAATAAGGGAATAAAATTGTGAGGATGGAATTTCTAGAAGGGGGGGGGGGTGAGAGTGTAACAACCCAGGTACTTATAAAATATTTTTTTCATTATGGAATTAAATAGGTACATTCATTATAAATGTATAAAAAAATAAGTGGTATTATAGAAATTAAGGAATCTATATTAATGAAATAGTAACATGACCGTTAGAATAGGAAAGTGTCCCTTAGGAATAGTAATATGGACATTAAAATAACAACCTCAACTTTGAAAGCATAAATAAAATTTAGGTATCTCATAAGTGAAAATATGTTATATTTATATCATGGAATAAGTAAATAAATGTTTTAAAAATGATAAATTACGTGTTGGTATATTTGTGAAACAGAAATATTTATTTACAATTTTATAATTAATATAATTATTTTAAAGAAAATTTATTTTTATAAATAGATTCATAAATTAATATTTTTTCCATATAATTATAAGATAATTTTTTGAGACATCAATTAATTTTTGAAAGTGTCATAAAACCGGTTATAATATTAAAATCAATATTTTTTTTGAATAAATGATGATTTTATTTAAAAATTAAATTTTAAATATTTAGAAAATTATTTTCATAAAATATATTATAGTTTTTAAATCTACATCTCTAAAAATTATTGGGGTGTTTTTTTGGGATTTTTCTAAAATAGTTTAAATTTTGATTAATTGTGAAATACAATAATTTACGGTATTTAACATTATAAGTAAATAAATGAATTATTGAGTCATGGATGATGTTTATATAAGGTAAGTGTAACATCCTAGAATTTACATACATAGTTTTATTATATAAATAATTTATTATAAGGAATAATTTAAAAAAATTAAAACCAATTAATAATATTTTTTTGTGACGGTTTTCTTTAAAAATAATAATTTAAATTAATTGTTTAATTTGATTATTTATAGTTTTAAAATTTTTCTCCAAAAAAAAATTATTTTTCTTGGTAAAAAGGAATATTTTAAAATAACTATTTTTATTAATTTTATTAAATAAAATTTATTTTTATCAAAATGGTTATTTAGTAGAATATTTTAAATAATAATTATATATGATTATAATTAATTTGGTTTTATAAATTTTTATTTCAAAAAAAGTTATATATATATATATATATGAAAATAAAATCATTATGAATTATAATTAAATTATTTTTATAAACTATTACTTTTATAAATTTAGAATTATAAAAATTAGTTTAAATAAATATTTTATAATTATTAATTTCAAATTATAAAATATGTTTAGGTTATAAAAAAAATTTGGTTTATAAATAATAAATTAAAATTTTTAAAATTTAAACTTATAATATTTTTATTACGAGAATCTCTATATAAATAAAGTTATTAAAGAAATTAAAAAAACAATGATATAATAATAATAAAAAAACAAATAGGAAAAAATGGGTTTGAGGTTTCCTTTAGGGAGTCCATAGAGTTCGTGTAGAGGGGGAGTCAGGTGAGAATAGGTTGAGTAGAGGAAGTCCATGTCTCTAGGTCACGCCGAAAGAAAACTCTTTGGAGCTTCGAGCCGAGCAGGGCTTTGGGGGTGATGAGTCATAGCGACGACTTGTAGCGAGGAAGGAGGACCACTGGCTAGGGATTCCAGAAGCCGCGATGTCATCAAGTTTTAACCACTGTCTAGGGTTTGAGGCATTATAGTTGGTATCAGAGTAGCTATCCAGACATCTTTGGATATTAGATGTTGTCGAGTCTAAACGTTTAGTGGTCCTAATGTTTTTTTAATTCTAAAGACAGAAATTTAGAATTCTTTTTAGTCCGACGTAATGAATTACGAGGAAACAATTCTATCGAGGGGGGAATATTGTAACATTTCAGAATTACTAAACATAGGTTAATTATATAAATAATTTATTAAATTGAATAATTTAAAATTAAAACCAATTAATAATATTTTTTGAGATGATTTTCTTTAAAAATAATAATTTAAATTAATTTTTTTATTTGATTATTTATAGTTTTAAAATTTATTCTCAAAATAGATATAATTTTTTTGTCTAAAGGAATATTTTAAAATAACTATTTTTATTAATTTCATTAAGTATAATTTCTTTTTATCAAAATGGTTATTAAATAGAATAGTTTAAATGATAATTATTTATGATTATAATTAATTTATTTTTATAAATTTTGATTTTCAAAAAAAAGTTATATATATGAAATTAAAATTATTATTAATTATAATTAAATTATTTTTATAAACTATTACTTTTATAAATTTCAATTATAAAAATTATTTTAAATAAATATATTATAATTACTAGTTTCAAATTATAAAATATGTTTAGATTATAAAAATATTTTCTTTTATAAATAAGAAATTATAATTTTTAAAAGTTAAACTTATAATATTTATATTATGATAATATTTATATAAATAAAGTTATTAATGAAATTAAAAAAACAATGATATAATAATAATAATAAAACAAATAGGAAAAAAATGGGTTGGGGTTTCCTTTAGGGAGTCCGTCAGGTTCATGTAGAGGGAGAGTCAGGAGAGAATAGGTCGAGAAGAGGAAGACGATGTCTCCAGGTTGCGCCTGAAGGGAAAATTCCGGAGCTTTAAGCCGAGTGGGGTTTTGGGGGAGATGAATCGCGCCGACGACTTACAGCGAGGAAGGAGGACCGCTGGCGAGGGATTCTGGAATCCACGACGTCGTCAAGTCTCAACCGTAGTCTAGGGATTAGGGAATTATAGTAAGAACCCATTATTTTGAACTCACATGCATTGGTTACTATACTTAGTCACAATAATCAACACTATTGATAGTCTTGAGCCAAAATAATAAACAAATGAATAAAATAATCAAAAAACCCTTTTCCTCTTCCTATAAATACCACCCCTCCCCACTGCTTCTCCTCACACTTCCAAAGCCTTGTAGATTGTCAAAATTCTTTACAATTTTCATTTCCAAGACTCTTCCACAAATCCAAGACCTGATGGTCTCACCAAAATACCAAAACCAAGTGCCTTAATGAGGTTCTCAAGGCGACAACATTCGAGAGGTAAAATCCTCCATTCTTTCTCTTTTATATTCTTTCTTTATTTCTTTATTTAAACCTTATCCTAAACCCCCTTATCAAAATTGTAATTATAAATCCAGTATCATATATATTGTGGAATCTTATTGTGTTAATGGAATATCCATCATCAAATATCTTCTCTTCTCTTTTTATTCTAAAAATGAAAACATCGTCTGTGACGTGTCGATTCACCACCCACATGGATGAATAGTTTTTGTTTTATATTACTGCCTTGAAGGATGGTTATAAAATAGTTATTAAGGTTAAATTAGATTTTAATATGTGTATTATTACTTTTTTAATGTCCTGGAAATCATTTATTGTCATAATAATTAAATAAAAGAAAACTATTTTTTGATGGTCAGAAAAATCACCAAAAATAAACCAAACATCTATCATTTATGTTTTATCTAATGAATCATCCTCTTATAAAAAAATGATATATGGGATAATTTAAAATTATGAAAGTATATTAATGCCATTTCTTTCCACATCTATATTTTTGTTTCCATTTGACAATAACTCTTATAATTATACTCAGGGGAACCAACCATAAATCCATGAAACAAATGCTCCCAGAATGATGATTCTAATATTTATAACTCATCTAAATGGACATAGATGAACTTAATAAAATGGTAATAAATAAAATAAATTTGTAAAAGGTTATGAATTATGTAATTAATTAATCCAATTTGATTATCCAGGACATTAATTACAAGTGAAAAAAACTTTTAGACATTAGGTAAGATACTTTCTTTTAAAAAATAATCTTTTCAAGTTACAGCTATTTTTATTAAATAAAAGTTTCTTTAACTTATATATAATAAATTTATTTTCCCAATTTCATGAATTTGTATTGATTTTATGTTTACTTTTCAAGTTTACAATTTTATTTTCAAATAATTTTTTTCATTTATAAGTGTGCATATTCTTAAAAATGAAAAGTGATTTCAAAATGGAAAATTTATTTTTCTCAAGAATGTTTCTTTTATGAAAGATTTATGTGTTATGATCATATTATACTTATTGGGAATTTTAATGATGATGGATGGTCCCATGATAAAATGATGGTGGGTGAGGTCGTTATAGCTCTCAAAAGCATTGGGTAAAGGGATAGAGTTAACCGGTTAGGTATCTCCTAAGAGATTATGGGAATATACTGTGATGGTTATTCCAAGTGTAATATAGATGGTTACTCCTTGTATAGTCGAGATATCTACATTATATGTAAGAGTGACATGAAAATTACTCTACAAGTTACCTTTTATGATTTATGTATGATTTCTATGGTTTTATATTAATCTTATGATTTCATACGGTAACCTAAAGAGTTTATGTTTTATGTGTAAAAGTTATAACTTAGTGAAATTTTTTTCATTCATGGAATAATAGTTTCTTTCTTCCTTTTATTTCCCTTAATGAGTTTTTTGTTCTCATCACAATTTTTAAATTTTTTTTCATAGGGTTTGTATATGGGTAAAGGAAAGGAATAATTCAAGTTTAAAGTCATGAAGTTTTGATATGAAAATAAATCATGTTTTATTTTAAAAGTTTCATATTGTGAAAAAATAGATTTTGGTTATAAGTGTCTACTTTGTAATATATGAGTTTCTATGTATGATGTTATAATATAATCATCTAAAACTCTAAAGCTACAAGTTCTTTGGTAATGTACAAAAGTGAATTCTAGTTGAATTAACTAGATTATGTAATGTTTAAGGTCAGGTATATACATACAATGTGTCCCAATAATTATAATTGTTGTAACCAAAATTCACATTTATTGAATTTAGAAAAAACTTATCTTTCCTCAATGTTTTTAATATGACCCTAAGATAATCCTCATGTTTAAAATATATCAGAATATTATCAATAAATTCCACCAAAAATTTATCAAGGAAGTCCATAAATATTATATTCATAAAATCTATAAATATACAGAATTAGTTAAGCTAAATGGAATTAAAAAAATTATAATATCCATATCTTGTTTAGAAATATGTTCTTGAGATATCGTCTTTCTTCACCCTCAACTAATGATACCTAGATTAGAGGTAAATCTTAGAGATTAATTGATCCCCATGAATTTAGTCAAATAAATCACTAATCCTTAGATGATGATATTATTTATTTTCAATGATCCCATTAAGTTTTTTATATTCAATTAATAACTAAATTAATCCATCCTTCTTTTTTACAAATAGAATATGTTCTCCCTAGGAATATATACTTAGTAAAATAAAGGATTTCTCAAAACGATCTTATATATTTTTATTTTATTATTCTAATTATATTGATTAAATTATATATGGAGTATTTGATTTATATTTGGATATTTAAATGAGATAAATTTAGAATTATACCTCTCTTTATAGAGAATTTCCAAATAATCATTTAATAAACACATTAATATATTCTTGAACAATGGGTAAATTTCCTATTTTTTTCACTTTCACTTTCATCCTCTTCTCCACTAATTATTCCCATAAAAATGCTATAGGAGGTGGTTCTTGAAAAAACTTAAGCTAGGATATAAATATTTTAAAAATAATTTCATGTTTTCCCATCAAGATAACTAAAATTTCTTTTCTTGTACAACCGATCATGGAATCATAATTTGAGATCCAATCCATACCTATTATTATGTAAAATTCAACTATTGGAATGGTCACTAAGTTTGTGATGATATTATACTCACCCAATTTAATAAGGGAATATTTATATACCCTTGTTGTTGGATTAAAACCTCCATCATTTTAAACTAGTAACAGAACTTATAGTTATTTAGGGTTCAATTCAATGTTCTTTACAAAATTAAATGAAGTAAAGGAATTCATAAAACTATAATAAAAAATTATAATTGATAGATTTGAGTGTACCTAATACTATATCATTTAGATATTAGAATTTGATTTTTGTGATTACAAAATCATAACCTTGATACCTTATCCTTTACTAGGGTTGATGGAAGTTTCCCTCACGTATTTATAATTTTGACATTGTCTATCCAAGTGTCCATTCTCTCGAAACTTGAAGCATTATACTATGGGTCGTGATTGCACCATATTTCCTTTTTCATTTGGATTTTGATGCTTTAGGTTTACATCTCTATGATAGTATCGATCTATATGGCCAGACTGTACACACTTGTAATAGTTTCTACTTCCTTGTAGATAATTTGATGAATATTTATTCCCACACTTACTGTAAATGGGTAGTTTTAGATTATTCCTTTCTATTTTATGGTCAAAATTATTCTTAAAATTTGGCTCTATCCTTCTCTTATTATTATTTAGCCACAATACCACTGCATATATCCAAAATCCATTTCTACTTTGAGATAAAACCAAACTATCTACTTATAACTCCCAAATTATCATATTTCTAGATCTTTTTAAAAATGAGGTCTCAATGTACCAAATAATTGATTGATATTTCCATCAGAATCATTGAAAAATATTGAATCACATCACAAAATTTTTTTAAAGTTCTTTTCATAACATCCCATTAATTTATTCTCAATTTTTTTTTCATCTTATGTAATTCCATTTCTATTTTTTAGAGGGTATTAGGAAAACAATTATTTAAAAAGTTTTTATTAAACTCTTCCCACTCTATAGTTTCAACTTCAACTATTGGCTTTGTGTTTTTTTATTAGTTTCCACTAATATCCATATTCTCCCTCAAAGTAGTATATTTACAAAGTAAATCTATTTTACTTAGAGAAATGGAGTATATAAAATATATTTTCTATAGTGTTGATCCATTATTCTGTGATCAATGGATCAAATATTCCACTAAAAGTAGGTGGCAATTGATGCATGAAGGATTCAACTACTAGTTGTTCATTCCTTGTTGAATTCAAATGCTCCATACAATTTAGTTTATTATTCATAACTCGAGATAAATAATTTAGTATCATCATGAAGTTTCAACCTCTACTTATATCATTTTATAGTCATAATTTCATTTTCCTTTACATCTATTATTTACTTGGGTTCTTCTATTTATAACCATTTTTCTAAATGAAGAAATGTTAAATTATAAAATTAATACTATCATAAATTTTATGATAATAATTATAAAGGGGAGTTTAATCCTAAAATGTTCTTATACCATGCTTCTAGGATCATATACTTCAATATTTTCTAACTTCAAAATAATAATAATTACTTTATCCATATATCCTATATAATGGTTTATAAAGATCATGTAATGAACCGAATAAAATCCCCCGAGAGTGTCAAACTAGGTGTTCAATTAGGCATGTTTGTTGTTAATCAAGTGAATATTAATCCTTTTTAGAGTTATTATTGCTAGGTTCATCTAAGCTATAGCCTATATCCATTTATTGTATCTGGGTAGAGATTTAATTTCTAAGAATCCACATACTCTATAATTTACCAATATTTTAGGAAATTTTCCTATATTTAGAATAATACTTAAGGTTTTACTAATGTTTTAAATAACTAATATCCATAAATTAATAATCCTTAATTAGACACCAACTATGTTGAATGAAATTTTTCATACATGATTTTAAATAATTCCTTAACAAAATATTTTATTGATAAATTCCATATGATAGTTTGAGGTTTAGTGTCTTGGAAACTAGGTATATTATACATGAAGTACATATATCACATAAAAAAATAAAATTTATTTAATACTATTGAAAGACTCCTTTATAAATACATTCTAGGACAACTCATTTCATATGATTTCATTGGAACTTACATTAAAATGAATGGGTGATCATAAAGCCGAGTAAGAGGATAAATAAATGAAATTGAATTTAAGTGACCATCATGGATAAATCAAGAGGCATAACATAATTGCATGATTATAAGTGTATGGGGAACAATACAAGTTCATAAGTATATGAGTCATAACATGAAAATGTGACTACAACATAAAAATGATACATTCACAAGCATTTCACTAAGGTGTCATAAAAAATATTATCAAGGTTTTTCACCAAGGAATCCTAAAATATTACCAAGGCGTGCTTCCAAGGTATCATAAATATGTTATATATAGATATTAATTCCTTACCCAATAAATTTGAGAACTATCAAGGCAAACAATTCATATGATTAAATTTATGTGTATGACATAGATTTTATATCATAAGAAATCATTTTATCTATAACCCATGGATAATAAAGAAAAAGTTTCATAAAAAAATCATTGAGTTCATAAGATTTTATAGAAATGAACTTTTCATCATGTTTAACCAATGAGTAGAGATTATAGGTTTGATACATGGAAATACCCAATAAATTAAGTATAATTATATCTTTTTTGATACCCATTAATGAAAATAGGGTTGGGTATTCACATAATAAATGTATGACATGGAAAATCAAAAAATTATTTTGGTAGTATAATGAGTATTCAAAAATGGATTATGGAATGGGATTATTGAGAGAAAAATATAGTATCTCATTAATGGGAAATAATTTTTCTATTAATGGAATGATTATAAATACATGAAAACATAATAACCTAATACTCAAAATACTTAATAAAAATAAATTACTTGAATGAAAAGAAGGAAAGAGGAAGAGAACCCCTTACTTTAAGTATCACTTTCTAAGCATAGAGGGGTGATTCCTTGAATGTTTGGGGGATTCTAAAAAGGAATTAATGGGATATTAATAGGGGGATGTTATAATTAAATTTTTAGTGAATTAAATGGGGTTTATAGGTGATTATTTATAGTAAATTGAGGATAATTATTTTCTAGTTTTCAAATATAGCCTTCAGAATTTTAGGTTTTGAAAATATATTTTCCATGGGCCACCCATAGTTTTAGATCATGGTTTATGACATTAAGAAATTTTTTTTTGACATATTATAACTTAAATACCAAATATATATTTTATATATTAATTTGACCATAAAAAATTCTTTCTTCATTAAAAATTCATTTTAAAGTCAAAAGGTTCTTTTTATACTTTGGAATTTCTTTATAGCTTTTAAAATGTGATTTTAATACTAATAAAACAATATAATCACTAGTTAAATAGATTTAATATATTTAAAAACATAATATATCTTATTAAATCATTATTACATATTTATGAATTCATAAAATATACTAGAAAACCCAATTTGTTTCCTTATTAAATAAAAAATAAAGTATTTTGTAAAATTATCAACAATTCACCTTAACATAATTTTGATGTTTTGATTTAAAATGTAATATTTATTTTATGAACATAAAATTTAAAGTATGAGAAATAGTTATTTTTAAAAAATTATATATTTTCTTTAAAATTCTATTTTTAAAGGGAAACCCATTATTTATTCACTTAAAATAATTCAAAATTTCATAATATCATACATATTGATTCTAAAAGAGTATACAGATATATAATAACATATTTAAAATATAATTATGATATATAATGCATTTCAATTTCCTTTTAAATTGATATTTTATTATTTTATTGGGTATTTTTACTATTCCAATGGTTATATAATAGTAACATTTCAATGGTTAGGTAGTGCTCATGTAAAAGTTGGATAATAATAGTAACATTTCCCTTTACACCCTATATATACTCTATGATTCTCACACTTCATCATTCACTACATCACCAATAAATGTTTTACACTTCCCTTGATAATGTCTACCATATTCCTGATGCTTCACTATCTTTTGATAGTCTTAATGATAGGAGTGATATTCATGGAATAATTAAAGCATATGGAGTTTACCTTTGTTTGTGAACTATTATTTTGTGATTATATACCTATAATATTAATTTTTTATGGTCAGTATTATTTCATGATGTTTAATGTTTCTATAAAATTTAGTAGTTTTTATATGTGATTCTATTATAAAACATAATAAAAAAGTCATTGTGAAACAGGAATTATTTTACTAATAAAAGAAATAAATTTTGTCCCATTACGCAATCACTATGATCTTTATTAAGATACATCTATAAAAGTGAACTACGAGATCTACAAGGTACTTTTCACATGAAATCTTGGAGAAGTTGTGCTGGATGGACCTCTTGAGTCAAGATGATAAGCTATATTGGGTTTTTAAAGATTCTAGGTTTCAAGCTACCTAAATAATTTTGCACCAACCTCATACTTACCTCACTACCTAATTTATTCTCTAGTTTTATTGTGAATTATAATATGAAAAATATTGACAAGAATCACTCAGATAATGTGACTCTGATTTTATAGGCATAAATGGGCATGATCATGAAAAACCTTCAGTACTTCTGGTGAACAAGAGGAAGGGAAAATAAAAGGGCCCTAATATTGAAATCAAGTCCAAGTAACCTTCACAATTCCTGAACAATAGGAGGATTATATTGGGAAAGGATAAGGAAAAATCCACAATATGTTTTTCTCGCAGTAAGAAGGTCTAATAGAAGAATAACTACACCACAGTGAAGAAACAAGGGGAGGATTAATGTTAATTTATTGAATGAAATCTTTATTTTTTTAAATATTTGGTATTATATAAAGCTTGTGGTTCTCACATTTATATCCAATTACATTATCCAAGTTGATATATAAAAATTCTATAGGTTAGTTGGATCTTTGAGCTATCAACAAAACAATACTAGCTGTACGAGTTATTAGAGAATACAACCTAACGTTGCTAATGAGTTTAATTATAGTTTTCATAAACTGTTATTATGTTTCGAGTGTTGCGAAATATATAACCACTAACGGATCAATGAAATATCACTTAGTGGGGGGGGGGGTGAATCATTGATATGTATTTGTTCATACTTATTTTGAAATAACCATAACCAATTGTTAGAATGGAATGATATTTCCTACTCACACACCCAACCACACACCAACATAATGTAAGAAAACATATTTACAAGGTTCATCTCTCAATATGATAAGGATAGTCCTTAGTGTGATATGGATTTATCCAGAATCAAACTACCCACTAGAATCTTTATGTAAGTAAAAAAAGTAGGGTATAACCTTAAAAATTACATTTTAATGTATCACAACTACGTTTTGGTGAACCCTACATACAAGTGCATCTTGAAATTTAAAAAACTAAAATAAAAATTCTGGGTAAAAACAGATACATCTCCCTCTTATATAAAATTATCTTATTGTTGGATGTGCTGAATTATTATTCTATTCAAATCACATTCACAACACTGAATGAAACACCATCATATAATGACTACATAACCATTGAGAATAATAAATTTCAAAGATTAATGGAAATGTTAGCTTCTCTATACTCTCTCTCCCTAATGTTAAATTCAAGAGTTACTCACCTAGTTGGTTTCTTCAAAAAATGCTCTTCACAATATCCATTATTTCATGTATGAGTATATATTCACATAATAATTCACACGAATAATATTCTCACATTAACTCCCTCTAGATAAGTCTTCCAACTATCAAAATAAAATTATGAAAATTTGAATTTAAATTCTCCCAATGAATCATATATTTAAATTAAAAAAACACCCACTACTTTATTTTACATAGTCGATGTAATAACTATGGGAAATAATTGCATGTATTAACTTTCACATGATCTTGGAATTCTTCCTCATTAAAAAATAAAATGAGAATCTCTTTCTTTCCATGATTTACAAGCATTTAAAAACACCATGCATGTTTTAAATAACATCCATAATTATTGTGGTCTTTCTATTATCTCTATGATAATTTGTATAAAATAAATAGTCATAAAAATATATTAAGTCATGCATTAAATAAATTCATGGTGTAACACCCCAAGATTCCACGGTACGTTTCCCTTTGAATAATGCAATGACGTGCATTGTACGTAACTTCGAGATTCTAACACACCACAACCAATCAAACTAGCCGTTATGAATAGTAATACATACTTTTTGAAATTTTATAAATTTTATCTTTCTAAATGGACTTTATTTTTTGATTCGTAACATCAAAATTATCTTAGGGTGAATTTTTTGTACTTTTCGGATAACTTTCATATTTTGATGAATAGTGAAAATTACTAAATTTTAATTAAAAACAAAATTTTTAATCGAAATAATTAATAGTGATAAATTATTAATTTGAGTTGTTTTAAAGTATATTTAGAATATATTTTTACCATTTAATACAATGTTGGTCATTGTATGTAATTTCACATTTAAACCAGACATAAACAAGTGTCATTCTTTTGATAGTTATTATCTCTTAAAAACACGCTATTTGTTTTTACGACGGGAATTAATTTTTAAATTAAGGGAACTGATATGTTTTGAATTTGGTAAAATATACATCATTTTTGAATTCATAATATCAAATATAGCTTAGGCCTAATTTTTGGTATTTTTCTGGAAACTTTCATTTTTTTGATGAATAGTGAACCACTAAGTGGTAGTTAAAAAAACTGAATTTTTCATAAAACTTAATTTTACCGCTTCTGTGAGTGGAATTTTGAAAATCCGAGAGACACGGTTAATATCAAGTAGTAAAATGTGGTTCAATGAGATGAAAATAATTTTTGGTGAATAATAAATTTTTACTTTTATTTACCACGGTAAAATGTAAATATGGTAATTAAGGGTAAAAATGATATTAATATTACCCTAAAACATGTCCTAATTCTATTTTACAAGTATATATCGACCAAAAACAGCCTTAGGAGTAAAATATTATCATTTAAGTCCACTTGTATTAGATTAAGACATTTATTATTATTTAATTCAAAGAAGAGTTAAAAGAGTTAAAATCAATGTTTATTTACTAAAACAATTTTAATATAGGGTTATACATAAACTAAATTCGATTGTAAAGATTCATTAGAAAGCTAAAAATATTTCCTACATAATGGTATTTTATTTATAATTTTTAGAAATTAAATAATTTAATTTATTTATGACACAATGGTGATGCAGTAATTACCAAATTAATGTAATATTAAAATAATTGATATTATAAATATCAAAATAAATGTAATTTGAGACTTTTTATGAATTGAACTAATTTTATAGGTTAATATGACATATTAGTATTGATTATATAAATTGTTTTCGAAGTAATAATGCTGTTATGAATTTATCAAAAACAAAATACCCAATAGTTTCAAAATTGACATAAAAAAGTTTTTAAAACAAATATTATATTATTAATTTATATTCAATTCCTAAAAATATAACGTTCAGCCAAGAGACTTATATCATGATAGGTGTATCATTAATGGACCACTTTATGGTCTTTTGGATGTATATAGTAAGTTTATTAACCATATAATATAAAAATACAAAGAGACATTGTATAAGTGAAACAAATTAACTAAGAGTTAATACTTAAAGATAAGGTTAATATAATGAACCATACCTATCTAAATTCTACTGGTTGAGTGGTTTTCAACCCAGAACCACCATAAAATTTAAATAATCCACTTTTTAGCCATTAGATACCAAATATTAATTTATTAAAAATAATATTTTTAACTTTTTCAAAGGTGCCCCTCACCCCTCTTATAAAAGGGAACTCCCCATTCTCACTAATTCACACATTAAAATCCTTTTGGATCCGCCAAACCCTACCAAAATACTCTATAAACTTCCCTAACTACAACCTAGAGGCCTTATTTTGATCAGAAATCCAACCTAAGGAGCCCTTTTGATCAAATCAAAAGGAAGAACCCGAAAAAGAGGTAATGTTTTCACTACCCTCTTTCAAGTTCCTTTCTTATTCAACTTATTCTTTCTTTGTTATTTCTATTCTAAAATAATAACTCCAATATATTCTATAAAATGTAATGTTATTATAAATATGGTACAACCATATTCATTATTCTATCCATCCTTTGAATGGCATGTCACCGTACATGCATACGTACGACTTACCGTCTCCACGTCGTGGTGTAATTGTCATTCAATAAATTATTATTTGGATGGGTATAATAATGATGTGTAATTGATGTAAATAATAAATATAACATGATAATTATTTTGTATATATTATATACCATCCAATTATATATTATTTTAACATCAAAAGAATGATATTGTCGCTCGTGCGTACGTACGGACTACCGTCTCCACGAACGCGATGAGATTCATTCTCCATCATATCCATTCAAGTATAATTCTCATTTTATGATTAAAAATAATATTTAAGGACTTCATATAATTATGGATATGAATAAGATACAACCTATCCATAATAAACACAACTTACATAACAAAGAATATAAAGGAAAACGAGTAAGTTAACACCCGAAATGACGATAATACTAAGATATTATTAACAAATAAATGTTAAAGATCATATATGATATCATATTAATGTAAATTGTTCTTGTATAATTCAATAAGAATTATTTCACCATTATACAGGAGGTTAACCTACCATCGACCAAGGAAAAAGTACAAAGTAAGGGGTTTCTTATCTCACTCTTAATTTCAAGAGAATTCCATTGTTCACCACTTATTTATTTCATGTGGTGTATGTGTATTGCCCATGATTGTATTCATTGTGTAATATAATTTAATTTATGGGTATTTAAATCATCATTGTATGATACTTCTTTCATGGTTGTATGTTTATTAAGTTACCTAATCGATACAAAAATTTGAAATTTCAATTTCTACTCATTCGGCTTTACGCATACTTCATTGATTATTTTACTCCAAGATTATGTGTAGAATCAGTATTCATTTGATTATGTCAAAAATTCAAATCCCCTTTCTGTGGATATAATTTTGATACACATAATCACTCCATTGATAAATTATCAGGTCATCAGTAAGAACTTGATAAGAGTAATTTTTACTCAATCTCGATTAGTTGAGTTAAACATCCAATTCATTGGTGTTGTTTTTACAAGAATATGTGTGAATGTACTTTTATTGTTTTGCATATAATATCCAATAATATTGAGTGTATTTATATTTTTCACTCATAATTATGTCGTTGATTTATCCTTAACCTAAGGATACAACATTTATGAGATATTTCATCTCAGTTTACATTCCATTGAGACTCCTTTATTGTTATACACCAAATCACTTTTATATGGTATATATAATGTACTTTGACATAATATATCATGAATCCCTTTATTCTCATGATATTACAATGTTTTTATTTCCTCAATTATTTTTCCAAGTGTCTCTATTTTGGTTAGGAACTCTAACTAAAATGACATTTGAAAATGTTTTAAAGATTGATTATTCTAAATCTTTCTCATTAATGTTCATGTTTTAAAAATGGTTTTAAGGATTTATTTATATGGACATTAAAGTTTCAAAATTAAAATTACTTTTAAAAGATTCAAAGTGGTATGGGAAACTTTGATTCAAAAATCTATTTTTAAATGGCTTCTTGACAAATAGTATGCCTTTTAAATGATTTCAAGAAAAAGGGGTATATTTCTCTTTTGTAGTTTTGATAATTATTTTCATTTATGTCAATATCCTTCATTATTCTCGATTGAGGTTAATCTGATAGAATAAAATCTTCCATATTATATCTAATGAGTTATGTTTGACTTTGGATGTGCTATTTTTATACCATTCATGGTTTGTGGATCACGTATTGATATTTTGTATGCTAGTTTTAATATAAATGTTTATGTCATATTTCAAACTTTTCATATGAGGAATGCATTGGACTTAGTAAGTGACGGGTGGAGCCCGCTATAGCTCCTCAATGCATCAGAAGGTCTAATGAGACAAACTAGTGTCTTGGCATGAGACCTTAACAAAATCTTATTTGTAGTCTTGGCACGAGGCCTTGGATATGTGGTTATGATAGTCTGGAATTATTCATTCCGTCATTATGAAAGTGGTTATTAATATTTTTATGTGACTATTCGACTAGTAGAATATCCATGTGAATAATTAAATGGAATTATTTTATTTTATCCTTGCCATATTATGCTGAAGTTCAAGTTTAAAAGGCTTTTGTTTTAGTTATACATTGCCTTAAATTTTTATGTTTATTTATGAAAGTTTCCGCTATATTGTTATCCTTACTGAGCATCTGAGCTCACCCCTTTCAATGTTTTTTTTCCAGGATGTGAAGAAGTATTTTATAAATGACCTGCAGGGATAGTATGAGGGGATATGAAGACAATATGTTGTTGTAGTTTTTCACTTATTGATGTAATGTAAACTTTATGAATATATCTAGTGTTTCCAAGGCTACTAAGCTAATCGGTCTTTCGAGACTTGATCTTTATTGTGATCATGCCAATGTTATGTAATAATGCACTGACTCTGGGTATCTAGGGTCAGGGCGTTACAGTTGGTATCAGAGGAAGTTTAGTACAAATATTGGGAGCTAGATTTAGATAAAATATGATTAGAGCACGTAGACCTAAGATGAACTTTGAGGATTAGTATACAAGAACTTCCTAGAATTTTGGTATTGTAGATATTTTGTAAGTTTTCCGAGCAATACATCCCTGTCTGGATACGAGCAGGTAGAGGCGGCTCTGGCACAGATGTACCTAGGGGTAAAACCTGAAAACACCGCTTTGAGCTAGACTCAAACGGGAACTAGTGCACGAAAATGGGCCTTGCTGCACTCTTGGTTACGACACTCCCGGGGGATATTCTTAGGATAAATTTCATTTTCTTTAAAAACCGATTTGAAGTATTATATATATAATATGAGAGTAAATGACCTTGGTTAATCCTAATGTGTTTCAAATTGAGAATATGGTGACATGTTAATCTCTAAATGATTTTATGACTACTGTTACTCACACAATGCTTTCTGGTTTTAGTCAATGGCTGGATTCCAAGGAAGTCATAGTGACTTTGAGAATGATGTAAAAGGTGGGAACGGTGGTGGGAATGAGAAAAAAAATGGAATGTTGATAGGCGTCAAAGATATCGTCTTTATGCCAAATCAATTTTCCAAAAATATGATCAACAATATATATATTAACCAATTCCCGGACTCAACAAAGAAGAGAAAGGTGATGAATGATAAGAGCTCCAGCAGTGGAGACCATGGAGAAAGGAATCCTCAATTTCCATCACGCAGGAAATGTGGAAGGAGACACCTAGGAAAGTGTCTCAATGGGACAAAGAAATTATTTATGTGCGGGAAGGAAAGACATAAAGTGAAGAATTGCCGAAGAAAAGTGAAGAGTACTATGGAAGAAGATAAAAATGGTCCCAAGAATCCATTTACAGTCATTTGCTGTAAATGTAGGGGACCTGGCCATTACCCGAGTGAATGCCCTATTCTATAGTATATTTTCTTAGTCAAAGAAGAAGCTATGTGTAAATAAATGGTTGGAGAAATGTTTAAAAAGTATTAGTGCTCCTTGTTGATGGGTTTGATTTGGAATAATTTTCTCTTGTATTTTTAACCCTGCAGTTTTCCATGTGAGAATGATATTTGAGGAAGAATTATCTTTTCTTTTGTGGATATAGTTATAAATAACCATTTGGTTTTATATGATCATTGGGTTTGAGGCAATTATAAGTTATTATAATTTGGGATGAAAATGCAAGGTATGCGATAAGATTTGTGGTTAAATTATGTTATAGTTATTTTGAGGAATTTATCTCATTTGGGTAATGTTATAAAATATAGTTTTTGAAAAAGGACAACACGAAGATCGTGTGAAAACCCGTCGTGTCAGACAAAGCTATGGGAATCGAACCCACAACCAAAGTGCGATTGGGATTTATCGCCTACCACTGGACTACGTGAAGTTCCTGGTTAGTGTGACTATTATTTTTAGTTAAATGATTTTATTGATCAGTAATAATTTGATTTGGGATCTTATTTATTATCAAATGAATACCCTTAATATAGGAAAATGATTTGGTGATTAAGTGATAAATGTTATTTTGGAAGTTGTTCGCTTTGTTGTGAACACTATATGCCCAAGGAAAATATAATAGTATGGGATTTCATTTGAGGAGTAATGGTGGATTTTTATCTATGTGTTTATTGTGGATTTATAGTGATTTGGGTTATTTATTGAAATGATTAGGTTAATTACTTTTAAGAATGTGACTTTAAGAGTAATTAATGTCATTTGGAGATACAATTCAACGTGGAAGTCTACATTCTTATAAGTTTTGGGTTTCAATATTAGTTTGGATTATATTGAAGTATTTTAAGGACAATTGATTATTGAATGGTATTTATTTAACTTTGGGGTATTGATGGTTTAATTTTAGAAATTAAGATTAGTGTTTTTTTCTCTCTAATGGAATATCCATTTGGGGGATCATCAGATATTATACTAACCATTTTTGTTTTGATTAATCTCTAAAGACAAGGTAAAAATATAGTTTATCCTACCTGGATTATGTATTTCTATAGAAGTTTATTCTAGCTCTTCCATTGTGACCAAGTCTTCTTGAATACTCATTGTTAAAAAAATGAGTTAGTGGTAAAAATTTATTAAAGAATGAAAATCTAATTAAAAAGTAAGTATATCTCTTTATTTTCTTAGTCAATATCATAAATTAATTCCTCATCCTTATGTAATGTAACTTAAAACAAAAAATTTTGTCCATTTACTTTTCCTACTGGGAGACTAATGACCGTTTGTCCCAACACAAGTTTGTGATTTTCTTATTGTTAACTTTCTCTTGATCATGTTTTCTATCCCTCTCCATCAGAACTTAACACTTAGTTTATTGTCCATATCCATGTTTTCCTACATGGAATCCTAGTATGGGTTATCTTGGGTGACCTTTATACCTCTCTTCCTTTCTTTTAAAGGGATAGTTTTATTGACTTTTTTTCCGATGTGGGACTTTCCATTATATTCTCAAGCCCAATTTTAAAAAAATTGCGAGGATGCAATTTATTGAAGGAGGGGAGAATGTAACACCTCAAGCTTCTATGGTACGTTTCCCTTTGAATAATGCAATGGCGTGCATTGTACGCAACTTTGAGATTCTAACACACCACAACCAATCAAACTAGCCATTATGAATAGTAATACCCACTTTTTGAATTTTATAAATTTTATCTTTTTAAATGGACTTTATTTTTGGATTCGTAATATCGAAATTAGCTTAGGGTGAAATTTTGGTACTTTTTGGATAACTTTCATATTTTGATGAATAGTGAAAATTACTAAATTTTAATTAAAAACCACTTTTTTAATCAAAATAATTAATAGTGATAAATTACTAATTTGAGTGGTTTTAAAGTATATTTAGAATATATTTTTACCATTTAATATAATGTTGGTCATTGTATGTAATTTCACATTTAAACCAGACATAAACAAGTGTCAATCTTTTGATAGTTATTATCTCTTAAAAACACGCTATTTGTTTTGACGATGGGAATTAATTTTTAAATTAATTAATGCAACTGATATGTTTTGAATTTGGTAAAATAGACATCATTTTTAAATTCATAATATCAAATATAACTTAGGCCGAATTTTTGGTATTTATCTGAAAACTTTCATTTTTTGATGAATATTGAAACTACTAAGTGGTAGTTAAAAAAACTGAATTTTTCATAAAACTTAATTTTACCGCTTCTGTGAGTGGAATTTCAAAAATCCGAGAGACACGATTATTATCAAGGGGTAAAATGTGGTTCAATGAGATGAAAATAATTTTTGGTGAATAGTAACTTTTTACTTTTATTTACCACGGTTAAAAGTAAATAGGGTAATTAAGGGTAAAAATGATATTAATATTAATCTAACACATGTCCTAATTCTATTGGACAAGTGTATCTCGACCAAAAACAACCCTAGGAGTAAAATATTATCATTTAGGTCCACTTGTATTAGATTAGGATATTTATTATTATTTAATTCAAAGAAGAGTTAAAAGAGTTAAAATCAAAGTTTATTTACTAAATAATTTTTTATATAGGGTTATAGATAAGGTAAATTTGATTGTAAATATTCATTAGAAATATAAAAAGATTTCCTAAATAATGGTATTTTATTTATAATTTTTAGACGTTAAATAATTTAATTTATTTATGACACAATGGTGATGCAGTAATTACTTAATTAATGTAATATTAAAATAATTAATATTATAAATATCAAAATAAATGTAATTTGAGACTTTTTATGAATTACACTAATTTTATAGGTTAATAAGACATATTAGGATTGATTATATAATTTTTTTTTGAAGTAATAATGCTGTTGTGAATTTATCAAAAACAAAATACTCAATATTGTCAAAATTGACATAAAAGAGTTTTTAAAACAAATATTATATTATTAATTTATATTCAATTCCTAAAAATATAAGGTTAGACCAAGAGACTTATATCATGATAGGTGTATCATTAATGGACCACTTTAGGGTCGCTTGGATGTATATAGTAAGTTTATTAACCATTAAATATAAAAATACAAAGAGACATTGTAAAAGTGAAACTAATTAACTAAGAGTTAATACTTAAAGATAAGGTTAATATAATGACCCAAACCTGTCTAAATTCTATTGGTTGAGTGTTTTTCTACCCATACCCACCTTAACCTTTAAATAATCCACTTTGGAGCCATTATAAACTGAATATTAATTTATTATAAAATAATATTTTTAGATTTTCCAAAGGTGCCCCTCACCCCTCTTATAAAAGAGCACTCCCCCTTCTCACTAATTAACACATTCAAAGCCTTTTGACTCGGCCAAAACCTGCCCAAATACTCTCTCAACTTCCCTCACTACAATTTAGAGGCCTTAGTTTGATTATAAAATCAACCTAAGGAGCACTTTTGATCAAATCAAATGGAAGAACCCAAAGAAGAGGTAATGTTTTCACTACCCTCTTTCAAGTTCCTTTCTTATTCAACTTCTTCTTTCTTTTTTATTTCCATTCTAAAATAATAAATCCAGTATCTTCTATATACTTTGATGTTATTATAAATATGGTACAACCATATTCAGTATTCTATCCATCCTTTGAATGGCATGTCACCATACGTGCGTACGTACGGCTTACCGTCTCCACGTCATGGTGTAATTGTCATTCAATAAATTATTATTTGGATGGGTATAATAATGCTGTGTAATTCATGTAAATAATAAATATAACATGATAATTATTCTGTATATATGATATACCATCCAGTTATATATTATTTTTACATCAAATGAATGATATTGTCGCTCGTACGTACGTACGGACTACCGTCTCCACGAACGGGATGAGATTCATTCTCCATCGTATTAATTCAAGTATAATTCTCATTTGATGATGAAAAATAATGTTTAAGGACCTGATATAATTCTGGATATGAATAAGATACAACCTATCTATAACAAACATGGCTTACGTAACAAAGAATATAAAGTAAAACGAGTAAGTTAACACCCGAAATGATGATAATACTAAGATATTATTAACAAATCAATGTTAAAAGATCATATAAGATATCATATTAATGTAAAATATTCTTGTATAATTCAATAAAAATTATTTCACCATTATACAGGAGGTTAAACTACCGTCGACCAAGGAAAAAGTACAAAGTAAGGGGTTTCTTATCTCACTCTTAATTTCATGAGAATTTCATTGTTCACCACTTATTTATTGCATGTGGTGTATGTGTATTGCCCATGATTGTATTCATTTTGTAATATAATTTAATTTATGGGTATTTACATCATCATTGTATGATACTTCTTTCATGGTTGTATGTTTCTTAAGTTACCTAATCGATAAGGGAATTTGAAATTTCAATTTCCACTCATTCAACTTTACGCATACTTCATTGATTATTTTACTCCAAGATTATGTGTAGAATCACTATTCATTTGATTATGTCAAAAATTACACTCCCCTTTCTGTGGATATACTTTTGATACACATAATAACTCCATTGATAAATTATTAGGTCATCGGTAAGAACTTGATAAGAGTAATTTTTACTCAATCTCTATTTGTTGAGTTAAACATCCAATTCATTGTTGTTGTTTTTACAAGAATATGTGTGAATGTCCTTTGATTGTTTTACACTGAATACCCAATCATATTGAGTGTATTTATATTTGTCACTCATAATTATGTCGTTGATTTATCCTTAACCTAAGGATATAACCTTTATGAGATATTTCATCTCAATTTACATTCCATTGAGACTCCTTTATTGTTATACACCAAATCACTTTTATATAATATATATAATGTACTTTGACATAATATATCATGAATCCCTCTATTCTCATGATATTAAAAAGTTTTTATTTCCTCAATTATTTTTTCATGTGTCTCTCTTTTGGTTAAGAAATCTAACTAAAATGACATTTTAAAATGTTTTAAAGATTGATTATTCTAAATCTTTCTCATTAATGTTCATGTTTTGAAAATGGTTTTAAGGATTTATTTATATGGACAATAAATTTTTAAAATTAAAATTACTTTTAAAAGTTTCAAAGTGGTATGGGACACTATGATTCAAAAATCTATTATTAAATGGCTTCTTGACAAATAGTATGACTTTTAAATGATTTCAAGAAAAATGGGGTTATTTCTCTTTAATAGTTTTGATGATTATTTTCATCTATGTTAATATCCTTCATTATTCTCGATTGAGGTTAATATGATACAATAAAATCCTCCATATTGTATCGAATGAGTTATGTTTGAATGTGGATGTGCTATTTTTATACCATTCATGGTTTGTGGATCACGTATTGACATTTCATATGCTATTTTTAATACAAATTTTTATGTCATATATCAAACTTTTCATATGAGGAATGCATTGGACTTAGTAAGTGATGGGTGGAGCCCGATATAGCTCCTAGATGCATCGTTAGGTCTCATGAGACAAACTAGTGTCTTGGCACGAGGCCTTGATAATATCTTATTTGTAGTCTTGGCACGAGGCCTTGGCTGCGTGGTTATGATAGTCTGACATTATGCATTCCATCATTATGAAAGTGGTTATTAATATTTTCATTTGATTATTCGACTAGTATAATATCCATGTGAATAAGTAAATGGAATTATTTCATTTTATCCTTTCTATATTATGCTGAAGTTCAAGTTTAAAATGCTTTGTTTTAGTTATACATTGCCTTAAATGTTTATGTTTATTTATGAAATTTTCCGCTATATTGTTATCCTTACTGAGCATCTAAGCTCACCCCTTTCAATGTTTTTTCCCAGGATATGAAGAAGTATTTTATGAATGACCTGCAGGGATAGTATGAGGGGATATGAAGACAATATTTTGTTGTAGTTTTTCACTTATTGATGTAATGTAAACTTTATGAATATATCTAGTGTTTCCAAGGATACTAAACTAATCGGTCTTTCGATACTTGATCTTTCTTGTGATCATGCCAATGTTATGTAATAATGCACCGAATCTAGGTATCTAGGGTTGGGGTGTTACACATGGAACCTTCAATTTCATCCAAGTATAATATTGTATATATTTATTCATCTTTACAATAATCTGAATCATGAAAGAAATAGAGCATTGCAATAATTATTTTTCACTGAGTAATAGATTACCTATATATCTTTGACACTTTAATTCTTCTTTGTACTTTATTTAGTATTTTCAACTAAATAATAGAAATCACTTATATCACATATATTATTATCATAAACTTAATTATTCATAAATTCATAGATCTTGACATCAGCTATATTAAAATCTCTCCTAGTATTCTTTTTAAAACGATGATATCACCTTCCATTTGGGGGATAACCAAGAAAAATTACAACAACATCTCTTTTCTAAAATTTACTGATATTTTCACCTTTTATTTTTATGACACAAGAGCTAATAAACACTTTGATATAATTAAAACTTATAGATTTTTTTATAATACATCTCATAAGGGGGATATCTGAGTTTGGCATATATAAAAATTTGTTTTGAATATGAACCACTACACTAATATCCAATCTCCAAAAATATCAAGAAGTACCATGTTTGACAAACATTTTTTGATCCGTCTCTAGAAAATACCTATTTTTTGTTTACCCACACAATTTTTTTGCAGTGTGCATGGTGCACTAATTACATATCAGATTCCATGATTCTCTAGATAAGCTTTAAACATCCAATTTTTAAACGGAGTTCTATTTTATATCCAAATATTTTTAAGATAAAATCTAAACACCTTTTTTGCACATCTTAGAAAACTTTTGAATGATTTTAAGGCCTCATAATTGTGCTTCATAAACATAAAACAAGCAACTCAAGTTAGTTAATAAATAAAAATAAAAAATTACTTATATATAATAGTTTATTTCTTCCTTATGGTCCTACACACATTAGAATCAATGCACTCTAAATCTTAAGTAAAATGAATCGTTACATTATTATGTGAAATGTTAAAAATATTATCCTTTTTACATGTTGATCACATCCAATATTTTTATATTCTCAACAAAGCAACATCATAAAAATTTCCTCCTCAAGTGATCATGTTCATCTTATTGTGGATGATATGAACAAGCCTTCAATTCCATAATTCATTCTCCTCATTCTTACTGAGATAATATGAATTTCCAGCATTACCCAATTGAAATAAATTACCTCTAGTTTGCTATAATCTTATCACCACATTTATATCTTGAAGGTTATTAACTAAGAACCCATCCATTCTAAAAATAACTTGATTTAATTCATCAAAAATATAATAAACACTATCAACAATTTAGAATGGTTTATTCAAAACTCCCAGAGGCCGTGAAGAAGAAAAGACTACTCTTACTTACCTAATACTACCGTTACTTGATCCTTAAGTAAATGAAAGCTACCTCCAAAAGTTTACAACATTGAACATAACAACTCCTTGAGCATGTATAAATTTCCTAACAAGAAGGTGGTGGAAAAAACTTCTAAGGATTTAGAATCATCAGTAGGGGAAGCATCTATCATTGTTAAGGTGCATGCAGAAAAGGTGGGTGTAGAAGCTGATATGAAACTGAGTGGAAAGAAATTTATAGAGTGTGATGAGTGGTAAGGCATCATTAATGTAAATGAAGAAATCCTAGAGAAGGATCTAGTGGTCATTACTATGCAAGAAGAGTATTATAGTCTAGTCGGGAGACGTATTTAGGTAAACTTTTTCAAGGACCAGGGTGGTTGTATTAATTTTTTTTTACCATATTGGCACATGGATTCAACAGAAAGAATATTTCTATGGAAGTGATTATTAAAACTTGGGATATGCTGGTATAAAATGTTGAAAACCTCTTCAAAGATGATTCATACGAGAAGGCTACTGCTCTATAATGGATTCTCTACAGAGGTAATATCTCTAAAAGGCTTAAATTTCAATTCATATATTCTACTATTATGTATGATGTTGGTTAAATATTTTAATGTGTACTTGACTAGTTTCCCCCTTTTCCTTTAAAAGTGATTCTTCTTAATAAAAACATATATTGTGTGGTCAAAGAGTGTTTTTAGATCTCATATTTTCTTTACAAAATAATAGTTGAGCCAACTCCTTTAACTTTTAGTGACCCATCATTTCTAAAAGTCACCAAGCCTCTATTATATTTCTAAAAATCATTTAGGAGTTTTGAATATCCTATAATATGATTTGGGATTATTCTATCCAAGATCAATGGCCTTTCTCTTTTTTATGTTTTAAGTGACACTTCCATAATATATTCTTTCTATTTCCCTTTTCTATTCATCTTTCGAGGATCCTAGTTTTTAAAACTCATATTTTTTGGGTCATTATAAGAATGATAAATTCATTTTCATGGTGACTAGGCTGGTCCCACTTTTTAAATACATATTCTAGAATATTGAACCTGTTCCGGGTCTTCTTTCTAGAAAAATTAACCCATTTCAAAATTTCCTTCTTTTGAGAGGAATGATTCCCCTTAAAACCTTGTTTCCCAAACCTTCTTGAAATGTTATGATGTTTATAATTAAACCAACACATTTTATTTATTCCTAAATCCTCCACAATACCATCAATATCCATAGAATAAATATATTTCTTTAAAAACTACATGATATCCAAATCTGTGTGCTTGACTTCCAACCTCCTTTTGATGATCAATTTTGAATCCCATTTTCAAACCATAATTTTGTTAAAACCCTGAAATATTATTATTTATATTATAATTCTTTTAATAATTTATATATTAACCACTTGCATCATATTTTAAATCAAATTTTGGATTCCTAGAATTTATAAATTTTTGAGTCTCATTAGATTTCACCACAAACTTGGTACTTTTGAATTGTTTCTTATTCTCATAAAATTTATCAATATTTTAAATATTAATATCATCCTAGGAATATTTATTTTTTATCTTATTCCACTTTATTATTATTTAAATACTATCTTAATCATTGAATATATTTTTGAAATATTAATATTGAAAAGTTTAGTTATTCTTTAACTTTGATCAGTTTTAGTTTAGTAAGATCATGATCCTTCTACAATTCTTTAACCTTTTATTCAACCTTGGTATTCAATATCTTCTTATCGTCAATAATTGTTTTCATATTTTTAATATTCCTTAATAAGTTTTATTTTTCTTCTTCATGAATTTAATCCATAATATTGGCCAACTAATTATCCTTTTTTAACTTCCTGTTTTCTTTTCAAGCTTTAAAAGTTTTGAGTGAAATTCTCTCAATTATCTCTAAAACATGAAATCCATTTTAGTTTCCCATATTATCTTTCATATTAGATAATTTCATCACTAGTGAAGTCATCATAATCAATATTTTCAATGAGAAAATTTTCACCACCACCATCATCAGTATAAATCTATTATTCCTTATCAATAATTTCATCTTCCTCATGTTTAGATAAACAAATTTATCTTTTTGAACATTGATAAATTTCTACCATTTATTTTAAAAATGATTTTACTTAACATTATTCATATTTTTAAAATATTATAGACCTCTCATATTCATTATCATTGGAATCATCTTCTTTCAGTTTAGGATAGTTTTATACAAAAATGTACAACAAATCCATAATTAAATAATTTAAGTGGTAGATTCCCTTTAATCCTTCCCTTTATTATTATCACATTTCTATAGATGAGAGACATAATTTTTTAAAACGTAACATCTAAATATGAATATAATTCTTGAAAACCATCTTCATCGTCTTTACAATAAGCCTTATTGTTTTTATTAGATTTTGAGACTTTAAAAGTAATTTATTTTTCACCCTTAAATTTTTCATTAATGAAGTCATATTTTCTCATTTTAGAATAAATTTGAATACTATAAAAATCATCAAAAAGAATATCACCTAGATATTTTTATTCTAAATTTGATAATTTATCATCAAACCTATCTAGTATGATATGTAAAATGTTTTAAAAAATATGATAATATTTCAACTTATCACAATAATCTCAGATAATAATCACAACTGCATTAACCCTTATGCAGAAAATATCAATGGTATCATCATCATCATCTGTATATATTTATAGTTAAGTATCCAGAACTATAACTTAGTTTGATTTAATTTTGTCTTTAATTCATATATATTATGAAGTTTAACCAAAATATATTTTTCTATTTTAAGACTTAACTTACAGAAATTCACTCTATGCAAGATAAGATAAAATAGAATTCTTAGCATGACCATTATTTTCCAAATTCCACTTATCTATTTCAATAATAGAATCACCTTTAACATGATGATTAAATCCACTAGTTTTACCTTCCAAAACATCACAACTGATATTAAACATGAATGGTAATATCCTATCCTTCAAAATGTGATAACCTTTCCCATAAAATATAGGTATCTACTAGTTATTCACCTAATTTAAACTATACATTGCTGATAAAAAATAATGACCCCTTTTTCTTAGTAGGGGAGACTTACAAAACCAAAAAACCAAAAAAAAAATAAAGTAACCTATGATATGATACCATTTATAAAACCGATACAAGATCAATGAAAGATCACTGAGAGGGGATGGGGTGAATCAATGATCTATACTATTTTATATTTCTTTCAAAATAACCTTCACCGCCTATTGGAATGAAAGTATGTTTGATGCTCACACACCCAAACATACACCAACACAAGGGAACACAACAAATTAAAAAGGTGCACCAATCAATGTGAGAAATAATGTCCCTAGAACATTTCATGTGGTTTTTATGGAATGATGTTACGTGCATATACAGTGGATGAAAATATTTCTGGTCTGTTGGAATGGACAATAATGAGTTACTATTCCTAAGAAAGTGGTGGTTAGATATATTCCTATGGGAATAGTGGTTCTAGTTATAGTGGTTATAGGATAAATGATCGTTTTTTGGTTATATTTATTTTTTTCTCATGCTATATCAATTCTTGTACTTGTGCTTCTAATAGTGCTTATGTGCACTTTTTATTTGCTGTGATTACATCATTATGTTTTATTTTTTGGGATTGTTATGATTGTATGTTATAATCCTTATTGTGTAGTTTATGATTTATTCTTAGTGATATATTTATTTCCTAGGAGGTAAATAATATTTTCATTGGGATTTTATATCTCATGTGATGATCAAGACGTACCATGGGTACTGGGATAGCACGAGAATTGAAATTGGTGACCATACACTTTTTCCTTTCCAGTAGTATAGATTGGGTAAAATTCACTATCTTCATTGTCTTATGGCCATAATATGGGGAATCGCATGAATCCTCACATTCAATGGTATGTTTATTTATATATTTAGAATTTATATCACATCTTCTAAGAAAGTGTTTATCTTGTTTTTGGATTTAAGATGATATTTTTTTTATCTATTTTGGGTCAGAAGTTTGGGTTTAATGGGGGATTCTCTCTCTAGTTCGGGGTTAATAATTTCCTTTAGAGTTTTTTGGGGTATGGGTTCCTTTATTATAATGACCCAACTTTTTCTTACATGAATATTAAATAAATTTAATGATAAACAAATAATAGCATTAAAAAATCCAGGATCCAAAGTATTAGTCTCTTTGGAAAATTAGGCTTATACATAAATTTTACATAATAAAACATAAAAATTATTTAATTATTTATAATCTATATTATTAGTGTCCCTTAAATTCTCTTTATTATAAGTAATCCCCTAAGGATATACGTCAATTAAATGGGTGAGCTAAAATCCGAATAACACTACGAGAATTTCGGCCATTTGTGATGGGTCATTTGCGACGTCCAAATAACCCGTCACAAATAGTGTCTTTTTTAAAAACATTTGTGATAGATTATTTATTCCTTCATAAATAATGGATTATTATGATAGAATAAATAATCTATCGTAGATGTTTTTGGCGTGCTCTCCCTCCACCCAGCATGAAAAGTAATCACTACAGGCATTTGTGAGGGATAAAAAAATCTGTCGAAAATGCCCTGAGGCTCGGGACTATTTGTGATGGAAATTAGTGTCTATGGAAAATAATCTTGACAAAAAACTATTTGTGATGGAATTAATTCTATAAAAAATATACTGTCACAAAAACCTAAACGTTTTAATAGTCGCGATACCCTATTTTATTTATTCATACTCTTTCTCCTCCCTCTCCCACAACAAACCCTATGACCAAACAATTTTTCCCAAATCCATGCAGCTCCGTTATTCCCATTTTTTTTCTGATTTAAGCTCAGATCTTTAAGGTATGGACTTCTCTTACATTCTCCATCAATGTTTTTAGCATAATTGTGTTCAAGGTTAAATATACTGGTTTGGTCCCTAGGTTTAGAAATTTATCTGATTTTAATGCTTTATTTGTTATTTAGGATAGACACAATTGTATTAATTTCTATTTTGATTTTAATATAGTTCATTTTTTGGGCATTTTGGGTTCAATGTCAAATATATTTGTTTGGCTAAACCCTAAGTTTAGATATTTATCTAATTTTCATACTTTATTTGATATTTTGGATTAATTCAATTATATTAATCTCTATTTTGACTTTAATATAGTTATTATAATTTATTTTAATTGATATTTAGGAATTATGATATTTTTTTTATTTTTAATATTTATATGTGTTTTATATTTATATTTATATATATATAAGTATGTTTGTGTACTATGTTAATTTTAATATATGTTTTTGTGTATATATATATATATTAAAATGTGCTTATTTAATTTTGATATTTGTATGTGTTTATATATATATAAATGATTTTAGAAATATGTTTATGGTTTTTGATATATATAAATACATATATGTATGTCCGTATGTATGTTTTTATATATGTATATATAAATTTGATATATAGATCTGTTAAAAAAATTTGCAACAATATATTTTATATATTTATATTAAATAATAAATCTTTTAATATAAATACATATAAATAATACATTCTAATTAATTAAGAATTTTTTACATAAATATATGTAAACAATACATTTTGTGTATACATCTATAAACATTTAAAAAACATGTAACTTTTTTTGATATATATATATATATTTATATAAAAAATTGTGTAATGTTTTTAATATATATATAAGTTTCAAAAAAATCATGCAATGTTTATGATATATATATATATACACACACACATACAGATAGACGTATATAAATGTTTTAAAAAACGTGTCATCTTTTATATTTATATATATATATGTATATATGTATATATTTATCTAATATATATATTTGTTTAAAAAAACATGTAAAAATATATTTTATTATGAAATCATGTAATATATATATATATAGTTTAAAAATACATGTATTGTTTAATATATATATATATATAAATATATTTATATATATTTGATATGTATATTTATTTAAAAAAGAGTTATAATATATTTTATGTATTTATATTAATTATGAAATCGTGATATACATATATATAATTATTTAAAATTTAAAAATAATTTAAATAATTAATAATAATAATTACATAATTTATAATAATTACTAATTAAGTATTCAATATTATTAATATATATTAAATATTTATGTATGTTTATATCTATGTATATATAAATTTAATATGTATGTTTCCATCCATCCAACGGCCCGAAGGCCTGCAAATTTTTATTATAAGATAAAACCCCCTTTTAAGGGATGAAGAGGGTGGAAACCCAAAGACATCATTGACATAAGAAAATCACACATGATGGATCGAAAGAGAAGAACCCAAATGAAAACACTGAATAGATCCTCCCAGACATTTGAACATGAAGAAGTGCTCCACCGTTGCAAGGCTAATTGGCAAGCAAGTGTCCTGTGTCAAAGCACAGGCCCAATCCGATGGCTTGTGCCATACCCTATCAAACAAAAAAATCAAAAAACAATGCAAAGAAGGATCGATAGCTCTTAAACCATCTATGAAGACTATCCATGAAGTCACATCTGGATCACAAACTTCCACCTTTAAATAACAAACCATTCAATCAAGGAGAACCACCATGTTGTGACCCTCTAACAAGAGCCACAAAGTACCGGCACAACCAAACATCCAATGAAACCAATAGTCAGCTTCACAAAGATCCAAGGCCTCCCCCTCCAAGCCAACAGACACATCCCATAGCACACCAAAGCACACAAAAAGCAGACATCAGACCGAGACGACGATGCACGAAGAAGCTATAAGCATGCCGAGACCACCGCCACGCACACCAGACCGTCACCAAGAAGTCGCAAGAAGCCGAAGCCAACCTCAAGAATACCGAAAAATGAGCCAGCGCCGAAAGGCACAGGGAACCCAGAGTTGAGAATTCCGAAACCAGACCACCCACGACACTCGCCTGCGACGATCCATGACCCCGAAGCTGAGCACTCCAAATTAGCAGCCGAGCACGCCAGACCTGACCACGTAAAACAGATCTGGAACAACCCAAAAAATAATGTGTGTCTTATATAATATATATAATATTGTTATTTTATCTACTCCGATCCTCTACGAGCCCCATAATCCAGTGCTAACCCAGTGCCTCACTCTGATCATATTCCATAGAATATTTCATGGTGTTAAAATATAATAATAATTTTCAATTAGTAACTATTGGAAAAATGTTTAACACGTTGGAATTTTTCACATCAGTTCTATATAACTGACATGAAAATCTTTAAAAATCGATATATCACGTCGGTTATTTTATAAATGATGTGATCTATCAATCCAGATCCATTTTTTACGTCAGTTATAAAATAACCGACGTAAAATATATAGAGATTAGCTTTTTTTTTACATCGGTTATTGTATAACTGATGTCAAAATCTAATCTGGCATGCTTTATCACATCAGTTATAAAATAACTAATGTGATAAAAGAAAGGTCAGTGATTTATCACGTCATTTATAAAAAAACTAACGTGATAAAGCTAATCTAAGAAATTTATCACGTCGGTTATCAAAAGAACCGATGTGATAAAGCGATATTTATCACATCAGTTATTTTATAAACTACATGATAAATTGTTTTCTATGTTGGTTATTAAATAACCTACATTATAAACATTAAAAAAATAGTTTACCAAGTCGGTTATTAAATAACCAATGTGATAAATCTTTTAAATGATTTATCGCACCCCGTATTCAGTCATTCTCTTTTCTTTGATCGGGTGACCTGCGACTCGTCTCTCTCGTGCGGAAAGCCTAGAAATGATTCTTCGAAGTCATGCCCTATAACCTCATTTTTTCAACATCATTATTCATATTTATTATCATCTGATCTATCAGGTCGACTTACAACACTTAAGTAAGCCTCATATGACTTATTTTCAGTTTTTATTTTCCGCGATGCCCTAAACTAATTTTTTGAGATGTTATTTTTTTGTTCATTCTATCATGGTAAGTTTCATAGTGTTCATTTATACCATGCTAAATTTGTTTCTGGTAAAATAAACCTATGTAAGTGATATCATGCAAGTTTACAATTTTTTTGTGTTTTATCATGTGTGTGTGCACGTACAGAGGGTTTCCAAGGGGGCGGGGGTCTGTGCAAGTGGGTGGGGGTGTCCAGGGGGTTGGGTGGGATGTCCAGTGGGGTGGGGGTGTCCATGGGGTGTTAAAGGGTGTGGGGGTGGTGTCTAGAGGGTGAGGGGGTTGTCCAAGGGGGTTGGGGTGTCCAAGGGGTGTGAGGGATGTCAAAGGGGGTGGGGGTGGTGTCCAGGGGGGTGCGGGGCTGTCTAAGGGGGTGGGCGGCGGGGGGGGGGGGGGGTGGTGTGGTGTCCAGGGAGGTGAGGGGACTGTCAAAGGGGATATGAGTGTCCAGGGGGGGTGGGGGAGGGGGGGGGGGTGTCCAGGGAGGTGGGTGGGCTGTCCAAGGGGGGAAGGGAGTGTCCAGGGGGTGGGGGTTGTCTAGAGGGGTGGGGGATGTCTAGGGAGGTGGGGGGGGGGGGTGTCCGGAGGGGTGGGGGATGTCCAGAGGGTTTAGGGGGCTGTCTAGAGGGTAGAGGGGTGTTGAGGGTATGGAGGTGGGGGGGGGGGAGTCCAGGGGTGTGTGTGTGTGGGGGTGGGTGGGTGAGTGGGGGGGGGGGGTCCAAGGGGGTGGGGGTGTCTAAGTGGGTGAGGGCATGTCTAGAGGGTTTGGGGGGTGTCTGGGGGGGGGGGGGCTATCCAGAGGTCCAGAGGGTTGGGGGGTGTTCAGGGTGTCCAAGGGGATATGGGGTGGGGGTGGTGTCCAGGAGGGGTGGGGGTGTCCAAGGGGTTGGGGGGGGGGGTGTCCAGAGGGGTGGGAGGCTATCCAAGGGGGTAGTGGTGTCCAGGGGGTGTCCAAGGGGGTGGGGGTGGTGTCTAGGGGTGGGGGGGGGGGGTGTCCAAGGGGGTTGTGGTGTCCAGGGGATGTCCAAGGGGGTGGGGGTGGTGTCCAAGGGGGTGGTGGTGTCCATGGGGTGTCAAAGGGGGTGGGTGGTGGTGCCCAGGGGGTGCGGGGGCTGTCCAAGGGGGTTGGGGGTGTCCAAGGGGGTGTGGGGGTGTCCTGGGGGTGAGGGGGCTGTTCAAGGGGATAGGGGTGTCCAGGGGTGGTGGGTGGGGGTGTTGAGGGAGGTGAGTGGGCTGTCCAAGGGGTTAGGGGTGTCCAGGGGGGGGTGTGGGGGGCTTTCTAGAGGGGTGGGGGCTGTCCAGGGGGTGGGGGGCTCTCTAGAGGGGTGGGGGGATATCCAGAGGGTTCGGGGGGTTGTTCAAAGGTTTGGGGGGTGTCCAGGGTGTCCATGGAGGTGGGGGTAGTCCAGGGGTGTGTGTGTGGGGGGGGGGGGGGGTCCAAGGGGGTGTGCGCGTGTGTGTGTGGGGGGGGTGTCCAAGGGGGTGGGGGTGTCCAAGGGGGTTGGGGGGGTGTTCAACGGGGTGGGGGTCTGTCCAGAGGGTTTGGGGGCTGTCCAGGGGGGGCTATCCAGAGGGTTGGGGGTGTCCAGGGGGTGTCTAAGGGGGTAGGAGGTGGGGATGGTGTCCAGGAGGGGTGGGGGTGTCCAAGGGGGGGGGGGGGTGCTGTCTAGATGGGTGGGGGGCTGTCCAGGGGTGGGGGGGCTGTCCAGAGGGGTGGGGGGCTATCCCAGGGGGTATCCAAGGGGGTGGTGTCCAGGGGGTGGGGGGTGTCCAAGGGGGTGGTGGTGTCCAAGGGGTGTTCAAGGGGGTGGTGGTGTCCAAGGGGTGTTCAAGGGGGTGGGGGTGGTGTCCATGGGGGTGGGGGGATATCCAGAGGGGTGGGGTGGGGGGGGCTATCCATAGGTTTCAAATCGTTGGGATCTGTGTAATTTTTAGTAGTGAATGTATACATATTTTAATATTTATACTTCATATATCTTTTTTATGGAAGGGTGAATTTGGTATGCAGTTTCACTAAGATGTATTGTTTATGAACCTTAAGAAGAAAGGATCCAAGATTAATTTAAAACTGTTATATCTAACTATATTTTCTTTTTAAAATCATTTTCAAGCATATTTTTTTTAAATACGCATAGATTTGTTTTATATTTCAAAATTGTTTTACATTCAAATTATGATATTTTTCATATAAAAATATATTTGTCTTATCTTAAAAAGATGTATAATTTTGCTATTTTTTATAGGTAATAATGAGTCGAAGTTGGATTACGGCACATAGAATGAGTAATGAATATGAGGAAGGTGTTGATTCCGTTTTGGAATTTTCTAAACGAAATGTTCTAAGCAGTGAAATTTTTTTCCTATCCATACCTGAAATGTTTGAATATGAATAAGTTGAAAAGTATAGAGATAAAAGATCATCTGATTTGTCATGGTTTTAATCCGAGTTATAGCCCCATGGATTTTTCATGGTGAAACTAGACGGAATGTCAGATTTACTAATGCAGATGATTTACAAGATGGTAACTCCAATGGAATTGAATAAATGATTCACGATATTGCAGGGGAAAAAATTGAGATAGAACCGACAGTTGAGGGTCTATATGGTGGTGCTGAAAAACCACTATATCCTAGTTGTACAGATTTTTCAGTTTTGTTGATGGTGTTAAGATTGATTAACCTGAAGGCAAAACATGGATGTAGTGACAAAAGTTTTAAAGAGCTGTTACAATTGATGAAAGACATTCTTCCAAAAGATAACGATCTTCCAGATTCACATTATAAGGCTATGAAAATATTATTCCCAATGGGATTGGGATACAAGAAAGTACATTTTTGTCCGAATGACTTTATCATATATAGGAAGGAATATGAATTTCTGTCAGAGTGTCCTAAATGTGGGAAATCACGGTATAAGGTGAAAGAAAAATCACAGGTTAATGTAGAGATTACAAATACCCCTTCCAAGGTATTTTGGTATCTTCTTATAATTCATCGTTTGAAATGTTTATTTTCACATGATTCAAAAAGGTTAAGATGGAATGCTGATGAGCAGATATGTGATGGAAAAATTCATCATCCAGCTGATTGTCTACAATGGACGAAAATTGATGAGTAGTATCCTACATTTGGAAATGAAATTAGAAATCTCATACTAGGGTTGTGCACAGATGGAATGAATCCAAACCGAACCCTCAATAGCACACATAGTTAATGGCCTTTTTTATTGGTAATTTACAACCTCTCTTCTGAAGTTTGTATGAAGTGAAAATATTTCATGTTGAGTATAATGATCTCTGTTCTGAAGCAACCTGACAATGATATTGATGTTTTCTTGTCACCATTGATTGATGATTTGAAACTTTTATGGGAGGATGGTATTAGGGTGTATGATTCTTATAAAATGGAATATTTTCAACTACATGTAGTCACTACTGGAAATCCAGCATTTCCCAACGGTTTAGAACCGTTGGGAAAGGCCGCAGAACCGTTGGTATATGTTATACCAACGGTTCTGCAAACCGTGGGGAAGTAAGCCGTTGGGAAAGGCTTTTCCCAACGGTTTATAGAGAACCGTTGGGATAGGTTAGAAAAAATCAACCTATCCCAACGGTTCTTCCAAACCATTGGGAAAGGCCTTTCCCAACGGTTTGGCCCGTTGGGAAATCAACAGAGAATTTTCTTTCCCAACGGTTTACAAATCGTTGGGAAAGGTTTTTACCAACAGTTCTATGAACTGTTGGTAAAAACAACCATTCAACAGGATATCCCAATGGTTTCAAACCGTTGGTAAAAACAGCTACATAGAGCCTATTACAACGGTTTTCAAACCGTTGCCATAGGCTTTGCTGTGCAAATTGTACATCAGCCTGCAATTTGCACAGCAGGTCTGGTTTTTGGGCATTCACCCTCGGTTTCAATTCAATTTTCAATCCAATTATGCCCTCGTTTTCAATTCATTTTTCAATCCAATTATTGTACCTGTAACACATATAATGCATACATATAGAGAACAAACCAACACATACAAATAATGCAAACCAACCAACCAATACATATAATGCATCCTAAAAATATACACATCCATAATTAAAGTAGAATTCATAACATAATTATAAACATACATAATTCATTTAGAATTAATTTTAAAATTTAGATGATAATCATATGTGGAATCTGGAATTCAATTCATAATTTGATTGGTTTTTCATATACCATATATTTTTAATAGAAATGATATCCATTTTAAACAAAATACATACATCTGGAATGATACCAGTCACACCGTGCCTCGGATTGAGGCGAGGTTAACTCGTACACGTCACAAATGACTCATTGATCGTTGTCCTAAAGTATCAACATATTCCGAAATCGTTTGGTCGGTTTTCCGTATGTCAGTTGTTGTTTTCACTTAAAATGAAGTGTTTTTTAAATAAAAGAGAGACACTTTGAATGGTGTCGGCCACACCGCGCCTCGTATTGAGGCGGGGTTAACTCGTACACATCACAAATGACCTATGTATTGTTGTTCTAAAATATAAACACAATCAGAATGCGTTTGGTTGGTTTTCCGTATGAATTTAAAATGTAGTACATTTTAAAGAAAAGAGATACACTTAGAGTGGTCTCGGCCAAATCGCGACTCGGATTGAGGAGTGGTTGACTCGTACACGTAACATATGACCCATGAATCGTTTTACTAAATTTTCAATAGATTCCGAATGCATTTGGTCAGTTTTTCATATGTTAGTTGTTTATTTCACTTATAATCTTGTCCATTTTAAACAAAAGAGACACAGTCAGAGTGGTACCGGCCACACCGCATCTCGGATTTAGACGAGTTTGACTCTTACATGTCTCAAATGACCCATGGATCATTTTCCTAAAGTATCAACACAATCCGAATGCGTTTGGATGGTTTTCCGTATGTCAGTTGATGTTTTTCACTTAAAATGATGTCCTTTTGAAACAAAAGACATACACTTTGAGTTGTTCCGGCCACACCACGCCTCGGATTGAGGTGGCGTTGACTCTTACACATCACATATAACCCATGGATCGTTCTCCTAAAGTTTCAATGGAAACCGAATGCGTTTGGTCAGTTTTCCGTATGTACTTAAAATGTTGTCCATTTTAAACAACAGAAAGTCACTTAGAGTGGTCCCGACCACACTTAGATGAAAATTAAATTAGAATTCATAACGTAATTATAAATGTACATAATTCATATAGAATTCAATTTAAAATTTAGATGACAATTATTTGTGGAATCCGAAATTCAATTCATAATTTGATCGGTTTTTTCTATACCATATATTTTTACCTCAAATGATGTCCATTTTAAACAAAATACATACACCTGAAGTGATACCGGCCACACCTCACCTCAGATTGAGGCGGGGTTGACTCGTACACGTCACATTTGACCCATGGATCGTTGTGCTAAAGTATCGACACAATCCGAATGCGTTTGGTCGGTTTTCCGTATGCCAGTTGATGTTTTTCACTTAAAATGACGTCCTTTTGAAACAAAAGACGGACACTATGAGTGGTGCCGACCACACCGTGTCTCCAATTGAGGCGGGGTTGATTCATACACGTCAAATATGACCCATGGATCGTTCTCCTAAAGTTTAAATGGAAACCGAATGCGTTTGGTCGGTTTTCCATATGTACTTAAAATGTTGTCCATTTTAAACAAAAGAGTGACACTTAGACTAATCCTGACCACACCGTGACTCGGATTCATCCTGGGTTGGCTCGTACATGTCACATATTACCCATGGATCATTGTGATAAATTATCAAAAGATTATGAATGCGTTTGGTCAGTTTTGCGTATGCCAGTTGTTCTTTTCATTTATAATAATGTCTATTTTAAACAAAAGAGACAGAGTTAGAGCGGTGTCGGCCACACCGCGTCTCGGATTAAGACGGGGTTGACTTTTACACGTCACATATGACTCATGGATCGTTGTGCTAAAGTATCTATAGAATCCGAATGCGTTTGGTCGTTCTTCCGTATGTCAGTTGATGCCTTTCACTTAAAATGACGTCTTATTGAAACAAAAGACGGACACTTTGAGTGGTGTCAGCCACACCGCATGTCGGATTGAGGCGGGGATGATTCGTACACGTCACATATGACCCATGGATCGTTCTCCTAAAGTTTCAACGGAAACCAAATCCGTTTGGTCGTTTTTCCGTATGTACTTAAAATGGTGTCCATTTTAAACAAAAGAGAGTCACTTAGACTTATCCTGGCCACACCGCGACTCAGATTCATCCTGGGTTGGCTCGTACATGTCACATATGACCCATGGATTGTTGGGATAAATTATCAAAAGATTCGGAATGCGTTTGGTCGGTTTTCCGTATGTCAGTTGATGCTTTTCACTTAAAATGATGTCCTTTTGAAACAAAAGACGGACACTTTGAGTGGTGCCAGCCCCACCACGTCTCCGGATTGACCTGAAACCACCGTGAAACATTATAATTATTATTCGTGACGTGTACGCGCAGACGACACGTCAATCGGACGTGCGGTTTGCGCGGTACGGCTCAATATTCGTGTTTTAAGTGATGTGCGCGCTTCGTAAACGCGCGTGAGGGTGGTCCAAACGGGCCGAACAATTTCGGAATGGCCTGAAATCAGAAGAAAAATACAGGTGAGTGATTTATGAAGTGGTCGAGCAGACGACACGTCAATCAGACGTGCCGTGTGCCCGCGGTGACCGACAACGCAGTTCTGGTGTCATAAACGGCCAAAACGGGCGTCCAACGGTCAAATTCATAGAGGAAAACCTCGCATTGACCTGAAACCACCGTGAAAAATTCTAATTATTATTCATGTTGTGTACGCGCAGACGGCACGTCAATCGGACGTGCGGTTTGAGCGGTACGGCTCAATATTCGTATTTTAAGTGATGCGCGCGCTTCGTAAACGCGCGTGAGGGGGGTCCAAACAGGCCGAACGAAGTCGGAATGGCCTGAAATCAGACGAAAAATACGGGAGAGTGATTTATGAAGTGGTCGAGCAGACGGCACGTCAATCGGACGTGTCGTGTGCCTGTAGTGACCGACAACGCAGTTCTGGTGTCATAAACGGCCAAAACGAGCGTCCATAGGTCAAATTCATAGCGGACGACCTCGGATTGACCTGAAACCACCGTGAAACATTCTAATTATTATTCGTGATGTGTACGCGCAGACGGCACGTCAATCGGACGTGCGGTGTGCGCGGTACGGCTCAATATTCGTGTTTTACGTGATGCGCGCGCTTCGTAAACGCGCGTGAGGGAGGTCCAAATGGGCCAAAATATTTCGGAATGGCCTGAAATCAGACGACAAATACGGGTGAGTGATTTATGAAGTGGTCGAGAAGACGGAACGTCAATCGGACGTCCCGTGTGCCCGCGGTGACCGACAACGCAGTTCTGGTGTCATAAACGGCCAAAACGGGGGTCCAACGGTCAAATTCATAGCGGAAGACCTCGGATTGACCTGAAACCACCGTGAAACATTCTAATTATTATTATTGACGTGTACGCACAGACGGCACGTCAATCGGACGTGCGGTTTGCGCGGTACAGCGCAATATTCGTATTTTATGTGATGCGCGCGCTTCGTAAACGCGCGTGAGGGGGGTCCAAACGGGCCGAACGAAGTCGGAATGACCTGAAATCAGACGAAAAATACGGGAGAGTGATTTATGAAGTGGTCGAGCAGACGGCAAGTCAATCGGACGTGCCGTGTGCCCGCGATGACCGACAACGCAGTTCTGGTGTCATAAACGGCCAAAACGGGCGTCCAACGGTCAAATTCATAGCGGATGACCTCGGATTGACCTGAAACTACCATGCAACATTCTAATTATTATTCGTGACGTGTACGCGCAGACGGCACGTCAATCGGACGTTCGGTTTGCGCGGTACGACTCAATATTCGTGTTTTAAGTGATGCGCGCGCTTCGTAAACGCACGTGAGGGTGGTCCAACCGGGCCGAACAATTTCGGAATGGCCTGAAATCAGACGACAAATACGGGTGAGTGATTTATGAAGTGGTCGAGCAGACGGAACATCAATCGGACGTGCCGTGTGCCCGCGGTGACCGACAACGCAGTTCTGGTGTCATAAACGGCCAAAACGGGCGTCCACCGGTCAAATTCATAGAGGACGACCTCGGATTGACCTGAAACCACCGTGCAACATTCTAATTATTATTCGTGACGTGTAAGCGCAGACGGAACATCAATCGGACGTGTGGTTTGCGCGGTACGACTCAATATTCGTGTTTTAAGTGATGCGCACGCTTCGTAAACACGCGTGAGGGTGGTCCAAACGGGCCGAACGATTTCAGAATGGCCTAAAATCAGACGAAAAACACGGGTGAGTGATTTATGAAGTGTTCGAGCAGATGGGACATCAATCGGACGTGCCGTGTGCCCGCGGTGACCGACAACGCAGTTCTGGTGTCATAAACGGCCAAAACGAGCGTCCAACGGTCAAATTCATAGCGGACAACCTCAGATTGACCTGAAACCACCTTGAAACATTCTAATTATTATTCGTGACGAGTACGCGCAGACAGAACGTCAATCGGACGTGCGGTTTGCGCGGTACGACTCAATATTCGTGTTTTAAGTGATGCGCGCACTTCGTAAACGCGCGTGAGGGTGGTCCAAACAGGCCGAACGATTTCGGAATGGCCTGAAATCAGACAAAAAATACGGGTGAGTGATTTATGAAGTGGTAGAGCAGAAGGCACGTCAATCGGACGTGCCGTGTGCCCGCCGTGACCGACAACGCAGTTCTGGTGTCATAAACGGCCAAAACGGGCGTCCAACGGTCAAATTCATAGCGGACGACCTCGAATTGACCTGAAACCACCGTGAAACATTCTAATTATTATTCGTGACGTGTACGCGCAGACGGAACGTCAATCGGACGTGTGGTTTGCGCGGTACGACTCAATATTCGTATTTTAAGTGATGCGCGCGCTTCGTAAACGCGCGTGAGGGGGGTCCAAATGGGCCGAACGAAGTCAGAATGGCCTGAAATCAGACGAAAAATACGGGAGAGTGATTTATGAAGTGGTCGAGTAGACGGCACGTCAATCGGATGTGCCGTGTGCCCGCGGTGACCGACAACGCAGTTCTGGTGTCATAAACGGCCAAAACGGGCGTCCAACGGTCAAATTCATAGCGGACGACCTCGTATTGACCTAAAACCACCGTGCAACATTATAATTATTATTCGTGACGTGTACGCACAGACGGAACGTCAATCAGACGTGCGGTTTGCGCGGTACAACTCAATATTCGTGTTTTAAGTGATGCGTGTGCTTCGTAAACGCGCGTGAGGGTGGTCCAAACAGGCCGAACGATTTCAGAATGGCCTGAAATCAGACGAAAAAAACGGGTGAGTGATTTATGAAGTGTTCGAGTAGACGGAACATCAATCGGACGTGCTGTGTGCCCGCGGTGACCGACAACGCAGTTCTGGTGTCATAAATGGCCAAAACGGGCGTCCAACGGTCAAATTCATAGCGGACGACCTCGGATTGACTTGAAACCACCGTGAAACATTCTAATTATTATTCATGACGTGTACGCGCAGACGGCACGTCAATCGGACGTGCGGTTTAAACGGTACGGCTCAATATTCGTGTTTTAAGTGATGCGCGCGCTTCGTAAACGCGCGTGAGGGTGGTCCAAACGGGCCGAACGATTTCAGAATGGCCTGAAATCAGACTAAAAATACGGGTGAGTGATTTATGAAGTGCTCGAGTAGACAACACGTCAATCGGACGTGCCGTGTGCCCGCGGTGACCGACAATGCAGTTCTGGTGTCATAAACGGCCAAAACGGGCGTCCAACGGTCAAATTCATAGCGGACGACCTCGGATTGACCTGAAACCACCATGAAAAATTCTAATTATTATTCATGACGTGTACGCGCAGACAGAACGTCAATCGGACGTGCGGTTTGCACGGTACATCTCAATATTCGTATTTTAAGTGATGCGCGCGCTTCGTAAACGCGCGTGAGGGGGGTCCAAACGGGCCGAACGAAGTCTGAATGGCCTGAAATCAGACGACAAATACGGGAGAGTGATTTATGAAGTGGTCGAGCAGACGACACATCAATCGGACGTGCCGTGTGCCCCCGGTTACCGACAACGCAGTTCTGGTGTCATAAACGGCCAAAACGGGCGTCCAATGGTCAAATTCATAGCGGACGACCTCGGATTGACCTGAAACCACCGTGCAACATTCTAATTATTATTTGTGACGTGTACGCGCAGACGGCACGTCAATCGGACATGCGGTTTGCACGGTACGACTCAATATTCGTGTTTTAAGTGATGCGCGCGCTTCGTAAACGCGCGTGAGGGTGGTCCAAACTGGCCGAACGAAGTCGGAATGGCCTGAAATCAGACGACAAATACGGGTGAGTGATTTATGAAGTGTTCGAGTAGACGGCACGTCAATCGGACGTGCCGTGTGCCCGCGGTGACCGACAACGCAGTTCTGGTGTCATAAACGGCCAAAACGGGCGTCCAACGGTCAAATTAATAGAGGACGACCTCAAATTGACCTGAAACCACCGTGAAATATTCTAATTATTATTCGTGACGTGTACGCCCAGACGGAACGTCAATCGGACGTGCGGTTTGCGCGGTACGGCTCAATATTCGTGTTTTAAGTGATGCGCGTGCTTCGTAAACGCGCGTGAGGGTGGTCCAAACGGGCCGAACGATTTCAGAATGGCCTGAAATCAGACGAAAAATACGGTTGAGTAATTTATGAAGTGGTCAAGAAGACGGCACGTCAATCGGACGTGCCGTGTCCCCGCGGTGACCGACAACGCAGTTCTGGTGTCATAAACGGCCAAAACGGGCATCCAACGGTCAAATTCGTAGCGGACGACCTCAGATTGACCTGAAAGCACCGTGAAACATTCTAATTATTATTCTTGATGTGTACGCACAGATGGAATGTCAATCGGACGTGCGGTTTGCGCGGTACGGCTCAATATTCGTGTTTTAAGTGATGCGCGCGCTTCGTAAACGCGCGTGAGGGTGGTCCAAACGGGCCGAACGATTTCAGAATGACCTGAAATCAGACGACAAATACGGGTGAGTGATTTATGAAGTGGTCGAGCAGACGACACGTCAATCGGACGTGCCGTGTGCCCGCGGTGACCGACAACGCAGTTCTGGTGTCATAAACGGCCAAAACGGGCGTCCAACGGTCAAATTCATAGCGGACGACCTCGGATTGACCTGAAACCACTGTGCAACATTCTAATTATTATTCGTGACGTGTACGCGCAGACGGCACGTCAATCGGACGTGCGGTGTGCGCGGTACGGCTCAATATTCGTATTTTAAGTGATGCGGCGCTTCGTAAACGCGCGTGAGGGGTGTCCAAACAGACCGAACGAAGTCGGAATGGCCTGAAATCAGACAAAAAATACGGGAGAGTGATTTATGAAGTGGTCGAGTAGACGGCACGTCAATCGGACGTGCCGTGTGCCCGCGGTGACCGACAACGCAGTTCTGGTGTCATAAACGGCCAAAACGGGCGTCCAACGGTCAAATTCATAGCGGACGACCTCAGATTGACCTGAAACCACCGTGAAACATTCTAATTATTATTCTTGACGTGTACGCGCAGACGTCACGTCAATCAGACGTGCAGTTTGCACGGTACGGCTCAATATTTGTGTTTTAAGTGATGCACGTGCTTCGTAAACGCGCGTGAGGGTGGTCCAAACGGGCCGAACGATTTCGGAATAGCCTGAAATCAGACGAAAAATATGAGTGAGTGATTTATGAAGTGGTCGAGCATACGGATTGTCAATCGGACGTGCCGTGTGCCCGCGGTGACCGACAACGCAGTTCTGGTGTCATAAACGGCCAAAACGGGCGTCCAACGGTCAAATTCATAGCGGACGACCTCAGATTGACCTGAAACCACCGTGTAACATTCTAATTATTATTCGTGACATGTATGCATATACGGCACGTCAATCGGACATGCGGTTTGCGCGGTACGACTCAATATTCGTGTTTTAAGTGATGCGCGCGCTTCGTAAACGCGTGTGATGGGGGTCCAAACGGGCCGAACGAAGTCGGAATGGCCTCAAATCAGACGAAAAATACGGGAGAGTGATTTATGAAGTGTTCGAGCAGACATCACGTCAATCGGACGTGCCGTGTGCCCGCGGTGACCAACAATGCAGTTCTGGTGTCATAAACGGCCAAAACGGGCGTCCAACGGTCAAATTCATAGCGGACGACCTCAGATTGACCTGAAACCATCGTGAAACATTCTAATTATTATTCGTGACGTGTATGCGCAGACGGAACATCAATCGGACGTGCCATGTTCCCACAGTGACCGACAACGCAGTTCTGGTGTCATAAACGGCCAAAATACTGTCCATTTTAAACAAAATAGAGACACTTTGAGTGGTGTCGGCCACACCGCGCCTCGGATTGAGGTGGCGTTGACTCTTACATGTCACAAATGACCCATGGATCGTTCTCCTAAAGTTTCAACAGAAACCGAATGCGTTTGGTCGGTTTTCCGTATGTCATTTTTTGTTTTCACTAAAAATGAAGTCCATTTTAAACAAAATAGAGACACTTTGAGCGGTGTCGGCCACACCGCGCCTCAGATTGAGGTCGCGTTGACTCGTACACGTCACATATAACCCATGGATCGTTCTCCTAATGTTTCAACAGAAACTGAATGCGTTTGGTCAGTTTTCCGTATGTACTTAAAATACTGTCCATTTTAAACAAAAGAAAGTCACTTAGAGTGGTCCCGACCACACTGCATCTCGGATTTAGGCGGGGTTGACTCGTACACGTCTCAAATGACCCATGGACCGTTGTCTTAAATTATCAACACAATCCAAATGCGTTTGGCCGATTTTCCGTATGCCAGCTGATGTTTTTCACTTAAAATGATGTCCTTTTGAAACAAAAGACATACACTTTGAGTTGTTCCGACCACACCGCGCCTCAGATTGAGGCGGGGTTGATTCGTACACGTCACATATGACCCATGGATCGTTGTCCTAAAGCATAAACACATTTCGAATGCGTTTGGTTAGTTTTTCGTATGTCACTTTTTGTTTTCACTTAAAATCTTATGGAAATTCATATAGAATATTTTTATATCATATTTAGTATGGATTAGATTTTAGTTGATCATGATATGAAACATTTCAGAGCTAATGAAATTAAGGAAGGTGGAGGGGCTGTCCGGGGGGCTGTCCGGGGGGGCTGTCCGGTGGGTGTCCGGGGGGCTGTCCGGGGACCAAGGAGGAGGGTGGGGGGGCTGTGCGGGGTCTGTCCGGGGGGTGTTTGGGGGTTGTTCAGGGGGTTGTCCGGGGTTGTTCAGGGGGCTGTCCATGGGTTGTTCAGGGGGTTGTTCAGGGGTTGTTCAGGGGTTGTTCAGGGGTTGTTCAGGGGGTTGTCCGGGGTTGTTCAGGGGGCTGTCCGGGGGGTGTTTGGGGGGTTGTACGGGGTCCAAGGGGGAGGGTGGGGGGGTTGTCCGGGGGGGGGGGGGGGGCTGTCCGGTGGGTGTCCGGGGGGCTGTCCGGGGACCAAGGAGGAGGGTGGGGGGGCTGTGCGGGGTCTGTCCGGGGGGTGTTTGGGGGTTGTTCAGGGGGTTGTCCGCGGTTGTTCAGGGGGTTGTCCGGGGGTTGTTCAGGGGGTTGTTCAGGGGTTGTTCAGGGGTTGTTCAGGGGTTGTTCAGGGGGTTGTCCGGGGGTTGTTTAGGGGGCTGTCCGGGGGGTGTTTGGGGGGTTGTCCGGGGTCCAAGGGGGAGGGTGGGGGGGTTGTCCGGGGGGCTGTCCGGGGGGCTATCCGGGGTCCAGGGTGGAGGGTTGGGGGCTGTACGGGGGGCTGTCCAGGGGGATGTCCGCGGGGCTGTCCGGGGGGTGTTTGAGGGGTGTTCGGGGTCCAAGGGGGAGGGGGGGGGGGGGGGTTGTCCAGGGACTTCTCAAACACCCAACCACTAAAAGACAACAACATCCATAAAAACAGACAATATATAAAAATAACTCAACTCCAATACTATACTAAGAGTCTAGATAAAACCAACAACTAGAATAGATTAAACATCAAATCTCAGTAATATAAGTCAAAAATGTAACGGATCAATATGTCCCACATTAACATCACCATCACCATCATCATCATCATCATCACCCTCGTCATCGTCCACCTCATCGTCCTCACCCTCCACAGCGCCTTCCTCCTCGCCTTCGCCCTCCTCCTCGCCCTCCTCATCTCCCTCCTCTTCCGCATCAGACTCCTCACCATCATCATCTTCAAGCTGGAAATCGGCCTGACCACCACTGGAACTGCCACCTGGTGCACCATATATAGAATGTATCGATGACATGTATTCATCAATCGTTGGGCTGGCCTCTGCTGGAAGTGTTGGACGTAGAACTTCAATAAATTTCATAAATGCACTGTTTTCCCTAGAAGACTGTTCTGCCATCTCTGTGGCCCTTTTCTCAGCCTGTTCTGCCTGTGCCCTAACTTGCTGTAGCTCAGTGGCACTACAACTCGTACCTGAGGCAGGCCAATACCTCGTCGGGGCTATCCTAGGTCGGCAGCGTACTCTGCCAGAATGATCCTCTCCCAACACCTGATGTAAGTGATCAGATGGCCTAAAATTGTCTGCTTCTTGGGCATCGAGGGCCTCTAAAGCATCCTGTTACAAATATAAATATATTATTAAGTTACGAAATAGATATTAAAATATAAAATCAACAGATTAAAACTTACAATCTGCTGCTGAGTCGCTTCGTTGACAGCACTTCCATCCTTTTTTCGTCTACTCGAGCAAAACAGTTTTGCTCGAGGCACACGTCCTTCAATATTTTGTACTTGCCTCTAAAATGACATTGAAAACAAAAGTTGTATAAAAACTTTATCAAATAATTAAATAATTTAGGAAACAAAAGAAAATGTAAGTCGTAAAGAAAACTTATAAACAATTGTCATACCTGCTGCCTCTCATGATCCGGCATCGTCGTGCGTCCTAGTGTATGGAGGTATTTTTTTGCATCAATGTTTTTTTTATTTTTTCCAGATGATTCCTAAATAAAATTCGATAATTCAAAGGATAATATTAATGAAAAACTTGAAAGTTATTATTTAAATACCTCAAATGTAATTCATACCTTAAACTGGGTACTCGTCCAATGAGTAATCATCTGACGATACTACTCTATAGGACAATCATCCACGACTGGTACCGCCTCTAACTCAGTTCCAACTCTAGCACGCCAGCCAATATACAGCTCATTCTTGTAGGCTCTCCAAAGCTCGCCTAAATCCTTTAGACGTTCCAGTCGTGCACCCTCACCATCAGGAAAATTAAATCGAAGCTGAAATAAAAATATTAATTCATATAAATACAAAAATAATTCATGGCATTAAATACAACAGATTTTTTTACCGATATCTCTGCCCAACCTCTATCTTTGACCTCATGTGGCAAATGTCTCCACGACAGCGGGATGACGGGAATGATGTCAGAGTATTTGGAAAGCGTCGCTAGAAAACTCCGACATTGCTGCCCTGTTTTCTCAACCATCTGATTGTCTTCATTATATTCCACCATAACCTGTGTGCGACGGTTCCACACCGAACGCATGCGTGTACGGCCCCGCCCCTGCCTCCTGTCAGTAGATGTATCTGTCATGAAATAAAAACAAATATTTTATCAAAACATGTTATAATGAAAATAAATATTTCTATAAAAATTTGTTAGGGTTTTATAAATATACCTGCGCTAGTCTGATCAATGAGTGGCTCCAGATCCACAGAACCTGATGGAACACCCTCTGGTAGAACAGGAGTCGAAGACGATGGAATATAAAAGCTCGGAGAGACAGAAGTAGAAGGAAAAGAAGATGGAACAGCTGTATGACCGGGAGTGGGAATCATCATGGGATGTGAAAATGATGGCGCAGAAGATGTAGAAGGTAGCGAAAACATGGGAGGCCTAAATACCCCGTGTGTCCCTAACGACACACCGGGATCAGAATGTGGGAAGGCTGAAATGTCAGTGGGAGGGGCAGGGTCTAGTCGGGCACGTGCAGCTCTACATCCACCTCCGGTACAAACCCTCCTCGTACCACCGGCCTGAGTACTAGGACCAGTACTAGGCTCCTCGTCGAATAACTGTCGACGTAATGGTGGATCCTACAAAAAAGTTTACAAAAAAAATTAATCACATGACATTATATATTCTGTAAATATATATATATATATATATATATATATATATATTTGAAATAAAGTACTCACTGTAGGCACTAATGGTGGAATGCCCATCTCCTCCATCCGACGATTGTTCTCCGCCATTTTTTTTTCTTCGTCTCTCTTCAATTGGATGCATTTCCTGCATTTGAAAACAAATATGTAATTAATTAGAAAAAGAAAATTAATGTGTAAACCAAAAAACTAAATATATGAGGGAATGAGGGGATTCATTGGTAATTTAGCTATCAATTGTTTTAGAAGAGATTGAATGAATTTAATAAAACATACAATTTGAAATGTTCACCAAGTTAGAAATATTGTTTGATTTGGTTTGAATACAGTTCAATTCCAAATTAGAAAATGCAATTCAAATAAAACAGCAACCAATAAACATTGAAAATTCACATAACGGTCCAGTCAGCTAAAACATATTTGTGATTAATACTAAATAAATATGAATATTACCAACCTTAACAACCCAACTCGAGGTAAACCAAAAGAATTGAGAACATGGATGAATGATTATATATATTTCCAACCACAACTTCAGGTTCACAATCAACTTTGACAATTGAGCTATTGGAGTCATCAAAAGAAATAAATGGATTGGTTCCAATGGCAATAGGGACAGTGTCAATTCCATCATCAGCATCATCAAAAATATGTCTTTGAATTACTTCAACTATGACACCAAATTCAAGTTGAAGTTGATCTTTGACATAAAAAACTTGTTTAGCCATTGATGCCAACACATATGGTTCTTCGATAGCAAGAGTGCAGGTCATATTAATTACTCAAAATCCACAATCATCAATAAATGTGCCATGTCTCGTCATCGAATCAAACCAATGGCATTTCATCATTGTGACTCCTCTATGAGAGTAATAATCCAATATTATTATTTTCTCAACGACTCCATAATAACCCAAATTTTCAAGTCGTGGTCTACTATCTGATGCACTGGCATAGCAATCTGTTGTGGCAGTAACCATAATACCATCATGTTGTGTTCTCATGTTTTTGGCTCGTTCAGTGACAATAAATCTGTACCCATTAATAACAATTGATTTACAGTCACGAACCACGGTATTAAGACCAAAATCCAAAGCTCCTATTTCCTCAGAGATAGAGTCAGTAGACAAACTCAATACCTGCAATATAAATGACAGTTAAACTTAAGTAATTATTGAAATAATTAATTTAAACAGTAATATTTTTACCTTCAATTTTAACCAATCAGAAAACTCTTTGCTATGCAAAGTCTCTCTCCTTCTCAAAGATAAAGAACGATGCTTCCTATTTATCATTGTTTTATGTTCCCTGCAGATAAAAAAATATGAATAGTTTAACAGATATATATTTAAGATATACATATTCAATTTTGTTACCTGATATAGTCATCGAACAAATCACAGTTGAACAAAACTGTGCGATGTGCCATCTCCCGCTCTTCATGGCTTAATGTCTTCAATGTATATGATCCAGAAATTCCTCCTATTTGAGGAAGTGATGGAAAACTGGGTTCAATTTTCTCATATTGTTCTTCTTCATTTCTCATTGGTCTGTTCATTCTTGTAGTAAGATCAGACAAATACATTGAACAGAAATCCATACATTCTTGAGCTAAGTAACCGTTCACGATAGAACCTTCGAGATGATTCTTGTTTCGAACATAAGACTTTAATGTGAACATATTTCTTTCAGTTGGATACATCCAATGAAAAGAAACAGGTCCTCCGAGAAGTATTTCATTTGGAATATGGACAGTCAGATGCAGCATGCATGTGAAAAATGATGGGGGAAATATTTTCTCCAACTCACACAAAATTAATGGGGCATCTGTCAACTTTTTTTGCAAGAAAGACTTGGAAAACTTCTTAGCACAAAGATCTCTAAACAAATGGCACAACCGAATAACACCCACCCTTACATTATTGGACAAAAGATGACGGATTGCTATTGGAAGCAACTCATGCAGTAGAACGTGATAATCATGAGTCTTCAAAGATTTTAGCTTCAACTCTCTTCTATTGACCCGTTTAGATATGTTGCTTGAATAGCCATCAGGAACTCTAATAGTCTCTAATACTTCCAAAAATTGTTTTTTTTTTCAGTAGGTGTCATCACATAAGATGCACATGGAAGTTGCCATTTATTTTCACTGATACGCACAGGATGCAATTCTGGTTTGATGCCCCAATCCACCAAGTCACGTCGAGATCGTAAATCATCTTTTGTCTTCCCCTTGACATTTAGAAGAACTGAAAGAAACATTTCACATATATTATTTTCAATATGCATTACGTCTAAGCAATGACGTAGAAAATTTGTTGACCAATAAGGCAAATCAAAAAAGATACTCCTCTTCCTCCAATTGTAACATGTTTCTGTGGAAACATTCTTTCTCTTTCCAGATTTCATTTGACCCTTCTCGAATGAAAAACTGAAATCTTTCAATTCATTAAGCACATCAGTTCCAGACATACGCTGAGGTGGATCATCGGTCTCTATAGTATTATCAAATCTTCAACGATTCATTCTATATGGATGATCCTTTGGAAAAAATCGTCGATGTCCCATAAAACTGAAACTACAATGACGTTTCAGTCTTCTGGATCGTGTATTCTTCATACAAACTAGACATGACAGTTTTCCCTTCGTGCTCCATCCAGACATCATTGCATAAGCTGGAAAATCATTGATCGTCCACATAAGCACAACACACATCTGAAATATTTCTTTCGAACATGCATCGTATGTGCGCACACCCACATCCCAAAGAAGTTTCAACTCTTTTATTAAAGGTTGCATGTATACATCAATATCAATGCCGGGATCAGAAGGACCAGATATGAGTATACTCATGAAAGTGAAAGATTTTTTCATACACAACCATGGGGGAAGATTATAAATGTGTATAAAAACTGGCCATGTGCTGTGCGAAGTAAGCATCTGCCCAAACGGATTAAAACCGTCACATGAAAGAACCAGCCTCACATTACGCACGTCAGCTGCAAAATAAGGATGTCGAGCATCAAATCTCTGCCATGCAAATCCATCTGCAGGATGAACCAACTCATCATTAGTCTTCTTTCTCTCGGTATCATGCCATCTCATTTTTATTGATATGTCATCAGACATAAAAAGATTCTGGAGTCTGGGGATTAATGGGAAGTGCCACATTACTTTATGTGGAATGCGGGATGGTGTTCCATCAGATTTTGACTTCCAGCAGGATGTGCCACATTTTATACATTCATTTCGTTCAGCAGTTTCTTCCCAGAATAAACTGCAATCTTTCGGGCAAGCATGAATTTTGTTTCTGGAAAATCCAAGTTCTTCAACTAACTTCCATGCCATATAGTGGTTTGAGGGAATATCTGCATCATCTGGAAGTAAATCCTTCAAGAGGGTAAGAATGTAATCGATTGTTGTATTAGAAATCCCATACATAGTTTTTCCATGAAACAATCGGATTAAAAATTCCAGCCTTTTCATTTTATCAGATTGTCGATATACTGGAGTCGTGGCAGCATCATTCAATTTTTTCACCCTATAAATATCATCATTTTCACTAGATGCATCAGTTGTCCTCATATCAACGTCTTCTTGAGTAGAAATCCTTTCTTTTTCATGATGACGAATAAACAGAAACCGATCATCTAACAAATTCTCCATTCCAGTCCTTTCATTTCGATCATCACCAATTTGAGATTTCATTTTCTCCCCATTGTGATACCACACAAAGTAGTTTTCTTGAAAACCATTTTTGTTTATGTGGTAGCTGACTTCTTCACGACTCAACCAAGGTCTACCAACACAATTGGAACATGGGCAGTGTATGCGACCACTATCTGAAGCATTGTGAAATGCAAAATCTATAAAGCTCTCCAAATTGTTTTGAAAATCGCTTGAGATACGATCGGTTTCATACATCCAACTTCTGTCCATTCTGTAAAAAGAATTCATATAAGTCATTTTGTCATAAAAAATTCAATAGGATTGAACTTTAATAGAAAATACATTTAAGTAAACGATAAAGGAAGAAAATAATCATGGTATCAACTACACATGTGAAAAAAACATACTAATGTGTTATTGAAAAAATGTAAAACCAACAAGAACTTAATGGTGTTATCACATCAGAGCATGCCTCATCCCATAACCATATTAGTAGGGTATCCTCATATGTGATTTACCTTTTTGAATTAATATGCACTTCCTCACCAGGTACCTGAGTAGATTTCATAGATATAATCATCTCACATCCTGTAAGGGATTCCATTATGTATGATCTGCAGAATAATTTGAGTGATCATGAATCATGCATGGGATCTTCCCATGATCACTATAGATTATGAGAAGGAATTATGATAGGTCACGTGAAGAACATCAAACACATATTTTAGATAATTTGAGACATAATATAATAAAATAATGTATAAATCTATGGAATTTTGGGATAAAAGGTGGGTTGTCCACGGGGGTCGATGATGTTCGGACGGGGGGTTCGCGAGAGCACGGCCACCCCCCTGTGGCCAGCCCACCCACCCCCCCTGGACAGCCCGCCCACCCCCTCCTTGACAGCCCGGCCACCCCCGTGGACAGCCCGTCCACCCTTGTGGACAACCCCGCCCACCACCGTACCCCCCTGGACACCCCGTACCCCCTAGGGATAGCCCCGCCCACCCTCCCCAAACAGCCCACACCCCCTCCCCTGCAACCCCACCACCACCACCTAGACATACCAACCCCCCTGGACACCCCACACACCCCTCCCCCACCAGGACACCCCACCCAGACCCCCAGGACAGCCCACACCCCCTAGACAGCCCCGCCCACCCCCCGTGGACAGCCTTTCCCACCCTCGTGGACAGCCCCGCCCACCCCCATGGACAACCCACCCCCGTGGACACCCCCTAACCCCCTAGACAGCCCAACCACCCCCGTGGACAGCCCACCCACCCCCCTCGACACCCCTTCTCCCTATGGACAGCCCCCACCCCCTTGGATAGCCCACCCACCCCCCCTGGACACCCCTACCCCCTGTGGCCAGCCCACCCACCCCCCTGGACAGCCCGCCCCACCCCTCCTTGACAGCCCGACCACCCCCGTGGATAGCCCGTCCCACCCTTGTGGACAGCCCGCCCACCCCCGTACCCCCCTGGACACCCCGTACCCCCCCCCCCCCGGGATTAGCCCCACCCACCCTCCCCAAACAGCCCACACCCCCTCCCCTGCAACCCCGCCACCACCACCTAGGACATACCAACCCCCCTGGACACCCCACACACCCCTCCCCCACCAGGACACCCCACCCAAACCCCCAGGACAGCCCACACCCCCTGGACAGCCCCGCCCACCCCCATGGACAGCCTTTCCCACCCCCGTGGACAGCCCCGCCCACCCCTGTGGACAACCCACCCACCCCCGTGGACACCCCTACCCCCTATACAGCCCGCCCACCCCCGTGGACAGCCCACCCACCCCCCCTCGACACCCCTTCTCCCTATGGAAAGCCCCCCACCCCCTTGGATAGCCTGCCCACCCCCTGGACACCCCTACCCCCTGTGGCCAACCCACCCACCCCCCCTGGACAGCCTGCCCACGGCCTCCTTGACAGCCCGGGCCACCCCCGTGGACAGCTCGTCCACCCTTGTGGACAGCCCGCCCACCCCCCGTACCCCCCCCTGGATAGCCCCGCCCACCCTCCAAAACAGCCCACACTCCCCTTCCCTGCAACCCCACCACCACCACCCTAGACATACCACCCCACCTGGACACCCCACACACCCCCTCCCCCCACCAGGACACCCCACCCAGACCCCCAAGACATCCCACACCCCCTGGACAGCCCCGCCCACCCCCGTGGACACCCCCTACCCCCTAGACAGCCCATTCCACCCCCTGTGGACAGCCCACCCACCCCCCCTCGACTCCCCTTCTCCCTATGGACAGCCCCCCCACCCCCTTGGATAGCCCGCCCACCCCACTAGACACCCCTACCCCCCGTGGCCAGCCCACCCACCCCCCTGGACAGCCCGCCCACCCCTCCTTGACAGCCCGACCACCCTCGTGGACAGTCCGTCCACCCTTGTGGACAACCCGCCCACCCCCCGTACCCCCCTGGACACCCCGTACCCCCCTGGATAGCCCCGCCCACCCTCCCAAAACAGCCCACACCCCCCTCCCCTGCAACCCCACCACCACCACCTAGACATACCACCCCCCTGGGACACCCCACACACCCCTCCCCCACCAGGACACCCCACCCAAGACCCCCAGGACAGCCCACACCCCCTCGAAGCACCGCCCACCCCGTGGACAGCCTTTCCCACCCCCCGTGGACACCCCCGCCCACCCCCGTGGACAACCCACCCACCCTCGTGGACACCCCCTACCCCCCACAATCCATTATCCAAAACATATCAAATTGGTTTGAACACAATCCATAATTCCCACAATCCATTATCCAAAACATGTAAATGTTCACGATAGCCTCCCCCAACTCTGATTTAACACGTTTTGAACACTCTCCTTCCAAACATAGAATACAAAAACATTAAAATAAGTCTTCACAAACACAAACAATATCCTATTTAGATATTAATTTCAATAATTAATTAAACAAACAACACCTGGAAAAAATCTATTCATTAAAACAACTACAACAATATAGTTGAGATCAAATTTTACCTATTCGTATGGGGGTGTACCTGTTGGGATGGGGGGTGCCGGTGTTCGGATTCGCGAGAGCAGGTGGAGTCGGACGGGGTTTCGCGAGAGCACCGGAGCGAATAGATTAGGGCTCTGTCCAAATGGGGAGAGGAGATCGCGATCTGGAATTTGGGGAAACTTTTGCCAACGGTTTATAAAAACCGTTGGCAAAGGCACATATTTCCTAAACGGTTCACTGGAACCGTTGGGAAATGTGTGAGTTTTAGCACCCCTTTCCCAACGGTTCCAGTGAAGGGGTTGGGAAAGGTGTGAGTTTTTCCCAACGGTTCAACTGAACCGTTGGGAAATGTGTGGTTTTAGCACCCTTTCCCAATGGTTTCAGTGAACTGTTGGGAAAGGGTCCACCGAAATTCTCTTTGCCAATGGTTTTGTTAAACCGTTGGCAAAGGCTCAATATACCAACAGTTTAAGTAAAACCGTTGGTATACTGCCATTGGGAAAAGACTAAATTCCAGTAGTGAGTGCTTATGTTCACTATAAATGATTTCACAGCATATGGAAATTTTTATGGATACAATGTTAAAGGGTATAAAGCATGTCCAATTTGCGAACAACAGACTTCACATTGTCAATTGAATTATGGTAGGAAAACAGTGTACATAGATCATCAAAAGTTTTTGCCTATGGAACACTCCTTATAGAAGACTAAAAAAGGCATTCAATGGCTCTCAAGAATTTGATATTGCTCCAAAAACTTTATCCCATGATCTCTATTTTGAGAGGGTGGAAAACCTTAATGTGACATTGGGAAAGACACATAAATATGGTAATGATAGACATATTTGGAAGAAAAGGTCAATATATTTTGAGCTACCATATTAGAGATATCATGAAGTTAAACATAATATTTATGTCATGCATGTGGAGAAGAATATCCATGAAAATTTGATTGGAACATTGTTAGATATTAAAGGAAAGACAAAAGATGGGTTGAATGCAAGATTAGACTTACTATCAATGGGAATATTTTTGGAGTTAGCTTCCAATCCTAATGGAAGACAAACATTTCTTCCCCTGACTTTTCATACATTATCCAAGAGGAAGAAAATTAGATTTTGTCAGTGTCTTCATGATATCAAAGTGCCTCAAGGTCATCTTCAGGTATGAAATCTCATGATTGTTACGTCATGATGCAATAACTTCTACCAGTTTCATTGCATGAAATATTGCCCATCTATGTCAGAAAGACTATAATGAAGTTGTGTTATTTTTTCAATTCAATTTGTAATAAAGTGATTGATGTGAATGCTTTGAACATTTTGGAAAAGGATGCAATTTGTATACTTTTTCAATTGTAAATGTATTTTCCTCCAACTTTTTTTGATATAATGGTGAATTTAATGATTCATCTAGTTCGAGAAATAAATCTTTGTGGACCTGTATATCTTCGTTGGATGTATCATTTTGAAAGGTATATGAAAATATTGAAGGGTTAAGAATCCATATCGACCTGAAGCCTCCATTATTGAAAAGTATATTTCTGAGGAGTTTCTAGAGTTTTGTACGAGCTACTTGGATGTGGCGTAACACATAGGTTTGCCTCTATGTCACCATGAATGAGTTAATAATGAGGGAAAGGGGATTCATGGCTTGAATTCAAATCGTTGTCAGCTGAACAGATGAAGAAGATAAAATTATACATCTTGAAATTTGATTATATGGTCTGGTTAAGACATTAATGGCTATACATTTCATACGAAAGCTTAGGATAACATAAGTGTAGTTCAGAATAGTGGTGTATTGGTTTTTGTAGAAGCAATGCATTTTTCAAGTCCTAAAGACAAAAACCCAATTTCTGCATCAAGTTCATATTATGGAGTGATTGAAGAAATATGGGAGGTTGATTAATTTAAAATTAAAGTTCTTGTTTTTAACTATAAATGGTTTATCGGTAACAAAAGTGTCAGACACGATGAATTTTGAATGATAGTTGTTAATATGAATAGATTAGAAGACACAATTGATTCTTTTATAATGGAAACACATTCCAAATTTTTTTTCTATGTAGTAGATCAATCAGATATGCAGTGGCTGTTGTTTTAAAAAGTAAAAAACAATATGTTGGTGAGGATGAACTTGATGAAGATTCTTATTTATGTGAGATCCCTACTTCCATGGAAAGATTAAAAGAACATAATGATGAGCATGTTGAAGACATGGTTTGTGCCATAAGGAACAATCACGATGAAGGAATTTGGGAAAAAAATCCATTTTTACATTCCTAAAATTACAGGTAACATTTGTTTATTTCTTGTTTACATTTATTATTTTCATAAAATGTTAGATATTGTAAGTTTTTTCATTATTAAAAAATGTATTAAAACAAATAATTATAAGTTTTTGTTTGTTTTAATTTTGTTTAGTTTACTTTATCATGTTTACCATTACATAAATTATATATATATTATTTTTGTTCAATGAAAATTAATTTACCATGTTTACCATGTTTACCAGGTTTACCATGTTTACCATGTTTACCATCTTTACCATCTTTACCATTTTTTAACATGCTTACCATATTAACCATGTTTACTATTACGTAACTTAGTAAAATTTTCTATTTTCTGTTTACATTAGTATTATAATATTTGAATTTGTATATTTGTGAACTAATATTTGTTTTTTTGATTTGAAGGATAATGATAGATCAATCAGTTGATCAACCAAATGATTCTGGAGATGAGCATATTGGTCATACCTCTGGGGAGGTACATTCACATGCTCCTCTTGATGTTCCCAAATCTTCCTCATGTGCTCCCATTATGAAAAAGAGTTCAAGTGTTGGTAAACATGGGTGCACACATTTACAAAAATTATCATTTGACCATATGTAGGATTAGAGGATACTTATTGAGTTTGATGAGGATGATATTCCTAGAGGTCTAAATGCAAAATATTTTAAAAGTTTTCTATCATCTCAGGTTAAGAGAAAAGTAAGAATTTTGTATGATGACTGGAGAAGTGTGGACAAAGCGACAATATCTCAGTTGTGGGTGATAATTTTGGTAAGATCTTTTTCTATTGTTTTACCAATATTTAAATGTTTCTAGCATATATAATATGTTTAAACTTTTCTTTATCAGATGACATTTTATATTACTGACACTAGAGGAGTCAGGAAGAAATGCTTATCGATGGCTTCCAGGAGATGGAGGGATTTCAAATCAACCTCTCATCTGATTTCATTTTTGGTCATAGGAGTCATGACAATCCATGTCATATATATCCTTTCATAGATCAAGACACATGGAGACAATTTGTTGAAAGTAGAAGAAAAGATTCATTTTTGGTAAGGGAAATGTAAACTTTTATAATATTTATTATATAAATTATCTAATTAATGTTTTTAATGATTTCTTATTCTTAATTTACAGCAAACAATGAAATATCATTAGGAGATCCAATATAAAAATGTATACCCTCATAATTTATCTCGGGGAGTGTATACATTATTGGAAGAACAAATGATGGCGGAAAAATTACAAAAACTAAGTGCTAAGTCTTCAAGATCTAGAGAGGTGGACCCTCCATCCCCTCCATCTAGACATGAAAAATGGAAGAGATCTCAGATAAGAAAAAAGGGCAACATCTTTCAAAATATTCAAGAATCGTAGCTGAGAGTATTGTAAGATATCTATTTTATTTATTTAAGTTAACTATATTCTTCATATAATTTCAATCATTACAGAAATGTTCAACTAATTAATATAGGATTATCTCGAGGAGCAGAACTCACAAGGGGTATTTACAGCTGTTGGGAGGAAAGATATTTTATCTACAGCATTGGGAAATCCTAAAAATCCTGGTCACGTACGAGGATATCCAACAGGTGTATCAGTAAGAAAGTGTTTCCACGTTCTTAAACTTCTTATGTTGAGGGTGATTATAAAAAAATAGAATCCTTAGAGGCTGAAGTTCATAATATTAATGTGATGATGGAGGAAAACATTAGAGCGTCGGTATAGTCTATGTTTACAGACATGCAAAGACAATTTCAGACTGCAGATCCCACTCCTCCACCTCCCCCTGCAGACCCCATTATTTATCCTCCACCTCCACCAGTAGCTCCCACTCCCCCACCTCAGCCCGCGGACCCCATTTTTTATTCTACTCCTTTGTCACAGCTTCCTACTTATTGAGAATTGTATTTTGATGATCCTCAACATCATATAGTTGCATACAGGCTTGTATATTGTATAGGAGATACAGTTCATCATCAACAATTAGAGGTAGAGAATCATAGGGTCACTATACATGATATTATAAATAAATCATCTTGAGTACCATTACCTACAGATGAGGTGACGACAGTTGGACATAGTATCAACCATTTTTTAATTTGGCCATCCAGACTTCTACGAATCATTACCATAGAGGTATGTATGTTATATCTTCTATTTTATTTTATTTACTAAATTTGTTTTATCATTTGAAAACTAATATATTTTTCTATTTATTTTTATAGGAATACTTGAAATGTAAAGAAATAATGTATAGACAACAATAAAGACAAATGGATATAAAATTAGATACAGATTCTAGTAGTCTTGACAGATTGCCAAGATATTCAAATTTGTTGGAAAATCCTTATGAGTTTCCAATGGAAGCTCATGTTTGTGGACGTGCAATAACTGTGGGGATTGTGAAAACTGATATCATGGAGCTTGCTACCGGAGATAAGTTGGGTATCAACGTGGTGCAAATTTTTTCCATGTAAGTGTTAAAACCTTTTCCATGTGTTATATTTATTAAAAATGTATACTTATGTCTATTTTGTATTAGGTATATTTATAACATTTTTGAGACGAATGAGCGGACAAATGTATATGGATTCATGGACCCACATTTGATTTCCCCTGAAGCACATGCATTAGATGAGTAAAAAAGAATGATTTATATTGTTGAAAAATTTGAACAGAATATAGTCACACAATGTTGGATGATACCTTTTTGTGAGAGGTATGAAACACATCTCTCTCAAATAGTTCATTATATTTTAACATAAAAAACCAATAACCTTAAATTTTCTTTTATAGTGATCATTGGATGTTAGGAGTTTTTTTCCCAAGGGAGAAAACACTTTATTGGATATGTTCTGTCCATGGCGATGTGCAGAAAAGTTTTAAGAAAATGTTGGAAAATTAAGTTTCAATTTCTCAATAGTTGTATATATTATAATGAATTTTAAATTTATCCCATTCGTATTATTTTCTAACAGGGGATGGGTCTACTTTTGAAAAAACACAAAGAAAAGGAGTGCAAAGATCAAATATGTAAAGGTAAAGGTAAATATCCATTTATAATTTGTACTTTTTATTTATTACATTAAAATAATATATTAAATTTACACTCATTCAAATAGAATTGTCATTAACAACAACATATCATCGAATGAGGATATTATATGTTAATATTTATGTACGAAATAATTAAAACTGGGACAGTTGTGAACTTTGACCTGGTAAGATTTCCTTTTAAAATTTTCTATAATATTTCATTTGATTTATTCATTATACAAGTTAACTTCTATACTTTTAATTTGTATCTATTTGATGACCCTCAACCCTATAGTGCTCAAGGCATCAAACACTTACAAGTGGAATGGTCAAATTATTTTACAGGTTTGATTGAATTTTAGTTGTTTGTAGTGTAAAATGTAATTTTTAATATTGTCATTATAATTGTGTATTTCGTAGTCATTTAGGTTGGATTTAGTTTTTTAAGTTGACATTGTAAGTTTTGAATGTTATATATGTGAAGGTTTAATTTTTCTCTACTTCTTGTTTTGGTATACTTATGATGGTTTTTCTGGTATGGATTCTGGTCTGGGGGGGAGGGGTTCCAAGGGTGTGTGGGGGGGGGGGGGGTGTCCAGTGGGGTGGGGGGGTATCCAAGGGTGTGGGAGGGATTTCTGGTGGGGTGGGGGTGTCCTGGGTGTTAATGAGAGTGGGGGGGGGGCAGTCCAAGGGGTGGGAGCGTTTCCAGGAGGGTGAGAGAGCTGTCCAGGGGAGTGGGGGGATATCCAGGGGGTGTCCAAGGGTGTGGGGTGTCCTTTGGGGTGAAAGGGGTTTCCAAGGGTGTGGGAGGGCTGTCCAGTGGGGTGGGGGTGTCCAGGGTATCCATGGGGCTAGGGGCAGTCCAAGGGGGTGGAAGTGTTTCCAGGAGGGTGGGAGGGCTGTCCAGGGGAGTGGGGGGCTGTCCAGGGTGTGTCTAGGGGTGTGGGGTTGTCTTGTGGTGTGAGGGGGGCTATCCAGGGGTGTGAGAGTGCTGTCTAGGGGGTGGGGGTGTCTAGGAGGGTGGGGGGGGGGGGTTGTCCATGGGTGTGGGGGGTTATCCAGGGGGCGTGTGGGGGGCAGTCTAAGGGTGTGTGGGGGTGTTTAGGGGTATGGTGGGGGCTTTCCAATGGGGTGGGGGTGGGGGGGGGGGGGGGGGTTGGTCTGATTTTGGTCGGGATTTGGTCTATATTTGGTATGGGGGTGTCCAGTGGGGGAGGGGTGTCCAGGGGTGTGGTGGGGGCTGTCCAGTAGGGTGGGGGTTGGAGGGTGTCCACGAGGGTGTGAGGGATGCCCAGACAAGTGGCGGGATGTCCAGGGGTGTCTAGGGTGTGTGTGTGTGGGGGGGGGTGTCCAGGGGTGTGGTGGGGGCTGTCCAGTGGGGTGGGTGGGTTCTGGTCTGGTTTTGGTCTGGGGGTGTCTAGTGGGGTGGAGGGTGGGAGGGTGTCCAGGAGGGTGGGAGGGATGTCCAAGCGAGTGAGGGGATGTCCAGGGGTGTCTAGGGGTGGGAGAGGGGGGTGTCTAGTGGGGTAGGGTGGGAGGTTCTAGGGGTGTGGGAGGGCTGTCCAGGGGTGTGGGAGTGCTGTACAGGGGGTGGGGGTGTCCAGGAGGGTAGGGTGGGGGGTTCTAGGGGTGTGGGAGGGATTTCCATGGGTATTTGAGTGCTTTCCAGGGGGTGGGGGTGTCCAGGAGGGGGGGGGGGGGGGGGGTTGTCCAAGGGTGTGGGGGCTATCCAGTGGGTGGGGGGGATCTAGGGGTGTGGGGGTGTCCAGGGGTGTGGTGGGGGTGTCCAGTGGGGAAGGGGGTGTTCTTGTATGGTTTTGGTCTATTTTTGGTCTGGGGGTGTCCAGTGGGGTGGGGGTGTCCAGGGGTGTGGTGGGGGCTATCCAGTGGGGTGGGGATGGGAGGGTGTCTAGGAGTTTGGGAGGGATGTCCAGGAAAGTGGGAGGGATGTCCATGCAAGTGGAGGGATGTCCATGCAAGTGGAGGGATGTCCATGCAAGTGGAGGGATGTCCAAGTAGTTTCCAGGTGTGTGGGGGTGTCCAGTGGGGTGGGGGTGTCTGGGAGGGTGGGGGGGTTGTCCAGGGGTGTGGGGGGCTATCCAGTGGGGGCAGTCTAGGGGTGTGTGTGGGGGGGGGGGGGTGTCCAGGGGTGTGGTGGGGGCTGTCCAGTGGGGTGGGCGGTTTTCAGTCTGGTTTTGGTCGGGTTTTGTCCTGTTTTTGGTCTGGGGGTGTCTAGTGGGGCGGGGGGGGGGGGGGGGTGTCCAGGGGTGTGGTGGGGGCTATCTAGTGGGGTGGGGGTGGGAGGGTGTCCAGGAGGGTGAGAGGGATGTCCAAGTGAGTGGGAGGGGGGGTGTCCAGGGGTGTCCAGGTATGTGGGGGGTTGTCTAGTGGGGGGGGGGGATATTTCTAGGGGTGTGTGAGGGCTGTTCAGGGTTGTGAGAGTGTTGTCCAGGGGGTGGGGGGCTGTCGAGGAGGGTGGGGGTTTCTAGGGGTGTGGGAGGGCTGTCTAGGGGTGTGGGAGTTCTGTCCAGGGGTTGGGGGTGTCCAGGAGGGTGGGGGGGGGGGGGGGGGGGGGTTGTCCAGGGGTGTGGGGGGCTGTCCAGGGGGGGAGTCCAGGGGTGTGTGTGTGTGGGGGGGGGGGGGGGTGTCCAGGGGTGTGGTGGGGGCTATCTAGTGGGGGGGGGGGGGTCCTGGTCTGGTTTTGGTATGTTTTTGGTCCGGGGGTGTCCAGTGGGGTGGGGTGGGGGGTGTTCAGGTGTGTGGTGGGGGCTGTCCAGTGGGGTGGGGGTGGGAGGGTGTCCAGGAGGGTGGGAGTGATGTCTAGGAGAGTGGGGGGATGTCTAGTGGTGTGGGGGGTGTCCAGTGGTGGTGGTGGTGGTGGGGGGGGGGGTTCTAGAAGTGTGGGGTGTTGTCTAGGCCAGTGTTGTTCATGGATTGGGGGGTGTCTAGGAGGGTGGGGGGGGGGGGTTCTAGGGGTGTGGGGGGGCTGTCTAAGGGTGTGGGAGTGCTGTACAGGGGGTGGGGGTGTCCAGGAGGGTTGGGGTGGGGGGGTTTCCAGGGGTGTGGGGGGTTGTCCAGGGGTGTGGGGGGGGGGGGGGGCTGTCCAGGGGGTGGGGACAGTCCAGAAGTGTGGGGGAGTGTCCAGGGGTGTGGTGGGGTATGTACAATGGGGTGTAGGGGGTTTTGGACTAGTTTTGGTCAGGTTGTTGGTCTGGGGGTGTCAAGTGGGGTGGGGGGGGGGTGTCCAGGGGTGTGGTGGGGGCTGTCCAGTGGGGGGGTTCTGGTATGTTTTTGGTCTATTTTTAGTATTTTGGTCTGTTTTAGGTCTTTTGGTAGGGAATAACAGTTGTTGATCGGTGGTGGGGGGATGTCCAGTGGGGTGGGGGTGGGGGTGGGGGGGGGGGGTTCTGGTTTGTTATTGGTTGGGTTTTGGTCTGTTTTTGGTAAGTTTTTGGTCTATTTTAGATCTTTTGGTAGGGAATAGCAGTGGGTGACCGGTTTTATTAAAAAAATTTGTTTTTTTGTTGGTTATTTTATAACCGACTTAAAAAATGCATTGGGATTAGTTTTATTGTCGGTTTTTTGAAAAAAAACGTAATAAATGCATGGGAAATGGTTTTTACGTTTGTTATGTAATAACTGACGTAATAAATGGAAATGAATAGTTTTTTATGTCTATTATAAAATAACCGATGTAGTAGATATGTTTCCACATCGGTTATTATTTAACCGACATTTGAAACTGCTTGGATGACAGGTTTATCACGTCGGTTATGAAAATAACCGATGTGATAAATGCTTCAGAGGAGTGATTTATGAAGTCGGTTATATAAAAACCGACATGAAAGAGTATATAGCACGTCGTTTATTAAATAAATGATGTACTAAACCATGACTCTGAAGCATTTTCCATGTTGGGTTTTTATCAACCGACGTGAAAAATGCTTTGAATTTGTGTTTTTTACGTCAGTTTTAAAATAATCAACGTAGAAAACAATGTTTATAACGTCTCTTGTAATAACATCAGCCAAAAGCTGATGTAAAAAACAAAAAATAACTGTCGTAAAACAGATTTTGATGGGATAAATTTAAATCATAGATAATCTCAAAATAAGAAGACACTTTACCCCACACATAAAACCCAAATTTATCCCCAAAGCTGAATTCAAAGTTGTAGAAACCAATTTGGCTAATAAATATCAAAACAGATTTTCATTTTAGAATATTAAAGACATGTTCAAGGGTCATAGTGAAGTTAAAACATGCATGATTTTTCCATAAAAACTATTTTTCAACAGATTAACAAAAACTCATGAATTATCATTAAAGAAAATTATAATATTTTTTCAATTAATTTAAAACAATTACATGTGAATAAATTTAGTGCACAATGAATGGGTGTCAAAAATTTAACAGAATTGTTTTCAAGTTGATTTTCAACAGTACAGAAAAATAATATTCGAAACACACAGAAAAGACAAACACATTCATTTAAAGATAAAAAAGTGGAAAAACCTACACACTTAATTTCAAACAGTAAAATGATTTAAAATAATTAAATACAAAATTTTTAGTAATAAGTCAGCATGAAGTACGGTTTCTAGAAGACTAAGAAAATGAAACAAAGTAGGATAGTAATAAAGAGGAATGGAAACTTGATGCAGAAATAAAAACACCTATTTAAAGAAGCTTTCTCTTTATAATCAGCCTAAAATTAATTCTTCCATATTAGCTGAATGTAATCCTCTAGTTTGTTTTATTTTAGTTTCTACAAAAATGAAAAATATTAGAATAAGAATTCAATAGATAAATATCAATTGTAACGAAAAACAAAATCTATGCGTTTATGGAATTTTATCCATCTATTCTCTGATATGCAGCTTCTTGGGACTTCAGAACAAAAGGGAATTATTCTATTCTTTAACACTAGTAGTGACCTTCTTAAAGTAAAAAGATGAGGAAGAAGAATAACTTATATCCAGTAGAAATAGAGAATAAAAATACCAAGATAACCAACACTTTATTCAAAACAAAACAAGAATAAAAGTAAAAACATAGACAAACACTGGGTTGAATCCCATGAAGCACTGAATTTTAAATCTTTAGTTAACTTTTTTGAGATTATAAAAATAAAAAAAAGAACAATTTTATTAAAATAAAAAAATTTATTTTATTAAAAATAATAAAATCATGGGTTTCCTCCGATGAAACACTAGTTTTAAATTCCCCAATCGGACTACCCTAGAAACTAACCAATGTCACTAGGTTATTGTTTTTTCTTGTCCATAAACATCCCCAAGTATTTTGATCAAATTTCTTAATATAATAATGAAATTTATGGGAACTTAGAATCTAAGGGAAAAAATGACTCCCTTACAAATTGAAAAGATCCCTTGTTACCACCAATTTTCAGTTGTGGTTAGGTTTCTATCCACTTCTAGATTAAATTGAATTTTAACAATTTTAATGTTCTCTTGATAGGATAAATGATAAGTGGGTGCTATAAGGGGTGTAACATTATTTTTAAACATATGAAATTTATTAAAAGTCACAACATGATCAAAATTAGGGGTTTTAGTGGATGAGTTTTGTAAAAAAGGTTCATGAAGAGGTTTTTCAAGATATACAAGTGCATTTTCAAAATTATCAATCAAAAAGGGTTCCTCTTCCATTTCACTCAATGTCCAATAAAAAGGTCCAACACCAAACTCAATTGAGGAAGACTTATAAAAACAGGGAAGATTTAAATTTTTTTCATCTAAATACTCAAGTTTCACCATGTTAAAAATATCTTCCAAAGTTTCCTCATCAGAAAATAAAAAATTGTCATCAACTACTTTTGAAAAACTAACTCTACTTAAATCATCAAATGTGTGTTAAACCTCTCCTTTAAGTTAAAATTCAAATATTAAAACCTCTAAATCAATGTCTATTTACTGTTCAAGTCTATTTTCAGGTGGATAAATGTTCAATTTAGCTTTAATAAATTCAGATTCCTTAATTTTTAAATTTAAACAATTTTCCAATGGTTGGTAAACACTTTTCTCCATTTCAGTGGGCCAATCAATTGAAAAATCATTAATATAAGGAAAAAGAGATTAAAAATCATGAATAAGTATTTCTTCAAAGCACAATACATCATTTTTTAATAAAATAAAATTTCAAAAATTTATTGGTTTAAAGTTTCAAAATAGGGAAGAGTGGTTTTTAGTTTAGGAATAGGAATTCCAGAATCAATGATTTCTAAATTATTTTTCTCTACCAAAATATCCCCAATTTCAAATTCAGGTTCATTATTCAAGATTTTAAAAAAATTCAGTGAAGATTCCTTCTAATTTAAGTTATCATTTTCTAAATTATTCTCAACCTATGTAATCAGTTTTTCAAAACTCCAAAAAAAAGTGATGTTTTTAAAAGTTATGAACCATGTATACAATGGTAAATTCTTCGTCAATCTACTTTAATTGTTTATAAACTTCTTCTAAATCATTTTTATTTAATATTTCTTTAAATTTATTCAATTATCTACTATCATTAAAATATTTAGTGATGTTTTCCATTTTATTATTATCAGTTATAAATTGTTCAAAAATAGTTGATTTCTCTTGCATAATTTCAACCTCAGAATCCACTTCACTTTATCTTAAAATTTCTCCTACAATGGTTTCATATTCACTTTTTACAATTTATTATTATTCCTTAAACCTTTTTTTTAACTCTAAGAAAATTCCTTATAACTTTTGAAGTTTTTGATCTTGTTCTTGTGAATTTTTAATTTGATGGTCCTAACAGCCACAACAAAAACAAAAAATTACAGTTTGATTCTAGTACTCAAATTATTCCATGCACTTTAAACACTCAATATTTTTTTACAAAAATAGCAGATCATCTTAAAGCAGTGAATAAAATAGAACAAAAAAATTCATGTATATACAATATAAATTTGAAATTCAGATTAAGAAGTAGGTTCTTCACCATTTTTTATTGATATTAATTTTTTAAAATTAATTTTTTGAAATATTTAAATGTTTTGATAAATTGTTGCATGAAACCTTCTCTGGAAATAGAACAAAAAACATGACATGTTTGTCAATGAAAATATTCCAAAGATTAAATATTTATAAACCATATTAATTATAGTGTATTGTTTTTAGTAGGGTATTGAACCCATGGGAAGGCTAAAAAAATGTTTGAGTAACCAAATTTTAAAAAAATGCAGTATAAGAAGTGGTTGAAAATATTTTTCTTTCTTTTAATTTTTCTAATGATAATGATTTTGATGATTCAATGTTTTTTTATAGAACCAGATGAGAAAATAATATGATGAGATGGTGATTACTGAAAAATTGGAAAAAGAGATTGGGATAGATGCAAGGAGCAGTGGCTTGGGAAATTTAACTCCAACTGGACTAAACATATTTATTCATTCACAGAAGATTATTTAAAATAACCTCCTCAAAAAAGGGTATCTTTAAACTCCCTCTATAGGATATTAAATATGCAATTTAATGGTCCTTGAAGTTCGTCACCTCAAGAAACATCAACAAGCTATTGAATTTAAAGAAACACTGTTCGAAAAAATATCACCAAAATATTCTATTTTTTTTAAATTAAAGTAAAACAAATTCACTCATGATAAATTTCACTGATTGAACATTAATTTTCGAAATTTAGTATGAGAGATGCAATATATTTTTAAAACAATTAGATCCCATCTCGTAAATTGATTCTGAAAGAAATAATTGATGTGAAGAAGTGCATGAATTGATCAAAATAATTAAATTTCTCAACTATGAAAGTCTTAGACACATATAATATTAAATTCATTAAATAAAAAATAAATTAATAATGTAAGAAAGAAGATAAGAGGGAGAATATTTCTCCCTCAAAAAATGGAAGTGATTAGTGAAACTATGCTCCTTGGTCTCTATCCCAGAAATTTTGGACTTATGTCTCATTGTCTCACTCATGCTCACCCCATTCAGAATAAGGTCAAAGATTGTGAAAGAATGTATTCTTTTACCATTCCCTTTTATATTTTAATCCTCTGTGGTATCTTAGTTGGTCACTGAATATACACACTGACTTAGTTCCTTCCTCTCCCAAACACCAAACACATGGAACTGATCGACTACAATGCTCTTTAGGTTAGAAATCCCCTTTAACTGAATATAACCAGGTGGTTCTGATGAACCTAGGCGTAACTTAGGAATCTGGCTCAAATCTGAAAAGTAAAAATAGAGTAAAAAATGGATTATTAAAATCATGCTTATAAAAAATATAACTTTAAAATTTATATTAGTTAGATAAAACACTAGTATTAAAATAAAAAGGTGCATTTATTATTATTATTAGTTAATTAAATTATTAAAATAAATTTACATAAATATATAATTTTTTTATTACTGTTAATATAATTTTATATTTTTAAAAAACATAAATATAAAATAACATTTTTTAAAATATTAAATTTGAATAAAATTTATATTATTATATTAAATTATTTAAATCGATTTATTTGATATTAATATTTATTTACAATTTTTGTTAATTTATTAATTATTAATTATTATTATTATTATTAATTATTATAATATTTATGTTTTATTATATTCTTTATTATATATTATTTTTATTTTATTTATTTTTATTCTTTTGGAGATTCTTTTGTAAGCTGCTATAGGGAGCTTTTTCTTGGGAATTTTTTAAAAATGGGTTTTTGAGAATTTTTTTTGAAAAACAGGATAGGTTTACTAGTATTTTTAAAAATGGGTCCTAAGATACGTGAACCCCGTTCACGCATCTCCGATTCCAGGAAGATGCGTGAATAGGGTTCATGCATCTTAGGCGTAATAAAAGATGTGTGAACCCCATTGACGCATCCTTCACGAAGTTGATGAAGGATACGTGAACGAGGTTCACGCATCCTATAAAAACTTTTAATTTTTAAAATTTTTGGTACTATTTTTTTTTTAAATTTATTTTTTTGTTTTGTTTTATTTATATATAAATAATATATATATATATATATATATATATAAATAAAAAAAATTCAACAGAATTTATCTTCTATTTAATATCCAGCAGTACTTTCATTAAAACAGTCTGGATTCTGACAGAGACCCTCACCCAGAGCTCTCTTTTATAAGAGGGCTAGCCCTGGAAATAATTTTTCATTTTCGATGTGGGATTTAGGTTCTCCCTTTCCTATGCAGAACATTATGCATTTTAGATGTGAGATTCTGTTTTAAGTACGCGTCTTTGAAAGACTATAAAATACAAACTATAAGACCGATATAAATTAAACTTAAAAAATGGATTAAAAATATAATAAATAGTTGAAAATAAAAATAATTTCTTAAAAAAGTTGATGAAAAATAATTTATAATCTTTCAAACTCACAAACATTAAACTAAAAAATGGTTCATGTATGTGTCTTTGAAAGACTATAAAATAAAAACTATATGACCAATATGAATGATGTCAGGACCCGTCCCCTGGGCCCGTGCTAAGACTACCTCAAGATCACCTACCATAGGCTAGGGGATGGCGACTAGAATCGAAGGGGTATTTCCTAAAACTGGGAAGGCATTGCCTTTATAACCTGTAAGTACACGCAACCAAGCACACAACAAGATACAGACTCAAGTAAACTGAATAGTAAACTAAGTGACTGTAGTAAGAAAAAGGGTCCATAATAGAAGTCCAACTGGAAAGGTACAAGTACAACTAGAAAGTACAAGAAACTGAAAGTACAAGTAAACTAGAACAGTTCTGGTGAAAACCCGCCAAGGATCCTACCTGAAGGGTTGGTACAGCTTCCAATCGACCGTCTCTACATTATGCCTCATCTAAGGTCCACCTCCTAGATACCTCCAGTCCTGGTACTCACGTCCTCAGTTAACGTTGTCTGTCATCTTCCCCAAACACAACAAAGTGTGGGCATAGCCCATGCAGGGGTGAGTATAACGATACTCGATAGGGACCTTGAGACCCTCAAGGTCTCACAAAATCCACAAAGGATAAAACACAAAGTAGGTAAACCAGATGAAAACCCAACTTAGGTATATGCCCATACATATACCTAAGTTATCAAGTATACCCATATCAATCATGAGGAAACAAAGGGTCCAACCCAGAAGCCTAATGCTCATCTGTTCCACAAAGGATGGAAAACCACAAAGGTAAGTACCACACAGGTACACCACATAGAAAAATACCACCAAGGTATTACCACTAAGGAAAGTACCACACTGGTTTGAAATCTTCTAACACCAAGTATAACTTAAGTACAATAGTAAAGATGATTAGATGTAAATACTAATTTATCTAACTCTGTAAAGAGGAAGACCAACACAAGATCACTCGATGCTGACCCACACAGGATCGCTCAGTGCTAACCCACACAGTATCACTAGGTGCTAACCCACATAGGATTTCTCAGTGCTGACACATACATGATCACTAGGTGATGACCCACACAGGATCACTAGGTGCTGACCCACACAGGATCGCTCAGTGCTGATCCACATAGGATCACTTAGTGTTGACCCACACATGATCGCTAGGTGCTGACCCACACAAGATCACTCAGTGCTAACCCACACATGATCGCTCTTTATTCTTCACATCACAGCCAACATTAGTGTCCTCGCACTATTCTCACTTGTCTCCAAAAGGGTCCCCTCCACAAGCCTCTAGCCGATACTCCAACTTCCATGAAGTCCCACGAACTAGTATCACAAAAGACCGTGATGTCATAGGAGTCTCAATGCAATAGATGGTGCGTTAATCGGATGCCCGGTCTACGAGTTATTATCCTTTTAGTCCTAAGGGCCCAGTTGGATTCGTGCTTAATCCAACCCGACCAATTCCCAACATTATCCAAAACTCTAGTGGGATATACCAAAGGGAACATCTCTCTCCAAGGTTTAGAATTCTGCTAATGGTTTTTAAAATGGACGTTCGGTGCCAAAGCTATGGCCGTTAGAGAAAAAATCTCGTAGCTTGTCTGGGTCCGATCCGACCCGGCCTAGGCCGACCCAACCCAGTTTGGAACAACCCAGCCTTCTTGGTCCGGCCTGAACTGCTGATCCGGCCCAGCCTGCTAGGTCTGCCCGACCCACGCTGGGTCCGGCCTGGCCCATTGGGCGGTCCGGCAGGCCGCGAGGGCCACGAGGGACCGCAGAGGCTGTGGGAGGCTACGGGTGGTCATGAGGCCGTGGAGGGCCGCAGAGGGTCGTGAGGCAGCGGGTCAGCGCGACGAGACTGCGGGTGCCATGGGAAAGAGTGAGGACACATGTGTTGTGGGTCAGCGGAGGCCGTGGGACGGTGGAGGCCGCAGGTGCCACAGGGCGGCGGAGGCCGTGGGTACCATGGGCGGTTCGGCCGCAGACGTCAGAGGCCACAGGGTGGCGGTGTTGTGGGGCGGAGGAGGCCGCGAGAGGCGGTGGCCACAGACGGTGGAGGCCACGGGGCAGCAGAGTGCTGCGGGGTGGCGGGGTTCCATGCCTTTGTCTGCAGCTGGCTTGACCAACCACCCTTCATTTGTCACCTTCGTCGCAGTTCTTGAGTTCCACAGGTGCCAACCGCTGGTATCGGACATCGTCACCATCACAAAGAACACACAGGATAACCAATATTTGCGGAGAGGATGGGCCATGTTTGTTTGGATCACACTCTCCACATTAGGGAGGAAGCAAACAGCTATAATTTCTTCCTTGATTCATGAAGAATTGTCAAGAACAAGAAGGGGAAAAATTAAACATCCACCCTACCTCGATGATTCGGTTGAAGATTATTCGCAGTTGATATGGTTTGGCATTTGTCGATCCCACAACAAGTCTCCTTCAACAACGTTGGTGAGGATAGAAAAAGATGAAGTCGGTGACAACAGAATTTCCACGATCGTTGGTTCGTTCATCATTGGAGATCCTTAAACGGAGTTTAGAGAAAGGTTCATCGAAGGATAAGAGTTCTTCATTGGCATTCTTCGTTGGAGGATGTGTTCCTCCAAGTTCTCCCAAGCTCCCACCTTTTCCAAAGATTAATTTCCCCCAACCCCCCCCCCCCCCACCAAAAAAAAGGTATCCAATATAATAGAATAAGTTGTTTAATTTCAAATTGGCACAAAATAGTTTAGATTAATTAATTAGAGGAGATTTGGATTAATTAATTAAAGGGGAGAGTTGGCATAATTAAAGTAGGGAGTTGAGAGGTTTTTCTTCATAATGAGGGGAGTTCAAGGGGTTTTTTGACTCGGGTGGTCCCCACCACTATAACCTCTCATGGGAGGTTTAGTTCAGGTGTTCCCACCTATGAAACATCCACATGGGAGTTTCAAAATAAAATAAAAATAAAATGTTACACCATTTTATTTTATTTTATTCTCTCATAGAAAAGTGAAAAACTAACTTCCACCCTCGACCTACTGTAGTTGAGGTGAAGGTCTCCTTAAGTGAATACCGGCGATGCGAGTTCAACGGTGCTCTCAGATTTCAATTATGAGCACCGGTTTAAAAGTTACAAAAACCCACTCATATGTTTAATGAACGTACCTGAAGAAAAAGTTCAGAAAATAATTATGGGCACACCAGGCCTCAGAATCACGCGTCTTCAATTTTCACGGACTTGTAAAATTCCCATATATTAAAAAAAATCTACATGGAATTTCTCGGTCTTTACATTCTCCCCACCTTAGGGATTTATGTACTTGTAATCCACATCACAAACTAGGTAAACAAGTGGGTGTATTGAGCACGTATCTGAGCCTCCCGCTCCCATGTGCTCTCCTGGAGGTTCTCGTCCTACCAACGAATGCGCACCAGAGGTATTGACTGTCTACGAAGGACCCGCTTCTATCAATACTCAATCTCTACTAGAACCTCTGTAAAAGTCACCCCATCATCGAGGTCCAGATCTCTGTGGTCTATGATGTAAGAAGGGTCATGCATGTATCCCCTGATCTGGGATATGTGGAAGACGTCGTGCACCCGGTGCAACTGAGGTGGAAGAGCTAAGAAGTAAGCCACCTCGCCCACTCTACTAAGGACCTGAAAGGGTCCAATGAATCACAAATATAACTAGTCGCCTCATCCAAATCTCTGTAAACCTCATTGGGGTGAGACCCGTATAAAGAAGTGGTCGCCATCCTCAAACTCTAAAGGTCTTCGTCTCCTATTGGCATAAGACTTCTGTCTGCTCTGTGCAGTCTTCACCCACACCAGGATGATTTTCACTTTCTCTGTGGTAGCCCGTACCATCTCTGGTCCCACTAGTGCTGACTCCCTTGGGTCAGTCCAACACAAAGGTGATATGCAAGGTCACCTGTACAACGCCTCAAAAGGATCCATCCCAATGGTGGAGTGATAGCTTTTGTTGTATGAAAACTCCACAAAAGGTAAGTGATCCTCCCAGCTATGACCAAAGTTAAGGATAAAAGAACGCAACATGTCCTCGAGGGTATAAATGGTCCGCTCTGTTTGACCATCCATCTGAGGATGGAAGGAGGTGCTCAACTGAAGCTGCATCCCAAAAGCCTTCTGCAACCCCTTCCATAGTTGGGAAGTAAAACGTGAATCATGATCGGAGACAATTGTCGAGGGTACTCCATGTAGCCGCACGATCTTCTGCACATATAGGCGTCCCAAGCTCTCTACTGAACCCTGCTCTTTGATCGGTAGGAAGTGAGCCGACTTGGTGAGTAGGTCAATGATCACCCAAATAGAATCATGACCCCTGGATGGACGTGGAATTCCTATCATGAACACCATGTATATTCCATCCCACTTCCACTATGGGACCTCTAAAGGCTGAACCAAGCCTACTGGTACCTAATGCTCCTCCTTCACTTGTAGACAAGTGAGGCACTAAGAGACAAACTCTACTACTACTTTCTTTATTCCCAACCACCAGTGCTATCATCGAAGGTACTGATACATATTCACCACTCCTGGATGTACCGTTAGAGGGGAAATGTGGAACTCCCTAAATACATCCTCTTGAAGTGACACTGGTACCATGGTAAGTCCTCTGAAGAGAATGATGTGCTCCCCACCTTCATAAAATCCATCAGGTGCATGTCCTATGGATATCTGAGCACGTCGTGTCTCGCAGTCAGCGTCCCCATGTTGCGCCTCCCTGACTCGCTGAAGTAGTGGGGGGGGGGGGTGACTGTAAGAGACTAAAGAAAAGTTGATCCATCTCTATCTACAAAGGAAATATGCAAAGCGGCCAGTTGCTCTGTCGCCTCACAAAGAAGCTGTATTCCAGACCTCCTGCTGAGTGCATCTTCTACAACATTCCCCTTTCTAGGAGTATAGACTATCTCAAAGTCATAGTCCTAGAGGAACTCAAGCCAACAACGTTGTCTCAGGTTCAGGTCCTTCTGAGAGAAGATATACTTGAGACTCTTGTGATTATAGTAGACTATAAAACGTTCGCCCATCAGATAATGCCGCCACATATTCAAGGCAAAGACCACTGCCACTTAATCTAGGTCATGGGTAGCATAGTTTTCCTCCTACTATCTCATATGTCAAGAACCATAAGCGATCACTGCTCTCTTATTCATCAGGAAACATCCGACCTTGATCCCTAACGCGTCATAGTAAACTACATACCCTACACCCTCCTCTGGATGCCTCAAGATGGGGGCACTAGTCAGCCTCTGCCTCAGATCCTGAAAACTCAGCTGGAATCTATCCAACCACATGAAGGATTTCCCCTTCTTTGTTAAAACTGATAGAGGTGCTGGAACTCTAGAGAAATCTAGCACAAACCTCAGGTAGTATCCAGCCAAACCTAGAAAACTTTGTACCTTCGTCACACTCCTAGGTGGCTCCCAAGAAAGTACCGCCTCAATCTTCACTGGATCCACTACAACTCTAGCCTCTGATATGACATGTCTTAGAAAGTGAACCTCTCGGATCCAGAATTGGAACTTTGAGAGCTTACCATAAAGCTAGTGCTCTCGGAGTGTGTCCAGTACTACCTGCAAATGACAGGCTTGCTCCTCCTCTGTAGTCGAGTAGATCAGAATGTCGTCGATAAAGACTACTACAAAACGATCAAGGTATGACTGAAAGATCCTGTTCATGAGTCCCATGAACACTTATGGAGCGTTGGTAATTCCTAATGGCATAACCAATGTCACACCCCGACCTCAGACACCAGTTTATTTTATTTTATTTTTATTTTATTTTTACTCAGTCCCGCGTCATTTGGACGAGGTTTGGTTGGTTCTCAGGCCAGTACGCAGTCACCGCACTACTAGCAGTCACCACACTTTCGGTCTGAGTGGGTGCGCGGTCACCGCGCATTTGGTCTGATCATGCGTTCGGACCTTGTGAGTGCATGGTTGCCCACCTGTTTGAAAAAATAATAAAATTAAAAGAATAAATTAAATTAAAAACTTTTTTATAAAATGTTTAATAATAATAATAACAATAATTTATAATATTGTTATTATTATTGTTATTAGATTATTATTATAATTATTATATTGTTATTATTATATATTTACTTTACAGTTTTATTTATTTATTTTATATTATTTTTTTCCCTCTCTTTCCTCCCCTTTCTTCTCCTCTTTTTTTTTCCACACGTGATGCTCCCTGTCCCCCCGGTGTAGGCGCGCGCCCCCTGGTCTTCGCCAGGTCTCCTCCCTCCTTCTCCCATGTTGCATTGTGCCTTCGTCAACCCACCTTCACCTCTGTTGTATGCCACTATTGCAGCACCATAATTCCATCTCCCCCTCTCATGTAGCCTGTGCTCCTGATGCCCGTCGTCCACGCACAACACCCGCTCCACCCAGCAGTGCCTGCCCGACCTCTCCCTCCCCCGATTTTCCCTGTCGATGCACCTCTGACCTGCTGTAGCACCTCGTTCTAGCCACTCCCTTCTGCACAGTGCGGCGCCCCTGATGCCGACTCCCCTGTCCGGCTCATCCTCCCTGCTGCACGATGCCTTACACCGCCGCTCCTGCCTTCAGCCTGCATCACACCCAGCGCACGCCCAGCCGCTCTGGCACTCCGCCTCCTGCCTCCTGCACCACCCTTCAACTAGCCCTTGCGTCCAGAATCTCTCTTCTAGGCCTCCTGTTTCTTCTCCCCCACAGAGCCCAGCAGCTCCTCCTGCCTACTGCACCCCCACCCGGTTCTCCTTCTCCAGCAGCCAGCCCCGCCACCCTCATCTGCTCCTGCTCAGCGCGCGTAGCCAACAACCCTTGCGCAGGCCCCTGGATTCTTGTATGAGGTACCGACCAACTCGGATCCCCCGCACCCTATTCCTCCTCCTAGCAGCAGCAACCGACCACCACCGCGATCCAGCGGAAGCGCCGCCCTCCAGGCCTCCGTGCCGTCTCCCCCGACTTCTCGACAACCAGCAGACTTCTGCCTCCTGATCTGGCGCCCTCCTATTGGCCAGGGCCCCTTGTCGCATGCCTCACCTTGTGCTCCTCCTACCCTGCCCTGATCTAGTGCTCCACCACCCTCCTAGCTGCATTTACAGCCGTCGCGCCCTTGCACACCCCGTCCCTGCCTTGTCTGGCTGTTGCCGCCACACCCCACGCGAGCCTCTCGCCGGTGCACCCTCAGCTGGCCGGCGCGACTCCCTCCGGTGCGACCGCCCTGTGCCGGCATCACACCCCCCTATCCGCTCCACTATCTGACTCCCCTTCTGGTCACCGTAGACCTCCTTTTCTGTCCTCACCAGCCGTTGTCCGCCTCGGGCTACCCCGCACCCTTCGACCGTCGTCTCTGACTGTTGGGACCTCTTCTGAGCCATCACACAACTCCGACCAGTTCGTACCCTCCTGTCGTGTGCCTTTCGAACCATCGCATGCCCTATGACTGGTCGCAAACCCTTCCCATCGGCCACCTCACATCGCTGCTATCCGGCGGCCCTTGCCGTACCCCCTGGTCGGACCACATCCAGCTGCGTGCCTTCCGCTGTTCCGGCGCGACGCCCTCCGACGGTTTATTTCTTTTCGCAGCCCCCTGATGGGTATACCCTTTTATTTGATGATCTTTTTGATATTTTTATTTGATATATATATATATATATATATATTTACCCTGGTTTAATTATAATTTTTATTAATTAAATTTTATTTGGGTCGGTTTGACTTTCTAGGACCCGCACGGGGCGTTTTCGAGTGAGCGCTATCGACGCGCCTTGTTTCTGAGCTTGCGCCATCGTTGCGTCGTCTTGAGGTAGGTCCCCCACTGCACTTACCTTTAGATTTAGAATTTATTAATTTCTTGATGATTTATTAATTTTAATAAATTGTAAATAATACGATATAATTAATTTTTATATAATTATTTGGTGCAAAAAGAGCCGTTTATTTTATACCGAACAATTGAAACATTTTCTTGACGAGCAGACACCCAGTATTGAAAGAATGCCTATTTGGACTTTAAACATAATTCACAAAATTTCAAATGTACTTCTGGTTTTAATGATAAATGATTTCTTCTGAACAAGTGTTTTTGGTTTTCTCGAAAATGAGGTTTTGCTTTAAAATTAGTGAAGGCCCGTTTGGCACTTTAATAAAATAGATTATTTTGGAAAACCCATTCTGGGGTGATCATTGGTGTGCGTTGATTTCATGATCTATATGTAATGTTTGAGCATCATGACTGATTGATTTACATTGTGGACGCACCCCTTTTTATTGCTTGTGTTGACATGGGAACCTGGCATAGTGAGTGAATCTTATGAGAACGATTGCTGCACTAGTTTAGATTACACACTGGCTAGTGGCCCCATAGCAGGGGAATACTGAGTTATTGCTGCTATGGGGATTGGGCCCCTCGGTTAGGCCATGCAGGGCTATGCTGAGCGTTAGGGCGTTATGACGTCATCGAATTAGGGCATGCCTTTAGGATGAGTCAGATGTATAGTACGTTCTGGATTGTTCACGATCTCCTAGGTTAGACCCATGTTTCTATTAGTGTTTATTTGTATGTGGTGGACGGTTGATAGGACTAGTTTGGTTGCTGGCCCCTGTGTGCCACTTTTTCCATTTCCCTTGGCGTGTGTTGTGTGATATGTGTGGTTTTTCTTTTTGGATAATAACTAAAGTTTGGATTTCTAAATGGTTCGCAGAAAATGTTTTAAAAAGAAATAAAACTATTCCTTTCAGACATTAAAATTGTTTTTAAAATTAAAAAGGGCAATGGACTGATAATTGTTTTAAAAATGAAAGTGTGTGTGTGTGAAAACCAAAATTTTGTAATTTAGTTAAAACTTAGAATTGTTAGATTATTTATTTAGAGGTAGTGCATTGGGAATAGATATCGGGCTAGCCTACTAAGTTTTAATACTCATGCCTATAGTGTTTTCCTGTTTTTAGTTTTTTTTCCGGTTGGCTCGAGCTTGCTCGCAGTGGGTGAGAGTTGGTTGTGGTCTGGTGAGCGACTCTCGGAGTCATGAGGAGTTTTTGACCAAGACCAGGTTAGTGTGTTTTGTTGGCCGCTCTTTCTTTTCAGTTTCATTTATTTACTTTGTGTTTTATTTCTTTCCACTGCTCTATTTATTTTCATTGGGAGAAATCATTACCACTTTCTCCCTATTGATGCCCTGGTGCTTGTCGCCAGCCCGGGAGGATCGGCAACGCCTCTCGGGTCATGTCATGGACCGGCTCGTGTGACCAGTTCAGGGTTGACCCGGGTTAGTTCGTGACAACCAAGAACTCATAGTGGCCATATAAACATCTAAAGACCGTCTTCTGCATATCCTCATCTTGCATTCTAAGCTGGTGATAGCTTCATCTGAGGTCTATCTTCAAGAACCACAGTGCTCCCTTCACCTAATGAAAGAGGTCATCAATCCTCGGAAGTGGGTACATGTTCTTCATGATCACTTGGTTCAGGCGCCGATATTCGACACAAAGTCTCAAGCTCCCATCTGCCTTCTTGGCGAACAGAATCAGGGCTTCCCAAGGGGAATCACTTTTCCAGATGAACCCTTTCCCATGTAATTCCTCCTACTATACCTGTAGCTCACAGAGCTCTGCGGGAGCCATCCGATATGCTGGTGTAGATATCAGTGTCATCCCAGGGTACAAGTCAATGTAAAATTTCACCTCTCTGCAAGGAGGTAGACCCAAAATATCATCAGGGAATACATCCGCATATAGGTCCACCACTACAAGATAACTCAAACTCTCCCCATCAAATGCTCTGAGGGTATGTCTATCCAACTGATGAGTGATCGGCTTCACTCTCCTCTGGGTAAGTCCATCCTATGCTGCAAAGGATCCCTTCTCACCGGTGAAGGTAAACCTGGTCCCATCCGTACATATGCACCACAATTTGTGCCTAATATAGTCAATATGAGCGTGGACTTTAGATAACCAGTCCTTACCCAAGATGACATCGTAAGGCCTCGACGCCGCTACTAGGAGATCCCAACAAAAGTTCTCACCTTCTAGAGTAAGCTCGCACTACCATCACCAGTGCGTAATTGTCCAATATTCTCCCATAGGAGTCTCTAGCCGTAAGGATCAAGACAAAAACTCTATCGGAATCTCTGAGCTCCGAACGAGGGCAGTGGCAATAAAAGAATGACTGGAACCTGTCTCTATAAGTACTGTAGCTATGGTGGAGTAGACATAGATCATACCTCGTATCATCTCCAGAGTGCCATGGTCATAATCCTTAGTTGTCTGGAGCTAAGATCGCCCCTGTCCTCCTACTCCCTATGGTTGGGGTGGACCACCTAGTGGTGGTGGCGATAAAATCTCGAATCGTCACCCAATTCCAGCTGCATGACCAGCTCCTCTGCCATGTCCTCCTACTCCCTGCGGAACACCTCGATCGAACCTCTATCTCTACCTGGGTGGTCCCTCAACCATATTCTGATCATCTGTACAGTGGGTCAGAGAGTTACGAGCCATGTGACCCTGCCCGCCACATGCGTAACACTGCCCGCTCCCCACATGACTGGCTCTTTCTCATGAGCCCCACACAACTAACCCTAAATCATGTGGTCGTCCACCTGTAAGCCTAGTCCTCTTGGACCTCTGTGTCATCTGTCTGCTGCCAGCTATAGAAGAATCTACTACATGATGAATATTAGTGGGTCTCACTACTGGAGACTTCTCAGAAAAGAAAATCTCCACTAAGAGGGCTCTCTCTAACACCCCCGCCTGCATCGAGATGCTGAGTGAGATCATCGAAGCCCTGATCTCCCACTTGAGTCCCTGATCGAAGGTCTGGGCCCTGAAGAATGGGTCCCACACCATATCAGTGGAGTAGCATGAGAGGTCAGTGGATCTTGCTGAGTACTGAGCCACATTCATGCTTCCCTACTGCAGATGAAGTAGCTCCTCTGTGCGCACTACATGAAGTGTCGCTGGAACAAAATCTTCTCGAAAAAGGATCTCGGAGTCTTTTAAGAGAAGCGTCGCCGTGTCGTGAACCTAGAGCATCAATTTCCACCATCTGCCTGTTGCTTCTTGTAGAAGGTTGGTGGTAAGGATCACCAAGAGATTGGCTGGTGTCCTTACCAGTAGAAAGACTCTCACTACATTCTCCAACCAATCCTCAACTGCCTGCGGGGTCGTCTCTCCCCTGAACCTGGGTGGCCTCTAGCACTGGAACTCATGAAACGTGCTCAAGCGGTGTGCACCCTCTGCTACTGGGGCTGGTGGCATCTATGAACTAATGGGTAATGGTATCGTTGGTGCCTCCGCTGGTACCTCTACTGGAAGAGGTCCCTCCATCGACACCTCATCGCTTGGTGGGCTATCAGTGCATACTACTCTTGAAACCATAGCTGTCTGTTTGCGTAGAGGCATCTTGAAAAGAAACAGTTGTGCCACAGTTAATAAGTAATACCTGGTGAGCTAACTCAAGAGATCACAAAGATAATTCTAGAAAACACAGACACAATTAGTGTTTTCGTGCACAGATTCAGAAATCAGAAGTCAGGGTCCTGGTGTATGGATACATTGGCCGCCGCACCAACACTTGATTCCCTAAAATGATAACCACACTCACTATACTTAACACTATTGCTTCTTAAAAAAAATTATAGTCCTATGTTCTACAGTAGAACCGACTCCTCTGATACCAATTTGTCAGGACCCATCCCCTGGGGCCCGTGCTGTGACTACCCCAAGCCCGCCTTCCACAAGCTAGGGGATGGTGACTAGCATCGAAGGCGTATTCCCTAAAAATGAGAAGGAATTTCCTTTATAACTTATAAGTACACGCAAACAAGCACACAACAAGATACAAACTCAAGTAAATTGAATAGTAAATAGAGTGAGTGCAGTAAGAAAAAGGGGCCAGAATACAAGCCCAACTGGAAAGGTATAAATACAACTAGAAAGTACAAGAAACTAAAAGTACAAGTAAAATGGAACAACTCCTGTGAACACTGGCCAAGGATCCTACCTAAAGGGTAGGTACAACTCTCGATCGGTCGTCTCTACAGTACGACTCGTCTAAGGTCCACCTCCGAGCTACCTCCAGTCCTGGTACTCATGTCCTCAGTCAGTGCTGTCCTTCATCTGCACCAAACACAACAAAGTGGGGGCATAAACCGTGATGGAGTGAGTATAATGATACTCAGTAAGGACCCTGAGACCCTCAAGGTCTCACAAAATCCACAAAGGATAAACCACAAAGTAAGTAAACCAGTTGACAACCCAAATTAGGTATATGCCCATACATATACCTAAGTTATCAAGTATACCCATCTTAATCATGAGGAAACATAGGGTCCAACATAAAATCCAAATTCTCAACTGTTCCACAAAAGAATGAAAACAACAAAGGTAAGTACCACACAGGTACGCCACATAAAAGAATGCCACCAAGGTATTACCACAAAGGAAAGTACCACACTAGTACGAACTCAAATCACACCATGTATAACTTAAGTACAATAGTAAAGATGATTAGATGTAACTAATAATTAATCATACTCTATTAAGAGGTAGACCCACACAGGATTTCTCGGTGCTAACCCACAAAAGATCGCTTGGTGCTGACCCACAGAGGATCACTAGGTGATGAACCACACAAGATCGCTCGGTGCTAAACCATATAGGATCGCTAGGCGCTAACCCACACAGGATCACTCCATACTGACCCACACAGGATCACTAGGTGTTGACCCACATAGGATCTCTCGGTGCTGACCCACACAGGATCCCTCTTCATTTTTCACGTCACAACCAGCTTCAGGGTTCCCTCACAACGCTCGCTTGTCTCCGGGAGGGTCCCCTCCACAAGCCTCTGGATGATACTCCAACTTCCACGAAGTCCCACAAAGTAGTATCACAAAGGGCTGAAACATCATAGGAGTCTCAATGTAATAGACGATGTGTCAATCGAACGCCCGGTCTGTGAGTTATTAGCCTTTTAGTCCCGAGGGCCCAGTTGGATTCGTGCTCGATCCAACCCGACCATTTCCCAAAATTATCCAAAACTCTAGTAGGGTATACCAAAGAGACCGTCTCACTCCAAGGTTTACAGCACCATTGACGATTCGTCAAACGGACGTTCGGTGCCAAATCTATGGCCGTTAGAGTGAAAAGCTCATAGTTGGTCTATGTCCGGTCCGACCCAGCTTGGGCCGACCCAACCCGGTTTGGGTCGACCCGGCCTGCTGGGTCCGGACCGGCCCAATCTGGGTCTGGCCCGGACCACGCTGGGTCTGGCCCGGCCCGTTGGGCGGTCCGACAGGTCGTGAGGGCCGCAAAAGACTACTGAGACCATGGGGGCCATGGGTGGCAGTGAGGCCGCAGAATGACGTAGAGGGTCGCGAGGCCGTGGGGCGGTGCGGCGAGCCCGTGGGTGCAGCGGGGTGGTGCAAGGCCGTGGGTGCCGTAATGAAGTGGAGGATACGGGGGCCGTGGGACGGCGTGAGGCCACGGACGGTAGAGGCTATGGGTCAGCGGTGCCACTAGGTGGCAGAGGCCACGAGAGGCAGTGGCCACGGACGGCGGAGGCCGCAGGGCGGCAGAGCACCACAGGGCGGCGTGGTGTCATGCCTTCGTCGGCAGCCGGCTTGACCGACCGCACTTCGTTCGGCACCTTCGTCGTGGTTCTCGAGTTCCACCGGTGCCAACCATCGACACTGGTCGCCATCACCATCGCGAAGAACACACAAGAGAACCAAGATTTGTGGAGAGGACATACCATGTTTGTTTGGCCCGCACTCTCTGTATTAGGGCGGTACCAAGTGACTATAATTTCTTCCTTGATTCACGAAGATTTTTCAAGAATGGGAAGGAGACAAATTCAACATCCACCCTACCTAGATGATTCAGTTAAAGATTGTCCGCTGTTAAGATAGTTTGGCATTTTTCGATCCTACAACAAGTATCTTTCAACAATGTCGGTGATGAGAGGAAAAGATGAAGTCGGTGACGATGATGTTTCCTCGATCGTTGGTTCGTTCATCGTTGGAGATCCTTCGACAGAGTTTGGATAAAGGTTCATCGAAGGAGAAGAGTTCTTCATTGGCATTCTTCGTTGGAGGATTTGTTCCTCCTAGTTCTCCCAAGCTCCCACCTTTGCCAATGATTAATTTCCCCAACCCACCAAAAAGAAAATGTAGCCAATATAATAAAATAAGTTGTTAAATTTCAAATTGGCACAAAATAGGTTAGCTTAATTAATTAGAGGAGAGTTGGATTAATTAGTTAAAGGGGAGAGTTAGCATAATTAAAGTAGGGAGTTGAGAGGTTTTTTCTTCATATGGAGGGGAGTGCAAGGGGGTTTTTGACTTGGGTGGTCCCCACCACCATAACCTCTCATGGGAGGTTTAGTTCACGTGGTCCCCACCTGTGAAAAATATACATGGGAATTTCAAAATAAAATAAAAATAAAATGTTACACCATTTTATTTTATTAAATTTTCTCATGAAAAAGTGAAAAACTAACTTCTACCCTCGACCTACTGCGGTCGAGGTGAAGGTCACCTTAAGCGAATACCAATGCTACGAGTTCAACGGTGCCCTCAAATTTCAATTCCGAGCACTGGTTCAAAAGTAAAAAAAAAACCCCACTAGTGTGTTTACTAAACGTACCTGAAAAAAGTTTAGAAAATCATTCCGGGCACATCGGGCCTCAGAATCACATGCCGTCAATTTTCGCACTCATAAAATTCCCATATATTAAAAAAATTACATGTAATTTATGGGTCTTTAAAAATGAAACTTAAAATATGGATTAAACATATAAGAAATAATTGAAAATAAAAATAATTTTGTAAAAAATGTTGATGATTAATAATTTATAAGCTTTCAAAACCACCAACTTGAAACTTAAAAATGTTTCAAGTTCCATGGATTTGAAAGCCTATAAAATACAAACTATAAAACCAATATAATTGAAAATTAAAACATAGATTAAACATATAATAAATAGTTAATAATTAATTATTTAATTACTAATATAATTATAAATTAGTTAATAATTAATATAATTATTAATTATTAATTATTAATTTATAAAATACAATAAATAATTAGTTAATAAGTAATATAATTATATAATAATTAATTAGTTTATAATAATATAATTATTATTTGTAATTATTCATTATAATTATAAATTATTGATTATTAATTATGAATTTTATAATAATTAATTAGTTAATTAGTTATATAATTATTAATTAAAATTATTAATTATTTATTATATAATAATTAATTAGTTAATTTGTAATATAATTAATAATTATAAAATAAATAAATAATTAATTAGTAACATAATTATTAATTATAATTATTCATTATAATTATTCATTATAATTATTAGTTATTAGTTATTAATTATTAATTATTTAATAATTAATTAGTTAATTATTTATGTAATTATTAATTATATAATAATTAATTATTTAAGTAGTAATATCATTATTAATTATAATTAGTAAAATGATTATTAATTAAAATTAGTAATTATTAATTAGTTAATAATTAATTAGTTTATTAGTAATTTAATTATTAATTATAATTGTTAGTTATAATTATTAATTACTAATATACAATAATTAATTAGTTAATTAGTAATTTATTTATTAATTATAAAATAATTAATTATAAAATAATTATTAATTATAATTATTAATTATTAATTATATAATAATTATTTCATTAATTAGTAATATAATTATTAATTATATTTAGTAATATAATTACCAATTATAATTAGTAATTTTTAATTATATAATAATTAATTATTTAATTTCCAATATAAGTATTAATTATTTAAAATTAATTGTATAATAATTAATTAGTTAATTATTAATATAATTATTAATTATAATTATTACATATTAATTATATAATAATTAATTAGTTAATTAGTAATATAATTATTAATTATATAATTAATAATTATAATATTAATTAAAAATGTATTACTAATTAACTAATTAATTATTATATAAATAATAATTATATTACTAATTAACTAATTAATTATTATATAATTAATTATTAATAATTAATAACCAATAATTGTCATGAATAATTATAATTATATATTATATTACTAATTTACTAATTAACTAATGAATTATTATATAATTAATAATTATATTACTAACTAAATACTTAATTATTTTATAATTAATAATTATATTACAAATTAACTAATTAATTGTTATATAATTAATAATTATATTACTAATTAATTATTTTATAAATAATAATTATATTACTAATTAATTAATATAAAATTAATAATTATATTACTAATTAAATAATTAAATATTAAGTATTTTTTATATGTTTAATCCATGTTTTTATTTTCATTTATACTGGTCTTATAGTTTTTATTTTATAGGTTTTTAAATCCACACACTTTAAACGTTTTTAAGTTTCATGTTGGAGGTTTTGAAAGCTTATAAATTATTTTTCATCAATATTTTTTCGAAATCTATTTTATTTTCAACTATTTATTATATGTTTAAGCCATGTTTTATGTTTCATTCATATTGTCCGAATAGTTTTTATTTTATAGTCTTTCAAAGACACGAACTTGGAATATTTTTAAGTTTCAATTTGGTAGTTTTGAAAGCTTATAAATTATTATTCATCAACATTTTTTATGAAATTATTTTTATTTTCAACTATTTCTTATATGTTTAATCCGCGTTTTAAGTTTAATTTATATTGGTCTTATATTCTGTATTTTATAGTCTTTCAAAGACACGTACTTGAAATAGAATCCCATATCGGAAATGCAGAATGTTCTGTGCAGAAAAGGGAGAATCTGAATCCCACATCGGAAATGCTGAATGATATCCAGGGAAAACCCTCTAAAAAAAGAGAGCCCTAGGTGAGGGTCTCTGTCCGAATCCAGACTGCTGTAATGGAAGTACTGCGGGATATTAAATAGAAGATAAATTCTACTGAAACTTTTTATTATATATATATATATATATTAACAAAAAATAAAATAAAAATAAAAATATTAAAAATGAATAAAAATAAAAATTTCTCTAGGATGCGTGAACCCCGTTCATGCTTCCTGGTGAAGGGAGATGCATGAACAAGGTTCACACATCTTTTATCATGACTGTGCAGGATGCGTGCACCCTGTTCACATATCTCTCGATGCCAAAGATGCGTGAACGTAGTTGACGCATCTTGAGACCCATTTTTAGAAATATTAGTAACCCTAACCCTTTTTTATAAATAAAATTAAAAAACCCCATTTATAAAAAAACCCACTTTTTCTTAGGTTTTATTGGAAGTCATCTCCAGCGGGAGCTCGCCATGACTTTCAGTTCAGGTGGTGGCAGTTTGTATGGCGATTCCCCGAACAGTGGAGGTGGTGACATCAGTTCTTCGATGAAAAAGCACCAATCACGACCTTTAGGCATTAAGGGTTTTAAAATGGAATACCTCAACTTCGAAATCGACAAAAACAACTTTTGGTGATGGTTTCTCCCTATCTTATCGGCGACGACTCAAGATTCAGTCAACTTCTTCAACGACACACCTTAGATTGAAGGAGGTCTGTGGTTGGGTTGCTTTTGATCTGGTGAGTAGTGTGAGCTTGACCTTAGGGTTGAATCTCTTGTTCAAGTTTGTTTGCAGATCGATGGTGGGTGGAGTTAGGTCGATGGTGGAATAGGTAATAATGAGTCATGGGTTCCAACAGATTGGAGAAAGAAGATGATGAGAGAAAGAGAACTCTGAGTCATCATTGGGTACTCTCCCAATAGTGGGTTGCATGGGAATAGTGACTGAAGATTACAGCGACGATGAGTTTCTCAAGAACGGTGACTTGTGAAAGAGGAGGCGGTGAGTAGAGGGAGAAGATTAATAGAGGGAGGTAATCACCATTGGGTTATTCCCAATATTTATTAAGAGTTTTTTAATAAGGGAGGGCGGTGTTGATTGATTTTTTTGGAAAAGGAACAGAGCCACCATTGGCACTTCCAATAGTAGGTGGTTTTAGGAGTTTTCAAAATTGGGTGCAATGCTAGCGATTGGTGAAATGAGGAAATTTACAAATGTGGGAGTCACCTTTACTATGCCAATGGTGAGTCACCTACCTGGCGATGACTAAATTATTATTCTACAAACTTAAAAGAAATCAATTAACAAATAAAAATAAAATTTAAAAAATCAATAATTTAAAGAAACTAAAGATTGAAAACTAAAAATTAAAAAATAAACTTAAATAAAAATCTGTCTAAAATTATAAAGTAGAGAAATTAAATAAATTGATACTAGATTTATAAATTTAAATAAAAAATTAAATTTAAATAATTAAAGTAATTATTTAGATTACACTAAATATTAAAATTGATTTATTAAAGTTCAATTAAATTAAATTAACAAAAAATATTAAAAATTAAATTAAATTTTGATCAAATAAAATTAAGTTCTAATTAACACATTATTGATAGAATTAATAAAAATTAAAATTAAAATAGAAACAAATAGAATTTACATTTTACAATATAAATATAAACCGATAAAAGAAATAATTAATAATTTTAATGTAATAATACGACATTCATCATAAAAATGAAAGATTAATAATTTTACCAATAAAAACAAAAGTGTTAAATTAAATGAAAATTAACATACATTTTAATTAACTAGATTAATAAATACTCAACACAAAGATATGAAAAAAATACATTTTAGGGTCACATCATTTACTGATAATGTCTCTCGCATAGGTAATGAATGTGCGACCTTCGTCAAATAATAAACAAAAACCCACAATTTATCGTTTCCATGAGGTGATTTGGGTAAACCAATCATGAAATCGATCAAAACATCATCCCATTTCCACTAAGGAATGGACAATGGAAATAAAATCCATGCCAAATGCTAATGTTCTGCCTTCACTTACTAACAGGTGGAACATGAAGTGATAAATATAAAAATATATTGTTTCATACCAAGACACCAATATTGGCTTCGTAGATATCGATACATCTTGGTTAACTATCCATGCTAAGGTATGGAATTCCTACATTAGATCTTATATGATATCTACTGGAACCCATACACACTAATGGAATAATATATTATCATTCCCATCCATGGTCCAACTAGAAGATATATCATCATATGATATTCTTTCCCTTAGGATGATGCCTTTAGGATTAGATAGTTTCCACATTATTACCAATTCCAAAAGAGTAGAGTTCACCACTAAGGTTGTGAGGAGAGTCTGTATACAGTCCTCCCGAACCTCAATGTGCATCTTTGATAATAAGGCCATAAGCTTCCATTCACCACTGTACTCTTAAACTGCCTATGTCTGAGTCTTCCAACTTAGAACATTGTCTACAACATTTCCTTTCCCAGGTGTATAAGCATGCTCGAAATGAAACAAATTTAGGTACTCAAACCACCTATGATTATTGATATTTATATCCCACTATGTAAAGATGTACTTGATAATTTTGTCATAAGTGAACACCACTAAATTCCCTCCAAGTATATAGTTTCTCCAACAACATAGAGCATGAAATACAACAGCTTGCTTGAGGTCATGCATTGGGTAATTCTGCTCATGTGGCCTCAACTGAATAGATTTGTATGCAATAAATCACTTATCCAACATTAGAACATCTCAAATACATACACCTAACGCACCATATTAGACTGTATATATATTACATGGCTCCTACAGAATCAGTATCAGCTCTGAGGTCAAACAAATCTGTAACTATTGAAATGTTTCTACACAAGATTCTGACCATAAAAATTTCACACATTTATTTTTAAAGCCTGTATTCGTCACTGCAATATGTGATAAATCTTGGATAAAGAATCTTTAATACCCATCTATCCCTAAGAAACTTCATATTTCAAAGAAATTATTGGGATGATCCTAGGAAAACACAACTCTCACTTTATCTAGGTCTACTAAAACTTCTAACTCTGAGATAATATGACACCTAAAGTGGAATTTGTTGATCCAAAAGTGGTATTTACTAATCTTAGTATAGAGATAATTCTCTCATAGTGTATTCAGCATGATCTCAAGATATTTGGCATGGTTATGTACAGAGCGTGAATACACTAAGATATCTTCAATAAGGACTACCATGAATGAATCCAAATATAAGTGGGAAAACTAATTCATAAGAGCCATAAAAACTACTGGTGTGTTTGTGAGTGTGAACGACATAACCAGGTACTCGTAAAGAACATACCAACTCCTGAAATTTGTGTCAGGTATGTATGATGACCTGACATGAACTTGATGACATCCCAACCTCAAATATATCTTTGAGAACACTCTATCTCATCATAGTTTATCAAAGATCTCGACTATTTGAGGAAATATATATTTATTCTTCACCACGAGCTGGTTCGATCGATGATAATATACAAAAATACTGAGGGTATCATTCACCTTATTGAAGGAAATGACTTATGTACCCCAAGGAGAAGTTTTGGGGTGTATAAATCCTTTAGCCTTCAGATCCTCTAACTGCTTCGTAAGATCTATAATCCCCATAGGTACCATCCTATAAGGAGGAATGCTCATTAGTGCCACTCTTGGAACAAGATAAATGGTAAATTATACCTACTACACTATAGGTAGACCATAAATTTTTAAGAAATAAATACCTAAAAATATCCACTATAGGAGGAAAAATAATGGGCCATAACCCCTGATCATCTAAGAAAATACTAGTAAAATGAGCTGTCACACTACCCAACCTCTGCTACTCGAGTCCTGATTGTGTAACTTGAACATCCCATTCTCCCTTATGTATGTTCCTATCACCCTATGGTGGTGTAAAAGTCACCCTCCAATGGTAGCAGTCTATTTGAGCTCGATAGGGAACTAACCAGTCCATCCCAATTATTACTTCAAATCCCATCATGTCAAGGATGAAAATATTCCACATGAAAAGGTAACTTCCTATATCAAGGGGGAAATCCTTACAATTGTGAGAAACTTATGATAATACACCTAATGATGTATTAAGCAGCATAACACCATAGAAGTGATCTATCTTGAGGCCCATGCACTCCATGATTACCTCATATATAAATGAGTGATATGCACCTGTGTAAAATAAAGAAGACACTAAAGTGGAGGCTAGTAGAATAGTGCCTCATATAGTAGAAGGTTTAATTCTCTGCTCCTCTGGCATAGCCAAGAATATATCTAACTATTCTATATCATGGCCCCAATTCACTACTTAATTGTACTGAGTATACCTGCTCTACTGGTACTGAGAATCATGTGTCTAAATACATCTTCCTTGACCACCACCTCAGCCTAATTGGATGGTGGTATTCTAGATGCCTTACTATCATATACTACTGGGCCCACTTCTGAACATCAAGTAGGTGTAGATCCACAATCTCTAGGAGCTGATGGAAAGGTCCTATAAGCACTGGATATTCCCCACCATGTTGCAACCTCTCCATTCCACTATATCTTATAAACATTGAGGTTTAGTATGTACCAACTTTCCGCACTAGTGGCATATCAAGAAAAATATTTTCATGAGGAGCATGAATGATGATACCCCTCTGAGAAACCTCAAAACGATTCTTGGGACTGCTAGAATAACCACTTATAGCTTTAGGTTCCGAAATTCCATGACCCGCACCACCATCTTCCCAAAATTTCACTCTTTAATAAGGGTTTGGTTGATGATTTTAGAAATAGTGTTCAACCTAAAAAAATTGACCTAAAATCGGATTACATATACCATCCCATCCTAAAATCACATGGTGGTTATAAGATCATCATCTGATAAGGTAGGGGAAAACTGATGTAGCTCAATAAAATGAGCAGAGTATAATATATGAGACATACCTCCCTACTACAGGTTTATGAATTCCCTAGCACTATCACCCCTTAGAGTTTAGGGAAAGAAATAATCCTAGAATATAGTCTGTAAATCTACCCAAACCATATCTATATACCGATATACCCAGTTAATAAAATCCCACCACCTCTTGGAAGAATCACACAACATATATACAACAAGTTTGACCATCTGCTCTGAAGGTGTCTCCAGATTCTCAAATATAGAGAGAATAACTTCGATCCAATAATTAGAAGCATGTGGTACACCATACCCCCCAAAAGGTGGGAGGATAATGCTACTAGAATTCTGGATTCAACTCTTCCATACTCAGGGAAGGTCGAACAACACCTTTCATACTCTGCAAAATATGTAGAAATCCCTCTTAGAACTGGGTATCAGTGCCCATATTAATAATTGGAAGAGGCTCCATAGGTGGAACTACAGGAGGGATCAGTATTTATAATAACCCCGACTCCAGTACCCTAGACCTGGTTCTATTATTTATTAGGTTATCATAATATACAAGATATCAAATCCCAAAGAACAAAATAGTTTAGTAGTATTGAAAAAATAGATACATATTTGAAATTCAAATTACATTTTAAATATAAAATAAAATAATTATTTTATTTGAAAACACCATTATTATCCTAGATTAACCATGCATATCAGTCATAATAGACTTATTGGAATCCTGGGAAAAAATAAAACATAAGGGGTGAGATCAAATGTTCCATAAGGTTAAAGTATAGTGGAAGCTAACACGAATTAATAACGAATAATAAATATGGAAATATTAAAATATGACTGAATAATTCCATATAAATAATAAACTAAGATAAAAACCTAACCATGAATTTTTTAACTAACATGGAATAATAATAATAACAATAATAATAATGGAATTCATAATGTTGGAAGCTTGCTCTATCAAGATGTATCCTTTAGATAGTCACTATCAAGATCTATCCTCAAGATAGTTTAAGTCTGTGGGTATAATCCCATCTGATTTCTGTCAACATCTATCCTCATACATGGAAATAAACACGAAGGTTTTATCGCCAATGGAAATTGTCTTTAAAGACTATCGATGCATTGAGGAGATTTTCTATATATGGTTCCCACCCATTCTTTCATGTCTAATGCATTCCTTACATGCATAAATAATACAACTAAACCAATATGTCTTTTTAAAAATCAATAACTTGTCATATATTGTATCAATACTTCCCCAGATAAACTGACCATAAACCATTTACTAAAGTATGGAAGATGGAATCATAAGAGATAAACCTCAATGAAGTACAATATTCAACAAAGTATGTTAACATATATGAAAATAATTTAAATGATATTGATAAAAATATATTTAGGGAAAACTCTTATTAAACCCATATGAAAAACACTTTCATATAAAAATAACATTTTCTTTTAAGTACCCATTTTCAATACAAAAAAAACTTTTCTTTGAAAAACCATTTTCAATAACAAAATACCCAAAAATATAAATATGATTTTTTATTTAAGAAAACATTAAATCTTGAAAATGTAAGATTAAAATAAAATAATGGCCATAGTGGCAGAAAAGTCATTGTCATCGTATACGTTAAGAATAGAACATTCCTTTTTTCATTTGTCAAAACATTCCGTATAAAGCGCGTAAAAAGATTCATTTTTGAAAAATTTTAATGAAATTAAAAATATACAAAAAATTTCCTTTATAATAAATTTATATAAATAAATATATAAAATAATATCAAGAACATTAACATGGAGAAAAATATTTTATAATTAAATCTTTAAACATTCAAGGTGTCCCATACCACTTTAAACATTTAAATCATAAGCCCCATAACATAATAACATTTAAGAAAAAATTAAAAATTTTATTATAAATTAATTAATGACGTGATAATTCAATGTTTATGCATATATACCTCATAAAATAAGGTAGGTGTATAACAGGAAACTATGTCTCAATGAAGGGAGATTGATATGAAGTCCCATACCTTATGCTTCCTTTAGTAGAACAAGATTCATATTATGGTATTATGGTTTTAATAATGTTATTAACTTATATAAAACATATTAATATTTATGATACTATATATGATCTTTTTATATTTTTTTATCACCCATTTGTTGATTATATTTTGTTATTACCCTTGTTTTGGGTGTTAACTTCTTCATTTTCCTATGCATGTTTTATCATGAATGTATCAGTTATTTTGCATATTAAATAGATAAAACATATCTAGAATGATATTAGTGGTATAAATATAATATTTAATCATTAAATATATTTTAGATCCATTATTTTATTTTGGATATGAAAAATGAATTGAATCACATCATGGAGACGGTCGGTCGTACGTACGCACGAGCGACGATATCATTCAATTAAAAAGTGAAATAATTAGGAAGTTCATGGTATATAAATTTATCCATAATCAATATCATGTCATATTTATTATATATATCCATTATATCCATCATTATATCCCTCCAAGTATGGTGGGGATGAGAAACATATTACACCACGGTGTGGAGACGGTAAGCCGTACGTACGCACACATGATGCCTTCATCTTTCATAAGATGGATAAAAGGTGGAATATGGTTTTACCATAATAATAATAACATCTTAGCATATATATGATACTGTATTTATTACTTTATCATAGAAACAACACATAAATAGAAAGTATAAGAAGAAATTAACTTGAATGAGTTAGTAAAAATGATTACATCATCTTCGACAGATTTCCTTTAGATATATTCTTAATATTTCTAGGGTGGGTGTTTTTTAAGGGATAAAACCTCTAGAAATTGTATAAGGATGTTGGGAAAAGAAATTTTAATAGTTTGTTCAAACTATATGGCTCAAATTGGTGTGAGGGAGTGAAGGAGGATACGACCTTTTATTATTTAGGTGAGGGGCACTTTCATAAATCCTCAAAATATTAAAATATAATAAGGATATTCTGGAGAAAAAGACTTAAAAATGGCCTATAAATGAATAGGGGAATAAATTATCAACCACATATTATCCTATTTGTGATTATTTAATATTAATGTGATTTTTGAATAATTTAATAATATATTAATTCAATATAATATCATTATTGTCAAATTTGATACTATTCATTTAATTTGACATAAAATACATCACAAAAAAGTGGTAATTAGAATATAATTATTTAAAACATACCTAATATATCCTATAGATATATAAAATTCATTATACACATTAACTCATCCTGAATATACTAGAACTAATACTTTTAAAAGTAATTACTTTATTTTTCTGTTAATTAAATAAATTTTGTTTTAGCATTGAAGAAGCATTTAGAGTAGTTATATAATTACTAAAATTTTAGAATAAATATATATAATGAATTTAATTTCACTAAGATCAAAATATATATTTAGTTTCTTTCATATATTTATTTCTTTCCTATATAGACACATAAAAGATATTAAATACAAAGAGTGTGACATTTTTTTTAAATATCTCTGATTTAAATAATATATAAGTTATTTTCATGGAAAAGTGTTCATTAAACAACTCCAATTCGATATTAAGGTGATAAGGTTTGACTATTATTCATCCAAAAAAAATTTAGACAATTTTAGGGAACATTCTTACCCTTATCTTTTGGTTTTAACAATTATTTAAACCCTTTAACTCTTATCATGATAACTTTATTTTTTACTCTTTAAGGGTTAATATAGTTACTATAAAATTCCAAAAAAACCATAAATGACTAATGGATGAAATTTTAAACCTTATAAAGATCATTTGGATGAATTTTATATTTTTATGAATTTTTGATCATTTAATAAAATATTATATATTTTAAAATATCATTAATGTCAATTTTGAAACTATTCATTACTTGACTTTTTAAAAATATCATAAAAATGTGATATATTAAAAAATATCCTTTAAATAATCAATAAAATGTAAAATACATCTATAAAATTCTTGTATGTCATTAATTATATTAAATTATATTTATTTTAATATTTTTAATTACATTTACTTGATATGTCCATTAATTAAACAATCACCACATCATCATTGTGCATGAATTTAATTTAATTATGTATTCCCTAAAAATTAAAAATAAATTATCATGTTGAAGATAAGTATTTTATATTTAACAATAATATTTATATTTAAACATATCCCCTATATAACCATGTACTAAAAATATTTCACTTGTTAAAAACAAAAGTATGAGAAAATTCACTTTTTTTGAATAAAATAATATAAATGGATTAAAGTCATCTAAATGGATCCAAGAGCTCATAAAATTTACCCAAGAATGATTTTTATCAAATATAACTCATCCAATAAAATTAGTACAACTTTCAGGGTAATGTTCTAGTATTTATAATATCATTTTTACCCTTAATTACCCGATTTAGTCTTAACCGTGGTAGTAAAAATTATCAAAGTTTACTATTCATATTTTGTACAAAAATAAAAGAAACCTAATTAATAAATTTTTACTTTATGATTCTAATTATGGAATCCATTTTTCAAAATTTAAAATATGTAAATGGCTAAAATTAATTAAAAATTAATCCCATTAACGGAATAAGAAAACATGTTTTTAAAGTGAAAACGTTCAGAAGGTTGAAATGTTTTTATATTGAAATTTAATATGAAAGTAATTAAAATGACCTAAATTGGATTAAATGATAAAAATATTATATAAATATACTTTAAAACCAATTAAAAATATAATTTATCACTATTATATATTTTTAAGAAAATATGTTTTCAATTAAAATGAAATATTATTTTTCACTATTCATAAAAACATGAAACTTGCCTAAAAAATACAAAAAATTAAACCAAAGTAAATTTTGATATTACTATAGTGACCCTCACTTTTCATACATTAACATTACAACACTTTTTTGGAATATTTATAATATTATACAAACAGACTCCCAAAGACTGTATTATCTAAGTGCCTTTCGAAATATGGAAACTTAAACTCCAGTACATGAGAGAGATACATTATCTCTCAATAGGTTATCCAAGACTAGAACCCCTATTATAAATTTTATACAATAAATATATCTTTATATCCTGGGGAAGGAAACATAAAAAGTGGTGAGATCATATACTCAGTAAGGATAAACAATGGAGACATATAAGCATAAAAATGAGCATAGGGTTATGAGAACATGATCATGAAAATAGAATATAATACCCTACATATCAAAGATAATATACATGAATCATGGAATAAAACTTGGCAGTTCATAATATGTGAATCATAAGGAAATAAAGAATATAATCCATGAAATAATAATATAGGAATAATACATTGAATTGTAGAAGACACATAAGCATACATAATTATTTTCATAGTAGTCAAGGCATTGCTTCCAAGACTATCTTAGTGGAAAAAGTCCTTTACTGAACTTGGTTAAAACCCCCTTCCATCCTTGTATTAAGGAACTGAGTTCACTCATCATTCCAACCCTATAATACTGAACTGTGTTCATTTCTCATTCTAGACATGTCTATCTCATGAGATATAAATCTATACCCAATACATTGTAAAGAGATATATGTCCCACCCATCTCCTAATTAAATCATTCATACATGTGACACAAAATCATAAACAATCATATCATAACCCATGAAATTAAATGGGTATCATAAATATGTAATGATATCATAACCTATGGAAAAATATATAGGTTTCAAAATCATTTCTTCAAAATCATAAACCATGAAAATAAGCAGGTTTCAATATAATATAACCCATATAAGAGAAATGGGTGTCATAAGAATCATTCCATCCAAACAGAAACCATTCATGAAATAATATGAATGGATCCTTTGGATCATTTCTTATAAGTGCATGAGTACAATCAACAAATTTCATCTTATATGTAAAATAACTTGGAACGATATTTTGAAAACATCTCTTGGCCAAAATATAATTTATTCTTTAAAAAAGGTTCTTTAAAATATAAATACATTTGAAAACATATTTTTTGAAATTACACTTGAAATATTATAAATAAATCTTTGAAAACGTTTTGGAATCTTTTTTCTTTAATGTAAGATCCTGATTTTTTCTTTAAGTAAAAATATATATTTTTGGGTTAATGTTGTTTCATTACTTTTTGGAATAGATCCTAAGTTGGGTCGTGTGCCGGTTGGGTTGTTTCAGGGAAAGAAGGAAAAAATAGGCTGAAATCTGGCTGCAGGCTAGGTACACACCATGTACTTGGCCTATATGTCATGTACTTCCAGTACATGCCATGAACTGGCCCACCACGATGTGTAACCAGTCTGGCTAAAAAGAAAAAAAATTTAAGTACGCATCGTGTACTTGGCCAACACACCATGCACTTTCCCATCAGGGTTTTTTTTATAAAAGTGGTAGTAGCACATTTTTTTGATGGATAGAATCTTTTCCTCCCATATTGGAACCCAAAACCCCTCTAATCTAGTTTAATAGTTTAAGAATCCATCCAGACTCTAATTCTTGTGTTTTCAGTCATGTTGGAACCACATCGGTAAGTAATCAATTCATTTTGAGTCATTCTTGATTCTTCAGAACAACGACGATACTATTTGGATTTAGACTCATATTCCCTAATATTCTGTTCTTCATCTGTTCTTCAGATATCTTCTAGAATAGGAATAATCAGGACTTGATACTGGAAGAGCTATTTACTACTGAGGTGAGGTAGGTGGTATATAATTTATTTCATATTTTTGAGTGCTTTTTGGGCATTTGGAATTTTTTCCACTTGTCGAACTTTCCAGCGAGGTATCGTTTTTGAGCGAGTTTCTTTCCGCAACTATAGTCGGACCTAGTGAGGATTCCCATAGGTTTTGTTTAGGTGAATTGACAACCCTTGTTTATTTCAAGGTCATAGAATGGGTGGGCCTTAAGTAAATATGATACATATTACTATTTAAACCACCCATGTGGCGCATTTATAGGAATCCCTTAGATGGATTGATAGCTTTAGTAGCTTTTTTAGGAGATATACTGCCACCTTGAATAATGAATATCATGTTATGCCTTATCTATTTTGATAGTTTGGCCTATTTAAATAAATGATATGGGTGGGTATAACTATATTAAATGACTAATGGCAGGTTAAATGGTTTATATGGGAGGGTAGTCCCATATGCTTGTTTTGATAAATGGTTTTCATGAGTGGGTATACTCATGGATCGTGCAGGTTGATGTGAGTGGGTATACTCACATGGAATGAATGTTTAATTTGAATGATTGAATGATTGAATGCTTAAATTAATGGTGTATTGATGCCATGGACTTCACTCCATGGATCTGGAACGTGGTAGTGGATGCCTTGGGTTGACTTTGCCCCTTGGGTCTTGATTCAATGGGATGCCTCAGGCCTTGCTACCCCGTAGATCCAGCTTGCTTGGGCTCTCGTAGGACTTGATAATTCCATGATACTAGGACCCAAAATAGTTCCTAACCAAGTTTCCATGAAGGGAGCCCATCAAAATCGATGGGATGACTTGGATAAGCTCCTTGGATCTAGTCCTCAGTGGTCTAGATATTTTACATGGATGACTTGGTCTCCTGACACCTTGGATCCAGCCCTTGCGGTTTACACTTCACTATACGATGCGACTGTGGGATATTTGATTTCACTATACAATGTGGCCGTGGGATATTTTACTTCACTATATAGTGTGTTCATGGGATACTTTCCATCTTTATACACTATGGTTGTGGTTTCATGATATATATGGATGTACAACGTGGCTATGTCACTAACTTGTTTACTTTTTTATAGCTACCTTGTTAGGAGATGACACTATTTTGTAGGTAGCATTGATGAATTTTTGTTTTTACTTAATATATTAGACTTATTCAATGATCATACGCCCTTACTAAATGGTTGTTTACACTTTCTAGCACTTTTTAGAAGTGCTGTTAGAACTGTCTAGACCTGGGTGGTGGCCTACTGGGATGTTTATATCGCACCCTATTTGGTCCTCCTTGGGGACCGAAATAGATTATAAGATTTTAGGTGATGATAGGGGTAACCTCCCTAGTATAGGTTTTTGACTATGGCTTTGGAGCATGGGAGCATAGGACCAATCTGAGGCTTGCGATGCTAGGATAAATTTTTGGTTTGTTGTTATTTTTGGGATACTTGTACTACATTGTATTTCCATGTACTTTTCTGGATGATTTATAGATACTTATACCGTATACATCATTTTGTATATGATACACTTCTGGTTATTGGTATGTATTCATATCTTGTCTTACTCTCAATTTTTTGTTGTTTATTTCACTTCTGCTATTGCATGTATTTGACTTCCGCTGTGATACTCTGGTAATGAGGGAATAGTTTCCCCACTAACTCACCTACGACCTCGTTGTTAGTCGGCAACCTCTGGCGTTTGGAGAGATGCACTTGAGGCTATGTGGCCAACTGGGCTCAGGGCACCGTTTTAGGTGGCATTTGGGTCTGAGACGTTACAAAGTGGTATCAAAGGAGTATATTTTTTCTAGTTTAACTTAATATTTGGAGACATTAGACAGGGATAGGAAGGAAATAAATTTTTGTAATAAATTGTGCCTGAGATTAGCTAACCCACGTATAGTGAAAAGCCAAATCTCCTTGAATTGAGTTATGATTTTCTGGATTTTAACTTTTAAAGTTGATTCGATTTCACCATTAGGTGACACACTTGATTTCTAATATTACTATTGATGTAATTGTGGGTTCTATTTCAGTTTCAACCCTATGATATGAGGGTGTTCTATATCATGCATCATATATAATATTGTTAAAATCATATGTCATGCATTATTCCATTCCATCTAGGATGCATTAGATATTTCATGTTGTTGTGATAGTTGTGTCTGCTGTTGTGTTAGTTGGGTGCAGTAGAAAAAGGGTGACATCATCTTTAAATTATTAAGTAGTATAGGCCCTTATGAATTGGGAAATGATGCACCAATGAAATATAAATGTTAAATGAAATTCTGACATGTATGGTTTGAATGGGAACCAATTTTGGGTTCCTAAGGTTTTATGGGACCTCATGGATTTGGGAATTGGAAAACCCTTGATCGAATTTCTTGAATAAATAACTGTGAAACAGAAATGGATCTTGAATGGTAAATAGAGACTTGGACTAGACCTATATTTTGACTGGGAAAGAGGCATAATTTCCAGTGTTCCGTTGGTTGTTCTTATACAGTCCTAGATTTAAGAGCAGGCTGTGGGTTTGAATTGGTTTCAAGGAGGGTTTTGACTAGTCCTAAGATTTGAGCTTGTTCTTTGAGGTTGTTCATTATGGAGTCATGCGTTTGGAATTATAGAGACATACCACCACAACGACCTCTAGTGGTAGACCATGATGGAGATGATGACTAGACTTCTGAGACGGTGGGCCATCAGCTTCCAGTTGATCCTCCTATAGTTCATTTTATGACACCTAAGGCTGTTTTAGACATAGGTGTTGAGGAAAAGTTTTGTGAGAGTTTATTTCGCTATATGAGGATGATGTAGGGAGCACCATAGCCAGCCTTGACTACGGTTGAGCTGACACGGGTGTTCCAGCAGTAGAATCCTCCTAGGTTTTTCGGGGATGGTGGATCACATGCTATAAATTTGTGGCTATAGACCACATTATAAATTTTTGAGCATCTAGAGATGCCTCCGGAGTAGAGGGTAAAGCTCGCAACTTACATGCTATGTGGAGAAGAAAATTGCTGGGGTGATGTTTTGAACTAGGCTGGTGGACTACATAATATGGGTTGGGATGAATTCCAACCGTACCTCTATGACTAATTTTACCCAAAAACTCTGAGAGCTGAGCGGGATACTGAGTTTATGCATATGGATTAGGGCGTGATGACAGTTATGGAATACTCATCACACTTTACAGAGCTTCAGTGTTTTTCACATATGTATCTTACTGATGAGCTGTCGAGGGAGAGGTGCTTCGAGGAAGGTCGTAGACATGCTATCAAATCTTAGGTCAACATATTCAGGTTTCCTTCTATCACTGAGATTGTGAATCAGGTGCTGATTACAGAATGAGACCTGAGGGAAGTCGGGGGTACAAAATAAGGGAGCACTATTTCTCACCCCAATGGATCTACGTCTTCAATAATGAAGCATCATTTTAAGGCTTCCTGCAACATGGGTGCTAGTCAGGCTGTGGTTGCAGGAATATTTTTATATTGCCATCAGTGCGGTAGGCAAGGCTATGTGATAAATCCGTGTGACCATGACCCAATCGAGTGTCAATATTACATCAGGATGGGGAACATGTAGCGGTTTTGTAGGACCTTCCCTCCAGCTGCAAGTGGTAGGGGGTTAGCCCCGACATCAGGTTCAAGAGCAGGTTCTTCAGTTCCATGTCAGTATGGGAGTTGGAGTACTAAAGGATAGTCAGTCCCGGGTAGTGGTGGTCGTGGCCGTTGTAGTCAGACACCGGGTTCTTAGAGACTGCAGGGCGGATCAACTCAGGATAGCCAAGTTGGGTCATAGGGCCGTGGTGCAAGTCAGACTTATGCAGTGCAACAGACCCAACAAGAGTAGGATCCTGGACCATTTACCGCGAGAGGTAAGATCTAAGTAGCTTCTACTATTGAATCTTCTCTTTTCTATATAGGTTCCTCTCACATTTTTATTTCTACACAAGTGGTAAAAAGCCTTGGGCCTGTGGTTTTACTTTGTGAGGGCGTTTTGATGCCAAACACAACATTGGAAGTTAGAACGGGTAATGTGCACCAGTTTGTGGAATCTCCTCTTGAGGTTGGTGGGTGCAACAACCTTTGGAGTTTATATGTCCTCAATATGATAGGGTTTAACATCATTCTTAGAATGGACTAGCTCGTGGATTATCGATCATACATTGACTACTATCTCCAGAGGGTGACTTTAACATCACCAGAGGGTGTAGTGTTTATTCACAAGGGTTAATGGGATGTCCATGCAAACATAGATGAACTCAAGCATTGTGGTATGGGTGAGATGATAGAAAATATTTCAAGTTTGTTTCTGGATGATTAGGGAGTGTGTCAGGTGGACTTTCCTCCAATGGTTGAGCACTTCAGGGATGTCTTTCCCAATGATTTTTTTGGTTTACCTTATGAGAGAGAGGTGGAGTTCTCCATCGAGCTAGTTTCGGGAGTTGCATAGATATCCATTCCTCCTTACAGGATGGTTACGACAGATTTGCAGGATCTCAAGAGGCAGCTAGAGGATTGGAGGCAAAGGGATTTATTAGACCCAGTACTTCTCTGTGGGGTTTGCCAATCCTTTTTGCAAAAAAAGGAGAATGGAACTCTTAGGCTATGCGTGTATTATCAGAAACTGAACCAACTAACTATTAAAAACTGATATCATTTTCCAAAGATAGATGACCTATTTGATCAACTTTGAGGATATTGAGTGTTATCAAAGACTGAATTGAGGTCAGGATATCACCAGTTTCATGTTCGACCTATATACATACCTCATATATCCTTTCGTAGTAGGTTTGGGTTATACGAGTACACTACTACAAAAACGGGCAATAACAGCGCTAAAATCGGGCTTTAACAGCGCTAGAAAAGCACTGTAAAGCTCAGCGCTGATAAAGGGGGGGGGGGGGGGGTCCTTTAACAGCGCTAAAAAGTGCTGTTATATGTTTCCTTTAACAGCGCTTTTTTAGCGCTGTTAAATGTCGCCTTTAACAGCGCTAAAAAAGTGCTGTTAAATCCCTGCCTGCTGCTAATAAAAAACCTGCACTAGTACCGCCAGCCGAGCAGACCTGCACAAAAACCAGTATATCAACCACAGACCTGCACAAAAACCAGTATATCAACCACAAGAATGTCATCAACTGATCACAACCCAACCAAACAATGTTCTTACCATGAGTTAGATACCATCTACCCAGAAACCAAAACTACCTCATTACATAGTATCACAAAATATTCCTACACAACTCAGAAGATAAATACTAGAACATTCCACTATGAATTGTTTCTCCTTGGATTGCCACTTGGTTTTGACAAATCGTGCAGAGCCCGTGCTCCTTGAATCATTCTGCAATACATAAAAAGGATATCCTAACTCTCCCAACCATCACCCTTAGTAATTATGTATATTAATACAAAAAAGGTAACATATCATAAATTGGGGGACTGTAATGAGACATCAAGATTAAAATTCTATATATAGGATCGATGTCTGGTAGGATTGGTTGCGTTGATACATGACTCTACCTGGACCTCAAAAATAGATATATTATCTCACTCCAGGACTTTTAGAGAGACTCCAACTATGTCTAGGACGTCCTGCTGAAGCGATCGTACTACCGTAGGTCGGAAAAGATACCAAAACCATCCTAGGAAGGATCATGGGAGCCAACCCTAATGAAATATGTCCTTGATATAGTGTTCAAAGAGATCAATCATGGTACATAAAATTATGTGTCATTTAAAGGGTCACATGACTTGTCGCTTTACCCTGGGTAACTCCAATGTTCAACTGCCTGTGTGAATATACATGTCATATCAATAGGAAATTACATGGCATGTTAAAAAACATATACGTGTTACCCTTTGATCTTGTGTCCTCTTATGCACCCTTGCCCTATGTTAGTACATGACGTCGATCTCGTGTGATTCTTCCTGTGTATCTGTACAAGGGATAAACTGCGTAGCTGGCTCATTAAAGACGTGTAGTGGGATATATTCCATGTAGGAAAGCCATGTAATCCACCCCATGTTTGTGTATCTCAAATATTCATGCCAAGTCTTGGGGGAGGGTCTACACTACATGTGAGGTGGATATCTCAGTTGTTGATTTCACTTAAAAATAAGTCCATTTTGAACAAAACAGCGGCACTTTGAGTGGTGTCGACCACACCGGGCCTCATATTGAGTCGGGGTTGACTCATACACATAAAATTTGACCCATGGATCATTGTCCTTAAGTTTCAATAGAATCTGAATGCGTTTGGTCAGTTTCCCGTATGTCAGTTGTTGATTTCTCACTTAAAATTAAGTCCATTTTTAACAAAAACAGAGGCACTTTCAGTGGTGTCGGCCACACTGGGCCTCGGATTGAGGCGGAGTTGACTTGTACATGTCACATTTGACCCATGTATCGTTGTTCTAAAGTTTCCACAGAAGCCGAATGCGTTTGGTTGGTTTTTCGTATGTTAGTTGTTGATTTCACTTAAAATTAAGTCCATTTTTAACAAAAACAGAGACACTTTGAGTGGTGTCGGCCACACCGGGCCTCGTATTGAGGCGGGGTTGACTCGTACACGTCACATTTGACTCATGGATCGTTGTCCTTAAGTTTCAATAGAAACCGGATGTGTTTGGTCGGTTTGGTGTATGTATGTAAAATATTGTCCATTTTAAACAAAATACATACACTTGGAGTGATACCAGCCACACCGCGTCTCGGATTGAAGTAGGTTTGACTCGTACACGTCGCATATGACCCATGGATCATTTTACTAAAGTTTTAACACAATCCTAAGGCGTTTGGTCGGTTTCCCGTATGTCAGTTGTTGATTTCACTTAAAAATAAATCCATTTTGAACAAAATAGAGGCACTTTGAGTGGTGTCGGCCACACTGGGCCTCAGATTGAGTCGGGGTTGACTCTTACACGTCAAATTTGACCCATGGATCATTTCCCTTAAGTTTCAACAGAATCCAAATGCGTTTGGTCGGTTTGCCGCATGTCAGTTGTTGATTTCACTTAAAAATAAGTCCATTTTGAACAAAAGAGAGGCACTGTGAGTGGTTTCGGCCACACTGGGCCTCGGATTGATGCGGTGTTTAATCTTACACGTCACACATGAGTCATTGATCGTTGTGAAAAAGTATCAACGCAATCAGAAGCCGTTAGATCGGTTTGGCGTATGTACGTAAAATATTGTCCATTTTAAACTAAATACATACACTTGGAGTGATACTGGTCACACCGCGCCTCTGATTGAGGCGGGGTTGACTTGTACACGTCACATTTGACCCATGGATCATTGTCCTTAGTTTCAATAGAATCCCAATGCGTTTGGTCGGTTTGTCGTATGTCAGTTGTTGATTTCACTTAAAATTAAGTCCATTTTTAACAAAACAGTGACACTGTGAGTGGTGTCGGCCACACCGGGCCTCAGATTGATGCGGTGTTGAATTGTACACGTCACACATGAGTCATTGATTGTTGTGAAAAAGTATCAACGCAATCAGAAGCCGTTAGATCGGTTTGGCGTATGTACGTAAAATATTGTCCATTTTAAACTAAATACATACACTTGGAGTGATACCGGTCACACCGCGCCTCTGATTGAGGCGGGGTTGAATCTTACACATCACATTTGACCCATGGATAGTTTTCCTTAAGTTTCAATAGAATCCCAATGTGTTTGGTCGGTTTGCCGTATGTCAGTTGTTGATTTCACTTAAAATTAAGTCCATTTTTAACAAAACAGTGACACTGTGAGTGGTGTCGGCCACACCGGGCCTCGGATTGATGCAGTGTTGAATCGTACACGTCACACATGAGTCATTGATCATTGTGAAAAAGTATCAATGCTATCAGAAGCCGTTAGATCAGTTTGGCGTATGTACGTAAAATATTGTCCATTTTAAACTAAATACATACACTTGGAGTGATACCGGTCACACCGCGTCTCGGATTGAGGAGGGGTTGAGTCGTACACGTCACATATAACCCATGAATCGTTGTCCTAAAGTGTCAACACAATCCGAAGGTGTTTGGTCGGTTTCCCGTATGTCAGTTGTTGATTTCTCACTTAAAAATAAGTCCATTTTGAACAAAACAGAGGCACTTGGAGTTGTGTCAGCCACAACAGGCCTTAGATTGAGGCAGGGTTGACTCGTACACGTCACATTTGAAGGTGAGTATGAATACACGATAGTTGACCTTCTTAGAGAAGGGTTTCTGGAAGAGTATAAAAGACATGAAGCAATGAAGATCATTAGAGTGTTGGAGAAAATGTGGTTGCTACAAAAAATGTGGAAATCGGCTTGTGAAAAGCGACCTAAGTTACAACTTGCAGGTATTGTACTCTATTTTTTTCTGGAAGGTTTCAGTTTAAATGAATTTTGGAATGATCATTGCTAGCCATTGTCTTTTAGGTTTTTTTGACAGCCGAGGGGAAAGGGTGGGGTCTGAAGACATTGTAGGATATGTCGAAGGGTGATTTTGTGTGTGAATATGTTGGAGAAATGTTAACTCCCGCAGTTCTGAAAAGAGTCACTATTTAAAAGAAAGTCACAAGTTTAGATACATCTCAAGATGGTCAGTTTAAAGACATTTTGAGGGACACTACTAAAGACATGCTCAGATATGCACACATCCCCCACTTTTAGATCGTTGTCTACTACAATGATCTTCCAAACAAGATATGCATTAGAACGCTCATGATACATAGAGAAATTCACTGGCCACCTTCGAGAATGATCTGAATCACAAACCATGACAGCATTATGTTTTTCCTTGAAAATTCTCTTGGCGAACTGGAATGGAAACTCACTCTTGTGATTTTGCGTCTCTACTTGTCACTTCATGTGTGCAGCTACTGCCATTCCAGTTCGCCAAGAGAATTTTCAAGGAAAAACATAATGCTGTCATTGTTTGGGCTTCAGATCATTCTCAAAGTTGGGCAGTGAATTGCTCTATGTATCATGAGCGTTCTAATGGATATCTTGGTTGAAAGATCATTGTAGTAGACAACGATCTAAAAGTGGGGGATGTGTGCATATCTGAGCATGTCTTTAGTAGTGTCCCTCAAAATGTCTTTAAACTGACCATCTTGAGATGTATCTAAACTCGCGACTTTCTTTTAAAAAGTGACTCTTTTCAGAACTGCGGGAGTTAACATTTCTCCAATATATTCACACACAAAATCACCCTTCGACATATCCTCCAATGTCTACAGACCCCACCCTTTCCCCTCGGTTGTCAAAAAAACCTAAAAGACAATGGCTAGCAATGATCATTCCAAAATGCATTTAAATTGATACCTTCCAGAAAAAAATAGAGTACAATACCTGCAAGTTGTAACTTAGGTCGCTTTGCACAAGCCGATTTCCACATTGTTTGTAGCAACCACATTTGGTCCAACACTCTAATGATCTTCATTGCTTCATGTCTTTTATACTCTTCCAGAAACTCTTCTCTAAGAAGGTCAACTATCGTGTATGCATACTCACCTTCAAATGTGACGTGTACGAGTCAACCCCGCCTCAATCTGAGGCCTGTTGTGGCTGACACAACTCCAAGTGCCTCTGTTTTGTTCAAAATGGACTTATTTTTAAGTGAGAAATCAACAACTGACATACGGGAAACCGACCAAACGCCTTCGGATTGTGTTGAAACTTTAGGACAACAATTCATGGGTTATATGTGACGTGTACGACTCAACCCCACCTCAATCCGAGATGCGGTGTGACCGGTATCACTCCAAGTGTATGTAATTTGTTTAAAAGGGACAATATTTTACGTACACACGCCAAACCGATCTAACAGCTTATGATTGTGTTGATACTTTTACACAACGATCCATGACTCATGTGTGACGTGTACGAGTCAACCCCACATCAATCCGAGGCCCGATGTGGCCGACACCACTCACAGTGTCTATGTTTTTTTAAAAATGGACTTAATTTTAAGTGAAATCAAGAACTGACATACGGCAAACCGACCAAACACATTCGGATTCTGCGTGATATGAAGGTATTTTGGAGATTTTACTGGTTCATGCATGATATGAAGGTATTTTGGAGATTTTACTGGTTTTTTTGTCCAAAGGCCAAAGAAATGTGGTCCATCATTCTTACATGTTACTCGTACACGTCACCAAGGACCCGTGGATCCTTCTCCTAAAGGATGAAGGCAATCCGGATGCGTCTGGTCATATTTACGTAGGTCAGTTGTTGTTTCCAATTAAAGTGGTGTCCATTTTAAACAAGAGAGTGACCCTTTGGGTGGTAGCGGTCACACCGTGCCTCGGATTGAGGCGGGATTGACTCGTACATGTCACCAAGGACCTGTGGATCCTTCTCCTAAAGGATGAAGGCAATCCGGATGCGTCTGGTCATATTTACATAGGTCAGTTGTTGTTTCCAATTAAAGTGGTGTCCATTTTAAACAAGAGAGCGACTCTTTGGGTGGTAGCGGTCACACCGTGCCTCGGATTGAGGCAGGGTTGACTCGTACATGTCACCAAGGACCTGTGGATCATTCTCCTAAAGAATGAAGGCAATCCGGATGCGTCCGGTCGGATTTCCGTAGGTCAGTTATTGTTTCCAATTAAAGTGGTGTCCATTTTAAACAAGAGAGAGACCCTTTGGGTGGTAGCGGTCACACCGTGCCTCGGATTGAGGCGGAGTTGACTCGTACATGTCACCAAGGACCTGTGGATCGTTCTCCTAAAGGATGAAGGCAATACGGATGCGTCTGGTCGGATTTCCGTAGGTCAGTTGTTGTTTTCAATTAAAGTGGTGTCCATTTTAAACAAGAGAGCGACCCTTTGGGTGGTAGCGGACACACCGTGCCTCGGATTGAGGTGTAGTTGACTTGTACACGTCACCAAGGACCCGTGGATCGTTATCCTAAAGGATGAAGGCAATCCATATGCGTCTGGTCGGATTTTCGTAGGTCAGTTGTTGTTTTCAATTAAAGTGGTGTCCATTTTAAACAAGAGAGTGACCATTTTAGTGGTTCAACATTCTTGCATGTTGCTGGTGCATATCATCTGTTAAAATGGAAAAATGAGTCATTGGAGAAAGAATGTTTTATTTAATAACAATTACAATTTTGCTACTAACATTTACATACAACAATATTTCATATTCTGATCCCCTTAACCCCTCTCAAAAATGACCACCAATTGTACATGTCCCCAAGTCAGATCTTCATTGTATTTGTGTACAATCTGTCATCAGGTATGTGGCCCACTCGTTTCTGAACACATCTATATCATCTTGTGAGTATGAGGCCTTTCGGCAGTCATAGTAGTACTGCAAAATAAAAAAATAAAGAATTAATAAATAACTTAAACGAACTAGTAATTGTTTTTGAAAATACCTCTTTAGGGATGCTAGTTTTCTGATGAAAAACGATCTCTTTCATAAATTTACAAACATAATAACCGCAATCATTATCGTTTGTTTGTTTCGAGCCGATGTTAGTCACCCCCTTTCCTTTCTCTGTCTATAACAACAATCATTGATTCAGACACTCTTTTCATTAATTGTTAAGGGTTTAGCTTGAAAATAAAAGGAAATAAATACCTCTTTGTCTGCATGTACTCTTACAAGTTGTGCCGGCCATGCAATGAATGTCCCAATAGCCTTTTCGACCGTATGAATATCATCATCATCAAGTGGAATAGGTAGCATTGCATTTGGCTCATGAGCTACAGTAATCGTCACTTTCAGATGATCTTTTGAAAGTGGTCTATTATGCAGTGTGGAATCTGGGATATTGAACACTGTAGCTCTCGCTACAAGGTGATAGGTGGGTGTTGACAGATATAAATCACAATCATTAACACCCTTTAGAAGATCAGTACAGATAAATTATCAGTGTTTGTCTGATTCATATTTCATGGGAACCGTTATTAGAATATTGATTACCACGGCTAAGACATTTTTTTAGGTGAATGGCTCGCCTCAAAGCTGGTGGGGGGTGGGGCAGGATGTTCATGCGGTGGTTGTTCCTGAGTTGTGTCCTCCCTTTGCTTCCCACCCATAAAAGTTGCTAGCAACTCTCCCTGCCATTGCAATTATTCTTCAAGGGTTGCTATTTTTTCGCTCATTTGTTCCAATTTTTTCTCTGTATCATCCATTTTTTTCTTCTTCTCAAAATATACTCGGGGTGTCACCCCAAACCCTGCACCTCTGACACGACCGTATTTTTCTGGCTGCTTCAAAGCCGTCGATAATAGGTCTGTATCAGCTACAGGAGTAGCTGATTCCTTTGACTGTCAGATATAGGAAAAAAACTAATTATTTTTATGTAATATCAATTTTAAACAAATCTTTTTATCATCGTGTCATACTTACACATATTTCCCACACTTTTTGTGTGTTCTCATCTATTAACTTCCCTTCTTTGTTCAGACGTGCCTCCTTCCATAGCACATGACGTGGGATAGAAGTGCATTTGGTTTTAGATTCATCAATCTACATATAAACATAGAAAGATAATTATGATGTTGTTTATTGGCACCTAACAATATTACTGTAAATTTACAATACGTACCATTTTCTTTTCTAATGAAGTATACCCCATCCTTGGATTACGATAGGGGTATGTTGGATTTGATGCACGTTCCTTATTTTCAGTGCAGAGTTTCTGTTTCATAAATGAAATATTGACAATCAAAGTGATGAATACAGGTATCCTCAAACAACGTATTATCACTCACAATGTACCTGAAACTTCTCATCCCCACGACGGCCAATAAATGCATCCCATGCTTCTTGGGATATCAGGTGCGCATAGACAATGGGTGGGTGTGGGTTTATTTTACCTTTAGAATCTTTCAGGTGATATCTTGTTAAAATAGTACGAAAACCTCGACGAATCTTTCCTGCAAGACTTAGTACATAATCCTTGTGTGAGTCATCTACTATAAATGTACTCTGCAAGAGATTGAGAAGAGTAAGACACTGTTTCATCATTTTATTTGCTAGTTAATTAAAGAAATAAATTCATAATGTTACCGTAATTTCTTCCCAGATCACATCCTTCAACCCGAACACAACATGGTGCCATGAATCTATGTCAATCGGCACGCGTTTCCGAGTGACAACTCCAATGTAACTGCTAAACATAGCCTTGTTGGGATTCACATGTTGGCCTCGTGCATTCCATCTGACTTCAAATTTGATGCCTTTGCTTTTCGCCTTAAGAATTTTGGCTAACACTGTCAAACTACGACACACCTGTGATTTCTGCGACGTCGGCCCTTCATTCACGACCATTTCATCGATATCAACATCATCTATATGTTCATCTACTATGATATCAACGGCATGTGCTGATGGTTGTTGGACCTCAACACTAAGAGAAGGAGCCGCAACAGCAAGAGCAGCAGTAGGAGCAGTAGGAGCACCAGGAGCCGCAGCAGTAAGAGCAGCAGCAGGAGCAGTAGGAGCACCAGGAGCCACATCAGGAGGAGGAGTAGGAGCCACAGTAGTAGGAGCAGCAGGAGCCGCATCAGGAGAAACAGTAGCAGCAACATGAGCTGCAGGAGCAGCAGGAGCAGCAGCAGCCGCAGCAGCAGCTGCTTGAGGGACTTGTTCAGTCTCAAGGTTAGGAGCACCAGAATGTGCAGAAGTCATTATCTGCAAAAGTGGTTGAACAGTTCATTCAAATTACATAAATTCTGTAATGATAAGATAATAACATGAGATAACAAGATCTATATTACAAACAAAATATAACCTATTTACTGAACTCTCTTTCTTTTTTTCAAAGGTTGAAGAGATTTGACACCTCTATCGACAATCCAAATCCCTTCATTGTGGTCTCCTCTAACATACAAAACATCATCTGCATTGGGACCGCTCCGAATTGATTGTGAGGTACCACTAAAAGGATCGTCCTCAACTGAATTTTCATCGGAACCCTCAATAGTTTTGGACGATAACAGAACAATCGACCACTTTCGGTTTGTGGGATCTGGAACATAAAAAACTTGTACCACTTGTGATGCCATTATAAACTGTTCGTCTTTGTACCCTTCTTTACTAAAATCAACTTTCACAAATCCCCATTCATCTATTTTAACACCACTATTGTTATCAATCCATTTGCATTGAAAAATCGGCAATTGAAATGTCGTATAATCCAACTCCCATATTAGTTTGATAATGCCAAAGTATGACATATTTGCATAAATTGGATTTCTATCCTTACTACCAGAAACATGCATCGCTTCAGCCACTAGTGTAACTCCACTATTTTTCATGGTACTCTCTTCATCATGTTCATCCGTATAGAATGTATAACCATTAATTACATACCCACTTTAAGATAATACATACACACTTGGTCCAGCGGCTAGCCATCGAAGTCGTTCTGAAATTGAATTCGTATTTTCATCCAACTGCTTAAAAATATGGTCATGAAACCATCCTATAAACTGGTGATTATGTGTATCTGCTAACCATTTTTCAGACCTCAATGGATTCAACTGCCTAAGAATTTCTTTGTGAGTTTCAATATATGGAGCAACCTCCCAACTGTTATGCAAAACATAAAGATGAGCCTACTCCCGATCTGTAATACTGATTGTTACAACTTCTCTTCCAGAAATTCCCCCACCCTCAATGCGTCCAGTGTGACGAGATTTCGGGAGACCAATGCTTTCCACAACAGATAGGTATTCAATACAAAATTCAATGGCTTCCTCAACAATATATCGCTCCACTATACAACCCTCTGGCCGGCTTCGATTTTTGACATATCCTTTCAAAATCTTCATATACCGTTCAACAGGATACATCCATCTATAGTGCACAGGACCACAAAGTCGAATCTCTCTCACCAAGTGAATCATCAAATGAACCATCATATCAAAGAATGTTGGCGGGAAGAACATTTCTAATTCACATAATATGATGACAATTTCTTTTTCCATAGCTGGCAATTTCCCCAGGTCTAAAACTTTGCTACATATAGTTTTGAAAAAGAAACAAAGTTTGGTTAACGTATGACGAACATTCTTGGGTAAAATGCAACGTAAAGCTATAGGAATTAGATCTTGCATCAAAACATGGCAATCATGTGATTTCAAACCTTTTAACTTCAAATCATTCATTGACACAATGTTCTTGATATTTGATGAGTACCCCTCTGGAACCTTTACATCATTAAAGAAGTTGCAAAACTGATATCTCTCTTCCCTAGAAAGAGTATAAGCAGCAGGAGGAAGAAACATTCGATTTTCACCTTTCACGGGAGCCAACTCTTCTCGTATTCCCATGTCAACCATGTCCAACCTTGCCTTAATTCCATCTTTTGTTTTGCCAGGGGCATTTAGCAACGTTCCAATAACACTATCACATACATTTTTTTCCACATGCATCACATCAAGAAAATGTCTGGCGTACAAACAATTCCAATATGGTAATTCAAAAAAAACTGATCTCTTTTTCCAACCGATTTTCGTAAGGTTTTTCGAAAATGGTTTACCAAAAATAGTGTTCATATCTTTTACTTTCTCAAACAGCTGATCACCTGTTAGTGGAGATGATGTTGTGCGTTTTTCTGAACTTCCATTGAATGATGTCGTCCAAGATCGGTACTTATGCCGACGAGGTAGAAATCTACGATGTCCTAAAAACACAGATTTCGATGAATGTTTCAACCTAATTGATTCTGTATCTTCTTCGCACACGAGACACCCTTGAGTTCCTTTAATGCTATAGCCTGACAAATTTCCATAAGCAGGGAAATCATTTATTGTCCCATACAACATCGCTCTCAACGTGAAGTATTCACTTTTATAAGCATCATACAACATTACACCTGAGTCCCACAATAAATTCAAATCCTCGATCAAAGGAGTCAGATAAACATCAATATCGTTACCTGGTTGTTTTGGTCCTGATATAATCATAGATAACATGATGAATTTTCGCTTCATGCATAACCAGGGTGGCAAGTTATAATTTAGCAACATAACAGGCCATGTACTATGAGTGCTGGTTTGAAAACCAAAAGGATTCACTCCATCTGTAGATAACGCAAGACGAAGGTTTCTCGGCTCTTTTCCAAATTCAGGATACTCATGATAGATTTTCTTCCATTGAGGAGAGTCAGCCGGATGACGTAATAACCCATCTTTATTTCTTTTATCTGCATGCCACGACAATTGTCTTGCAGTTTCTTCACTTCCATATAAACGCCTAAACCTTGGAATGATTGGAAAGTACCATACAACTTTCGTAGGATTGGATTTATCTTTATTGTATCGAGAAGCACCACACTTTGGGCATTCTGTAAGTGATTTGTTCTCCTTTCGAAACAATATACAGTCTTTCGGGCAGGCATGTATTCTTTCAGAAATCATTCCCATCGAGCGTAGCATTCGTCTAGCTTCATATGTCCGGCTTGGGAGCTCATTATCTTCTGGGAGCATGTCATTCAAGAGAGAAAGTAGTTCCGTAAAACTGACATCACTCCATCCATTTCCTGCTTTCAATTTATACAACTTCAGTACAGCTGACAATGTTGTATACTTATTGCAAGCAGCATACAATGGCGTCTTTGCACAACTCTTTAACTTCTCAAACAATTTTGGGCAATCACAGGGTTCATCTTGAATTGTCTTTGTCATTTCGTCAATACATTCATCATCATCATTGACATCTGTAATCACATCCTCCATACGGTCTTCTTCATTATCTATATTTGTATTCATATCTGACGATCCATAAAACACAGTTTTATCCCAGCCAGTAGCTACATTCGCCTTTTCTCCATGTTTATTCCAACATTTATAACTCCGATCTATTCCGTGACATATCAAATGTTCTTCCAACTCCTATGGAGTAAGTAGTCTAGAATAACAACAACATAAACACGGACAAAGGATTTGAGAAGGATCCTTTGTGTGATCCTTTGCAAACTTGATGAACTCTTTCACTCCGTTCTCGTACTCTATTGTTAAACGATTAGAATCCATCCAATCTTTATTCATCTTCATCCTATTTGAATCTAAAATATTAGTATTTATGGTTCAAGTACACAAAAGAATACTTCCAAATACAGTAGAAGGGAACCACTTCCTTGGAAGGAGATCAAGTAGTCTAACCTATAATCAAGATTCATAAAAAAGAATATTAGATTCACTAAAAAGATGATTATCTATCACTCTATAAGGAGGATATAACAGGAGATAGAGGATTTCCAATCGATGAGAGATACCTTTATCAGAGAGAAACCAAACGCATCCACTAGAGCTTCTATCTGATTTATATAGGCACTCAGGATACAAAAACTATATTTAGAATGCATGTGAGATAAAGAACGAATAATTAAAATAAATAATCCATTATACAATTTAAAATTCATTATCATATCTATTATGATTTGTATAGGCACTCAGGATTCATTCTAGTAGTGGTACAGGTTCCCCCATTAATCACGAGTGATAGAGGGAATAGTAGTTTTTGTATTACCTTTCTTGTTTTATACAATTTATGAAGAAATGACAAGGGTTGGAAGTGCCGAGTGTGTTTGACTTGAAAATAGAGGTTCAGTTGCAACACCCTCTGATGTTTTCTGGAGAGGGTGGACCCAAGGTAGATAAGTTCTAAATTTATTTCATCTAGAATATTCTAGATAACTTTTCTACTCCTTAGTAGAATAGGGTAGAGTTGGTAGTGTATATGTTATGGGGGCCAACAATGATCTACTGTGATATTTAGTCTTGGGATGAGCATATGGAGGGAATGACTTGGAAGAAAATCTAGGATATGTTCATGGAGCACTTTTAACCTACGACATTGAGGAAATGAAAATATGAATATTTAATATGTTTGACATAATTATGTTTGATAATGATAGATTATGTTAGATTCTTCACATACCAGTAATGTTTTTATCTAATGTTGACAGGATATAAGGTATCTATGAAAAAAAATTAGGATGGACTTAGATGTGAGATTAAGTCCTAGGTAAATATATTTTTTTATGAGGTTTTTTGAGGTGGTGGATCAGGTTCTCATTTCCAAGGGGAACCTAAAGGAGACTTGTAGTGGTGGTAGGGCGGTTTCAATTGAATGATCTAGTGGTACATATTATGATAGTAGTATTCACCATTATGATATCTTCCACTAGGGTGGTGGTGGATAGAGTATCTATGTGAGCGGATTTTTCTCTTAGAGAGGTTTTTAGTCATCTTCAATCAATGAGGTAGGTCTAGTCACATGTTAGGCCTATGACTTTGACCACTAGTGAAGTGTCAATCATGTATCATGATGGTTCATATATATAGGTTCTACATGAACACTTGTAATATGGGTAGTGATGGATGATCTATATTGGTACAGAGCACCGAATAGGGGAACCTAAAGGAGACTTGTAATAGGGGATCCTCTCATTATTTTATATCTTATCTCTTGGTAAATGGTTTCTGTTTTGTGTTAGAGTACTTTTTTGGGATCATGTTGGTCAACACACCATTGAGGGTGTGATTAGAAGGCATCTGTCTTCGTAAGGGATGTTCCCTCATGGTTTGTGAGTATTGTTTCATTTTGGATTTATACATGCTTGATATGATATGTATTGAATAGATAGTGATGATGTAATTTTTGGTATTTAATCAATATCACATTCATTGTTACCGTAGATGAGTGACCGTCATGCCTCATAAGGGTAGAGCCCATGTCTTTTATGGAGAATGGGATATCTTGGTAGACCATGTAGGACCAGTTCTTCCACAACTAGGTGAGAACATAGACCAATTTACGAATATTTTTCTTGATGATAATGGATTGAAATAAGAAATATTTCCCCCAGTAGTAGACTGGTTCTAGGATGTGTTTCATGAGAATTGATCAGGGCTACCACCTAAAAGAGACTTTGAGTTCATGATTGAGCTGATGCGTGGAGTTGAGCCATTTTATATAACGCCTTTCAGAATGAAACAAGAATAGATCCAGGAACATAAAACTCAATGAGAGGAGTTAGATTATGAAGGGTGCATCTGCTCGAGTATGTCACCTTGGGGATCTCATGTTTTATTTTCCAAGAAGGATGACAGAACATTACATATGTGTTTCTATTAATAGAATATGAATCAGATGAAAATTAAGAACAAATATCCACTTCTTTGTATTTTTGATCTATTTGACCAGCTGAGGGGTTCCATATTGTTCTCTAAGATTGATCTAAGGTTTGTTTATCATCATTTGAGGTTGATAAATTCTGATATACTATAAACTAATTTTGAAATCATGTATAGTTTTTATGAATTATTCATAATAAAATTTGTGTTGACGAATTCCCCATGGCATTTATTCTCTTGATGAGTTGAATATTTCACTTGTACCTAGACCAGATTGTAGTTGTTTTATGGATGACATATTGGTGTAATACCAAAATAATGATGATCATTCCCAACATCTGGACATCATCATGAGTACACTTAGAGAGAATCAGCTATACACAATCTATCTATATGAAAACATATACATCTTCTTCATAGATTGTTACCTTAAGGCAGCGGCCGAGGGCGTTGCGGGTTGCGGAAGGCGGCCGCGGAGGGCGACCGAGGGTGGCTGAGTGAGGTGGAGGGCGGCGGAGGCGGCAGAGAGCGGCCGAGGGCGGCGGAGGGTGGCCGAGGGCGGTAGAGAACAGCGGCCGAGGGCGTTGCGGGAAGCCGAGGGTGGCAGGCGGTGGAGGTCGGCCGAGGGTGTTGCGGGCGGTGGAGGACGGCGAGTGTACCGAGGGCGGCAAGCTCCGGCGAAGCGAACACAGCAGCGGTATTCAGGAGAAGAGTAGCAGGGTTACGGTTCTGCGAGGGCTTTAGCTGCGATAAAACGAGGGCACTGTGCGACCAACTTTATAAAAAAGTCGACTAAGGTTTTATCAGCACTACAATTTTAGCGCTGATACAGGGTCTCTTTATCAGCGCTTTTTTAGCACTGATAAAGATAATTTTTATCAGCGCTTTTTGAGCGCTGATAAAGGATACCCTATATCAGCGCTGAAATTTGGGCGCTGATAGAGGTGTTCTGTATCAGCGCTTTTTTAGCGCTTATATAGGCGAACCTTTATCAGCGGTTTTTGAGCGCTGATAAAGACCAACTGTATCAGCGCTAAAATTTTAGCGCTGATACAGATCATATTTATCAGCGCTTTTCTAGCGCTGATAAATATTACTATTATCAGCGCTAAGAAAGCGCTGATAAACATTAGCTTTTTCAGCGCTGTAATTTTAGCACTGATATCGGGTATCCTTTATCAGCAGTTTTGCTTAGCGCTGTTATAAGGGTGCGCTTCCCTTGCCCGTTTTTGTAGTAGTGGTATCTGGTCATGTGGTTCAGTATCATGAATACGCCAGCTATTTTCATGGCATTAATGAACCGAGTGCTCCATCATTACTTGGATTATTTTTTGGTGGTTTTTGTTGTTGATATCTTGGTGTATTCTCACAATTAATATGACTATTCCAACCATCTTGAGATTAGTTTGAATACACTGAGAGATCATCCATTATATAATAATCTCACAAAGTGCCACTTTTGGATGGATCTGATTCACTTCCTGGGTCACATCATCTCGGAGATAGGAGTGTCAGTGGACCTAGAGAAGGTGAGAGCTGTGGTTTCCTTGGAATAGCCCAAGAACATTTTTGACATACAGAGTTTATTGGGGCTAGTTGGTTACTAAAAGAATTTTATACAAGACTTATCATGCTTAGCATCACCATTTATGGGATTGACTAAGAAGGGTGAGAAATTTTTTCAGTTAGAATATTGTGAGATAGCCTTTTAGGATCTGAAAGGGAGGTTGACATCAGCACCATTCTTGATACTTCTAGAGTACGGTAAGAGGTATATGGTGTACTATGACACTTGAGGTATTGGGATGGGGTAGTGATGATGAAGGGAGATCGAGTCGTGGTGTATGGGTCTCGACAGCTGAGGCCTCACGATAGGAAATACCCTATGCATGATCTCGAGTTAGCTGTATTTGTTCATGCATTGCGCTATTAAAGGCACTATTTACTGGGAGAGAATTTTGTGGTGTACACAGACCAAAAAAGCCTCAAGTATATATTTATACAGCATGATATTAATTTGAGGTAGTGAAAGGGGGTGGAGTACCTACATCCATTTGACTTTGAGATTTCCTACATGTCTGGAAAGGGAAATGTAGTGGCCAATGCATTGAGTAGATGAACTCAGGTACAGATAGTGCAGTAGGCCTGTAGCGAGTGGTGTCTTATGGAGTTGTTTTTTGAGATGCATCTGGAGGTGCACGATAGACATGGACATATTTTTCTATTATCCTTGGATATGACCTCTATCCTACTGGACAGAGTTAGTATGAGGCATCTATCAGATTAGGAAGTCCTAGTTCTACGAGAAGGTGTGGCAGGTGAGGACCATCTTCCTGGTTGGATGATAGGTGATGATGAGATTCTGCATATCCATGGATTTTTTGGGTTCCAGTGGATATACGTGAGGAGCTGATATGGGAGTTTCATGCATCAACTTGGTCAGTGCATCCTGGGTTCATCAAGATGTACCATGACTTGTGTCGTCAGTACTAGTGGCTGGGAATAAAGAGAGAGGTAGATGGTTTTGTTATGAGGTGTTCCACCTATCAGTAGGTGAAGGTGGAATACTAGATACCGACCAAGATTTTACAGCAGTTACCTATACAAGAGTGGAAATGGGATGATGTCATGATGTATTTCATGAAGGGTTTTCTTAGGTTGCCTCGAGGTAATGATGTTGTGTGGGTTGCCGTTGAAAGACTTATGAAGGTCACAAATTTCTTACCAATTAAGGAGACCTTAAGTGTTGTTGATCTTGGAAAGTTGTACATCTGATAGGTCATAAAACTTCATGGGGTCCCGCACACTATAATTTTAAACAGGGATTACCACTTTACATATTGTTTCTAGAAGAGTTTTCAGAGGGTTATGGGTATATAAGTGCTTATAAGCACATCATACCACCCTCATAATGATGGTCAGTCAGAGCATATGATACAGGTGCTTGAGGACATGCTGTGGGCATACGTCTTAGATTTTGGGGGCTCTTGGGAGAGGCACATTCCCTTACTTGATTTCACATACAATAATAGTTACCAGGCGATGATAAAGAAGGAAAATTACGAGGCTTTATATGGTTGGCCATGTTGTTCTCCCCTGTGCTGGCTATAGGCAGGAGAGGCAGCTTTACTGGTACCGTGTCTCGTGCAGGAGACTTCTAAGAAGGTCCAGTTGATTCAGAAGCAGATGGCTACTATACAGTCTCATCATAAATCATACGCTGATCATCGAAAATGACCTATAGAGTTCAAGGATGGGGATCAGGGATCAGGTTTTATTATGTGTTTCACCAAGGTTCGAAAACATGGAGATCAGGAGATAGGGTAAAATTCACCAATATATGTAGGACCGTTTGAGATTCTGGAGAGAGTTGGGACGATTTCCTATCGGTCAGAATTACCACAGAGGAACTGAGCCATGCATGATGTCTTCCATGTATCTCAGCTACACCACTATCACTCAGACCCATCTCACATTTTTCAACCCAAGGAGGATGAGTTATAGGTTGATGCATC